>OW240923.1:44127673-44151912 GCA_933207985.1 Pelobates cultripes
GTACTCACCAGCACCATTATCTCACTTTATTGACCAAATTGAGGGACCTGACAGCGACACAGTTTGACCTTGTCAGGAAAGAACTGAACGACCTTTCACTACAACGTACGGTACGCATGATGCAAATTCTTAAAATGAAAACCTATTCCCAAGGGAACAAAGTCGGTAAAAAATTTGCATCTGTACTGAAACACCAATTAACACAATCCAAAATCCCATATCTACTCACTAAAATGGGTGAAAAAATATATAGATATCAATGCAGAAACTGCACTTTACTACCAGACCTTATATAACTTAAAAGATGACCCGACCACGTACCAACCTTCTCATAAAGAAGTATATAATTTCTTACAACAAATTCACTTAAATAAACTAACTAATGACCAAAAAGACCTCCTGAACGAACCTATCACATTAGAGGAATTACGACACATCATACGAACGCTCCCTTCGGGGAAATCACCGGGTCCGGATGGTTTTACAAATGAGTATTATAAAATGTTCGTTGACACACTAGGGCCCATCTTGGTGGACACCTTAAATCACATTATTCAAAAGGGGGAAATGCCGGAGGAAATGCTCTTGGCACACATTGTTACCTTGCCCAAACCTGGGAAACCACCTAATCAGTCCAAAAACGTACGGCCTATTTCTCTGTTGAATACGGACACTAAAATTTTAGCCAAAATTTATGCAAATAGGGTAGGCACCCTTCTCCCGTTTCTTATACATCCGGACCAGGTGGGATTTGTGAAGGGACGACAGGGGGCGGATGGCACTAGGAAATTGCATAATCTATTTTATAATCGGGGGCCTTCCGGCGGACCCAGGGTCTTCATGTCCCTGGAAGCCGAGAAGGCCTTCAACAGACTCAATTGGACCTTCTTACAGAAAGTATTACAAAAGTTTGAGTTCCTGAGGGCCTTCTTGGCTCTGATCTTGGCAATATACTCTAAACCAGCAGCACAGGTGATGAATGGAGGCTTTGTCTCCAACACCTTTTCTATTACAAACGGCACAAGGCAGGGCTGTCCGCTCTCCCCAGCGCTTTACATACTTGCACTGGAACCGCTAGCCCAAGCTATTAGAGATAACTCCTTAATTCAAGGGGTGACACACAAACGTAAGGCTTATAAACTATGTTCGCGGATGACGTTATGCTATCTTTGTCCAACCCCTCTGTATCTATCCCAGAACTACAATCCTTATTGAAGCAATATAGCCAATGTTCTTATTACAAGTTAAATACCTTGAAAACACAAGTTATGTGTTTAGATACACCCTTATCAGTATACAACAGTTTAAAACAAGCACATAACTATGAATGGCGCCAAAATCACCTTACTTTTTTAGGAATTAAGTTTACAAAATTAGAAAGCCAACTATATAGAGAAAACTACATTAATTTACTTACTACGATAAAACAAAAACTGTGGACCTGGAGAGGGAAATATCTATCCTGGATGGGCAGGATAGCAGCTGTTAAGATGATGGTTTTACCGCAGTTTCAATATTTATTTCGCACTCTCCAAATTAACCTGCCTAATAAATTTTTCCGAGAAGCTCAAGCTTCTCAACCATGTATCTAGCATACAGACAGGGGGGAATGGGATTACCATGCCTACTCACATACTATAGGGCAGAAATCATAGCCTCAACACTTACTGAACTACATCAATGTCACCATGTTTCACCCTGGGTGATTTTAGAGGCAGAATTCACAGAGGGACAACAATTAACACACTTAGCCTGGTTACCCCCACACATCAGTAAAAAATACAAGGACATGATGCAACTCACAGCTACCTCTCTGCGGGAGTGGGACAGATTCCAGTCTAAACAGGGATCATTTAAAATGATCTCTCCGGTATTACTTTTAAACTCTTTTTTGCGGATTAATACCCTCACTGTCCTTGGCTACTTGGAATGCTAAAGGCATAACACACTTAAAGCAGATATACGACCGGGGGGAGCTGATACCTTTTCAATCACTTCAACATATTTACCATTTACCTAACTCAGCGGAGTTCTCATACAGACAACTCACCTCGTGGTTACATAAGCACAAAGCTATGCTACCTTCTGGCACAAGATGGGAAGACCTATCACCAATAGAGGCGTTATGCACTCAAAGCCAAAGACCACAAAAATTAATATCTATACTATACAACTCTCATTTCCCATGTCAGGACCCACATACTTTATCCTTTGTCAAGGCATGGGAATCAGAGATAGGCAGGGAGTTATCGTCAGAGCAGTGGGTCTATATAATCTGGGCAAATAAGAGATTGACCCTTAATGCATCCCATCTGGAGCTCACGAGGAAACTCCTTTATCGTTGGTACTTGGTGCCTGCAAGATTAGCACGAATAAACCCTGTGTACACGGGCCTATGTTGGAGATGTGGGACTGGATCTGGCACTATGCTACATATGTGGCAGACGTGTCCAGCCTTGCATTCTCTTTGGGCAGACACGCAAACCTTGATAGAGGAAGCCACAGGTATTATGTTAGAAAAATGCCCTGAGACTTGTCTCTTACAATATATGCCTCCTGCTTTTACAAAAATAGTACGATACCTGATATTTCATATCCGAGTAGCAGTACTGACACTTATTAGCCGGAACTGGAAGTCACAATACATCCCACAATTATCACAGGGGATTGCCCTGATCCGGAACACACAAAAATATGAGGTAATGGCCAGGTCCAATATGCCTACACAAAAGTTTTGGAAGGAAGCCTGGACGCGATGGGACTCGCTTCAGTTTTCTAAAAACCAGACTACCTCCTCAGATATTCCACAAGATACATCACCATAGAGGGTGGGTCTATACTTTCTAGCAGCCTTGTACCAGATAAAGGGTTACGGAGATGGAACATACGCTATCTCATAGATACTTCTTTCAATACCATAACGGTATCGTAGTCCAACACTCCCCCTTCTTTCCCTTCCCCATCTTCCCCAGGTTCTTCCCAGTTCACATGTTGCTAGATGATTTTTTACTATACAGGTCCAACTTATGGTAGCAATGGTATACGATTACCTGTAGGTTGACTCACATCAGAAGCACCATGTATCTATCGCTATCACTATTTCTGGAAGAGTGAATGTATTATACGTGTCACTGATCATATATAGATGTTGTGCATATATGTACCTGGAATGCTATACCTTGTTATTAATGAACAAAAAGCATCAAAAAAAAAAAAAAAAGTAAAATATATAATCCAAGTGGATTATATATTTTACATTTTAATTGTCATAATAAATGGATTATATATTTTACATTTTAATTGTCATAATATAGGTTTTGGTATCTTTTATTACCAATATTAGTACCATATACCTTGGCATTTTCTTTTCTTACCTGGCATCAAGTTTTTATTTTCCCAGTGAGGACCTCACAAAGCATCCTTGGTGGGGATTATACCACCTACACTGATTATACTGTGCGGATTATCTGCTCAGGTAAATGTGTGTATTACTCTTTTATTTCTCCTACTGACTATATGTTATACAGAGAGCACTATCTGTTGTACCTTTGTTTTTAATTCCACATATCCTGCTGACAACAAACATTTTGGTCTATACCTCTCATCATATCCATGAAGTGGGGGAATAATATCACTGCAAGCGCTTCACACTAGAGCTGGTTTTAAGCTCTATTCCATGTTAGTAGGCCATTTGGATTTTATTTTACTCTAGCCTTTATACTTTTGGAACATATTGTACTATTGGATCTCTTTTCTTCTCTTTTATGTACCTGGACCTCAATTATCTGGAATACATACTCACCTGGCGATAAAAGCAAACTCTTAAAGATTTTCCTATATACCTAATTTTGGACTGTGTTGGCTTGTTTGCTTTTTTTTTATTACTGATTTTATATTATCTTACTGACCATATATTATCTGTCTTACTTCAGTTGTTTTTAGTATCACGTCATCCCCTACCGCCTGACGCACCCTACAGTTTTGTATTGTTGTTTGTCCTTTTTGTTTTTACAACAAGAGATTTACCCATTTAGGTGTGCTGCCTCCCTGTCCTTTGACTTAGTTCTATTCCACTCTTTGTTTTTGTTATCTTCTATTACAACCTCTGGCTATTTTCTCTTGATAGTATTTTCCAACTTCCTGTTAAATCCTTTAGTTTATTCATCCTAGACACAGATTGCCTGATATTTCCATGGAGGTTTCTTGGCTAATTTTCATGTGGGAAGCCTCTAGCCTTTTCACCTCCAAAACCCTTAAGGGAGGAATACAGGCAGTTAGACTACTAGAGACTAATAACATTGCTTGTAAAGTGATTGAATCCTGCATTACATTGTTAAAATTGATTCTACATCCAAAACTATTTCTTGTTTTGGCACAACCTGTACAGACAAGTCAAGGGGATTGCAGTGGTGCCTATTATGGTTCATCATATGTTATTATTTTCATGAATACATTTAAGGATGGTGATAATATATATCCACACCCCTTATTCGTGGCACACCAAGATTTGGTGGCACTGCAATGATAACATTTTCAGTGTATGGGAGGATTCTATAGACTCCCTACAGATGGTCTGTCAGGATCCTATCCTGACAACTCAAATAATGTTTATTTTCTTCTCTTTTATTTTTCTCCAATACCAGTTTTTCACCACTTGTGGCCTCCCTAGCCACTAGTCACCTCACTCTCTCTCACCTGCATAGCATGATGGTCCAAATCTGCTATAAAAGGCCGCACCTGACAAACCAAGTTGCCTTTACATTGAGAGAAGTTGTGTTCTGCACCTGGCTCTTACTGAGACTTGTTTATAGTCTGATACTGACAAAGATATCTGTTCCTGGCTCAAACTGAATCCTGATAACCTGCTCAACTCATTGTTCCATCTGGATTCATCCGAAAATCCTGCTTTAATTCAAACTGGACTTTGTTTTCTATTATTCCTTATTTGCTTTGGATCTAACCTGCCTGGACTTTACTAACCATAAAATTAATTGCAACTCTCCTGGAAAACCCTGAACTACATATCTGGTAACTTCAGTACAAATCCTCCAAACTAAAGGGACTGTTCTCCTTAACTTAGAACCAACCTGAATTCCATTATTTCTTTATTATGCTGTTTATTATTGTCTGATATTGTTTACTTGTTACCTATTATTTCACTGATAGATTTCCCTTTCTCCTTTAAACCTGCTTTGGGGCATACTGCCCAGACTTCTATTTTTTCTTCTACTACTCCCTTTATCTTTATTATTCCTTTTCTCTTTATATCCTTTTATTCTCATTGTTACCTTTGTCTAAACCATGTCTAATTTCTCAAATAAACTACCTAAAGTCAACCACGGCATACGTCTCCTCTCTGACCTGCTCAGACATGACACGGTCTTTCTTATATTAAATTTATGCAATACTGACCTTAAATTACCAATGTACTACGATGACAAGAAGATCACTTTCCTGGTTACCCACAGAGATATACTAAAACTATAATCTGCAAACTGTAATAGATTGTTGCACCACAAAAAAACAACAACCTATGTTCACTACCCTGTGGTCAATTGATGCACATTAAGCACAATGTCTATGACCCAAATCAAATAGATGCAAGGTGAGAAGAAATGGTAGGGTAGAGTTATTCTCTTACCCTCCTCAACAAGGATAATAGTAACAAACAGGATCTGTTGACACCTAAAAGGACCCAGACTGCACACAATATTAGTAACCCATAAGTAACAATGTAAGCCACATTTTGTGCACACATTGGAGGATTCTGTCCCACCATTTTGGTTTTTCAACTCCCTCCTATGAGCACCTTTAGGCACATCAAATGTGTGAGAGTTGAGTGTTGTGAGTTGTGGATGTACCACATAGGAATTTCTTCTTATCTACAACTTAATGACTTAACCCCTTAAGGACACAACTTCTGGAATAAAAGGGAATCATGACGGAATATTTCCATCATGTGTCCTTAAGGGGTTAATGTGGGACTTTCCCATACTTAAACTGTGGATCATGAAAAGGCATAACTATATTCCATCACCCTGCGCTATGAGATGGCTGATAGCAGTATGTCAGTGACATGTAGAGAAGGAATACGGCATGTATCATGGCCCTGCCCTCGGCACATCTGCCCTCTCCACACATCCTCCACCAAGAACTGGAACCTGGGATCAGGCATTTAAAGGAGACTACAGCTCTGATCATGCTAGAATGTAATGGGGAACTCCATCCAATACTACAGGTGGGTTTACTAGAGTCTCTGGCCCTTGGTGCATGACCAAGATCCAGAGTTCTACACACATCTAGCACTTTTATTATTTGTTCTTATATAGGGGCATGGGCCTGAAACTTCAGCTCCATCAGCCCCTATGTTCGTGTGGCCCTGGCTACAAGTCATACCACCATCTTACTCTGTGGCAAGCCATACCCCAGATTTTCTCTGTATTTTACAAATATGTCTTTTTGGTGTGAAAAATAAAATTAATGTAGAAATCTTTATCTTGCAACTGTAGATCCTAAACGTAGTTCCGGCCCAATCATTGTTATAAGTTCTGTCCTTTGCACCTGGCAGTTAGCATGGAGAAGACATAAAATGAAGAGCAGAGATGAAGCAATGTTTCTGATGCTCCACTTTCTTTGCAATATTATACATATGTATCCCAACTTTTTTAATGCAAACACTGATGCAGAGTCTTTATGAATAACAAAAGTTTCTAATATCAATCTCAAATCAAAGCTCCAGCTGTAGTTGTGAAATTATTAAAAGTGCTTATAGCACATCCACAAATCACAACACCTAACTCAATTATTTCTGACATTATCAAAACCATTTCCACCCAATTCATACATGTAGGCAGTGCAGAACAACATGATAAAGGGTACAGGCACTTTTTCATTCCTAGCAAAAATCTCCACTTCATCAAACCTGCATTTTGGTCTTGAGTAAAACAATATATATAAAATTTTAAAATGACTGTAGATTTAGTACCGGTTCATTAAAACTGCCGATCCTCCTGCGAATCCTGTAGTGGTGTATTAGCTTACAGGAAATGTTTCTCAAGTATCCAGAAATAGTTCATGCTTTCACACTAAAATCTAATCATTCTCAGATATAAAGTCATTAAGATGAACTGCTACTACCTCCAGGACAGGCACATATTAGTAAGAAGTCAATCACATCCATAAATGGCAAAGAGAAAAAACTCGAAAGCATGGAACATTAATTACATAAACTGGATACATCACTTGGAAATTATTTTGAAGTTTACAGAAAAGCAGCTCTTTTCACAGCAAAAAGAGGGCCATGTCAAAAAGAAATACACCATGAAGAACCGGCTACGTTTCTATCAAAATTACACTAAATTAGCAAAATGAACAGAAAGTAACTTGATGAAAATACACTGCTAGATTCCGTTTGAATCATATATTTTACAGTATTCATTAGCAGTTATAAATATTTGATTCCATCTTGTGTGTTAATTGACCATGTATTCCTTCCAATTGCATTTCTGTTTCTTAAGATACTGCTAAACTAGATTAGCTTTAATATTTCTGCAACAATTTACACCACAACGCAAAGCAATAATCACACAGGCTCTCTGGGAGCATATTGGGTAATTACATTCTATAGTGGATTATTGAAACCATTGATTCAGTGAGGGTTAACAAAACTTTGTATTATATAAATGTACACAAACCATGAAAACAATAACTGTAAAAAAAATATTTTATGGACACGGCAGACAATATATCTGTCGGCAAAATAGACACAATCAAATAAGCAAAGAAATAAAACAAAAAATAACCTCTTCTTACTTCATCTCCACAGTACCAACAGCCAGGAGCAGAGAAACCTTTGAAGACAAAGTAAATAACAACTGGGGCTGTTTCTGACATTATTATGCAATAAAGAAGCACTGACTTTATTGTGCATTGTTTGCAAGGATTAAACCAGCTGCTTCCATTGATTCCCATACTCATAGGGAGCTTGTGTTGCCTGCAATAATCTTTGTCTGCATTAATCCCTGTAGATGAATATTTCCTAACAGGTGGTCTGTACGTTTTGAACTCTTCTTTACATACACTATATTACATGGTACTGAATGTCATGTCTGCGTCCACAAAATCCACATATATACGTGATGACTGGAAAGAAAAACTGATATTTGGAGTCTAGACAGGCTGAGTGAATTTCATTTTCACAACAGGGTTCAGCTTAGGCACAAAACATACAAAACCAAAAAAAAAAACCCCCTCAGTCAAACAAAATAAAGTAATGCTGTCATGGAAAACGCTATCAAGTACTCATTATTAAAATGTTTTTATTTCTTTTAGTTTTTTTCCACTTAAACAATGCAGAACAATTCACGGTAAAAATGTCCTATTAGTTTAATAGGTCTAATTGAAAGACACTTAGAAAGTTATTTCAGATACATAGAGGGAATCTCTAGCACACAAATAACCATGACTTTTCATACAGAATTCTTTAAAGTGAAGCATATTTCATGTAATTATAGGTAATTTTATATTAGACTTTATTAGCAATGATTAAAGCTCAGAATGGGGTAAGTGTCATGGACTGGTTTAGACAGGAATAATTGTTTATTCAAAGTAATTCTGTCAGCCCTGACTACCATATTACATATTGATTGTCCCTTTTAAGGTGCTGCAGTTACCTTTTCCTCATTTTCTCTACTTTTGTGGCCACTATTTTCGTATATACACTTTTTAGTTATGTGAGATATTCTTTTTGCTTTATAGTATAGAGCTTACCCCTATTATAACTGTAATCATTGAAGCTGGATTATTAAAGGGGAATTTTGTACTCAAAGTGATTGCTGCACAAAACCCTTTAAATACCGCAGCGGAACGATCCTGTCCAGTGCTCCCAGCCTGCTTCTTAAAAACTGGACCTCAGGCATCTTTCGATACCTGACGGACCCCACTGTCAGCTGGATCCACAGTTAGTGGCCCTAGAATGATAGAAGAGATATAAGCAACACTCAACGTAACTTAAATGATTTAAATGCACGGTAGCCTTCCACTCTTCACCTCCTGTGTCAGGGGTCCAACAGAGACAATTCCTTCCATAAGATGAGGCGAGTATGAAGAGAAGAGAAGAGAAGAAAAATCATTGGTAATACAACTCTTTTTTCATCAATGAAATCATGAAGTTCATAGTCACCTAATGTCACATGGTCTTTGAAGATGATGTACTATTTCTTTAATATAATGATTGATCCTGTCATTTTAGTTATTTGGGCTCATCAGGAAAAACTGGGCCCGGGGCAGCTGCCTCTTTTGCCCTGTGTTAAAGACAGCCCTGCCAAGATATAGAGGTGGGGGATATATCCATCACTTACCTATTACATTATTAGACCATAATACTAACTAGAATGGCAAATTTGTCCTAGGGAAGGTCTATTAAATGGTGGGTCAAGCTCTTGTGGTTACCTTGCCTTACCTGGACCTCACTTGCTAATATACCTTTTCCTGCACACCCTACTACTACTTTTAAGTATCACCACTACTTTGAATGTGAGGAAAATGGAAAGGTCCAGTCAGTGAGTGTCATAGTACCACACCTCTATGTACTCCTATCAGGTAATTTTGACTTTCCACCTGGTTTTATGATGTTACAAGCATCTGCTTTAGGGATCATCCCCCAATTACAATTCACTTCATCCATATTACTTCTGATAATTCAGTTTACACTCACCATAAGATGCCCAACTATTGCACATTCTAAGCTCCTTTGACCCTTACTATTCTATCTTTTAATCCCCAACTCTTTTTGAAATTATATGCACATATATAGAACCTACCCAACACTTGTTGGCCACCATGTACTTGACCCTCACAACCATCCCTGAAACAACCTCACCATATTTTATTAGGCAATGGTAATCAGATCTGAATATAACTTTCTTTAACAATGAGTGGTTGAAAATCTGTCTACTGCACTCTGCTCTCTTGCATCTAAATTTCAGGAATCTGCTTATAAAATACTTACCAGTTGGTAACAGACACCAGTGAAACTTAATTCAATTTTCCCACATATGACCAATAAGTGTTGGAGGAACTTTATTTGATGGAGTCTCTAGTAGCACATCCTCTTGGGGCCAGGGCATGCCTGTCCCTAGCACTCACTGGTACACTCCTCTCCTAACCTTCTTACTAGCAGGCAGACGTTTCTATTTGACAGTCTGGGACAGAGATAAAGTGTATGTAATGAGTGTGATAGAAAGGGCACATGCCACAGTGTTAGAGAGACTGAAGCAGCAAAAGCATTTGCATAGTGCACAAAGTCAACTTTACCTTAACTAATTTCATTGTCAGCCAGTCCACACCAGTTTAATTCCCCTACATACTTTTAAGTTTTCATATTTAAGGAATAGCATGTGAAGAGCAGTAAAAAAAAAATCTAATTCATGGACCTGGAGTGGCAGCTCCATCAGCCCCTATGTTAATGCGGCCCTGGGTTAACTTTTCAAATATTTTTTTCACACTTTATCGATCTGTCTTTGCATTTTATTTTTTGTTACTATCCCTCTTATTGTATTTCAAAAATTGCAATGCTCTACTTGAGCTCTTCTGTACTTTTGGGCTTTTTTATGTTACTACTCTTTTGATTGCTCATACATACAGGTAGTTGAAGACTTCTTTACTATCCTAATTATATTCCTTATTCAGTGTAGAAAAATCTTTTAAATTATTATTCACTAAGTTACTTATTTTTAGACCACCTATAATCCATTTTTTTTAATATTTAAATCATCTATATCAGTGTTCCCCAACCCAGTCCTCATTGCCCACCAACAATCCAGGTTTGTCAGTATCTCCATTGGAATAAAACAGGGAAATACATAAATACTGGATTGTTGGTGGGCCATGATGACTGAGTTGGGGAACACGGATCTGCATTATTAGATATATAGCAAAGAGGGAGGCAAGGGATTACTTTGTTTTGCATCAATAACCCTTTTTTAATTTTCTCCCATTGTTTTATTATATTTTCAAGAACCCTACTATCAAGTTTCAAAGTGGAGGACTTCACTGTTTACTGTTTATTTGCCAAAAAGCATACTGAGATGCATTTTATGCTGTTCTGTCTGGATCAGGGATTGTTCAATGTTGTACCATTTTTTATCTTTGGCATTATCTAGTTGAGTGATTAGGGCAAGTGATATGTTGCAATCTTTCTGATAATCTTTTAAAAGGGGTAGCCCTAGTTCTCCCATTTTGACCTTTAGTGTCAAACAGTTAGCGCTAATACAAGGACGCTTCCCCATTCAAACATAGATGTTTATATGAGACTTTGCAAGAACCATCCAACTGCCTGGGCATGCTGTAGGTACTATTTGGAGTAAATAGATTCACTTTGGCAGAATGTAAGATCTGACCGTGTTGATTCTCCCCGACAATGAAACCTCAGTGTTTCTCCATTCCCTCATCTTTCTCCCGTTTTCCTTTAATAATGACAAGAAGTTAAGTTCCATTATTTTTGAAGGGTCACTCACAATCTCAACACCCAGACAGCTAAATGATTCCCAAACAGTGAGGCTAAAAACCTGCTTTAAACCTTTGACAACATCCCGGGGCAAGTTAATTGGCAGTGCAACCAATTTATTTAAATTCAGTTTGTAACCTTAAAGGTCTGAAAACTCCTTCAAAAGGTGTATCAGTTCCCTCATGGAATTTATTGGATCACTGAGAGTAGGCACAATGTCGTCTGCATACATAGTTAATTTGACACTATAATAACCTTAATAACTCGTCTCGCTATTGCCAGAGGCTCTATGGCAACAAGATATAGAAGTGGTGAGTGCGGGTACCCCTGTCTGGTCCCATCAGAGAAAAACCCTCTACCGACCACCTTGGCCATCAGAAAGGTGAATAAGGCCATTATAAAATGGCTAATATCGCCACTTAAACCAAACTGACTCCGTTGAAGGTGTTTTCAGCATCTAATGACAGAACCAGGAGGGACACTCCTTTTTTTACAGGTCAAATCCACCACATCCACCAGTCTTCTGATGTTATAGACTGGAAATCAGCTTGCCAGAAATTGTAGATTATGCTAACGTAGTGTACCTATAATCTTAATTTTAGTAATGACAGGAGGCGAGTATTTTGCATAAACTTTCTTTACTTAAGCCTCCATCTGCACAAGTCAATCAATCAAAACTTTAAACCAATCATAGTCCAGCATATCCTTTATATAAGTCCTTGCTGGGTATGTCATTTCCTCTTTCTTTGATGTGAAAATTCCTGAAACGTCAGGGATATGATGATACTTCTATATAACTTGAACGACCATAACTTGGATCGAAACTTGAAGGGATCCTGTTAATCCGACTCCCGAATCATGTTATGCTGAAAAGATCAGAAATAGGTGAAAGGTGGTGGAAATTAACTAGTGTCCACATGTAAACTTACTGATATGTATCTAAAATTCAATATACAGCTGAATGTGACTAATCTATTGAGATAAATACTATGTCTCATATTTACAACTTAAATATATCACGTCTATGATACTGTCTCTTAAGTAATATGCAGGCTAATGTCTGCAATGCGATTCTTTTAAGTATACAATTTAAGAACTGTTATCGATAGAAATCAAGCTAGACCAATAGCAATAATAATAATAATGGCAAATTGATAATAACAAACGATAAACATAATAAAAACCTAAGAGTATATGGGGGGGAAAAAACCCAAGGGAGGGAAAATACTCGCCTCCTGTCATTACTAAAATTAAGATTATAGGTACTCTACGTTAGCATAATCTACAATTTTACCACATGACAGGAGGCTTCCTATTTTGCATTTTTAACGCTGCGATAACAATGAAAAAGATGCATGTGATGTCTGTTGGAAATAAAAAACCCTGAAGGTATTTTCCCTAGTCCAATCCGCTGAGCGCAGTATATCCACTAACGATGCCTCCGCCGAATATGCATGTGATGCCACCGCTCCGCGTATCGAGTGGGCCCCCGAAAACCGACTCTACGCCTGCCAGGGATAAGAGCCAATGTACCCATCTAGCTAACGTGGTTGTGGTTACAGGTTTGTATGGTTTGGTAAATAACAGTAGCTGGCCCGATCTAGAAAAAACGGAGTGGATTAGTTACTTCTACTTATCAAAGTAAAGTGTTCACGACGCATAGACGGGGAATCATTGGGAAAAAGGGGGTAGGACACAGATGTAGAGTCCATTTTAGTCTTGCGAGACACTGTGAATGTAACCCCATCTGGAGTTATTGAAAAACCGTCCACGTCGAAGGCTCTAATGTCTGACACGTGGCAAAAGGAAACTAGACATAATAGTAGCGTCAGTTTGGCTGTTAATTGTCTTAGTGATAAGGCCGAGTTATCCGGCCAGTCTTGAAGAAAATGGATAACCAAATCCACATCCCATAGCCTGTTATATTTCGGGACCGAAGGTCTGGACAATTTGATGCCCCGAAGTAAACGGCATATCAGATTATCCTGTCCCACTGGTATACCGTGTATCAGAATGTGAGCTGCCGAGATGGCAGAGCGAATAACATTAAGAGAGCGATATGATTTCCCTTTGGAAAAGAGGCCGGATAAAAAATTTTGTATGGAGGAAACAGGTGCTGTAAAGGGATCGAGGTCCCTCTCCATGCACCAGCGATTCCATGTATTCCATGCTGATATGTAGCTACCAGTCAAAGGTTACCTCCTTTTACAGAGGAGTGTGTATAAAAGAGTGGTCTAGACAATAGAGGTGATTTACAGGCAGCTCAATACACTTGTGTGGAAATATCCTCTGTTCCACAAGACAAAATTGTAGTTGTAAGTGCGGTTTAAGTAACAGAAAGACTTATACCAATAAGTGGAGCGCTCCAACACATATACAGCTTACCAAATGATATTTCACTCAATGGTAAAGTATAGGGTACATGTAAAGGAAAAAAATACAAGAAAGAACAATATAGTGTAGACGGTATTTCCAATGTCAATTTAACTGTGATAGTAGTATTAAAATGAATTGAACACTCACATTTTAAGGAGCCTGTATATAAAAAACACTGGCTCCGTATTATGGCTTGTGTGCTTATTACGGTAGCACCACCCGTCTCCTTCAGTATTTGATGATTCTCGAAGTCAAAAACAGGAAAAACGAACCAATGTATTGCTTCTGGTAACACAATATTGCTTCTGGTAACACAATATTATATAAGTAAATGGTGTGCTCACCTGGTCCTGAGCCTGTGGGTCCCGGCTCTAGGTATATAAGTATTGTGCCAGTTTGAATGGGGATGGCACTACCCCTGGAAGATTCTCTTGAGGCGCCAAAAGGACTTAAGCAAGGGTCTTAAATAAAATTAGTAAATTTATTCAAGTATAAAAAACAAATAAAAATCAAATAAAAACAATGGGTATAAAAGTCCTTAATAAAAAGTCCTTTGTAGATAGCCAATACGCGTTTCACTCCTTTGTGGAGCTTCCTCAGTCAGCTGTGATGTTAGTCCTCTGGATCTTCCATTTTAAGTGTTTTTTGGGGGCCTCCCCTTTAATGAGTTCAATCCATACTGGCCAATCACAATAGAGTTTACATTTCCTTTATGCAATAAATTGTGTATATATCCCTTTAATAGGGTTAGACTTCTGGCGCCTTTATTGCCTATAAATTTCATTGGTGGCCTGTGGTGGTTGGCGGAAGTAATCCGCATAAGCCCGGGCGGTTGGCGGAAGTGACGTTACGGACCCATGTGATCGCCACTTCGCCGCCGCCCGGAAATTCCCCGGCACCCCGGTCACATGGCACGTCATACTCGCGTGTATGCCGGGGGGAAGGATATGCAAAAATGGTCCATGAACACGTCGGCACGCCCCACCCCACCCGAGGTGGTCACGGACTCCTCCCTCTGCCCTTCAACTGTTAGATGCCGTGTGTGTAGATCACACACGGAACTCAGACTAAGATGGATCACTAAAAATAAATACATACACACCATAGTGGCAGGGTACATAAAAAAATAATGCTGATCAACAGAAAGAGAAATTATTATTGTGGTATCCTTGATTATATAAAACCAGAGTGGTTTGTGATACTTATTTTAAAAGTGCAATGTGCTTATAAGTGACAAGTACATAATATATATATATATTCTTATTGTGATAGTTATGTACATTTATATGATTTGAGTGGTATTCATAAGGGAATCAAAAAAAAGAAAAAAATTGATTATAAAAAAAAAAAAATTAGCTCCATTAAATACAAGTAATAATTAATAAATATTATTTGGTAGATAAGAGTTTTATACATATTGAGAAGATAATAGATATGAATATTCACATATGAATAATCGTAAAACTCATAGGTGTATATTTCAAATAAAGTGACAAAGCTCGAAGTCTATATTCAGACCTTGGGGTTTTAAAGTCCCAAGGTTGAATATCCACTTCATCTCACTTTGTCCTAATAATTTCAAGAAGTCCCCTCCTCGCCAGTTTCCTTTTACCCTATGTATACCGTAACATTTTAGAAGTGTTGGGTCACTATCATATGCTAGGGAAAAATGATGTGATACACTGTGTCCCTCAAATTTTTTCTTAATATTTCTGGTGTGTTCTTCTATCCTAATGTGTAACTTGTGTTTAGTGCGGCCTACATATTTCAGACCGCATGGACATTCCAATAAATATATTATATTATTTGAGTGACAGGTTATAAGTTCTTTGACGTGGAATTCCTCCTTATTGTTGAAATTTTTAAATTTTGTGATGTGCCTTTTTTTATTATTGGTATTCCGGCATGCTAGGCATGTGCCACATCCATAGAAGCCTTTCTCTTTGTCTAAGAAAGTAGTGGTTTTGTTTTTTTTGGAATGGTTTCTTACTAGGAGTCTATTTAGATTTGCGGCTCCCCTAAAAACTATTTTCGGTTTGGCTGGTAAAATTGGTGTTAAGGCATCGTCCTGTAATAGGATAGGCCAATGTTTGTTTAGAATTTTTTTAAGTGCTCTGTTATTGTGACTATAGTTACATATTATGGGTAAATGTATTTGTTCTTCATTTTCTATTCTGTTTTTTTGTGTTAATAAAGTGCTTTGTGGGATTCTTGTAATTTGTGTTAAGGTGTCTTTTAATTTATCTTTTTCGTAACCCTTCTCCAACAGGTCTGAAATTAATTTATCCGCTTGTTCTTTAAAGGTGACTTCATCTGTGCAGTTTCTTCTAATCCGTATGAGTTGTGACTTGGGTATACTGTTAAGCCATGGGGAAAAATGACAGCTAGAGATGTGGATGAAGCTGTTCACATCCACATCTTTAAAATGAGTTTTAGTTTTGATCCTTTCATTATCTATAAAAATATCCAAATCTAAAAATGTCACTTTATGTTTACTAAAATTAGTTGATAAAATGATACCCCACTGATTATTATTGAGTTGATTTAAAAAAGTGTGGAGCGTGGCTTCAGTGCCTTTCCAAATAAAAAACAGGTCATCAATGTAACGGCGATAGGTCACCAGGCCCTCCACCCAGCCTTCATTAAGTTGTAGGTGTTGGCGTTCCCAATCCGCCATGAACAGATTGGCGTAGCTGGGTGCGAACCTAGTGCCCATCGCCGTGCCACATGCCTGTAGATAAAAAGTGTTGTCGTACCAGAAGTAATTGCTGGTTAAAATCAGTGATATTGCTTCCATAATAAAATCAATTTGGTCGGATTCAAATGAGTGGGATTGTTCTAAGAAAAATTTGGCTGCTGTGCATCCTTTCTGGTGTGAAATAATCGTGTATAGTGAGCTAACATCTGCAGTTACTAGGAAATAGTCGTGTTCCCATTTGATGGTTTGTAGATGTCTAAGGATGCTTCCTGTATCTTTTAGGTAACTCGGGATGCTTTGCACTATGGGTTGGAGACACTTGTCCACATATTCCGAGAGCCTACATGATATTGAGTTGATACCTGAAACTATAGGTCTTCCGGGTGGAACTTCGGGATTTTTGTGGACCTTAGGGAGATAATAGAACACCAGAATCTTTGGATGGGTTATATTCAAGTAATCAAATTCTTTTTTGTTTAAAATCTCCTTCTGTAGGCCCCTCTCGATGAGGTCGGAAAATTTGTTTTTAATTTCGCCTGTTGGGTCACCCTTTAACCTTGTGTACGTTGTTTGATCCGTTAATAATCTCATGCACTCTGTGTGATGGTCGTTAATATCTAGGATGACTATTCCCCCTCCCTTATCTGCCGGTTTGATTACAATTTCATGGTCCTTCTGTAGTTTTTTCAGAACCTTATATTCATCTCTTCTGAGATTTTGTTGATAATGGTTAGCTTTTTTCAATTTGTTGATATCGGCCATTACCATTTTCTCATAGGTGGCCATTTCTCCTGAAATTAGATGTTTGGGGTAAAAAGTGGATTTTTCTTTTAATGTGGTGTGTGTGTATTTTGTCGTAATTGGATTATTTGATACGGGGTGTTTTTGAAAAAACTTTTTAAGACATAGAGTGCGTTTAAATTTATTCAAATCAACATAAGTGTCAAATTTATTTAAATTCCTTGTGGGTGCAAATTTTAAACCTTTTTGTAGTAATTTAATGTGAGTTTGATCTAGTTGTGTGGAGGTGAGGTTGAAAATACCTGCTTCTTTTTCAATTTCCTTTTGTGTTCTTATGGGTTGCGTTTGTCTCTCTTTCCTTCTCTGTGTGTCCACTCCTCCTCTAATTCCCCTTCTTCCGTACTCCTTTGTTGTTTGTTTGGTGATTTTTGGCGTGAGAGGAATTTGTGTTTGTCCTTGTTCCTCAAACTCCAAAAATCCTCCTCTTCTGAGGTTTTAGTTAGGGGGTCAAATCGGTTATGGGTGTGAATATCTGATATTCTTCTGGAATTGTATCTAAACTTACTTTGGGCTGTAAGGAATTCATCTGATTTGGCTCTTTTTTCTGTCTGAATACGGGTTCTCATGTTCGATATATTGGACCTGAGATGTTTTTTTTTGGAAGGCTTGGATTCTATTCTCTCATTAGTCTTGCCTTTGTAATAATTCCTTGGTGGGCTTTCTCTCTGATTGTAATGTGTGGAGACAGGTGGTGCTACCGTAATAAGCACACAAGCCATAATACGGAGCCAGTGTTTTTTATATACAGGCTCCTTAAAATGTGAGTGTTCAATTCATTTTAATACTACTATCACAGTTAAATTGACATTGGAAATACCGTCTGTACTATATTGTTCTTTCTTGTATTTTTTTCCTTTACATGTACCCTATACTTTACCATTGAGTGAAATATCATTTGGTAAGCTGTATATGTGTTGGAGCGCTCCACTTATTGGTATAAGTCTTTCTGTTACTTAAACCGCACTTACAACTACAATGATATGTAGCTACATCTAGTGCCAGGTGCCCATGAGTCCCATAGCAGGTAAGCGTCTTTCAAGTCTAGCCGAGTGAACCAGTCGTGTTTTAGTAGTAGGTCCCTGAGGAGGTGAATTCCTTCCATTTTGAAGTGTCAGTAGGTGACAAAACCGTTTAGTTGTCGTAAGTTGATGACCGGTCTGTAGCCACCCATCTTCTTTTGGACCATGAAAATGTTGCTGAAGAAACCTGTATCATCCGGGGCGTTTTCCACCGCCTCTTTGTCGAATAGCGCCTGTATCTCGTTGTCTATGAGTTTGGTGTGCAGTGCCGACGCTCATATTGGTGGTGGGCAACGGTTCTGCTCTGGGGTGTCTGCAAATTCGATCAAGTACCCCACTACCATTTGTAGGACCCAGGTGTCTGAGGATATCCATCCCCATTCCTGCGAAAAAAGAGACAGCCTGCCTGCAGTCATATGAGAGTATGAAAACATCATGGTTGAGGTGCTCACCTGCATTGAAACGTCTGCGGTTGTGGGCCCCTCTGGGACAGAATGACCCTCGTGGGAAGAAAGCTTGAGATGTCTGGTTTCTGGGGCCTGTAGGTCAGAATCGGCTGGTGGCTTGACCCCTCTGGCGACCAGCCCTGCCAAAAACCCCACGGTGTGGAGTGGTGTTACGAAACACGTATTTGATGGACGTCTGTGCCAGGGGTCAAGTCCTGGGAAAAAAAGTGTGGGAACTCACCCAAGATTCCCACCCCCCCCCTTAAAAAAAAATAAAAAAAGAATTACACTCCTATGCATATAGCGCAGTGCAGGGTGTGTATAATGAATGTAGTGTGTTTGTAGTGAATGCAGAGTATGAATAATAAATGTAGCGTGTTTGTAGTGAGTGCAGTGTGTATAATGAACGCAGTGTGTATAATGAATGCAGTGTATTTGTAGTGAGTGCAGAGTGTGTATAATGAATGCAGTGTTTGTAGTGAGTGCAGAGTGTGTATAGTGAATGTAGTGTATTTGTAGTGAGTGCAGTGTGTATAATAAATGTAGTGTGTTTGTAGTGAGTGCAGAATGTGTATAATGAATGTAGTGTGTGTAGTGAGTGCAGTGTGTATAATGAATTTAGTGTGTTTGTAGTGAGTGCAAAGTGTGTATAGTGAATATAGTGTGTTTGTAGTGAGTGCAGAGAGTGTATAGTGAATGTAATGTGTTTGTAGTGAGTGCAGAGAGTGTATAGTGGATGTAATGTGTTTGTAGTGAGTGAAGAGTGTGTATAATAAATGCAGTGTGTTTATAGTGAATGCAGTGTGTATAATTAATGTAGTGTGTTTGTAGTGAGTGCAGGATGATGTATGTGTGCTGGATGATGTGTGTGCTGGATGATGAGTGTGTACTGGATGATATGTGTGTGTGTGTGTGCTGGATGATGTGTGTGTGTGTGTGTGTGTGTGTGTGTGTGCGGGATGAAGTGTGTGTGCTGGATGATGTGTGTGTGCTGGATGATGTGTGTGTGTGTGTGCTGGATGATGTGTGTGTGTGTGTGTATCCTGGATGATGTGTGTGTGCTGGATGATGAATGATAGGGGGGAAGAGTTTTTTTTAAACTTTATGTGTCTATATATTTTTTTATTTTATTCCCCCCTCCCTGCTTCTTACCTTGTCAGGGAGGGGGGAGATCGCCTGGTGGTCCGGTTGAGGGAGGCAGCCGCTGCACACAGGGGCCATCGCACGCTGTGTTCCCTCTCCAGCTCTATCTAACTCTCGCGAGACTCGCCTTTATGGAGCGTTGCCATGGCGAGAGTTATAGCTGGAGAGGGAACACAGCGTGTGATGGCCCCTGTGTGCAGGTAGCAGGGCAGGTCCTGCAGGACTGCTAACGGGAACGGCGTTCCTGCTTTGAAAAAAGTGCAGGAACGCCGTTCCCATGTGTTCCTGCAGGACTCGAGCCCTGGTCTGTGCTTTATTCAGCGTAGTGAATAAGCTCACGTGTTTCTTTAACTCTGTGATAAACGAGTCTCCTAAGAATTGGCCGCTTGCCAGTGGTCCCATCTCCTTCTTGCCCAACTCCAGTAGTTTGGAGTCCCTTTTCAATAACGCTGCCTTGCATCTCTCTGCGCACATTGCCGCATTTGTGTTACCCAGCATACAGAAAGCACGTTGTACCCATTCTCGTATGTCATGGGTGTCCAATGTTGCACCCTGAGTGAGGGCTAGATCAGCGAAGTATAATATCTTGGCCAGAGGACCTAGTATGTCTAGTAGTTTGTCCTGTAAAGCCTTTAGGGCCTCGGCCTGAGCGGGACATAAACAATACCACGGTGATATCGAATTCTGGGGTATGTGCAATTTTGTCCGGCAGCATGGGTCTTGGGCATTCTGCTCGCAGTCTTGCCCGTACCCCTTTTTCCATAGGCTTTCTTAGCCAGAAATGTATGACCTGGGCCAGATGGTCTGGCAAGCCCCATTCCGCCGATCTTGAGTGACGGATCGTGCGGAGGTCGAACATGGGTGCAGCTTGGGAGTCTATAAAGGTGCCCTCTTCATGTTTGCCCAATGCATTATGGGAACCTTCTTGTCCGAAGTGAATGTCTTGGTCGTACTCCGCACCATCCCTTGGGACGTCCTGCCACTCGTCGTCTTCTAATAGCGAAACCTCTGCTTTCCACTCGTCCATAATCTCGAGTGAGGGTGGAGGACTGAGGTCATCGTTGTCACGTATTCATCTGCTTATAGAAATGTGGTTAATGACATTTACTGTCCACACAGGAAAAGTTGTGCCGAGCAGCAACCTAATCCACAGAAGGGTTAATGCTGAGCAGTAATTGTGCAAATGAAACCTGGTGACATGTATTCATCCGCTTATAGAAAAGTGGTTAATGACATTTACTGTCTACACAGGAAAAGTTGTGCCGAGCAGCAACCTAATCCACAGAAGGGTTAATGCTGAGCAGCAATTATGCAAATGAAACCTGGTAACTGACTTTGGGGTCAAAGGCCGGTTACAGCCTATCAGAACTAAAGGAGGGTATTTAGGCCCAGTTCTCAGCCTGCTCAGTGCCCTGTCGTGGTTTCCCTTGTGGTTGTCTGAGAGCGCGTTCCTGTTTATAGTTTTCTACCTGGTTTTTGACTTTGGCTTTGTTTATTGACTTCTCTATATTCTGGTATCCTGACTCCTGGCTTTCCTCATCGCTGTGTCCCTTTCTGTGTTCCCTGACCTCAGCTAGTATTTTTGACTATTCTTTGTACGTTAAATCCGGCCATTCTAAGGACCGGTAATACATTACTTATTTGTCATCCGTGCTGTACAGTTCTACGTGCTGGATCAAACAGTAATCCTGACAATCATCCTCCGAGGACAGGATGTGTGGAGGGGACGGTTCCCGTCGTTACGCCTGACGACACCTTTTTAGTGGAGCTTTGCCTTTGGATTTTTGGGTGCCTGAGCCGGTGCCCTTCCAGTGCTGCTTTATTGTGGGGACTTCTCTAGGGAAGTCAGGGTCTTTTGTTTCAGCGGTCGTTACGGTGTCAGTGTCCATTTTTGGGATCTGCACCAGTAATTTGGCAATAGCCTTCTCCACTGAGGTGGCCACCGCCGAATTTATCATTGACTGGAAGTCGGATGGTGGTGATTGTGGTGAGTCACTCATCATGAAGCAGTGGAGTACTCTGTCTGTGGAAGACAGGAAAGTGTCAGGTACCAAAGTACATGAATAGTAATACAGTGGGGGTCACCCAGTGTTATCTGACTTGGGACTAGTGATGTACTGAACGGTTCGCCGGCGAACGGTTCCCGGCGAACATGGCATGTTCGCGTTCGCCACGGCGGGCGAACATATGCGCGGTTCAACCCGCTCCCTATTCGTCATCATTGAGTAAACTTTGACCCTGTACCTCACAGTCAGCAGACACATTCCAGCCAATTAGCAGCACATCCTCCCTAGCAGACCCTCCCACCTCCTGGAAGGCATCCATTTAAGATTCATTCTCAAGATGCATGCTTAGTAAGAGGAGGGAAAGTGTAGCTGCTGTTCATTAGATAGGGAAAAGCATAGCTAGGTTAGGGTTAGGGTATGCTTTTTTTTGATTTTTTTTTCTATGTAATGTAATTGCACTTAGTTGTCTGCCACTGCTGCCAGCTTCTGTGTCAGGCTCACAGTGTATACTGTGCCCATTTCCCCAGTCAGTGCCACCACTTACATCTGGTGTCACAATAGCTTGGATTTAAAAACAAAAAACTTTTTTCACTGTTATAGATTGAATAGCAGTCAGTTGTCTGCCACTGCTGCCAGCTTCTGTGTCAGGCTCACAGTGCATACTGTGCCCATTTCCCCAGTCAGTGCCACCACTTACATCTGTGTCACAATAGCTTGGATTTAAAAACAAAAAACTTTTTTCACTGTTATAGATTGAATAGCAGTCAGTTGTCTGCCACTGCTGCCAGCTTCTGTGTCAGGCTCACAGTGCATACTGTGCCCATTTCCCTAGTCAGTGCCACCAATTACATCTGGTGTCACAATAGCTTGGATTTAAAAACAAAAAACTTTTTTCACTGTTATAGATTGAATAGCAGTCAGTGTCCTTAAAGCGGGTGTGTTACGCTAACAGTGGATACGGTGACCAGTGCCACCACTTATACCTGGTGTCACAATAGCTTGGATTTAAAAACAAAAAACTTTTTTCACTGTTATAGATTGAATAGCAGTCAGTGTCCTTAAAGCGGTGTGTTACGCTAACAGTGGATACGCTGACAAGTGCCACTAATTAGATCTGGTGTCACAATAGTTTGGATTTAAAAAAAAAATAATCTTTTTTCACTGTTATAGATTGAATAGCAGTCAGTGTCCTTAAAGCGGGTGTGTTACGCTAACAGTGGATACGCTGACAAGTGCCACTAATTAGATCTGGTGTCACAATAGCTGGATTTAAAAACAAAAAACTTTTTTTACTGTTATAGATTGAATAGCAGTCAGTGTCCTTAAAGCGGGTGTGTTACGCTAACAGTGGATACGGTGACCATTGCCACCACTTAGATCTGGTGACACAAAGCTTGGATTTAAAAAAACAAAACCCTTTTTTCACTGTTATATATTGAATAGCAGTCAGTGTCCTTAAAGCGGGTGTGTTACGCTAACAGTGGATACGGTGACCAGTGCCACCACTTATATCTGGTGTCACAATAGCTTGGATTTAAAAACAAAAATCTTTTTTCAATGTTATAGATTGAATAGCAGTTAGTTATCTTCAAGCAGGTGTGTTACGCTAACAGTGGATACGGTGACCAGTGCCACCACTTATATCTGGTGTCACAATAACTTGGATTTAAAAAACCCCAACTTATTTCACTGTTATAGATTGAATAGCAGTTAGTTATCTTCAAGCAGGTGTGTTACGCTAACAGTGGATACGGTGACCAGTGCCACCACTTATATATGGTGTCACAATAGCTTGGATTTAAAAAAAAACAACTTTTTTCACTGTTATAGATTGAATAGCAGTCAGTGTCCTTAAAGCGGGTGTGTTACGCTAACAGTGGATACGGTGACCAGTGCCACCACTTACAGGGAGTGCAGAATTATTAGGCAAGTTGTATTTTTCAGGATTAATTTTATTATTGAACAACAACCATGTTCTCAATGAACCCAAAAAACTCATTAATATCAAAGCTGAATATTTTTGGAAGTAGTTTTTAGTTTGTTTTTAGTTAAAGCTATGTTAGGGGGATATCTGTGTGTGCAGGTGACTATTACTGTGCATAATTATTAGGCAACTTAACAAAAAACAAATATATACCCATTTTAATTATTTATTATTATCAGTGAAACCAATATAACATCTCAACATTCACAAATATACATTTCTGACATTCAAAAACAAAACAAATCAGTGACCAATATAGC
>OW240923.1:44154239-44196397 GCA_933207985.1 Pelobates cultripes
GCCTAAGGTGAGCCGCCCTGCTAATGAGCTGCCCCCGTAAAACTGCTTTATGAGCGTGCCAGCTCAGAGTCGGATCAATGTCCGGTCGGACATTGAGCCGAAAATACTGGATTAACTCGGATTGTAAGGAATCTTTAAAGGTCTCATCATTTAGGAGATTATTATTGAGGCGCCATGGGGCCCTTCCTCTATGTTTATAAGCATCATGAGTCGTGAGAACTACCGGGGCATGGTCTGACCAGAACATGTCCCCTATTTTGCAACATACGACCGAGGGGAGCAAGCCCCTAGATACCAAGATGGTATCGATTCTGGAGTGTGTTCCATGTACTCTAGAATGAAGAATGTAATTCCTCTCAGTTGGATGTGTCTTCCGCCAAGCATCAAATAAGTCATTGTCTATTAAAATTTTAGTAATGACTTTGCATTGGGATATTAGAGGCCTAAATCTTGGAGCTATGGGGGAGATGGTTGAATCTATTTCTGGTTGCAATACATGGTTCATGTCTCCACAGATAATGAGGGAGGCCATTCCTGAATGTTGGGTTTTACTCAATAATTTATGTAAAAAAAAATTTCTCTGATTCGAGTTAGGGCCATATGCCCCCACCAGCGTGTAGATGGCGTTGTTGATTTGACAATGTATGATTAGAAATCTACCTTGCACATCCCGTTTAATAGATAATAATTCAAAAGTGAGACTCTTGTGAAACAGGAAGGTCACTCCTCTAGTTTTAGATGAATATGTCACATGGTACTGTATTGGAAAATCCTGGATTCCAAATGCAGGGACTTTCCCATGCACAAAATGCGTTTCTTGCAAACAAGCAATATCTATTTTGTCTCGCTTAAGGCTTTCCAAAAGAACTCTACGTTTATGTGGGGTATTCAACCCCCTTACATTATGCGAATACATTTTCATACTTTGTTATATTAATTAGTAGAGCCTTATCGTACCATGATCTGAGGTGCATAGGTCTCAGTGAGTTCATAGGGGGGTTAAGGTTTAGAGTAGAGCGCTCTATCGTTTCGTAGTCAGGGTTGTATTGGAGGGGTGGAGAAAACTGGGGAAAACTGAAAGAAAGTATATACAAAGATGAAGTTTGGTATCTGTAGACAGTACCTTGGGGGGAGGATACACTCATGTTTCCTTAACGTGGCTTTGGGTCTCACAAGCATACATTTAGTAAGACGGCTTACTTTGAAAATTTGTACAACAACATATCAGTAAATTATACCCTATCCTATCTGGATTGTGTTATCAGCCAGAAAAGCATCGTAATGTACTACTGAGCATATAAGACAGTTCCATACATTACATGTCCAGCGATAGATAAACCGAGCTGCGCACGCCCTTAAAGCTGTGCAGTCATGTGTTCTCCACCTGTGAGCCCACAGGTGAGGTCTGTTAAAGACAGTTTTGCACATAATATCAACCCAAAAGGTCAAGAAAAAGAATGTATACGATTTGGATGATTAGTGTCTGGGATATTAAAGCTGAAGAGAAAAAAAAGGGAAAAGAAAAATTACGCAGGGCACGCGCAGCTCGCCTCTCAACATACAATATATAGAGCAATTTTCCCAACTAATGCATTCCTCGACAACCCATCTCAGAATGATTAGACTAAAGTACACACAAATATAATAGGTTCAATTAGTAAACTGGAACTCTGAAACTGCATAGACCTTCAATATAGGGTATGAGTCTAGTACTTTTTTTTTATTTTTTTTTTTTAATGGAATTATATCTGAGGTAGTGTAGCTATGAAAGGATGGGCAGGTTAGCCCAGAGTGGGTTATCGCTGCTATGTACTCCATTTTAAGTCTACTGAGGTATGTAGCTCCCTACCAATCTAAAAGGCCCCCAGATCAAAAGAGGATGGAGTTAAGTAAGGAAAGTGTAGTTACCCCTACAAATTCTTTCAGCGAGTTGGTAAAGTTATTAAATCCGTTGCCTTACTACTTGTGGGATAGGAAACGGATATGCGTACAAAATGCATATGTGGGCAGTCTCTATGCCTACATCTCTATGGGCCATCGCTAGCCCCACTACCGCTTGTCATTTTATAGATAACTCAAATATAATATTGCCTGATTTCAGAAGCATACATTAAAAGTGTAACGTTACAATGGGTCAGAATTTTTTTTAATTTTTTTTTTATATTTTATGCCAGTCTTTGGGTCTAGATCAGAATACTTGCGATTGGTGATCAAGTGAACAGTTCATGTTGTGTGCCAGTCCAATTGAAGTCTCTTTGAGGATGATGCGGTGCGTTCTTCGGTCTGCTCCAGGAATCCCCAGGTCTGTAGCTTTCGAAGGCCTTCTTCTGGTGACGTGATCACTTGAGTGGTGTTGTCCTTAGTGACAATAACTTTGGTGGGGAATCCCCATCGAAAACGAAGACCGTGGGCTCTCAGGGTAGTTATAACTTGGGCAAATTCTTTTCTTCTATTTAGAGTGGTGGCAGAAAGGTCCGCAAAGATTTTAAGCTGCGGGTAATTTTCTAGGGGAGTTGTTCTACGTTTAGCCGTTTTAAGAAGCAAATCTTTAACATGGTAATAATGCACTCTTAGGAGCGTGTCTCTTGGGGCCAACGCCGGCAAAAACTTCGGCCTAGGCATGCGATGCACCCGATCTAGAAGCAACATGTCAGAAGGTATGTCCGGTGCAAGCTTTTTAAACATACCCCTGATGTACGCTTGGAGATGATCTGGTGCCACATCTTCTGGTATGCCTCGAATGCGTAAATTGTTCCTGCGCATTCTGTCTTCCAGATCTGTGATTTTATGTTCCATCATAAGCATTTTATGTTCCACAGCTTCTACATGTGAAGCTAAATCGTTATGCGCAGTAGCAAATTCAGATAATTTATTCTCTACATGGGAAGTACATTTGCCGAGCTCCTGAATATCTTTTCTGAGTGAGTCAGCAGTGTGTTGCCAAGAGGTGATCAGCTTGTTTGATAAAGAGTCCAGGGCTTGCTGGAAATGTGATTTGGTGAGCATATCAGTGTCAAAGCATAAGGGGGTATTTGTGTAAGCCAACTCACCCGAGTTGCGCCCGCCATCTTGAGGAGAGGCCTGCTCTTCCGGTTCGGAAAAAGACTTGCCGCCGAAGAAATTCAGCTTATCTGGCTTTGGTGTGGCTTTTTTGCCCCTCTGGTGTGCCATTTCAGTGTTTATATGGGAGTCACTCCGTTTTACAATGCCGGATTACATCGGATTGATGACCCACTTCGCCGGAGCAAAGGGCTCACGCGTCCATCTTTCCCGGCGGTTCGCCACGCCCCCCCCCCCCATATATTTGACATTTTGATTGTCATAATAAAGGTTTTGGTATCTTGGTAGCTGGGTCAAGATTGACAGAGGTCAAAATGGTCAAGTTAAACTGAGTAAGTCAATCCCATTTAGCTTAATAAAAGTCTGCATTTTCAACCAAATTTTACCAGTATCCTGAGTATCTTTATATGCCTCATATAAAGGCACAAGTATTGCAGCCATTTCTCAAATTGCTTGTGTGACCACTACACTTAACCAGTAGCTGCATAATTGGGTGGTGTTCCCTCTCTAATGGCGTCTCAAAATTCCATGAGATGATCTGTGTCCCTCATACTACTTGATCCTATACCTTCACCTCTAGTCCTTTATTGTTTATGAGAATGCAATGGACTTATTAACCATTTAGACCAGGGTACAGAGCATCATAAGGCCTTGTTAACCTTTTCATTACCATATGGTGCCCTGAAACCTTTGGGGTGTATCAACCCATCAGTATTGGGCATTCCTTGGCCATTGTAATCTCTCAAGGACCACTGGACTTTACTAATTGACCTACTTACATGCTGCGTGCTATTGTTTTGCACATTTGATATTTCTTGTGTCAATGCCACTCAGTGTTCCCTTTCTTTTTACTAATTTGACAAGGCAATTTTTTTTTTCATGTCCGGCATGCTCTCAGTCTGGTAATCTTATGTTTAATATGTTCAATAAACAACCCGTAGTGCAAAATTTTGCAAACAAAAAATATATAATTTTAACATATTTCTGGGAGAAAAAAAAGCTATCTTAGAAGATGAATGGAGCTTAAAAGCTCCATTGTGTGTAACAGTAATCTGTAAGAAGAAAAAAAAAAGGTGAAGAAGAACAGCAGATCAAACCACCCCTCCTCCTTTAAACCTTATAAAAGTCCATAGTTCTAACAGATGTGTTATATATACATTAAAATCTATAACCCTGTCCAGGAAGGTTTTGACAAGCTAGACAGCCAGGGGACTCCAAGGTGATTGTCTGCTGTCATTTTTGATTGATTCTTCTTCCAAAGCTCACAGACTAGTGGAGGAATGACCTTGCAGAGATAGTGATCTGTCTTCATGGAAGATGACTGTCGGCAACATCTCAATTTCATAGAGGAAAACTAGGCATAGGAAAGGAAAAAAGCCTTGCTTGTACATAAGAAAAAAAACGTGCTGAATATTCAATAACTTTATAACATTAATCACTAAACAGGCAGGGTTCCGTAAATGCCAACATTCTAAGAATGTTTTTTTAACTAGAATTTATAATTTATTAGAATTTTTACTGGAATTTAGAATTTTTACTATAAATTATTTATCATATTTTTTTACTAGAATTCAAAATATTTACTACAATATAGATGCAGATTAAAACCTTTCACTCTGCCTCTCTGTCTCCCAATATACAATTACTTGGTAGAGAGCACTCACACATCTTTTTAAGTAAATTAAACCCTGCTTTATTAAATCAAGAAGAGAGATGCATTACAATAGCATGATCAGCGTTTCAGTATTCACAGAAAACTATTTTTAAAATACCAAAATAATGTGCAACTAAACTCTTAAATAGAACCAAAAGAAATTTAGAAACAGGGTGATTGAATATGAGGTTCAATAGAAAAAGGGGAGAGAAGCTTAGAGAAAACTATGTACACATATGGTAGTAGAAAGCCCAGAAAGGGATTCTATAGGGACTCTATATGGACCCTGAGCTAGAATATAGCAAAAAAAAAAAAGTATGCATAAACACATAGTGAACAGATAGTGAACTGAAGAAAATAAAGGACCTGTCAAACATGGGGTGTATTGAAATTGTGGCAGGCTTATGCAATGTATGATCATGTGATGTAACTAAATTGCATTTTATTGAGTAATTTAAGTGTTTTAAAAAACAAAACAAAAACTACTACATTTAGTAAGCTTTGACATTGGTGTTTAGTGAGTGAATGTACTGGATCTTGTATGTTTTATACATTGACCCCAGTGGCACCCGTATTATTTATAAGGTGCCAACAAATTCCGCAGTGCTGTACTATGGGTGGACTAATAGATAGGTATTTGTAATCATACTGGTTGGATGCACAGAAACAGTGGGTGTTTAGGGTCAGTTAATATGCTAGACGGAAAGTAGTATAGTGACAAAAATGGTTAGAAGAGGGTAGAAATATATATATTGTTTGTTTATTTTTTATTATGATAGTTGCAGGAGAGGAATCAAGGTGCTGGGAGGGAAAGCTATTAACAATTTAATTGATATGCTGTCCTGAAGAAGTGAGTTTTCAATGATGTTTTAAGGAATGGAAGCTGGGTGAGACTCTAACAGAGAAGGGAAGGGAGTTTCACAGGAACAGTGCAGCCCTAGAGAAGTTTTGAAGGTGAGCATCAGAGGTGGGAGAATGAACAGAGGATAGATGCAGGTTTTCAGCAATGTGAAGGGGCCTAAGTGGAACATATTTGTTTATTAGGGAGGATAGATAGGTAGGAGCAGTGTTATGTAGAGATTTGTAAGCGAGTACCAGAATTTTGAAATTGAGCCCTATATCTTATGGGAAGCCAATGTAGAGACTGACAGAGGAGGGATGTGTGGGAGATGTGGGCGGACAGGATGATAAACCTCACCGCAGTATTCATTATAGAATGTAATGGGGCAAGTTTGGGAACATATAAGACCAGTGAGAAGCAGATTGCAGTAGTCATGGACCAGCACCTTAGCCGCCTCTGGCATTAAATAGGGGTGGATGCACGCTATGTTGATGGTAGCAATGCTGACTTAAAGGGAAACAGACATGGGAGTAGCAACACTTGCGGAAGGAAAGACCAGAAGCTCTGTTTTTAGCTGGGTAAGTTGAAGGAAGTAAGCAGTGATCCAGTTAGAAATAGCAGAAAGGCAGTCAGAGACATGAGTCAAGAGGGATGGTGAGAGATCAGGAGGGAACAGATAGATTTGCATGTCATTCACATAGAAATGATATTGGCAGCCAAAGGAGATGAGGAGTTTCCCATATAGATAGAGAACAGCAGGGGACCAAGGACGGAGCCTTGGGAAACACCAACAGAGAGGGATTGATGAGAAGAGGAAAAGCCAGAGAAAGAAACATTGAAAGAGCTCTGGGAGAGGTAGCTGCCGGAGAGAGCAGTATCTTGTAGACTGAATTTACAGAGTATGAGAAGAAGCTGTTGATGATCAACAGTATCAAAAGATAGGTCAAGGAGAATTAGGATAGAAGAGTAACAACAAGATTTTGCAGTAATTAAATCATTGGATACTTTTGGTCAGAGCCGTTTCAAAAGAGTGACGAGCGCAGAATCCAAACTGAAGCTGGTCAAGCAGAGAGTTGAATATGAGGAAATCGGTCAATCTCACATACTCAACTCTCTCATGGATCTTGGAGGCAAATGCTAGTAGCTAGATTGGGTGGTAGCTGGATGGGAAGTTGGGGTGAAGGTTGGGCTTTTTCATAAGTGGAGTTACAGATATATATAGACCCCTATATATATACTTTATTTATTGTATATTGTATTATAAAACAATTGGTATCATTTTGAGTATTGGTATATTGGTGCTGAATTAAAAGCCTATAATGGACATCAGTACAGAGTAGAATACACTGCTAAATCATAGCATATACACCGTGGTAGATTATAAGGAAGTTAGCATTGGTTGGTTCAAGAAGTTTACAACACTCAACTATCACACAAATAGCACCCCAACACACTAACATACCTACCAACTCCTATCACAAACACAACCCTGCACAAACTTACATACAAACATTGTCACTTCCAAATGTACAACTCCTATCACTTACACACACACACTCAGCCACATTCACACACAAAACTCCCATCATACACAGAGCACTATATACATTAATACACACAATTTCACACACATATAGCCCCTACATTTTAATCCCCACCCATGAATCATGTGTGTGAATATATGTGGGTTGGTGGGAGAACAGTGACTGTGTTTGTAAGGGGCCATGAGTGTTATGATTGCAGCAATGCAGGGTTGGCTGAGAGTTGAGGATGTGGGTGCAAAGTGATATGCCAGCACCAGCCGACTGGAAACTGTGCCAGATAGAGAGGGAAATTAGGAAGGAGTCCCCACCACTAGATACTATGGAGCCTGTCCAGTTATTTGCATTTTCATTGTAGGTGTCATTCATGCTCAAGTGTTGCCTAAGGCCATGTAAAGTCTAACGCCACCTCTGCACTCCCACAAAAAAAACCTCTAGATATAATCACAATACAGCCCAACAGAAACACACACAAATCTCCCATCACAAAAAAACAACACGCTCACACAAACAACTCCTATCAAAGACCAACACATCCACAGTAACACACACAGCCCATATACACTCAGATTCAGGACTCCTATCACACACACTAAACCGCACACAATTCACCTCACGCATACAGCCCCGCACACACACTAACATGTGTAACTCCCATAACACACATATACGCATCATGTACAACTCCACACAGACCATCACACACAAACAAACAGATCTGAATGAGTTTGACAAGGGCCAAATAGTGATGGTTAGACGAATGGGTCAGAGCATCTCAAAAACAGCAAGTCTTGTGGGGTGTTACTGGTATGCAGTGGTTACCTACCAAAGGCGGTGCAAAGAAGGACAACCAGTGAACTGTTGTCAGGCTCATGGATGCATGTGGTGCCTTGCACAGACAAGCCACTGTAGCTCAAATTTCTTAAAAACATATTACTGGCCATGATACAAAAGTGTCAGAACATACAGTGCATTGCTGTTTGTTGCGTATGGAGTTACGTAGCTGCAGACCGATCAGAGTGCCCACGATGACCCTGTCCACCATAGCATCAGAACTGGACCATGGAGCAAAGAACATAGCCTGATCTGATCAATCACATTTTCTTTTAGATCAGGTGGATGGCTGGGTGTGTGTGCGTTGTTTACCTGGAGAAGAGATGGCAACAGGATGAACATGGCATTTTAGGCAGGTAGTTGTAATTTTGTGGCTAATGAGTATATTATGTACATATTTTGCAGTACACGGATTGGCCCACTTTCACAAACCTTTGGTTTGACTAATTCATTTCCAAATTAGGTTTTTGATAACATAATGCTATTTTGTGGAACAGACCTATGGCTGAAAATTTGGTGTCCCAAAATATTACACTGTTTTCGGGAAAAATGGTCCAGCCAAACCAAATTTTCTTGCTGTACACAAGTCTAATACACACACAACTCCTATTCCACAGAGCCCCAGCACACATATGCACAAAACTGCAGTCACACGCCCAGACCACTATATAAGCTAGCAGCCAGTGGGCAAATAGTAAAAAAACAAACAAAACAAAAAACTCCAGCAAGCTCCAAATTTAATATTTAAATTTAATAGTTAAATAAATAAATAAATAAATAAAAAGCCTGTGCTAATCAGTAAGACCCCCATATTACTTTATTTTAGGTATACTAACAGGTATTTTATCACCTATGCCATGCGGCAGGTTGGGGCATGTCTACTAACCTTTATAACTAGCAAAACTACCCAAGTCTCAAGAGGCTTCTCTCGAGACTTGGCTGTCAGAGCGCTCTGACGTTAAAAACCAGAGTGCTCTGATTATACGGATATTGCATACTGATATTGCATAGCATGGGGAATTTTCTCATGCAATGTAATAGCTGTTATAGAATAGGAAAACCTATATAAGAGCTTTTTCTGCTATGAGAGCTCAGTCTCTTTTTCACTACTTGCATTGGTTGTTAGTAATTTTAATTTTGATTTTTTGCAGCTTTTTTCTTCTTAAATCTTCCTTTCGTTAGAGTCAAAATAGGCAAGGTAAAAAAAAAAAAGTATCAATTTCTAATGCTACTATTAAAGACAAAAAAGGGCCAGTTCCTAAAAAAAAGCAACAGCAAAAACAAAATTGATTTGAGCCCATGGAGTGCTCTATCCCCAGAATGAGCTTGTATGGCCAAAGCAATGGAATCTCAGTCAGAGCACTCCGAGAGAAGTGAGACATGCTTGTCAAAGTGAGGGCTTGTTCAGTGAAGGCATAAGGGAGATATTAAAACTCAATTTAACTAATACAGAAGTCATATTGACACCACAGGCTTTTTTTCAATTTCTTTTTTAATGACTATCAGGGTTAGTCATTAAAAAAGGTTGATAAATGTGCCTCTAATGCAGATTCATGGTTGGTTTTATTTGAAGCGGCCAACCTGTTTATCAGGTTCAGCAGTCTGGATTTTAGCTGACATTAATTCCGGCTGAAATTTGAAATTAAAAAAAAAATGGACAGAAAACAATAATCAACTGTTCATTTGTTTTTGCTGACAGAATTAAACCAACTTCTAGAATCCCAGTTAATGTAGAAATGTGATCCATATCCCAGCCATACTAGTGTCTTCTCCTAACTGGCTTTCCATGGCAATGGACCTTCCACTTGGAAGGTTGGTTGTGTCATGAAGTCTTGAACAAAGGAATCTTCAAGGTGGAGCACTTCTTAAACTGCATTGGTAATCATGGTCTTTAAAAACATCAATTACTGAAGAGATAACTGCTCATTTGCACCTGTAGAACCTAACTATTCCACTCTCATTACATTTTCTCATCTCATCATATTAACTTTTAACTTTATCCATATTTCATCACTTTTATATGCAGATTACACATTCAGTTTATACTTTGTGTTTTTATTACAATAATGATTTATTTAGCTAATAATTCTGATTAGTTTGTACCTACTCTTGTTCCATTTATGCAGTAGAAGACAGAGACTTGTTACTTGCCATGCCCCCGTGCAACAGAATACTGACTTTATAACCCCACTTGACGTGTCTTTCTGGAATTCATTAGTGAATTACACTTCTAGTCTGGTGCATGCAGTGCCGTCTGTTTTAATTGTTATAGCCTTAAAATGTTGTGTAAGCTTTTTAATTCCCTACTTGCACTTTCTGACAGGTTTTGAGGAGATTTATCTATGGATTTCACAGCAACAAATACATGCATCTGCTAGAAGAAAAAATTGAATCAAATCCAAAATGCACTAATTAATAAATATGTATATGATGCAGAAGATTAGCTTGCAGATGCTTTGATCTCTACACTTGGGAGTAACGTTTGACAAATAGTATATTGCTAGGTGGCAAAGTGAAAATATTTTAGCTCTGTGGAGTAGAAATGATGCAGATCTCATTAAAATTAATGTTTTTTTTTTGTTCATTACTGCTTTCATACCTTTCAATCTGTTATTTTGTGGAACCTATTATATATTATATAAATAGAAACATATTGATTTTACATATATATATATGTGTATATATATATATATATATATATATATATATATATATATAATATGATGGTTTGCAGACTGTTTGAATGCAGAATTAAAAAGGACTATCCTAGTTTTGATTTCTTGACCTTTCTTTGGATTTTGCATCTGCCCAATCATCCTTGTTTCTATGTTTCTAAATAAGATTATAGCGTTATACGGGTATTTTTTTTTTATTAATTGATTACATATCCTTCAAAATATATAAATATATTATTGAACCAGTGGTGAACATTAGAAAATATCATGTATACCATTTTTATAAACATGATATAAATGTTGATCACATAGCTACACAATCTCATATAATTTATATTACCCTAATTTACTGTTACCCCACCAAGAGGTGTCCAAGAGTATTTTGCAACCAAGACGACTTGTCTATTGGCAACTTCCCTAAATAATTACAATTCTAATGTGGCATTTCCCACTTCCCACTTCACTGGCCATCTGACACTACTTACTCGGAGTCTAGACCTTGAAAGAATTGCCCTCTGCCTGATCTCTATCATGACGCACGCTGCCAGGTGTAGAGGAATAGGATGTGCATCCTACCTCATCCACACAATCAGCAACCTTGAGTCTCCAATTGAGAGATAACGTACATTCCTTTGTGTAATACCAACTCACTTGAAGCTGCACCTAGGGTGGACCACCTACTCTATACTACATCACTGACCCCACCAAACAACCCTATGACGCTATTTTCAATGAGCATGTTTATATCTGCAGATAGTGGCATACCAAAATTCCTCAAGCCTAAACTAGGCACTGTTTTTTTGTACTGGTCACATGTTCAAATTTCAACAATGTTGCACATTTCTCCCTTCTTTCCACTGCTAGCTAACATTCCAATGTAATTTCTCTTCTAACATTAAAAATATCTAGACAAATGAATGTCTACAATACCGCACCTTATTTAACTAAAGCCAATTTTAAACTTCCTTATCTATGAGACCCATAACAAGATGTGTTTCCAGAAGGTAAACTAGCATAAAGTAACAAGGGCATCCACAACTTGTGAAATTCCTGTAGTACTCTCCACAATCTAAAGTTGAATTGGACAGAAATACAATTCAGGTATTGACTGAAGGATTATGTAGGGAATTAACCAGAAGACATTAATACAAGCCACCAATACTTGAATAAAATTCACCCATTGCTTTAATAACAGCATTAAAGTAAGAACAATTTTACTATGCATATAGATAAGATTGATAGTTTTTAAATCTACAACTACACATACCAAAACCATGCATCTGAGAGTCAATATGTACTGCAGAATATCACCAGGAATCTAAAAACAATCTTTTTGCAATTTGTGATTTGAGCTTAAACAAAAAAGAAAAAAATCCTCACAATCATTTTTGACACACACTTTGGAAAGCCAATATATCATATTTTATTTGTACACACACACACACACACAATCAGCCAAAAACTACCATAACCCCTTAAGGACCAAACTTCTGAAATAAAAGGGAATCATGGCATGTCAAACATGTCATGTGTCTTTAAGAGGTTAACGCCATAAACTAAAAAAACATACCACATATCTGAAGATTATGAGAAATAACCAATCAAAGGAGACAAAACAAACCAATAAAAATACTGAGGCATACAAGAACTGATACACTACAAATGACTTGTACCTTCTACCAACAAAACAGGAGACTACAATGCCAACTGAATCTAATCACAATGGCTTGTCTGCAAAATCACACTAGAGTAACACCATGCTACACATATTGAGATGCATTAACCAAGTAATTCACCTTACGAGTATCATGTGTAATCATCACACTTAATCATAGACATGCTTATGATAAAGTGTGGTAATTACACATGATACACCTGCCTATAGGCATGCTTATGATTAAGAGTGGTGATTACACACAAAATGCATAAGGTGAACTACTTAGTGATCTATGTTCGATTATGTGAATGGAATAGAGGTTTTTTTTCTTGGATTATTTTTTTAACCTTTTTACAATAAATGCACTTACCCTCGAGTCCTGGAGCTTTGATTTGTGTGTTTGTATATTGTATGGTGCCACCAGCCACGACATGTATCTGGATCCTGTCATAGATCAAATATCGATCCTTGTTATATTCAGGGGAACCCAAATTGTATCAAGTGCACTTGGAGAAGCATGAATCAGACACCAGATATGCGTATTGGTTATCAAAATAAGCCTCTGATATTTATTTGAATGGTTTGTGCTTTTATACATTAACCCCTTCAGGACGGGTGACGGACGAGGTCCGTCACGCAGGGGAGACCCTTAACGACGGGTGACGGACCTCGTCCGTCACGCGGTAAAATTAACCCCGGATCGCCGCTATCGCGGCGATCGCGGGGTTAATGGTGCTCCCGGTATGCCTCTGCATTGGAGGCATACCGGGAGCACCCGGTCAAGCTGCCCAGCACATGTGCTCGCTCTGACCACAAGTCGGAGCGAGCACATGTGCTCTGTATACTTACCTACCGGCTCCCTGCACTTCCGGGTTCTGTGTGAAGTGCAGGGAGCCGGATCAGTGCTGATCCTGCCCCCTGCTGTTAAAAAAAATAAAGTTTATTTAAAGTGTCCCCCCCCTTACCCATTTTAATAAAAAATTAACCCCTTCCCTGCCAATTGATCACTGACTACAGTGATCAATTGGCAGGGATTACATTTTACTATGATCTGATTTTTTTTTTTAACCCCTGAGGGTTAATTCTTTTTTTTTTAACCCTCAGGGGTTAAATTAATTAAATTAATTAATTAAATTAAATTATATATTTAGATAGCTGGGGTAGGTGGAAGTTAGTGGGGAATTGGGGGATTTGACGTTAGGCTAACTAGGGGTTAACGTTAAAAAAAAGTTTTAAAAGAAACTTTAAAAAGTTAAAAATTAAGCTTAAAAAATGTTTTAATAACATTTAAGTAATAAAAACAAAAAAACACACTTTACCTAGTCCAAATAAAAATTAACCCCTTCCCTGCCAGTCGATCACTGCCTACAGCGATCAAATAGAGATCACAGTATTATACTGTGATCTAATTTTTTTTAACCCCTGAGGATTAACTTTTATTTATTTTTTTAACCCTCAGGGGTTCAATTTATTTAATTAATTAATTTAAATATTTTATAACTATATATTTTGCTAGCTGGGGTGGGTGGGAGTTATGGGAAAATGGGGAATTTACTGTTAGTGCTGCGTACTGCTAGTTAGGGGTTAACAGTAAAAAAAATAGCTTAGAAAAATGTTAAATCTGTAAAAAAGTTTTAAGAAAGTTTAGGAAAGTTTAAAAAAAAATTATAAGCAAAACAAAAGTTTAAAAACTAGTTTTTAAAAGTAAAAAAGTTATAAAAAGTAAAAAAATACATTTTAAAAACGCTCATTACCACTACACCTGGAACAAACTAGAGAAAAAATTATCCCACGCCAAGGTTCAAAATATGCCTTTTGAATTACCCCAGGGTGTATTCTTTAATAAATAGTATGTGTTTGTGGGGAAGTTTCAATAACCAACCGTCTAAACTATTCCAAATTGGAACATGGACACAGCGTAAAACTTCAAAGTTAGAAAAAAACTGAATGGCTGCGTCTCAAATGCGCCCCTTCAACATCCACATATACCTGGCAAAGGTACATACGGGGGTATTGCTGTACTCAGCCGACATAGCTGAGCAACATATGAAGTATTATACAGTCATAGTACACATAAGGTTTGCAAAATATGCTGCGCAAACTCACTTTGTATGTCAAAAAGGCAGAAAAAATGCTTATTACCACTACACTTGGTACAAGCTAGCGGAAAAATGATCCCACACTAAGGTTCAAAATATGCCTTTTGAAATACCCTGGGATGTCTTCTTTAAGAAATGGTATGGCTTTATGGGGAATTTGGATTATATAGCCTGGTAAAATACTCTAAAATGGGACATAGGCACAGCATAAAAATTCAAAGTTTGAAAAAAACTGGAATGGCTGTGTCCCAAATGTGCCCCTCCGATGTCCACACATACCTGGCAAAGGTACATACGGGGGTATTGCTGTACTCAGCCGACATAGCTGAGCAACATATGAAGTATTATACAGTCGTAGCACACATAAGGTTTGCAAAATATACTGTGCAAACTCACTTTGTATGTCAAAAAGGCAGAAAAAACGCTTATTACCACTACATCTGGTACAAGCTAGCGGAAAAATGATCCCACGCTAAGGTTCAAACTATACCTTTTGAAACACCCTGGGGTGTCTACTTTAAGAAATGGTAGGCCTTTGTGGGGTAGTTTGAATTTAAAACCTGCGAAGATGCTTGGAAATTGCACATAGGCCCAGCGTCAAAATTCAAAGTTTGGTAAAAACGGATATGGCTTGGTCTCCTATATGGCACTGTAGCTTCACAAAATAGTGACAAAGACATTCATTGGGGGTGTATTTTTACTCAAAAGACTTAGCTGAGCATAATTTGGGAGGTTTGAACTTAGTGGCACATATGAAATATACAAAACGCCCAGCAAAAATGCAATCCGTATGTAAAAAATGCACAAAATAATTTTTTTACCACATACTTTGGCATATATTGGTGAAAAAATGGGGGTATGTTAAGGCACAATATGCACCTTATGAGATACCCTGGAGTGTCTACTTTTACAAATGGTAGGCCTTTGTGGGGGTTTTTTGAACAGTCAAACTGTTATAATACCCCAAATGGAAGCTAAGGCTCATTAAATCCGTCTCTCAAAATTCTACTGTGAATACTGTAAAGGACAGGTCTCCTATATGGCACTGTAGCTTCACGAAATAGTGCCAAAGACATTCATATGGGGTGTCATTTTACTCAGAAGACTTAGCTGAGCATAATTTGGGGGGTTTGAACTTAGTGGCACATATGAAATATACAAAACGCCCAGCAAAAATGCAATCCGTATGTAAAAAATGCACAAAATTTTTTTTACCACATACTTTGGCATATATTGGTGAAAAAATGGGGGCATGTTAAGGCACAATATGCACCTTATAAGATACCCTGGAGTGTCTACTTTTACAAATGGTAGGCCTTTGTGGGGGTTTTTTGAACAGTCAAACTGTTATAATACCCCAAATGGAAGCTAAGGCTCATTAAATTTATCTCTCAACATTCTACTGTGAATACTGAAAAGGACAGGTATCCTGTATGGCACTGTAACTTCACGAAATAGTGCAAAAGACATACAATGGGGGTGTCATTTTACTCAGCAGATGTAACTGAACACAAAATAAAACTTTGTACAGGAATAGCACACACCAACTTTACAAAATATACACGAGAATTTCTCTGTTATAAGTTTGTGTGCCAAAAACCAAAAAGAACACAATTTTACTCCAATATTTAGCAGAGGTTGGCGGTAATATGGCTACGTAGAAAGTGTCAAAACAACCTTAGGTAAATAGCCCGTGATGTCTACTTTATATAAATATATACTTTTGTGTGGCAATTTTGTTTTCTTTTATGGCTATTAAGCTTACAAGACAAACATACCAAATTCTAAAATCGCTCCACATTAAAATTTTATTTTACTCCTTGTGCTTTGTGACCTGTAACTACCAAAAAAAACTTAAAATCCCAGACACATTATATATTCTGTAAATCAGAACAAATAAATACATTTATTTTTAATTACTTTCCTTAACCTGCACTAATTATGCACACATTATTATTGCAAAAACTGTAAAAAAAAACAATATTTTTCATTTTTTTTGCATTTTTCTGTATTTTTTTTATAATAAGTAAGCATTTATATATATATATGTTATATCAAATTAAAGCCCTTTCTGTCCTTTAAAAAACAGTATATAATATGTGTCGGTGCAATAAATGAGAGAGATGCAAATTGCAGTTGAACGCAAACAGCAAGAAAATGCAAAAATTGCTTGTGTCATTAAGCGTAAGTCAAGCTTCTGAAGCTGTGTCCTTAAGGGGTTAAAAGTAAGTGCTTAAATCACACAAACCTAAGCTGCTCAAACCCATAGACCTGCAAGAAGTAATGGAAGTAATAGTGGCACTGCCGGGGGGCAAAGCGCCTGGGGCAGATGGCCTAACAAATGCCTACTACAAATTATATGCCAAGGAACTAGCCCCGCACCTCTTGAAGGTGTTCCATTCAACATCTACCTCAGGGACCTTGCCAGATGAGATGTTAATGGCTATCATTGTGACCCTCCCTAAACCAGATAAAGCACTGGACCAGTGCAAAAATTATCGCCCTATATCATTGTTAAATACGGATGCAAAGATATATGCGAAAATCCTGGCTGACCTATTACCTAGCCTCATAGGAGACAGGGTTTGTGAAAGGTAGATAGGAACTAGATTACACCAGAAAACTAGGACTCCTCATGGAGAGCCTTCAGAGGGACAGGGGTAGCAGGCTACTACTGGCACTAGACGTGGAGAAGGCGTTTGACCGCCTCAGCTGGCCGTTCCTGAGGAGCACACTACAAGCCTACGGGTTCCCCCAGATGGTCGCAAAGCATATATTCGCTTTATACTCTGCACAGGTCCTCCAATCAGGATTCAAGTTGAGCCCCTTTAACATCTCTAACGGGACAAGACAGGGCTGCCCTTTATCGCCCCTACTATATGTATTGGCCCTCGAACCACTCCTCCGTACCATCAGGGCACATCCCCACATCCATGGCATAACTGTGAAAAACACAGAATATAAAATTAGTGCCTTCACCGATGATATTTTACTCTATATCACGGAATCCTCAGAATCTCTCCTTAACCTTATGCAGACCATAAGAGACTATGGTGACCTATCGTATTACTCCTTAAATACAACAAAAACCCAAGCCATGGGGATAGGCCTATCCTCATCCCTAGTACAAACCCTGAGCAGGTCATACCCATTTGAGTGGAAAAAAGATCACATAAAATATCTGGGAATTCCAAATACGATCCAAAGGGACATAACCAAGTTCATCTGGATGGGCAGGAAACCCAAAGTGGCACTGAAGCTGCTAAAAGCTCCATTGAAAGAAGGGGGCCTGGCAGTGCCAGACGTGCGCTCCTACGATCAAGCAGCAATACTGGCATCTGCAATACTGCACTTCCTAGACCAATCCCCCCTCAATGGACAATCCTTGAAAAAAAAAATTACTAGAACCATACGCGATCATGTACATCATATGGCTACCAAAACCTCTCAGACCAATAATCCTAGACATGCCCGAACAGTGGTCATTGCTACTACATACCTGGGACTCAAAAAGAGCCAAAGTATGTGCACACCCCATCATATCTAAAGCCACACCCATATGGGCCTTCACATATTGCATACCAACATTCCATTCCAAACCATGGCACGAACACGGCCTCCACACCTTAGCACATCTCTACAAGGGAACACAGCTTGCAGACTTCGCCACACTACAATCAGAATACGGTATTTCACTTACATCACACTTTTCCAATAGGCAACTCCAGTCTTTTCTGCATAAATATGAACCCCACGACCCCATCCAGCATCACATGGGGGCACCAGCACTCACCCCATGGGAACAGATATGCTCTAGCAAATGCCTGCCTAGGTCTACCAGGCCACTCTCCATGTGTTACAAACTACTCCTTGACTACACGCCACTATCAGACGCCACACCGGCGAAACAATGAACAATAGATCTGGGAGAGGAGATCACCCCGGCTCAATGGAAAGACACAACTGTCGCTCCTAGAAAACTCATAAAGTCAGCCACCCTCTTAGAACAACACATGAAAATGGTTTACAGATGGTACCTAGTATCAACAAGGCTGCATAAACTCTTCCCAACTAGCTCCTTGAGATGCTGGAGATGCACCAAGCATATAGGCACGGTCTTACATATCTGGTGGCAGTGCCCGAATATCAAACTTTCTGCGAGGCCATAGGCACTACACTGAAAAGTATAACTCACACAGAACTAAAATGGGAACCAAACACGTACCTACTGCTCCTGCTCCCGCAGGGCACCCCCCCGCACATCAGGAAAATTATTTACCACCCACTCCTTACAGCTCAGCGCGTGATCGCGAGAGCGTGGAAGTCTAACCATACCCCCTCAATAGACGTAGTCCTCTCTGAGATAGATAACCAAAGAATATATGAACAACGCCTCACCAACATATGTCCACCCTCCAAAACTAATAAAGCTGTCTGGGGAGCTTGGGACGTATGGAGACAAACACACCCTAATTAGGGAGATAGCATACACACAGATAGAGTAAGGCTGAAGAAAGAGTTGGATAATGCTGTATAAGTAATAATAAGAAACAATATTATATGTGAAACAGTGAAAATCATTACCTTGGATGACACCCCCCTCACCCCCCCCTTCTTTTTTCTGTATCCCTCTCCTCACCAATGTTGATATCTGAAAACAATAAAAAATAAAAAAAATAAAAAACTTTAAAAGTAAGTGCTTATGTGCAAATACTCATAGAACAGTAGTAGCAAGTGAGTGAACTAACAGGAAAGGATTAACGTCATGTACATATAACATAAATTCCGGGAAAGAGAAGAAACAGACTGATTTAGGAGAGATAGCTCAGGTGGGGGCTATCTGCTCCCAGAACTAGACATATATGGTGTTAAGTGTTGTTTTGAGCATGAAGCATTTCATGAGTCCTGAATAATTATGGGAGGGATTAATATTGTTTGGTGAGCAATACCACTGTTTAAATTCCTTTGCAATATATTAGCAGCTGTGTATCACTTTTATAGTTAAAATATATAGATGTGTCGGCACTCTACTGTATGTTTGGTGCTAGTATTGAGGTGACCATCCAATTAAATACTTTAAAACAGATCAAAAATAAAAATGAATACTGCATTTAATTTTTTTATATGCAATCAAATATTTTATTTATAATCTGTATTATATGCAATTAATAGCTCTTCTTAGTTGCAAAGGCAGAATTGGATATAGAGATATTATGATAGGTATCTCAATGTTGGTGCTTGTCTTTTTAACAATAAATAGCATATTTGAATTTATCTTATAGCACAAGGAGAAAAGAATGGTACACTAACATTTGCCAAAATGGAAAAATTAAAAAAATAAATAAATAAAAGTTAAAAAACTGAAGAAAAAAAAAACAAAAAAATAAAAAAGGCTTTAAAAGTCCTTAGAGTGTGCAATCAAATAATAATGTAAAAAGTAGCTTCATTAAATATTAAGGATCTCATTCTGTGTATTGATGCTTAATGGTTGCAACCAAAGGAGTCCTTGGAGTTGCCAGAAAACTTGTAGATATAGGGTTTTGAATATGCAGACCTTGTAAAGTCCGAAGATATGATGCAGAATTCCTGTAGCAGACTACATTGGAGTCTCGATTAGAGGTTACCAAAGGGACAGTTTAGGTCCCGAGCATGCAGCCCCAGTAACCCCGAATCTGGACTTCAATTTTTTTCCTTTTTGGTAAATGTAGGTGTACTAATATTACTGGCACATCAAAATTAACTTATTGCAAATATCTTACTTTCAGATTCAACATTGCACCTACAATGTGGCATCCAATTGATATAAAATGTTAATAAGGATTTAAAGGGATTCTAACATACTGAATACAATGACTAGAATCAGTGTTAAATATAACCTAAAATCCCATGTATTTGATTTAAAAAAAAATACACTTAAGCATGGTGATATTTCTGAGTATTCAAGTATTGCAAGGATTTTCCATCAATCTTATGTTCTATATAAACTTTTAGCCAACGCATATCCATAGATCAGTATTTAAAATTTACCTTACATTTGAAATGTTGAACATTTTTTGTGTTTTTACTTCTTCCCTCTTTAGAAAAAGTGAAAACAGCCAATTTAGAATAATTATCCATTTGAACAAAAAAAACATATTGAATTGGAGATTATTTTAATTTGGCTACTTTATCCACAACAATGTTACAAACTCATTACAAATCAAACATTGGTAAATAAATATTACATTAATAATCTTATATTTTTCTTTTCTTTTATTTAACATTTTTTATTGTTTTTCCAATTTCCAAAACAATTAAAAACAAAATTATTCATCAATATATATATATATATGTATATATATATATATATATATATCATCAATACAAACATTCTAGCGCCTTATTCCTATGCTGCATATTACGTTAATCAGTGGTTCTCAAACATATGTCTCATCTAATAGTCATAATAGCAATTTATATATCTACTTGTTGAATAACCTAAATGAAGGCTGAATGCACATCCACATACACAGTTGATGCCATGATCCCACCATGTTACTTCAATGCAGCATATCTAAATAACAAATGTTGCTTCTTAAATATGTGTCTAATCTTATTGATATAACCATAGTTGTTGTATATCAATTTAAATAATATAACAAAACCAAACAAAAGAAGAAACAAAATCAGGAAGAGAGGGTGGATACACAATTATGTTGCCTTTCCACAATGATCTATATACATAGTTTATAATAATAACAATTTAAAATTAAAGCATGTGAGGGGTTAATATTACTCCAGGAGGAAAACAAAAATTACAAAATAAATAAATCCTATATTTTTCACTGAAAATATATTATTATGTTATTATTTATATAGCGCCAACAAATTCCGCAGCACTTTACAGTGGGTGGACGAGCAAACGTACTTGTAACCAAACAAGTTGGGCACACAGGAACAGAGGGGTTGAGGGCCCTGCTCAATGAGCTTACATGCTAGAGGGAGGGTAAAATGACATGGGGTAAAGTGACACAAAAGGTAAGGATAGTATTAGACTAATGACAGTTGCAATTGAGGAATCAGTTGAGAGCTATTAACAGTTTAATTGATACGCTTTCATGAAAAAGTGGGTTTTTAATGATTTTTTGAAGGAGTGGAGACTGGGTGAGCATCTAACAAGCATCTAACAAGGGGGGGAAGTGAGTTCCACAGGAACCGTGCAGCCGTCGATAAGTCTTGAAGGAGAGCATCAGAGGTGGGAGTACGGAAAGAAGATAGACGTAAGTCTTCAGCAGAGCGTGTGTTAGGGAGGATAGATAGGTGGGAGCAGCATTATGTAGCGATTTGAAAGGAAGAACCAGAATTTTAAAAGGAAGAACCAGAATTTTAAATTGAGCTCTATCTTTTATAGGAAGTCAATGTAGGGACTGACAGAAGGATGAGGCATGGGCAGGGCGGGCAGACAGGAAGATGAGTCTCACCGCCGCATTCGTTATGGACTGTAACAGTGCAAGTTGGGAGCACGTAGGACTACTGAGAATCGGATTACAGTAGTCAAGGCGAGAAAGGACAGTGGAATGGACCAGTCGCATCTAGTGTTAAGTAGGGTCAGATATGTTCAATGTTTTTGAGATGGAAGAGGCAGGATTTGGTGATAGACTGAACATGAGGCATGAAGGAGAGGTCGGAGTCAAAGTGAGCAACTAGGCAGCAAGCCTGCATGGTGGAGTTAATGGTAGGAAAGACCAGAATTTCAGTTTTGGTCAAGTTTAGTTTAAGGAAATGGGCAGCCATCCAGTTAGAAATAGCAGAGAGGCAGTCAGAGACACTAGTCAAGAGGGATGGGGAGAGATCAGGAGAGGACAGGTAGATTTGCATATAATCCGTGTAGAAATGATATTGGAAGCCAAAGGAGCTAATGAGTTTACCAAGGGAGGCAGTATAGATGGAGAACAGTAGGGGAACAGTAGGGGACCAAGGACTGAACTGTAGGGGACACCAACAGAGAGGAGGTGGGGAAAAGAAGCAGAGCCAGAGGAAGAAACACTGAAAGAGCGCTGGGAGAGGTAGGAGGAGCACCAGGAGAGAGCAATATCTTGTAGACCAATACTGCGGAGGATGAGAAGAAGCTGTTGTTGATCAACAGTGTCAAAAGCCGCAGAAAGGTCAAGGAGAATTAGGATAGAGTAGTGACCACGAGATTTTGCACTGAGTAGATCATTGGATACTTTGGTCAGTGCCATTTCTACAGAGTGCTTAGCACGGAAACCAGACTGAAGCGGAGCCTGGTTTCCATGCTAAGCAGAGAACTGGACTCGAGGGAGTCTGTCAATTTCGCATACACAACTCTTTCATGGATCTTGGATGCAAAAAGCAGTAGCGAGAGAGGACGGTAATTGTTCGGGGAGTTGGGGTCAAGGTCGGGCTTCTTTAGAATAGCATGCTTGAAGGGCGATGGAACTATGCCAGAGGAGAGACAGAGATTGAGAATTTTAGTGAGAGGTAGAGAAGGATAGGAATACAGAGTGCGGATGAGATGCGAGGTGGGGCGGGAGGACTGGAGCAGAGCAGAAACCTCTTCCGCTGTAGGAGGTGCAAATGAACATAGAACAGCAGAGGGAGTGAGGTTAGGGGAAATATTGTAAGGGGAAGAAGAAAGATGAGAGATCTCTTCCCTGATTGTAGAGATCTTGTGGTGAAGTGAGCTGCAAAGTCTGAGGCGGTCAAGTTAGTAGGTGAAGGAGGAACAATAGGGCAAAGAAGAGAGTTAAATGTGTGAAATAGTCATTTGGGTTCGCGGGAGAGTGTGGTTATGAGGGTATTGAAGTAATTTACTTTTGCATAGAAAGAGCCAAGCTGTATGAGCGCAGCATAAATTTATAGTGGAGAATGTCAGATGCACAGTGAGACTTTCTCCAACAGCGTTCAGCAGTTCTGTAGCATTTTTGGAGGTATCAAGTGAGCTTGGTTTGCCAGGGTTGTTGTTGGGGGCGCCTGTGGCATTTAAATGTACAAGGTGCCATGATGTCTAGTTGAGAGAAGAGGGTGGAATTGTAGAAGGAGTTTGCAGAGCTAGGACAGGTGAGGTTTGAGATAGGTAAAAGGAGAGTTTGGAGATTAGTGGAGAAATGCTCAAGGTCAAGACATTGGAGGTTTCTGTGAGATTGATGTTCAGACGGTGGTGTCAACTGGGTCTTAGGCATGCCGATGTCAAAAGTCAGCAGATGGAGGTCAGATAGAGGAAAAGGAATATGGGAGAGATTAGGGGCGGTACAAAGATTGGTGAAGGCAAGATCAAGAGTTTTTCCCGCTGTATGGGTTGCTAATTTGGACCATTGCGTAAGACCAAAGGAGGAGGTCACAGAGAGCAGACGAGAGGCATCAGTGCAGTTGGGGTTTTTGATTGGTATATTGAAATCCCCAAGTATAAGGGAGGAGTGCTAGATGAGAGGAAGTGGGGAAACCAGGAAGAAAAGTGCTCAATAAATAGCCTAGGATGACGGGGGGTTAGGGGGTGGGGGGTTGGTAGATGATAGGAATTCTTAAAGAGTGGGTTTAAATAGGCAGACAGTGTGAACTTCAAAAGAAGAAAAGGATAGTTATGATTGGTTGAAAGGTACATTGAGGGGACAGAAGGATGCCTATACCACCTCCTTTACAGTTGAGTCTGGGAGTGTGAGAGAATTTTAGCCCACCAAAACATAAAGAGGCAGGAGTAGCGCTATCAGAGGGGGACAGCCAGGTCTCTGTAAGTGCCAGTAGTGTGAGTGAGTTTGAGATGAAAAAGTCATGTGTGGCTGTTGATTTAAATTACTGCAGATGGAGCAGGCTTTCCAAAGTGCACACTGAATGTTGGTAAGTGAGAGTAAAGGGCAGGGTATTGTGATGAGGTTTGTTGGGTTTCAGGTTTTCTTAGTGTGTGTAGAGAAGGTGATTGGGATTGGGAAAGACATCACCAGCTGCTAGAAGCAGGAGGAGAGACAGTGACAGGAGGTGTTAATGGGTATTGTATGCATGGGGTCTAGGATGAGATCGATTGTGAGTAGGAGTGAGAGAGTAGAAAAATGAGTGCATGCATGGGATGAGAGAAGGGGGGTATGTAGCAGATATAGGCATATGTAAATGTGGATGGGGGGATAAGTGAAGTTGGTGTAAAGAGAGATTTTTATACTGAGGGAGAAGGAGGAAATAAAGAGGAGGAGAAGACAGATCAATGCTAAACTGGGAAAAGTAAATTGGAAATAATTGGAATATCAAGAGCAGGTAAAAATTAAGTTTTATGGGTTAAGGAAGTGCAGGAGTGTACTAATAAGAGGCAGTTTGTACACCTGATATTTTTACTTATCTAAAATGTGGGTGTGACAGGCAATCAATAAATGTAATAAGGAGCATGGGGTGGGGAGGGGAGGGCAAGTATCAGACTTGCAGCAGTATTGGGGTTTGATCATTCTGAAGTTAGGTTTTGCTTACTGCAGACAATCAGCTGATGGAGCTCTGACTTTCTTGGAGCAGTATTGGGGTTTCATCATTCTGAAGTCAGGCTTTGCTTACTGCAGACAATCAGCTGATGGAGCTCTGACTTTCTTGGAGCAGTATTGGGGTTTCATCATTCTGATGTCAGGCTTTGCTTAGTGCAGACAATCAGCTGATGGAGCTCAGACTTTCTTGCAGCAATATTGGGGTTTGATCATTCTGAAGTCAGGCTTTGCTTGATGCAGACAATCAGCTGATGGAGCTTGGACTTTCTTGCAGCAGTATTGGGGTTTGATCATTCTGAAGTCAGGCTTTGCTTAGTGCAGACAATCAGCTGATAGAGCTTGGACTTTCTTGCAGCAGTATTGGGGTTTGATCATTCTGAAGTCAGGCTTTGCTTAGTGCAGACAATCAGCTGATGGAGCTTGGACTTTCTTGCAGTAGCATTGGGGTTTGATCATTCTGAAGTCAGGCTGTTTATTATTATTATTATTATGATATTTATAGAGCGCCGTCAAATTCCGCAGCGCTTTACAATGGGTGGACGAACAGACATGTAGTTGTAACCAGACAAGTTGGTCACACAGGAACATAGGGGTTGAGGGCCCTGCTCAATGAGCTTACATAGTGGGTGGGGTAAAATGATACAAAAAGGTAAGGATAGTATTAGACTAGTGATAATTGCAGAAGATGAATCAGTCAGGAGCTATTAACAGTTTAACTGATACGCTTTTATGAAGAAGTGGGTTTTTAATGATTTTTTGAAGGAATGGAGACTGGACGAGCATCTAACGGAGGAGGGAAGCGAATTCCACAGGAACTGTGCAGCCCTCGAGAAAATAATTTTTTTGAATAAATTGTTGAATAAATATATGTGAGGGTCAGATAGGCTTGCAATAAAGCTGAGGAAGGGAGATATGTATATATGTATCCTATTTGTGTTTCTGGGGTTTTGTTGAATGCATATAAATAATGATGAAATATTTGGTATAATAACTAATTTTCTTCCACTGGAACAAATATTTGGTATGATAACTAATTTTCTTTAATTAAGGTTATCATAAATGTATAACTAGCAAATCCTTTATTTTATATAGTCCAGTAACATACTTGTCCTGTAAGTAAAGTTAATAAGCCACTTAATTATTGATATGTTTAATTAGTTCAATCCTAAGAGTTTTAATTAACTAAAATTTACTATACTTTTCACTCATTTATTTAAGAATTATTTGTGCTGCAACATCAGTTTCTTCACTATATTCTTCCAAGAGTGTGTTTATCCAGAGCAATTGCCATTTATTTTCTGCTTAATGCACTCTTAAGAATCATGAAACTGAATTTAAAATTAAATATATGATACAATTACAGTTAAAGTGGGATTAATGCCTTTCCACCTTTATGGGATATATGGCTATCAAGTGTCATAGGTACAGGAGATTAAATGCCAACTTTAAATTAAAAGTACAAATATATATTTAATTCAATAGATGTAGAAACTACAAGGATTGTGTATGTTTATTGATTGGCTTTTTATACATTCGGCTTTGACTCAAGTGCTCAGATAAACTCATTATCACAAATCATTTAATGTGAATTTAGAAAGACTCTACAGTGATTTAATTGTGTGGTTTGGTATTTCAAACTAAAGTTCACAAGAGACACTAAAAGACATTATTAAAACTTTGATGGCAATATATCAGATGTAGAGAGATTTGACTTAAGTTTTCCACTGCTAAGTTTTTTTAATTCAATTTTAATTTAAAAAAACACAAATATTATTTATATACAGATTCAATGTATTCATATCTTTCATATCTACCACATGCTCCAAACACATGGCAATGGATGTGAGCATTATAAAACATCAATTAAACAAAATTAAAAATAAATTAATAAAAATAAAAGCAATTTACTAATTCCCATATAGCATATGAGTGCTGCAAAAGGTTTGTGTCCTTCTCCTTAAAAAAAACAAAAAACTTAGCTTAGTATATTAGAGAAACAATGTTGTGGCACATGGACTTCATTCTTCTTCTTCTTCAAAATAAAAATAAAAAGACTCAAAATGACACTCCAGACCCCTAAAGTACTTTAGCTTGCTGAAGAGTGTGTGCTGTTTGTTTGTATTTTTTTCATTTTGAAAAAAGTACAAATGTAAATAGAAATTGGCACTTTTATGAATTATTTTTGTTAACCTCCTCTGGCTGTCAAACAAACAACCAGTCCTGTTATTTCCTTGTTTGTTTAGCTCAGTGGATCTAAACTCAACAGGCAGCAATACCCCAGAGCACCTGCCTTGCAAAGACTTTGAGACTCATTGAACTGCATTGGGAAGTCTGTGATTCGACAGCCACAGAAAGTCTGGGCTGACGATGAAGAGGATGGCTTGCAAAGACTGCAGACAAAAGTTTTGCAGCTTTTGCAACCTGTTTCTAGATATACTGGCTCTGATGAAGTGACCCTTGAATAACACAACGCATTAGACGGAGTCTGCTCATTGCTTAGGGAGAGAATCGAGGTTGCGCTGGTGGAATGCAGGAGGACCGAATGCTGGATCGGACGTTGGTCCCAACCACAAGACTTCACAGTTTTCTCCAGCTTTCCTTAACATCAAGCTGGCACAGAGGGAGGAAAGCTTTGGAACATTTTTTGTATGGACTGCACTCTCTTACATGATCTATGATTTATATATGATTTATAGTTACATTGTGAGTGTTTTTATTCTATTATCAATATATTACATATGTTTTACAGAATTACATGCACAGATCATAAGTCAGATTCAGAATTTATGTATGCTTGCACCAGTGTAGGGTTATTAGGATGTGAACTCTTCTTCAACCTTGATACTTCTGGTTTAATATAAATGGGGAGCGGGGGGCAGGTGGGAACCATGTAGGTCAACTTACTATTTGTCTGCAATGTGGATGCATCTAAAAAAAAAAAAAAAAAAAAAGCATCTATGATATTTATTAGAATGGCTTTATGGCTTGAGGGCCCAGTTAAATCTACAATCAGCAAAACACCTTCATTGTTTGCAGCTATAAATCCAAAATATTAATAAAAAAAAAATGTAAACTATTCAGGTACCATGTAAAAGACAATTTTCAATTGAGAGTCAGTTGGCTACCTCCCCTCTCTGTGTCCTATCTTCCCCCTCCCTGCAGGTGTCCCATTGTTCCTAGTCTTCCCCCTCCCCTCCAGGTGTCCCATTTCTCCCTCTCTCTTACCTCTCCCTGTGTCCCATTCCTACCTCTCTCTTTCTCCCCTCCATGTGTCCCATTGTTACCTCTCTCCCGCCTTCATGTGCCCCATTGTTCCCACTCTCCCCCTCCCCATGTCCCTTACGATCATGATCTTGAGCCGGTCAGGGGGAGACAATTGCCAGAGTTAACATCAGGATCTTTATTGCTGGTTTTGGACAATTTAGAATAAACAGTATATCTGATAATTGAAATTATAGCAAAAAGAGAGCAAACAGATCTGAATAACTGAAATGACAGGTAAGGGTAACTAGGTTATGTAAATAAAGGGTTTAGACAAAAAGGCCAAAAAAAAATATAAGGTAAACCTATAAATTAACTTATAGGTAGGAGATCGAAGAATAACCTGTAAGAGAAATTATAGGTAAGTATGTTGAAGGTAAACCGAAAACAGGAGTTAGGCAATATGCACAAAATAGAATATAATCAGGAATGTAAATAATAAGAAAACCTATAGAGGAAAGTATAGGTTACATAGAAGGACGAATAAGACAGAATAATAAGGTTGCAGGAAAAGGAGAACTTCAGTTAATAAGCCCTCTTTTGGAATAAGAATTGCTCAAACAGGAAAATAACACCATGTAATTATTTTGAGGCAGAAACCAGAGTGGTGTTATGCAGGCAGGTATAGAGCAGAGAGGGTGTTTGGATTTAAATAGGTAAAAATTAGAATAGTAGGATAAAGCTGGATAGTTGTGAAGTTCAGGTTGGTATTTTGCAGATTGGAATTCAAGCAGGAATGCAGAGTAGTTCATGCTGGTATTAAGCAGGTTTGGAAGTAAGTAGCTTTGAAGCAAATAAGATAAGTTCACAGGAGCCAGGATCTGAAGTGTTTCAGGCAAATCAACCACTTTAATGCAAAGGCGATGAGGTGAGTTGGGTGTTACCTTTTGTAGGAACCTAATTAGTCCAGGCAGGTGAGGATGATAAGGTGAGTTTCCAGAACTAGACGCAAGGGAGGCCACTAGTGGTAAAACATAATCAGTGCAGGAACTTGGTTTTAAAGAAACAGAATCAACTGAACAAAAAGTCTTGCTTGTCAGGATAGGATCCTGACTACCCTCTATCTCTCCCCCCTCCCCTCTTCCCTCCATGTGTCCCATTGTTACCTCTTTCCCCCCTCCTGTGTCCCATTGTTACCTCTCTCCACCTCCTCTCCATGTGTCCCATTGCTCCCTCTTTCTCCCCTCACCTCCCTGTGTCCCATTGCTCCCCCTCTCTCCCCTCCCTTCCCTGTGTCCCATTCCTACCTCTCTCTCTCCCTTCCAGGACCAGCATTTCTCTGCCGCTCATCCCGGTCTGACAGGAAGAACTCTCTCAATGAGCACTTCCTGTCAGACCACTCGGCCCCGCTACTCACAGGCAGGAGGGGAGCAGCACAGCACAGCACAGCTCTTCCTTCCTGCCAGTATCGGGAATCGCAGACCCGGGCCAGAGGGACTGTGCACCGGCCCATAAGTTATCCAGGCGGCCCACACTACTGCGACCCCTGCGACCGTGGTAGGTATGCCCCTGTATATTCAGTAGAAACTGGTGATGAAATTGCCTAGCTAAAAGATTCAAAACACCCCATATTAAATAGTGTAAGTTGTCATATTTTGTAAATTGTGTAAACAAATACAAAATTCAGGGATCCAGCTGATATCTCTAAAATAAGTAAATAAAATATTAAATAGAACAATAAGCAAGTGAAAAAAGGCGTTTATAATAGTCAACATAGAATTTGATCTTTTTAACTTTTTATAAGTATTTTTATAAGTATTTTTATGGTAATTATATTTTTAATTTCTTCCTGAGCAGGTTATATACTTTTTAATATGAGGTATTTTTAATATGAGATTTTTTTTAATATGAGGTATTTTTCATTTTTCAGCTTGAGTTCTGAGCGGGGACCCACCGAAGGGCAGGCTATTTTAGCTGCTGTCCGTTCTCAGAAAACTCTTGCGACCCATTTTTTGCTCTCCATTAGTTTAAAGGGTAATCCAGACGTGGACCCCTTGCTCACGGTGCCTAGAGAGATATCAGTTATGCCTCACTGACGATGCCTAACAAGGCATCGTGGGGTTGCTGTATCTCTCGTGCAGAGAGAACTTGCTGGCATTTCGGATCTGGACTGCCCGTATGGGTGGGGCCAGTCTGATATGCTTCAGATATGTTCTCTCTGTAATGGCACAAGATGAGCTAAAACCAGCTTGAGTTCTGAGCAGGGACCCACCGAAGGGCAAGCTATTTTAGCTGCTGTCCGTTCTCAGAATACTCTTGTGACCCATTTTTTGCTCTCCATTTTTCATATTGTTTAATTGTATTTTATTATATGTTTCTACATGCATCTGTGATGTTCTCTGAATTATAGTTGTTATGGTCATTTGGGTTGTTTCTGTCACTTTAAGAGGAGGGGATCATGCTGGTCTTCAGTTTCTCGTAGAATAATTTTAGGTTTCTCCTATATGAAAAATGTTCAATATGTTTATAAATATTTACGAGATATTAGTGTTACAATTTTAAAAGGTTTTTATAATGGTATTTAAATAATGTTTTGTATCAATGAGGTCTCCTGTTCTATCTTTGTATTCTTAGTTTTATTTTTATTTTTTTTCCAATGTGTATGAATAGTTCTATAGAGGTACAATATATTTTGAATGTAAGTTAGTGTGGTTATTTAATGTCCACTGTCATTTTAAAATATAAAGTGCTATATTATGACAGTACTTAGTATTAATTATAAGAGTTTTGTGTGTTGGTATAGCAATGTACTATGTATGGGTATATAGGGCAGCCTGTAGAGGTAATAGATTAAACCATATGAATATCAGCAAGCCAAAAATATCCTTTGTTTTTATGTTTATGTTATGCTTATTATATATTTTAAGTGCCAATAAGAAAATGATTGTCTAGCAAATCACGCCCTGATGGGCGGTATAAAAGGACTGCTGTGACAGGAGTGAGTCAGATCTGAAGAAGCCGACCTCTCGGCGAAAAGCGTTATCTGATTGGCTACGTGATGTCATTACGCACGACATGCCTCCTGGAAGTATCCTGTGGACTTTGCCAATCGTGAGGGTGCACGGACTGATTGATCTAGCCGGGGATGCACAAACTCACAAAAGGACAGTATTTTACAGGGATCCGGAGCATGTGAATGGATGCTATGTTTTTTGTTTTTTTTAATATGGTGGAAGTAAACCGTTTTACCTTATTGGCTGCAGTGGATCTGCATTTGGAGCTGTCAAAAATAGAGCAGGCTCATCTGCTCTCTGCTTGTGAGTGAAAATTTTACATACACTCTGTATAAATTTCTTTTTAAAAGCAATACTTCACTATATATGTTTTGTATTGTATTTCTTTTTTTATGTACCACTATTTGAAACTGAGGTTTACTTCAAGTATATGATTCTAGTAAGTGTACCATATTCTAGTAAGTGTACCATAATGCACTAGATCACTTTACAATTTTGGCATTAAGCATTTTTTCATACTGCACCTATAAAGAGTGGGATAAGTGTTTGGATGTAGCAATTGCATTTTGCACTTTATGAGAAAATGGTATAAATTGTCTGCACTACCTCACTTTATTGATACAGTGAGTTAAATTTGCACTTTATAAAAGTTTTAACGCACTTATTTCTTTTTTGGGGGGGGGATTTTTTAAAATAAAATATTGTGCAAAAAAGAGAAAGTAGTTTATATTTGTACATGTTATGCCATGTTGTGTGTAAAGTGCCATTGGGGACTTCTGTTTTATCCAAGAAGGGATATGGGCTCAGTAAATCCATGTCACGTCTCCCTGCTTGCCCATGCTACTCACCCAGGATTCCCACGCCGCACTCAATGCGGTCCTTCCTCGGTGCACGCTTGATCCTCTGTCGTGGTTACCACCTAAAGAAGAGAGTAAACACTCTTACCTTATTTTGCAGAGGTGCTACAGCTCTTCCTATCTCACCGCAGCCCGTTATTTGTCTCACAGCATCAGCCAGTATCCTCTGAGAATGTAGAGCTCTCACGGATGCACACGTGCCTAGTGAAAAGCCTCTTAAAGGGGCAATGACCATAATTACCAAACACCAATTAATCAATAAAGTTTAGAGGTGTATCCCTCTTTCCTATAAATCCATAGCTCACCATGTCCTCAGTGCTCAGTAATAGTGTTCTCAGTGTGTACACTTCCTTACCACATTTTGCCTATGTGTTCCCTGACCTTTGCCAGTATCTCCGTATTTGAACCTGCGCTGGCTGCCCTTGACTTTTCCTGACTACGAGTTTGTCTTATCCTATCTGGTACCTCGCTATTAGGCATACTTCTGCCTTCTGGGCTCCTCTTGTCAAATTGTAACAATCAATTGGTGAAAATTAAAAATTCAGTAACTAAACTTGACACTTCTGTAATTTGACCATATGACTTCTCAAAAAACTGTCAAAGGAGGTCTACATGTGTGATATTGTCAGAACACTAATATTTTTTTTACAGTAGTGAGATGCACAAGGTCTGTAAAATGTTCCATAGAAACATAGAATGTGGCAGCAGATAAGAACCATTTGGCCCATCTAGTCTGCCCAATTTTCTAAATACTTTCATTAGTCCCTAGCCTTATCTTATAGTTATAGTACAGTAATACTTCCTGATATTATTTTTAAATCTTTGTCCCTCTAATTTAAGACTATGTCTTCTTTTTGTGGTAGGTTTTCTTCTTTTAAATATGGTCTCCTTCTTCACTGTGTTGATTCCCTTTATATATTTAAATGTTTCTATCATATCCCCCCGTCTCGTCTTTCCTCCAAGCTATACATGTTAAGATCCTTTAACCTTTCCTGGTAAGTTTTATCCTGCAATCCATGATCCAATTTAGTAGCCCTTCTCTGAACTCTCTCTAAAGTATCAATATAGTTACATAGCTGAAAATAGACTTGCGTCCATCAAGTTCAGCCTTCCTCTCATTTGCTTTTTGCTGTTGATCCAAAAGAAGGCAAAAAACCCAGTTTGAAGCACAATTTTTTAACAAGCTAGGAAAAAAATTCCTTCTTGACCCCAGAATGGCAGTCAGATTTATCCTTGGATCAAGCGGTTATTACCCTACATTTAAAGATTATATCCTTTAATATTCTGTTTTTGCAAGTATGCATCTAGTAGCTGTTTGAACATCTGAATGGACTCTGATAAAACCACTTCTTCAGGCAGAGAATTCCACACCCTTATTGTTCTTACAGTAAAAATACCTTTCCTTTGCCTTAGACGAAATCTTCTTTCTTCCAGTCTAAACGCATGACCTTGTGTCCTATGTAAAGTCCGGTCTGAAGATATGGTCTCCAGTACTGCGTACAATACTCCAAGTGAGGTATCACCAGTGTTCTGTACAATGGCTTGAGCACTTCCCTCTTTCTACTGCTAATACCTCTCCCTGTACAACCAAGCATTCTGCTAGCATTTCCTGCTGCTCTATTACATTGTCTGCCTACCTTTAAAGGGACACTCCAGGCACCCAGACCACTTCTGCCCATTGGAGTGGCCTGGGTGCCAACTCCCACTACTCTTAACTCTACAAGTGTAATTATTGCAGTTTTTTATAAACTGCAATAATTACCTTGCAGGGTTAACTCCACCTCTAGTGGCTGCCTACTAGACAGCCACTATAGGGCACTTCCTGGATCATAGCACAGATTATCTGTGCTAGAGCGTCGCTGGACATCCTTTTTCAATGCTTTCCTATGGAGAGCATTAGGTCTCCCCGGCCAGTGGGTGGGATCAGTCTCGCCCACCGGCCGATGCAATGCAGAGGAGGAGCGGCGGCGGAGGAGGCAGCAGCAACGTGGGACATTGTCACTGCCTCAGGTAAATTACTGAAGGGGTTTTCACCCCTTTAGCAACCGGGGATTAGGGGGTGGGATGGAGAGGGGACCTGCAGTGCCAGGAGTTTCCCTTTAAATCATCAGAAATAATCACCCCTAAATCCCTTTCCTCAGATGTTGAGGTTAGGATTCTATCAAATATTCTGTACTCTGCCCTTGTGTTTTTTTACATCCAAGATGCATTATTTTGCACTTATCCACATTAAATGCAATATCACTAATAAAAATATTAAAGAGAATGGTACAAGTACAGATCCCTGAGGTACCCCACTGGTGACAAGCCCAACCTTCGAATATACTCCATTGACTACAACCCTCTGTTGCCTGTCACTCAGCCACTGCCTTACCCATTCAACAATATTGGAATCCAAACGTAAAGATTGCAATTTATTGATAAGCCTTTTATGTGCAACAGTGTCAAAAGCCCTACTGAAATCTAGGTAAGCAATGTCTACTGCACCACCATGATCTATTATTTTAGTTACCCAATCAAAAAAATCAATAAGATTAGTTGGGCATGATCTCACTGAAGTAAACCCATGTTGTCTCTGATCTTGAAATCCATGTGTTTTTAGATGTTCAACAATCCTATTCTTAACATGGTTTCCATTACTTTCCCCACTACTGAAGTAAGGCTTACTGGCCTATAGTTGCTCGACTCCTCCCTACTACCTTTCTTGTGAATGGGCACAACATTTGCTAACTTCCAATCTTCTGGGACTACTCCTGTTAACAATGATTGGTTAAATAAATCTGTTAATGGTTTTGCTAGTACACCACTATGCTCTTTTAATAACTTTGGGTGTATTCCATCAGGTCCCATTGACTTATTTGTCTTTACTTTTGACAGTTGAAATAGAACCTCTTCCTCTGTAAACTCACATGTAATAAATTACTCATTTGTCCTTTTTCCTAACTGAGTTCCCTTTCCTTCATTTTCATCTGTTTTGTTCTCATGGAACCAAATGTGGTTCCATTTGAACAAAAACCGCAACAAAGTGTAACCAGCATATTTGATAGGGATAATGGAGGATGGAGGTTGGTGATAATATGTTGTTGTTGTTGTTTTTTTCATGTCAAAATGTTTAAAATGTAATTCCCTGGGGATCTACCGTTAAGAAAAAAATTTTTCTAGCGGTTGTGACTACGATTACAGTTATAGTCTCAGCAGACCAAATTTTGCTTTTAGTTTTAAAAATGTAATTCATTTCATGAAATATTGGTCCTATAACTTCCAATAATTAGTAGAAAACCCAGACATTTGACACATTTTAATAATCAAGACTCATATGTGAAGCACTTGAGAAATGTATTAGGTATTTGCCAAATGACTGGGTATTTTGAGTCTCAGCTTGATTGTAAGATGTAGCATTTGGCTTCTTTTGTGCTTTTGTATCATATATTGCTTATTGTTACTTTGATCCTTGGTGAAAAAATACTATTAAGTGTTAATTTCAGAAAAGGTTATTTTAATATTTGTTTTTGCATCTTGCAATTGATAATTTTCTGAATAATTGTTACACTTTAAATAAGTAGGTGCCCCTTTAGTGGTAATTGAATCAGGATTGCTCTGACTCCTTCGCAGTTTAAGTAGTGAAATAATTTGCAAATGGCTTGTCAACTTACCTGGGACCAACAGGGCACTGAGCCACTCAGGCTAAAGTAGACCAGTGGTGCATGGCTTAACTCCTTGGCTGAGAGTGATCAGCTAAAACTTTCAGCCAATGATTCAGCTATGTATAGGCTGGGCATAGCTCAGTGGAGCTAACAAAAGCTCCTTGCAAGTGCTTTTGACTCCATAGGATACTGCTTCTGACTCCATAGGATACTGTGTCTCATATTCGGTTAAGTAGTCATATTGTTTGACTACTTAACCTAGGAGGGCACGAGTGCTTTCCTGGCACAATAACCACTACAGTGGGCTGTGGTATGTATGGTGCATGATGTATTCCTTCAATAAATATTTATTAAGCTTTGTGTCCCATTAGGTGTTCTGAATACCACAATGACTGTACAATATCTCCACCCTTATTAAGAAACAGCAAATAATGTCTATCTACTCTTGCCCAACTTTACATAAATGTGGCCTCCATTCTTTTGTGACAAGGAAGAATACTAAGACAATCTAATATACAATATTAAATTAGTATTTAATAATAAATAATTTATAATAATTAATTTTAAATAATATATTAATCCAGAAAAAACACTGTACCTTTACCATAGGTAATATGATTGAAATAGGATAGAGATTACAGACCAGTTCTATGTTCTATGATTGAAATAGGATCTATGTTTTCTATTCTATTTTTGGGATGGGCGTTACCTATTAAAACCTGACCAATTGTATCTATTTACAACTGTTAAGATGACTGCACATTTAAGAACAACAGGACACTCCCCCTGGGATGTCTACGTCTCTATGTGACCATTGGAAACCATTTTGAGTAGTTACTGAGGAATCAGCTAGTGAATCAGATACTATGTGATTGAGGCTGAATAAAAAGGTTGATTGAAATACATGTTCAGGGGTCTCAGTGATATTTATAGACAGTTATTGACACAAGTTAATAAGGTTGGTTTGAATGTTATAATCGTGACCATACAGGAAACATAACAGCTGGCAATGGGGATGAGATACATTGACATGAGTGGGAGTATGAAATTGTTGATTATATACACACAATACACCAAACTATCATGTAAGAACTCCGACTTGTGTATGTTCACTTTCAATCCTAATTCAATATGCTTTGACAAACAACATTAACAAACAAAATTAAATGTGTGTATGTAATACCTTCCAGATCTCATAGTATCCATTGCCACACTACAGGCACTGGGGCAAATCCAAACACCATCCATGTATACTGAAAAAGTTTTTGGGGAATGTTGATAGTTAACAAGTGTCTGGATGTACCTCCAACTCTAAGTGCGCTTAATATAAGTCATTTAAAAAAAAAAAAATTCTCAAAAAAAACTTCCAAGAGGACTAAACATTTCTTCAATCCATGGAATAGGATATTGATCAACAACTAATTAGGGGTTAAGTGCCACTATGAAATTTCCGCAATTGCATATGTCTTTTTTCTGACAGGAACAATTGGAGAAGCCACTCTAGGAAACTGAAAAATAATGCCACGATGTTGTAATAGCTCCATTTCTGCTTCAAGTATTCAAGACTGTAGGTTTGTAATTTGTTTTCATCAGAATCTGTTTGTGGTTCATCTACTTTAACATGAAAAGTCTTTCTTAGTTTTATTTATGTCTGAGGAACGTCTGCATACTCTTTCTGTAAGACCAATCGTCTCACAACCATAGCAGGTGCTAGCCTTAAACTTGCATTCATTTGCTGTGTGACTTTTGTCACCACATCTATAACACGCTGTCTGAGGCACTTGTAGTAGACTTTGATATTGTTTATTAAGGTACATACTGGTACGAAAAATATCCAGATTAAAAGAAAAAAAAAGAACTTGGATAACTCTTAGCATTTAATATTTAGACTAGACAGCACACAGTCCTAATTATTCATCCCTTTGCTCTATGTATGGCAGGTTTATAAGGGGCCCTAGGTAGATTCTTGTTTACCCACATGCTCACATATGAAATGGAGTTTGAGGAGATATTAAGTTCTCATCGAGTCTTCATTGTGCTACTGATAATATCTTACTTTAGATTTCATTGAATTTATCATTGTGCAAAAGGGATGAATTAAGCTCAGAAATTGATATGTTGATGTAACCGCCCTATTTATCCCTTACACGTTTAAGGAGACCACTTTTGCTTAAAAGGGTTCACATATTAACTTATCACGCCTCAAGCTTTTTCTCTCAGATGGACTTCAGAAAACGGTTACAAAAACCATTAACACAACAATAAAATCTCTCATACAGACTGGTAAAATATGTTTGTTACTGAGCCTTACAGTGGCCAGATTTCACGATAAACAGACAGGCAGGCAGAATAGTTAGGACGAGCCAGAGTCAAGCAAAACTTGAAACCAGATAGACGATAAGATAGAGCCAGGTCAGGGATACAAATAAAGAATGGTCATGTAGAAAGCCAGGTCAGTAACAGTAATTCAAAACACAGCAGGGCACTGTTGGGTCAAGGAAAACCCACAGCAAGACACTGTTCACTGGAAACTGGGCTGTTTTATAGGCTGGGAGCATAACTGCTGTAATCATGCCCCCAAAATGTCAGGGGGCAGTAATTATGCCTTGTTATGTAATTTGTGATGTAATGATGGTGGCGCGCATGCATTGCATCATAAAAAGGGATGTGCATGCAGCTGTAAGAACTGGCAGAAGATGGGAATATGGCAGTCAGCTAAATCGTCACTCCTGGTGATCGGTGGACCGCCATGGTAAGCATAGAACTCCTTATAAAAGATCTATGTGTCATGGGAGTCATACTCCAATACTCAAGAAAGAGAAAACCTACAAAAGGTGAATCCAAAAGACGTATTACTGCGTCATAAAATGGCCGGACTTAACGTATAATACAACAAGAAACAGGGTCAAGATAAATCAAGGACAGGAAAACAGAAATACTCAGAGTCAGGATACCATAAATCACGAGTCAAATACGAAGCCAAGGTCAGGATACCAGAAATCCTGAGTCAAATACGAAGTCGAGGTCAGGATACCAGAAAATCACAAGTCAGATACGAAGCCGAGGTCAAGCGCAGGAAATCACAAGGGAATCTCTAGGAGCACTAAACTAGGATCTTACAGAAACCACGATAGGGCCATGAATGGGAGCTAAAACAAACCTTAAATAGGCTTACCTATGTTCTTATAGGTCCACGTCATCACTGTGATCCAAAACCGATTAGGATCGCAATGATGACGTGATCACTTTAGGAGTGGGCGTGACGTCACATCTATTTATAGACGACCTGCCATGCTACCGCATGGTTCGGACAGACCGCGCGGCAGGAGGAGGTCTGCATGGATCAAGGAAGGAGAGTCTCCCTCAGTGTGCCGCGCGGTCATGTGGCGCAGTCAGACCACACTGCAGAAGGAGGGCTGCGCGGCTCGGAAGAGGTAAATAATGCTATGCTATGTCTAAGAAATAAGCACACACAGTGTTGATGAACAAACTCAACAAAACATTTAGTATTGAGTTCCTCTGAACAAGATGAAAAGTTATCATGCGGGAGAGCTCACTGATCTTCACTTTTCAGACTTGAGATTTTCTACGTAGAAATAAAAAAAGGAATTTTGACACCAAGTGCTTCTTCTATGGAACCTTTGAAATGTAAGTGTGGATACTCCTCAGAATAAAAGTTTTAAGATTTTCCAAAAGTTGAGATGAAAAACATATATCCTTGACAAATGCCTGCACAAATGTGTGTGGTTACCAACCCAGTCTTCAAGACACACAAACATGACAGGAACCTATGCTGGACCTATGTTAAATTTTGCATGGTATAATACATTAATAGTTATTTTTTATGGTGATTTCTCAATTTAAAAAAAAGAAAATACAAGAAAAAAAAAGATGCAGAGGATCATAATATATTCCTATTTCTGTTGTATCTTAACAGATTTGGCAAAAACTGTATGCACTACAATAACAGGAATTATGAATTAATGCAAACAATCTGTAAATATATTTTTTTCTAATAGTTTTTATATAAATAATGGGAGGGCTAGAGTTGAATATAGAGTAGTATAGCTTCTGATAAATGTATTATGACCATAGTAAATAACCACTGCACTTTAGAGAAAATGACCAGGTTATTAAAATTGATTTCCAGTCATTGAAGTAGCAAATACAACAGCTGAGAATATATGAATTAATAGTCAGTGGCCTTTGCTTATGTTGTCGGATCAAGCAGGGTCACATAGGCAAATATTGTCACGTACCTTGCAGCTAAAGGATATTTTGGTTTGCTTGTAGTCCTGTGAGTTTTACCTGACTTTCTAATAGCTAATAAAAAGGACAATTGTCAGAAATGTGAGACAACAAGTTAGGTCTAAGTGCATTAAGATGGGTCTCTGCTTGCCATGGTGCGCTTTAGATTAAGAATGCATGGTCGCACACTGACAGCACCAGCAAACCTTTTTAATTGCGCATTCTATTTGCCCCTGATATGTATATCCAACCCGCAGAGAAGAAAGACATTTAAGGATTACCAAGGAACGTTTATAATGAAGCAGATACCTCTTTTGTCTTTCCTTGCGCCAGTAGCGGCAGAAGGGATACTAATTAGAGAGTGAATTATTAGCATCCCATGGTGCTCTGCAGGGGGATTAAAAATGAGTGCATTTTCTTGCGTCTCTTTCAGAGGGCCTGCTCTTGTTCCAATATATTCTTGTTTCTAGGTTAGCAGCATGGAACAACTTTTATTATTATAATTGTTGTATAATTATTGGCCTTTAGGTTAGCAATTGTTAAATAAAGAGCCTGACATAGTAATATTTTATTGAACTGCTCAGGTAGGGAAAAGTGATGCATATTCCTTTATTACATGAAACTATCTATGAGCTACCTTGTTTAGAATCTTAATTAGACATTAAAAGCTTCTGTAATAAACCTGCTCGACTAATTACAATGCACTGTATCATTCTTCTTTACCCAAATAGTTAACCAGAGTGGTTTAAATATAAGTTGGAGTCCTATACAATCACAGAGAAAAGTAATTAATTGCTTCTTTATTACAGTTAAAAGGGAAATTGTGTATAAATTAATAAAAAATATATTTTAAGGACATTTGAACAGGAAATATATGCACATTAATAATTATGCACTAACTTGTGTCTCTCTGTAAACTGTTGCAGTCTTGGTTTTAAACAAATATTAAGTATATTAATAATAGTGAGATGGACACAGCAGTTACATGTGAGATGTATGTCAAATGTCGAATGTAGTAAATGTGTCATTGTTTAGAAATAGTATGTTTGTGTGTAATATTGATCTCATAGTTCTCCAGTGAAGGTATAACAGGAATTTCTGATAACACATCATTAATTGTCAATACAGTGGTTTACTTGTTCTATTTAGTAGACTATGTTATGTTTTAAGCCCAACTTATGAATATTTGCTTAATACACGAAGAGACTAACATTACCTTATACAACATAGGTCAAGAAGCTACTTACAAAAACAACTTATTAGACATGTGCAAGGTCATCCGAATTTCATTGACATCGCGGTTCGGCCCTTCCAAATATTGTCTATGTAAACAAATTGGAAAACCCAGTTGCAAACCATCCCATTCATTTAGTCTATTGTTACAAAGAATTGGCCCAGTATTCTAGGAGCACTGATGTCTACTAATACAACAAATATTAACATTATATCCATGTGTAACAGTGTACCAGATATATTTAGTGAAATGTTGGAAGACTACATGAAAGAAAGTACCATTTTACTGTTCTGAATTCTAAGAAAAACTTCAATCTAATTGCCTGGATTTGTGCAAAGCTGCATATGCACACATTCACATGCAAGTCATCTCATATTCTAGACTTTGATCATGTCGGTGTACAATAATCTACAGGAGATGTATGAAGGGGGCACTTTGCATGGGGAGTCCGCTTTAGAGGGATTAATTTTGAGAGTACTAAGATCCTTATTCCTTATAAGTAGTAAATTCAAATATCAGCAGGTGATCACGTCATGGGCAAAGCTTTAAGACATCAGAAGATTAACTTGTGTAGCAAGATTCAGTGCATACAAGCTAATAGAACAAAATACTCATGCATCATTACTGCTAGAAACAATGAAATAACAGACTATTTTTTTTAGTACATTTCTACAATTATTGTTATACTTGTAGACATACTATTTAATTTAAGAAACAATAATTAAGATGGTTTAAAAGCAGGAGTTACACTAACATGTACACGTAGTAAATCTGAAAATTGTTGACTTTAAAAATGCAATTTTTCCTTGAGAAATGAATCTTACAAATGTGTGATTCACAATATACATAGTCAAATACAAATCTCTCTTTAATATTCTCTGATAAATATATGAGGATAATGCGTAGAGCAATCACGGAAGTAAGCTGTAGTAGGAACTTGTGATTAAGCAGTTTAATATGCATATTAGGCAGTTTCATATTCTCATTGCAGCATTGCTACATTACTTACAAGACATTGGCCATCAATTGCCAGTCCCTCTTATGCTAATTTAACTCATCAGGTTTTGCTCAATGTCTCTTACAAACTAGCATTGCCACACCAGTTGAATTCAGCTCTAATATTGCCTGGGACTTCTGGGATT
>OW240923.1:44205408-44375795 GCA_933207985.1 Pelobates cultripes
GTTTAAAGGTACATGGAGCGAAATTCAGACGCTGCTGTACCTTGTTGCTTTGGCGTTTTCTGTGTGAATTTTGCTGCCAGGATCAAATTACTTCTGAGAAGGTAAAAGGATTTCTAATATTCTTTTTCTTAGCAGTCTTGTTTTTATCTTCTTTAACAATTCTTCCTTCTTTTCTTATAGCTATGGCTTCTCCCTCTGCCTCCAGACATTCTGATTCTGATGAAGAAGTAGGTGAGCCAAGATTAGTATTTTTTTTTCTATTAAGGGGAACAAAAAGAGTGCCAAGGGGCCAGTAATATATGGGTGCAATCCCATGTAGATAAAATATATAGAGGATAAAGAGATGCACTCTCAGGACTTTGAAAAAAATAGTTAACCTTGAGAAAGACCCGAATGGGTCGAAACGTCGGCAAACTTTGATGTTATACCTGCTGGAATAAATTAACTATTTTTTTCAAAGTCCTGAGAGTGCATCTCTTTATCCTCTATATATTTTATCTACATGGGATTGCACCCAGGCGCTATTGAGCTACACATTTGAAAGGGTGAGTGCCAAGAAAAACATTGTTTTATATATATATATATATATATATGGCCTTTATATAATTTCAGCCCCATCATATCGCTGGAATCCTCTCCTAGGAAGCATAAGGACAAGGCAAAGAGATGCTTAAATTGTAATGGGATGGCTTTGGAGGAAAGAAACTGTGCAGGTCCTGTTTGATGGAAGTGGCCAGAGAGAGCAGCAGAAAGGATTCGCCTCAGGAAGAGCTTAAACAGTGGATCTCTCAGGCTATATCGGAAGGAACTAGATCCTCTTCTGGGAAGGGCCAGCAAGCAAAGTGCTCCAGACAAGAGTTCGGGTCTTCTGAATCTGAAGATAACTCTGATGTCCAGTTTTTCTCTGACGAAGAAGAGGAGGAGATAGATCATTCATCAAGATCGCTGGATTCTAGATCCGTGGAGAAGTTGATTTCACTATTAAGCAATACTTTAAGGATCCCTGAAGATAAAGCAGAGGTGCATGAATCAGACAGGTATTTTGAAGATCTTAGGTCAAAAAGATTCCGGTTCATGCAGCTATCAAAAACGTCATCTCTCAAGAATGGAGTAGGCCAGAGAGGAAAGCTACTCTGAAGAGTAAAGCTTCTAGGGTATATCCATATTCTCAGGTGGATTCTAAAGCTTGGATGTCCATTCCTAAGATTGATGCGGCTGTTATCCATATGGCCAAAAAGACTACTCTTCCAGTAAACTCAATGGCTTATTTACGCGAACCCATGCAAAAACAGTTAGATGCGGATTTAATTAAGGCATACCTGGCTCTGGGGTATGCTTTACTTTCAGCAGTGGCATTGACGACACTTTCTAGAGCCTTAAAGGTTTGGCTACAGAATTTGGAGGAAGATATAGCAGAGGGGGTTTGCAGGGAGCATCTGATTGAAAGTCTGAAAGATTTCCACTTGGCAAGATGGTGGCTAAGAGCATGGCTCTGACGGTAGCATCCAGAGGGTGTTGTGGCTACACGCTTGGGGTGCGGACTATGCATCAAAAGCATCTTTATGTGCTCTTCCCTTTCAAGGTGATCTACTTTTCGGCAAAGTTCTGGAGGAGGCCATCCATAAGGCAGCTGATGGTAGAAGAGCCTTTCTTCCTCAGGACAAAAGGCATCCCTTATCCTGTATGTGGAAGAATAAAAAATTTAAGGATCGTTCCTTTCGTGACTCCAGGACATATCGTCCAGGCAGAGAGTACACAAGTGAAAAGAGAAAAAAAAACAAAAGGTACAAAAAATGTGAATCACCAAAGTGACAAACAATAATAAATTAATACAAACTGGATTATGTGGAAATATTCTGTCTCAGAAATATATCTGAAAAAAAATTTCAGATATATTTCTGAGACAGAATATTTCCACATAATCCAGTTTGTATTAATTTATTATTGTTTGTCACTTTGGTGATTCACATTTTTTGTACCTTTTGTTTTTTTTTCTTTTTTCACTATTGTGTTTTAAGTGTTTGTAAGGGTACACTTTAAAACCTTGGGTACTCTATATAGCATAGCACGAACAGTTAACTTCTTGTTTTTTTCAGAGAGTACACGAGATACTCAAATTGGAGAACAAATCAGCTATCTTCTTCTTCCTCAAAGTTCTCCAGAGGTAGAGGTTCCAGACCTGATAATAAGGGATTCTGAAGGTGCGCAGGTCCAGCCAGGGATAGGAGGTAGTCTCCTAAAGTTCTTCCCCGTCTGGATCAAAAACTTCTCTGATTCATAGGTACTGTCAATTATAAAAGAATGATACCTCATAGAATTTTCAAGTATCCCACAACCTACCTTCAAGCAATCTCGCATGGCAAGAGGGATAAATGAAGTAGCTATGATGGCTTGTATCAAGGAACTAACCCTACAAGAGGTTATTGTGGAGGTTCGGAAGGCAGAAAAGTTCAAAGGCCACTATTCAACCGTGTTTCTGGCTCCAAAGCCTTTAGGCAAATGGAGACTGATTCCGGACCTAAAGGTCTTAAACTCCTACCTACAGATCAAGTCATTCAGGATGGAGTCCATTTCCAGTATTGTCGGCAACATAAAGGAGGGAAGTTGGATGACGTCCATAGACCTCAAGGACGCATATTATCAGATTCCCATTCACCCATCGCATGTAAAGTTTCTGCGTTTTTACATATGGGGGAAGCATTACCATTTCAGGGGACTTCCCTTTGGGCTCAGTCTAGCTCCAAGGACGTTCTCGAAGGTTCTCATTACACTGGTTGCCTTTCTGAGGTTGCAGAGGATAGAGATATTCCATTACCTCGACGATATTCTTATTGTGGGTTCCTCGGCCCAGGAAGTGTTACTTCACACTCAAACTGCTATTCACTCTCTACAGGCTCACGGATGAATGCTGAACTTAGGGAAGAGCTCTCTGATACCATCCCAAAAGATTATTTTCCTGAGATATTGCTGTAGCAACTCTCTCTCTTTCGCCAGAAAGAATGACAAAGAATTGCAAGGAGATTACGGATATTCAAGCCTATCAGTCCATTTCTGCCAGAAGCTATATGAGCCTCTTGGGGTCCCTGACGTCCATGATAGGGCTGGTAAGATGGGCCCATTGGGAAATTTGACCTATCCAGATGGGGTTTCTACGGCAGTTCAACAAGCACAATCCGAACTGGGATCAAAAAATTGTTCTTATGAAGTATGCAAAGAATCAGCTGAAGTGGTGGAAGAACAAGAAGAATCTGAGTCAGGGGTGGAGGAACCGAACTGGTTAATAGTTACTACGGACGCAAGCTTACAAGGATGGAGAGCTCATCTGGGGTCTCTTAGGAAACAGGGAAGGTGGCCCAACAAGGAGAGAAAAATGCATTCAAACTTAAAAGAGTTGAGAGCTATTCTCATGGCCCTTCAAGGGTTCCTTCCCTTAATACAAGATGCTTGGATTATGATTCAGACAGACAACAGGGCAGTGGCGTCATACGTGAACCACCAAGGTGGTACTCGGAGCAAGCTTCTGTTGAGGGAACTAACTCCTCTTATGTCTCTGGCACAGAATCATCTTCAAGGATTAAAGGCAGTATATCTACCAGGTCCTCAAAATATTTTGGCAGATTACCTGAGCAGATCAAGTATTCTGCCAGGAGAATGGAAGCTACATACAGAAATATTCCAAGCAATAACTCTTCGGTGGGGCATACCACAGATCGACTTAATGGCTACGAACAGGAACACTCAGGTACCAAAGTACTTCTCTCTTCTTCCAGACCATCGGGCAATGGGTCAGGATGCATTGTCTCAAATATGGGATTTCGATCTGGGATATGTGTTTCCTCCCTTACCGATAATTCATCGCTTACTAAAGAAAATTTGGATGGAGAATCAAGTGATAATAGCTATCATCCCGTTCTGGCCAAGGAGGCCCTGGTTCCCTCTCCTGTGCAAAATGTCCTTGGAGGAACACTGGCGGCTTCCAATCAGGAAAGATCTGCTAAGCCAGGGTCCTGTCTACCATCCCAACTCCGTACATCTGAGATTGGGGGCTTGGCTTTTGAAAGGGAACGGCTCCTGCAAACAGGATTGTCTGGGGCAGTAACGAATACGCTTCTTCTGTCTAGGAAGAAATCTACGTCCAAGTGTTATCACCGTATATGGGAGTCATTTAAGTCCTGGAATCTTGACAAAGGTCTAGACTTCTTGAAACCTGATCAGAACCAGATTTTGGAGTTCTTACAGGTTGGATTGGATAAGGGTTTAAGCCTGAGTACCTTGAAGGTGCAGTGTTCGGCACTATCGACCCTCTGTAACTACTCTTGGGCTTCAAATCCCCTGATTGCCAGGTTCTTTAAGGCTACCATTCGCATTAGACCTCCTCTGTGCAGCTATGCTCCTCCTTGGGATCTTCCTTTGGTCTTGGATGCCTTGTCCGACATTCCTTTTTCTCCTCTAGAGAACTAGGATTTATCTTCACGTATAAATCTCTGTTTTTGTTGGCTGTTTTGTCAGCCAGAAGAATCTCGGAGGTGAGAGCTCTCTCCTGTGCAGATGACTATATTCAGGTTTTCCACGACAGAGTGGTTTTACGTCCGAAGTTGGAATTCCTTCCTAAAGTTGTCTCAAAATTTCACTGACACCAGGAGATAGTTCTGCCTTCTTTTTTTCCTGAACCTTCCTCGGAGCTGGAGGTGAAGCTTCATAATCTGGATATTAGGGAATACTTGATCAGGTATTTGTCTGTTTCTGGTACATTTCGTAAGACGGATTATTTGTTCATTATTCCTGGAGGCTCCAGGAAAGGTGAAGCTGCTTCCACTTCTACACTACGTAGATGGATTTCCAACATCATCACTAAAGCTTACTCTCTGAAAGGTGTTTCTCCTCCAAAACGGATTAAGTCTCATTTGACTAGGTCTTTGGCTACTTCATGAGCTAATTGGGCAGAGGTGTCCCCTGATGACATATGCAAGGCAGCAACGTGGTCTTCTCCTATGACCTTCATAAAAAATTATAGGCTGGATGTAGCCTCTTCTTCTACTAAGTTTGGCAGAAGCGTGTTGGCTTCTGTTAGCTTGGCAAAATAAAATTAAATGTTATTGCAGTTAAAATGTGTGGATTAATTTTCCCAACCCTTCTTGCTAGTTTGCTTGGGTATTACCCATAAGTGATGCTGCCATGATTAGCCAGGAATACCGAAATTTTGTTTCATACTTACCAGTAAATTTATTTTCCTGGCTATTTTTCATGGCAGCATCAGGTTCCCGCCCTGGGTTTTGTCTGAGCTTTTCAATTGGACTGAGGTATAGAGGGAGGAGGAACCCTTTATGCCTACAGCCTTGTTAACTGTTTCATTGTTTTCTGTCCTGATCCGGCTGAGGGTGGAGCTAACCCATAAGTGATGCTGCCATGAGAAATAGCCAGGAAAATAAATTTACTGGTAAGTATGAAACAAAATTTTGGTATTATTGAATGGGTGCAGGCAGAGGCATAACTAGAAACCACAGGGCCCTGGTGTGAAAATTGCCCCAGGCCCTCATCGTGTTTGATCCCACCCATGTGTCTCATTTCCTCTCCTTCACAGCCCCTCGATTTGTCTCATTCCCTTTCCCCCCAGACCCTCTATAAGTCTCATTCTCTCACTCTCCCTCAATTTGTCTCATTACCTCTCTCTCCCCCCATTTGTCTCATTCCCATGCTCACACCCCCATTTGTCCCATTCCCTCTCTCAGTCCTATTTCCCTTACCACTCCTGTACCTTCTGACTCTGTGTAGCATGGCTGAGCAGTATCCAGTCTGACCGGAAGTGCTCTCTCAGTGAGAACTTCCTGAGAGGCCACTCTACACACAGAGACAAGCAGACAGGGGAGCAGCACAGCGCTGACGGGCCCAGTCACAGCTGCAATCCCTGCAACCATGGTTGGTATGCCACTGGGTACACTTTACTATTACTTGGACCAGTGCAGCTTAGACTTCTTGTCCCATATTTATAAATGGGTTAGTGATGTCTTCCATAACACAAGGAGAGAATATTTCAAGTTCTTGAAGATGAAAATACATATATAGTAAATTGGGAAAAAAATCTCTATTCCAAGTTCTGTTTATTGCTGATGATATTGTGGATTTTGAAATAACATATATAGTTTTGATACTGAAAAGAAAATCTTTGTTTTAATAAATCTAATTTATGAAGAATTACAGAGAGTGGATTAAAAAACAAACAAACATCACATGCACTGTCTCTTCTGGTATAAAGGAAGTCTTTATTTGGAATCAGGAAGTAAAAAAAAAAAAAAAAAAAAGTTTTGGCTCCTACATGAGCCTTTGTCAAGTTAACGTTTATTAATGTTACGGTACTTATGTATGTGTGGAAATTTGTAAATGTGCATATTTGCAAATTATCAATATTGCAAGCAGGATTCTTTTGAATGCTTTCATTTTAGTGTATACATTCCCCTGCCTTTCCCCACCACTTTGTAGAGCATTCTAAATGTAATATTTTGACAGTGTCACCCTTCGTGTTATGTAGCATTTTAAAGCTTTTACCTAGTGTTTAGTGGTGTATTTTTTATGGTGATTCTTGTACCCTTAAACAGCAATTTGTTGCCGTGATTCATGGATTATTGCAACACAGTCTGCGTTCCAGTTGGCAGAGAGTTTAATCACTTTGGCATGTGTGCCAAAAGTGTTTTTATAAAGACATAGTTGAGACATCTTGGCAAAATGGATACCAGTTATAAAGAGAAATTAGGCATATGGGATTATACCTGCCTGGAAGAAGAATTAGGTAGATCTTGTCCCATATGCCCAAACCTTCTTTCAGAACTACCTGAAAGAAGGTTTGGGCATATGGGACAAGATCTGCATGTTGAGTGCGTAAAGGACAATATCTTACTTGAAGGATTGCTGAGTACATTTTGTAGCATTGGAAAAGGGACAAATTATGTAGTGGACCAGGTTTAAAATTCAAGCCTATGGGTGAACATCACTGTTTTTGATTCAATAGTTAAGTATAAATCAATATAGTATGTCACTATATTCATGAAAATTTTTTGAGTGTGTGACAGTCTTAATTATATATATATGATGTCATTTGTCATTCAAAAAATATTATTTTGATCTGTCCAATACAAAATATATGTATTAATACTTCCCATGGATAATCAATCCATATGTCCATGGAAGAAATAAAAAGAAAGCAAATGGGTTTCAGACCAGTGAGATGGAAATTAAATAGCCCCCCAGGAATGTTTTACCTTGCAGCAAAGCTTCCATAATATGTAATACTCGCTCCAATGGCATATAACAAATCATTGCAAAGATTAAGAAAAATAGCTCTAAAAAAAAAAAAAAAAAGATTAAAATGTATATCATCCACCCTTGTTTATTTGTTAAAAAATGTTAGAAAAGTACCTGAACATAATGATATATTTCACAGTTAAATAATGACTAAGCTCAATGTTGTAATCCACTTGGTAAATTTTTAACAGAAAAATAAAGCATTTCTGTTTGGTTTACATTGAATGGGGATTATATCTGGTCTCTTGCTCCTCTGCACTTAATAAACATCCATATAATATTGGGGAAATAGATGGATTTAAAGGGAAACTTTAATTTCCAAGAATTTTTATATTGTGTTTACCTATCCACTATATTTCAAAAACATGTGTTTGGGGTAATGGGGTTGACAAATAAAATTAAATGTAGCAACCACACTACTGTATCCTAAAACTGTGCACCTCATTCTAGGCTCCCTCTCAGTCATTGTTATAAGCAATGCCCTTTTTTGTCATTGAATATAATATGTAGAGGGGGAAAAACGAAAATGATGCTGCAGTGTGTCCTCCTCTTGTGCAACGTGTGTCCTGGGTTAATGGTAAATCATGCAAACACTTTTGGGTTAGTGATCTAGACATGTTAATCACCTGTTTATTTATTAACTTCTCTTTAACTTGATATTCACTGATAAACCATAACAACCACCTGCATAATATAGTCACCCTCTGATGCATGGACTCCACAAGACCTTTGAATTTGTCCTGTAGTATCTAGCACCATGACATTAGATCCCTTAAGTTCTGCAAGTTATGAGATGGGGCCTCTGTAGATCGATTTTGTTGTTCCAGCACATCCCACAGATGCTCAATCAGATTGAGATATTGGAAATTTAGAAGCTAAGACAACACCTTGATCTCTTTGTCAAAACCATTCATAAACTAATTTTGCAGTATGGAAGGCTGCATCCTGCCGAAAAAGCCATTGTCTGGTCTGCAACAATCTCTAGGTAGATAGTAGGTGTCAAAGTAACATCCACATAAATGCCAGGATCCAAGGTTTCCCTAACAGAACCTTGCCGAGAGCATAATACTGCTTCCACCAGCCTGCCTTCCTCCCATAGTGCATCTATAAATTATGTAAATACACTCTACCATCCACATGATCTAAAAGTAAATGGAATTCTTCAGATCAGGCAACCTTCTTCCATTGCTCCATGACCCAGATCTGATGCTCTTGTTCCCATTGAAGGCGCTTTCGGTGGTGGACAGGGGTCATCATGGACACTCTGACTGATCTGCGGCTACACAGCCTCATATACAGCAAACTGCAATGCACTGTGTGTTCTGACATTTTTCTATCATAACCAGCATCAAGATTTTCAGCAATTTGAACTACAGTAGCTCTTCTGTGTGATCAAACTAGACAGACTAGCCTTTGCTCACCACATGCATCAATGAGCCTTGGTCCCCCATGACCCTGATGTGATTTAACCAGTTGTCATTCCTTGCACCACTTTTGGTAGGCACTAACCACCACATACCAAGAATACCACACAAAACTTGTGGAGACTATTGGAGATGCTCTAAGCCAGTCATCAAACCATCACTATTTGGCCCCTGTCAAAGTCATTTGGATTTTTTTGCTTGCCCATTTTCCTGCTTCCAAGACATGAAATTCAAGAACTAACTGTTCACTTGCTGCCTAATATATTCCACACATTGACCCTTGATAGGTGCCACTGTAACGATATAATGTCAGTGGTTTGAATGTTGTAGCTAATCAGTTTTTAGTGTGTACTAGTAAAAGTCTTCACATTGGACAGAAATATTGATTGTGTGCACAGATTATACTAACTGCTACGGAATAAAGCAGTGGGTTATAATTCACTGTTACAAGACTTGTGGGTATATTATCTATTCTTTGTATTTTGTGACCAGAATTAGCATTTGGGCTATATTAGTGCATCAACTGCAAGGTTGAACATATTTTTTTTATTGATTTTATATATTTTTGCTGCATCTATCTATCTCATCTATCTATTGATAAAAATTAATTGTTGATAGAATACTAAATTATTATATCTGCCCCTGTTTTTCTTGGCGTATCGTTAACGCATCAAGCTGCTTATACAGCTGAATCCAAGTATTTGCATGTTTGAGTGAATCCTTTGGGAATATCATAAAGCAATGTTTCAGATTTTTCACGCATAATGCATCCTTCATGAATTCAAAGAGTTAAATATTGTGCTGACAAAGCATCTACCTTCTGCATGAATTGGTTTAGACAGTATGTTTTGTTTTATGGTGGGTTATATTACCGTTTTTAATGGTTAATTCATGAATGTATCTGAAAGATGCCAAGGCCTCTGAAACATTAAGGGCTTATTTTTCCTATGTTTACCTATTTGTTTTTCTGTTCAAATCAAAGCTGTCTTCTGCCTTCATTCCTAAAATGTCATGCTGCAAGTGGAAAATCCTGAGCAGATTTTGAGCAGTGGAGAATTAATTTACATTTTATCAAAATAACAATACTCACAAGGTAATGCCTAAGTCTTCCCCACACCTACTTATTTTTCTAACTTTATTAATATTATATTTATTGATGGAAACTGAGCATGTTGCTTACTGGTCTAGTGCTACAATTATACCTGTATGCAATAAATTACAATTAAGAGATGCTATACTTTAGAGGGTATATGCACTAAACACTGAATTGTACTGAAATAAACTCAACATTAATGAATGTTTGACTATTCTATGCTAAATTTTAGAATATTATAATAAGCAAACAATTATGCTTTCTGGGTGAAAAGATTAAACATCATAGTTTGCCCTGTACCTCAAACCCCACATCCTATGGCATGCTCTTACAAAACATCTTCCATCCATTACATTACAAGAACCTAAATTTCTGCCCCCCCTGCCCACCGCCACCACTAATATTTCATCTTTTCTGCTAACCCCAAAGATTGATGTCTCCATTCTAAGGTATTGCGCTGTAACATTAGCTTCTAAACTGCCTAGATCAGTTTTGTGTGTTTTTTAGTTAGAATAGTTCTTTGTTTCTTTAAAGTCGCAAGACGGTTGACTACATTGGATTAAGTGAATATTAAAACAAATATATATTTTCCTAAAAATAAGGGTAGCTGAAACATATAACCCTGGCTATTATAGAAATCTAACCCTGTGATGCTTAACTGGGTTTAGGCATAATGAGAGATAGAGTTAATCTAAAGCTAGATGATATACCATTTAGCTACAACTGCTATATAGGGGATGGTTATGGCACCACATTTACCCAAGGCATAAGGTGAATGGCAGGATTATTTTGATAGTAAATCCATCCCAAATATAATTTATTTTATTAATAGCTGCATTGATCTACATGTAGTGTATTTGAATTGTACTAGAGATAGCTTGGTACTCCCTGCTTGTAATAAGGGGTCAACTGGATAATGTATTGGGTGATACAGGGTTGTAATTCTTCCATGTTAGATAAGCAAGCTCATGTTGCATGCATACATATCTCCATAGAGCAGACAGGAGCTATTTATTCTTAGCACATTTTTCTTCATTATAAGTCACTTTTTTAGTTGATTTTGAAGGAAGCATATTTCATAAATTGATTTAAGCTCCTCCCAAATCAAACATTATAACATGCCCTATGTCAAACCCTATCATGTTCAATGATTCAAATTATAAGAATAAATCTTTGAATGATTTGTTATGTTTATAAACTCCTTGCAAGCTTTATTAATCCACAATTATGCAGGATTGAACATTAAAACCCTGAATGGGGCCAAACTGAGAACCCAGGGCTTTTCAGGAACTCAACTGGGGTATCAGCCCAGGACAACCCTTACTGGAAATGCCCCTGGACAAACCTCAAGCAGATTCTTTGTTTGGAGAATTTTTAATGAGGTGTTTGCTACTTCTTGGGCTCATATAAGACTACCATAAACATGTAATTAACAATATTGATACAGCACTCTCCTGGATCCCATGGTGCAACCGGGCCTGAGGTTAGCCAATCCTCATAATGTGAATTGCAAAAAAGTAATGATGGTGCAAGCACTTGACAAAGACCCCGTTGGCCAAAACTTTGTTTGGATTTTGTTCCAATAAATCTGCACACTGGATTGAACTTGAGTGCCTGGACAATCATTACTTTTTTGCAAATACCATAAACATGTAGTCTCAAATAATGGAGGAGGTATAGAACAAGGTAAATATAAAGAGGTGCTTTTTTCAGCAACCAGAAAGTCACTGTCTGGTTGCTGCAGTAAAAGAACATTTGTATCTGCATATGTGCCTCCTCCATTATTTATGAGTACATGTCTGTTACAGTGTCATTGTGAAACACTACAAGATCACCATCTTTAATTTATCCAGTAGGATTTTTAATTCAGAGGAGATCTCTTTTAAAGAAGTGTTTAAAATGTGCCCCCACTTCAAAAAAACTCTAATTTTAATGTATTTCTTGATTTACACAAATTTATACGTAAGATTTCTGCTTAAAAAGTTTTTTTATGGACAAAAACCCTTCTCTACAAGTTGCAGAACAGAAATATGTACACACTGGATTACATCCTACCTCAACTTTTTATTCTCAGCATGTAAAAAGCGACTCCATTAAAGTCTTTAAAAAAAATGGTAGAAAAGGATTTTAGGACTAAAGTCCCTAATAAATTGAGTAGAGACAACTTAACTAAGAAAGAAAGGAAATCTTTGAAAACACTTATGAAAATAGAAGATATTACTATCAATATTACTTCAGGCGTAATTTATCTTATCACATGTTCATGTCCTAAGCAATACGTAGGACACACAAAAAGACCCCTAAAAATAAGAATTTATGAACATATCCGCAACATCAAAAGAGGTCTACTAACACACAACTTATCAAAACATTTTAAAGAAATACATTGCGGAGATCCAACGGGACTACAATTCTTACCAATAGAGAAAATAACATCCATTGGAGAGGAGGGCATTTAGAAAGGAATTTAGATCAGGCAAAGGCCAAATTGATCTTCTCCCTCAACACCTTAGTTCCAAAAGGCCTCAATGTGGACTTCGAACTTAATGCATTTTTATAGTATCAGCAATTTCTTAATCTATTTTTAGCCATTTTTATGTAAAGTGTTTATTTTACATCTGATCCATCTTCCTATAAACTGTGTCCATTCAGAGGCATGCTAGTCTAAGTATAAGGTCTATATGTATTTCTGTCCTCAATATAACTAGTTGAGATTAAAACTGAAGACAGGTGTCCAGTCTTCAATTATCCAGTTTTAATTTATTGTTTTTTCATCTTTTCTATTTTTATCTACTATTAGCTTTATCTATTATTATGTTAATGCTCATTTTCCAATTCCATCTATTTATCCATTTTTTTTATTCACCAATTTTTTCATTTTTCCATCTGTTTATTCTTCTATATTGTAATTTTAGTTTTATTTTTATTTATTATTTCTATTTCTATTTCATCTTTATATTTAGTCTTATGTTTATTGTTATTCTTATTTGTATAGTTTTGTGTTTATTTTTATTTCTTTTCATACACTTCATGTCTAACATTTTACTTATTTATATTCTTACTCTTGCTTATATTTCTTCTATATCTCTACACTAACTTGATTATAGTGCTTCTCTTACTCCCAGTTCCACAAACATTAATATGCATTTATAAGCAGTTCTTTCTGTTTAAAACAATATAAGCATTTTCTCCTGTTTAAACATATGTGCAACTACGTTCTGCATCTAATTTGACCTCAAAATGTAATATCACAATCATTTTAAATATATACATTGTTCGTTATATTTCTAGATTTACACAATGCCCAGTACATTTCTATGTTTATCTATACACTGAAATGTATCCTTTTCTGAATGTATTCAATTTTTAAGCCTTTTCCATGCTTATATTCCATTACAAGATTTTAACATATTTATGGTATTTGCATAATATGCAATCACTTGCTACCTCAGTTATTTTATCCCATGTTGCCTAAAGTACTAATATATCACAGTGTTAAATAAGCGCCAATGTAAAAAGTCCAATAGAGCATATTTTCATAAATGTTTTAGTATTTCATGTTATCAATTGGCAATTTAGGACAGTCATATATAAAAGCCTCCTAATGACACCTAGCCAATACAGTCTCTGATGAAGTAGGACTGCATCCCTATGAAACTCGTAAGAGAAGACAACAGACAACTGTGACAAAGTGCCCTTCGCCACTTGGTACTGGAGAGGCCTGCTTGCCAGCCTCCTCCCCTGTGACTATGACTCTTTGATGTATTTGGCTTTAAAGCCCCTATTCTACCTTCAGACAGACTATTTATGTAGGCTGCTTTATTTATCTTATGTTTTAGTCACCCTGTACCCATTATAGGTGCAGGGTGTGTGTGATGTGATTGTTTATGGTGTGTGTGTGTACTGTGAAATGTATTGCCTTCTCTCCTGTACTGCTGAGGTTTGCTACCAACTAGGTGGGTTTGGCTATGGAGCTTGTCTAGTGCCCTCTGTTGGTAGCAACAGCAATATGCACTACCTGAATTGCAAGACTGGTTCATTTGCATATTCGGGTAGATTTGCATATTGCTAATTCTGCAGGCAGGTGAGATATTTACTGTTAAATATTGTCTCCCCCCACCCCTTTAAAATGTGCCATTGTGTTGTGATAAGTCACTGTGTGTTTCTTGATATGGTTTGACTGTTTGTGATTTTATTGAGGTTTCACAACAATGTTATTGTGGTGACTGTATTGGCTGGTCCCAAGGGAATAAAGGTTTTGACAGTTTTTCTTGATCCCTCTAAATGTAGCCTTGTCTCGTTATTGGAGGGAGCTGTTATAATCACATTGGGGATTGCTATGCTCTGCATGCTCCCCTGAGCTTGAGTCACTTAGCTCTTTTAAGAGCTTGTTCCTGACACGCTCTCCTTGGAGGAGGGGTCTTCACCACACAGTCCTGGATGCTGGAGGTTCGTACAGGGTGGAAGGAAGAGTTCTTTCCCACACAGTCCTGGAGGACGAAGCTGATCCAGGGTGGAAGGAAGACGGCGAGACTCCAGTCAAGATACGGCGGTTGCAGAGTCTGCGGTGGTTGTGGTGTCTGCTGCAGTGCTTGGAGTCCTCAGGAAGCGCTAGGAGCATCCATCAACGGAGGGTACTCAGTCTGAGTACAGGGAGCTCCGTTACAACAACTATTAAGCCAAGCATAGCCACTATCGGTAAGGATTCATTTGCGAGCACTCCTGTCTGCTGCCGACCCCGGACCTGCTGGGAACATCATTCTGTGAGACCAGAGTTTACACCGCGATGTGAGGTCTGAGGTGGAGCGCACTATAACACGCACGCTATCCTCATCGGCTGTCAGGATACAGAGGATCCATCTACTCCTACAATTCTCATCCATCAGGGTCTGGACTTAAGGTTTTCTTGCACAATACATTTCCTATAGACTGGCTATCTTGCAGCACTCTGATTTTTATATTTGAAGGATTTTTAATAAATATATCAGTTTGATCTATATTTCCAGCTGTTTTTTACAAGCACTTTTGTGATATTGTATTAAATGTTCTTAGCAATCAGTTCCTCATACTGAAATGCTTTGTCCTATGTGGACTTAAGAAAACTTTTATATCTATATAAAAGTATATTATTTGTCATCAGTACCACCAGCCTTGTGTTGTTTTCGCAAGCAGGGCTAGGGATACTCATGAGATAGATAGATAGATAGATAGATAGATAGATAGATAGATAGATAGATAGATATATAGATAGATATCTTTTTTGGACTTTTGAAGGTTCCATTGATTTGCTGAATGTATATTTAACTGTTACTTAGATTAACCATTTGCATTATATTAATGACATGTATTGGGTTTTTAGCTTCTGGACACTCACACTGTAGTTTATAGTGTGTTTCTGTAATGGTTTTAAGGGTTGGGGATTCCCTTTTTTCCAGTTTCAGAGCTATTCACCTTTTCCTGTTTTATTCCCTCTTTTTAGTCTGAATATTCATTTTTGAATATCAGAATATCTATATTTTTTTATCACCATTCCACTGCGTTGGTGGTGCTGTGTGACTTCTACTCTTGCGTTATTTTAATGTGACTGCAGGCCAAGTTTAATTTCTTTTAGTGAGGCTCTAGGCCTGAACTCAATCTGTGCAGCCATCTGCCAGGAAAGCATTACTTCTATTACTCCTAACAATAACAAAGTCAATTATTTAAATATGGAGTGTCACAAGTGAAATACAACTGGTGGAATATATTGTTGCTCTAATAATCTCACACAGACTCATACATTCTAAATGCAAATCTACCACAATCCCTCTGTGTTGGAACCACTATACTAAGGCTACTGAGCAGACATTAGTATGAATCAAGTAAATAAAATGAACATTGAATAAAGTGGCTAGAAACTGAAGAGCAATTCCAGGGATTGTGAATGTTGCAAAAGTGGATGGGGTAAACATCTGTGCAGGTTTCCTGCTTGAGGGACATTTGTGGCCAGTTAAGATTCACTGTCATGATTGTGAGCAGGTCAGAGAGGAGACTTATGCAAGGGTTGACTTCAGTTACTTTATTTGTGCTCTTAGACATAGTATGAACAGGATATCCTATAATAGAAACTATAGGAAGAGAGAGAAAACAGAAATAAAGGGGCTTAGGCAATATGCCCTAAATAGATTATAAACAGGAATGAAAGTAAATTATAAGAAAACCTATAAATAAAAGTATAGGTTAAAATAGAAGGACAAATAAAACAGAACAATAGGTTACAGGAAAAGGAGAACTTTAGTTAATCAGCCCCCAATTAGAAGGAGTATTCAAGCAGAAAAATAACACCATATAATATTACTTTGAGACAGAGTCCAGATTGGTGTTATGCAGTTAGGTATGGAGCAGACAAGTTGTATGGATCAGGCTGGTAGAAATCAGGTGGGTAAGATAATGTGTAGTTCAGGCTTGTATTAAGCAGGGTTGGAAGTAAGCAAGATTGAAGAGTAGTTCAGGCTGGTATTGTGCAGGCTTGGAAGTAAGCAGGATTGAAGCAAAGATGGTAAATCCATAGGTTGGTTCACAGGAGCCAGGATCTGAAGTGTTTCAGGATGAACATCAACTTCAATGTAAAGGCCCTGTGGTGAGTTGGGTGTAGCCTTTCGTAGGTTGCTCAATAAGACCAGGCAGGTGAGGATTATAAGGTAAGTTTTCAGAACTAGAGGCAAAGGAGGCCACTAGTGGTCAAACAAGATCAGTGCAGGAACTTGGTTTTAAAGGAACAGAATAAACAGAACAAATAGTCTTGTTTGTCAGGATAGAATCCTGACATTCACTAATATGGGCTTAATTTCAGAGGGATTTCAAATTTTTGAAAATAATTAATATTTTGCACATTCTCTGAACTGTTACGCTTGAATTGCTTCAGATTGAAGGTATTGATATAGTTACATAGTTACATAGCTGAAAAGAGACTTCCTCACATTTGTTTTATGCTGTTGATCCAAAAGAAGGCAAAAAAACCCAGTTTGAAGCACAATTTTGCAACAAGCTAGGAAAGAAATTCCTTCTTGACCCCAGAATGGCAGTTAGATTTATCCTTGGATCAAGCAGTTATTACCCTACATTGAAAGATTATATCCTTGAATATTCTGTTTTTGCAAGTATGCATCTAGTAGCTGTTTGAACATCTGTATGGACTCTGATAAAACCACTTCTTCAGGCAGAGAATTCCACATCCTGATTGTTCTTACAGTAAAAAAAACCTCTCCTTTGCCTTAGACGAAATCTTCTTTCTTCCCTTTTAAACGCATGGCCTTGTGTCCTCTGTAAAGTCCGGTTTGTGAATAGATTTCCACACAATGGTTTGTATTGGCCCCGAATATATTTGCATAATGTTATCATATCCCCTCTCAGGTGACGTTTTTCTAAACTAAATAGGTTTAAATTTGTTAACCTTTCTTCATAGCTGATATGTTCCATTCCTTTTATTAATTTTGAAGTCCGCCTCTGCACTTTGTCTAGTGCCATAATATCCTTCTTTAGAACAGGTGCCCAAAATTGCACAGCATATTCAATATGGGGTCTTACCAGTGATTTATAAAGAGGCAAAATGATATTCTCATCCCGGGAATGAAAGCCCTTTTTCATGTATGACAATACCTTACTGGCCTTGGCCACTGCTGATTGACATTGCACATTGTTGTATAGTTTGTTGTCTATAACAATTCCCAAGTCCTTTTAGTGTGTTGTTATCCCTAATTCACTTCCATTAAGGGTATACGTTGCTTGTGTATTCTTTACGCCGAAGTGCATAACTTTGCATTTTTCAACATTAAATTTCATCTGCCATTTGAGTGCCCAGTCCCCCAGTCTGTCTAAATCCCTCTGCAGCAAATTAATATCTTGCTCACATTGTATTATTTTACAAAGTTTTGTGTCATCTGCAAACACTGAAACATGACTTTCAATGCGGTCTTCAAGATCATTTATAAACATGTTAAAAACCTAATTCCCTTTGCTGAGCTACTAGTCCCTCTGTCCCAATTTATGTACGGGTAATTAAAATCTCAAATAATTAAAGTGTTACCCAGATTTGCAGCTTTCTCAATTTGCTCAAACAGCTGTTGTTCCTCGTCAATATTAACATTAGGTGGTTTATAACATATCCCAACCAATAGTTGGTTTCCCTTATTTTCCCCCAAGCAGATATTTACCCATAAAGCTTCCACATTTTCCTCATCGCATTCCACTTGCTTAAGATTTGGTTTTAAATCATGGTTGACATACAAACATACCCCACCACCCTTCTTGTTTTTCCTATCCTTCCTAAATAACGTGTACCCATATAAAGTTAACTGCCCAGTCATGTGTCTCATCCCACCATGTTTCAGTTATGCCTATTATATCATATTGTTTAGTGTATGCTACTGCCTCTAGTTCCCCCATTTTTTTACTCAGGCTCCTTGCATTAGTAAGCATACATTTAATATCATGAGTCACTTGTACTTTTTGTGAATTATCAACATTACATAGCTTCTCTGTTCTGAGCCTTTCTTTCCTATCTCCATTTTGTAGATTGCTATGACCCTCCCCCCCACTACTAGTTTAAAATCTCCTCCAACCATCTAGCCATCCTATCCCCCAGCACTGCAGACCCTCTCCCATTTAGGTGCAATCCATCACTACTATAAAGGTTGTACCCAATCGCAAAGTCGGCCCAGTGCTCTAAAAACCCAAAACCCTTCTTCCTGCACCAATTCTTAAGCCACGCATTGACCTCTCTAATCTCCTGCTGCCTTTCCACTGTAGCGCTTGGCACAGGTAATATCTCAGAAAATACCACCTGTCTTAAGTTTGCTACCTAATTCCCTGAAATCATTCTTTAGGACCTTCCATCATCCCCTACCACCATAACCTGTCTTGCCTTCCTTACATTTTGATCCCCACCCGTACTAAGGGGGCTGTTAGCTCAGCTGTTAGAAGTAACAGCTTCCTCTAATATAGCTACTCCTGAGCTGATGCTCCCAACATCTTCACTCAAACGGGCAAATCTGCTAGGTTGCACCAAATCAGGACTAGCTAGCCCTTTCCTCTTCCCTTCCCCCCTGCTTCCTTGCCCCACTGTCACCCAGCTACATGCCTGTTCCCCATCTGTCTTATCTCCTCCCTCTCCACTACCTGTCCCCACTCTCATTACTCTCAAGATTGTCAATCTCCCTCAAAGTTGCGATTTGCTTCTCATGATCTACAATCTGAGCTTCCAGAGAAGCCACTCGCACACAACCATCACATAGGTATGGACCCTGGACGGGTACATCCAGGCATCCATACATGCAACAAGATGTGCATTGAGTCAAACCACCAATCTTGCTAACACTCATTTCCCCAGATAGAGAACAATAAAACAAATACCTTGTTAGTTTAAACCCCTTGTTAGTTTCACCTCCTGGTTTTCTAACTCCTACTTGAAAGAGTCTACTTAATAGAGTCTGCTTTCAAGTAATGTGAGCAAGCTCAGTGAGTTAGGGGTGTGCCTTTATGGGGATACAAATATGATTATTTAACCCCTTAAGGACCGAGGACGGTTCAGGACCGTCATCGGCATTTTTGCGTTGCCGACCGATGACGGTCCTGAACCGTCCTAACGGTCAGAGCTACTTACCTGATCGCCGTCGTTCCCCCGGCGGCGATCAGCGTGGCTCCGGTTGTGGGGAGACTGCCTGCAGCCCAGACAGTCTCCCCACGGCAGATTAGGACCCCTGTGGCCATGTGATCGCTTAACACAGCGATCACATGGTCACAATAGGTGTCCATGTGTCTGCCTGCAGGGGGACTGTCTGTGCTGACAGGCAGTCTCCCTGCTTGTGTAAAATCAAAAATAAAGTTAGTGTTAATAAAAAATAAAAAAAAATTATATATGTGTATATGATATATAGACATATATTATATCTATATAATATATGTCTATATATCATATATATATAATGTTATACTAAGTGTATTTTTATATTAATATGTACTTATATTAATATAAAAATACACTTATAATTAAATTACACACGTATATATATAATATATATAATAACTATATAGATTGTATATATATATTATTATAAAATATAAATAATAAGTAATTTAAATTAAATAAAAAAATTTTAAAATAATAATAAAAAATTTTTAAAAAATTATATAGCTATATGAAATTTTATTCTAACTGTATTTTAAAATTAATATATATATATTTATATCAAAATACACTTAGAATGAATTTGTATATATATCTATGTATATAAAAATAAATAAAAATAATAAGAAATATACATATGTCCATATACAAAATTACATAAATAATTATATAAATATACACGTAGACTTCAAATATATAAATATGCATATATATTTAAATTCTACGTGCGTATTTATGTAATATTTTTACATAATTCAGTAATTTTATTGATTGCAATTTGAGGGACCTGCCTGCCAACCCAGGCCGAAATTCCAGAGAATTTAATTTGTTAGCACTGTATTTTACCCTGTAACGTTCTACGACACCCTAAAACCTGTACATGGGGGGTACTGTTTTACTCAGGAGACTTCGCTGAACACAAATATTAGTGATTCAAAACAGTAAAACATATCACAGCGATGATATTGTCAGTGAAAGTTACTTTTTTTAGCATTTTTCACACACAAACAGCACTTTTACTGATGATATAATTGTTGTGATACGTTTTCCAGTTTTTAAACACTAATATTTGTGTTCAGCGATGTCTCCCGAGTAAAACAGTACCCCCCATGTACAGGTTTTATAGCATTTTTGAAAGTTACAAGGTCAAATATATGGGTCAAATATTTTTACATTGAAAATGGCCAGGTTGGTTACGTTGCCTTTGAGAGCGTATGGTAGCCCAGGAATGAGAATTACCCCCATGATGGCATACCATTTGCAAAAGAAGACAACCCAAGGTATTGCAAATGGGGTATGTCCAGTCTTTTTTTAGTAACCACTTGGTCACAAACACTGGCCAAAATTAGCGTTCAATTTCGTTTTTTTACTTTTTTCACACACAAACAAATATGAATGCTTACTTTGGCCAGTGTTTTCGACTAAGTGGCTACTAAAAAAGACTGGACATACCCCATATTGAATACCCTGGGTTGTCTACTTTAAAAAAAATATGTACATGTGGGGTGTTATTCAGAGATTTATGACAGATAATAGTGTTACAATGTCACTATTGATAAATTTTAAAATGTATGTTTTGAAACCGCAATATCCTACTTGTACCTATAGCCCTATAACATGCAAAAAAAAGCAAAAAAGCACGTAAACACTAGGTATTTTTAAACTCAGGACAAAATTTTGAATCTATTTAGCAGTTTTTTTCATTCGCTTTTGTAGATGAGTAAAAGATTTTTCAAGTAAAAGTCAAAAAACATGTATTTTTTTCAATTTTTCATCATATTTTTTTATTTTTTTTAAATTAAAATACATGAGATTATATAAATAATGGTATGTAAAGAAAGCCCCTTTTGTCCTGAAAAAAACAATATATAATTTGTATGGGAACAGTAAATGAGAAAGCGGAAAATTACAGCCAAACACAAACACCACAAAAGTGTAAAAATATGCCTGGTCGCAAATGTACAACATCGCAAAAACAGTCCAGTCCTTAAGGGGTTAATGAGTTCTGAAAAAGATGGAACTTTCTTTGAACTAATTTCTTTTAACTAATATCATTTTGTAAATCTTTAATAATATTCTTAAAAAGTGCAAAACAAACAAATACAAATAGAAAATGCTTTCTCCTCTCTGTAATATAAAGTGCTTTATTACCACAGACTTTACAACATTTCTCTTTCTTTGACATCTTTTCAGCATCTCCATTAAATTAAATATTTACAAACTAAGTTAATCTTAAATTGCAGACTTATTGTCAGTGGAAGTTCATCATTTGACAGTAACTCTTATGTGTTAGAGCACTAGAGAGATGTAAGTAATGGCCAATTTCATAAGTCTAAAAAATCATATACCAGGATCAAGCAAAATACACACATTGGTCCCTGAACATTTTCGCAAGTTCTTTCATACTATTATTCAGTTGAAATGTCAAATTTCCAGTTGTCCACCTCTTTATTCCACACCCATGGTTGTTTGTGCATCTGTTCCACCCACACGTGTGTCTTCTCTTTTACCTCATCCCCCTACTTGAAACTTTTCTTGTCTCTCAATCCATCTTTTCATCACCTTTATTCTAGACTCAGGTCCCATCAATTGAGGCTGAATGGTTTGTTGCTGGCTCTTCATGGTTTCTGCCCGTATTTCGGTGGCTCCCGTGCTGCCTCAGTGTGAAGGAAGCAGGATTATAATTTTTCCTATTTCCTAAGATCTTATCCCACCAATTTCCTCATACTGTGCTGGCACCCACACAAGTTCGCTTTACCTCCTGCTGCCGAAAGAGGCTGTAAGAAATTAGACTCTCTTACAAGGTTAATTCTTTGGGGACAAATAAAACGTAAAGGCAAGTGTATGTGAAAATAATAGGTATTGATTGTTAAATTAGACTACTGTTAAGGTTTTGTCATAAGTTTAAAAATACATTGTATTAAATCATTGGCCTTGAACACAATATTATACATTTGCTGTCCCTTTGTTCTCCATGCATTGGCTTGGTACACTGCTACTTCAACTCACATGACCAGATGGAAAGCAAAATGACCAAGAGACCTCTTTTTCCAGTGAGCAAGACTTTAAAGATGGTTTTGGCCCAACCACTACCTTTTCTGGAGTTGTATTTATAAAGGGTCACATCTCTAGTACAGCTTCACAGGTCTGGTGGCATCTGGATAAGCTGACTCCTTTTTCCACCCCCTGTGCAGAATGTCTTGAGAGTTTACAGTGTCTATTATCCTTTTACATGTATCCAGTTCTGGAGCATTTTTGATGTTTACAACTGTAATTATGTAAATGACCCTATATTGTGAAACCAATCTATTCACAACCCGTTATGTATTTGTACATACTAACCCTATTATTACTATATAATATTATAACCTTATTAATATACAAATCACAAATACAGTTAAACTAGTATTCAGAGCTATAAATGGTGATTTCATAGAGAGTCCTTTTGTACCACGGGGCCCACAGTTTTTGAGTAAAGAAAAAAAAGTGATGCTCGGCCAGTTTACGTGATCTGCTGTTCCCAATTCCACTCCTGAGTATTGCTAATTTTACAAAAACAAGATAATAGAAATAATGCCACTGCAAGCTGTCAAAGTCCACAGGAGGTTTAATAGGCACAAAACAAAAAGAAAAAAAACAAGGGGTAAGGTCACATCTAAAGAGTTTCAGACATACAATCTTTAGATATAGACATTACTAAATTTATTCTAAGCACCTTTATACCTGGGGAGTGTACACCATATGAAAACAGGGCATTATTTACTGTATTTAATTGATTTAACAATTTCTCCTGGGTCAAATCACATTTACTGTAAGTTTTATTCACATTAAATATAATTAATATTATTCTGATTTCATTTTGCCCTATAGCAATATGGGATTTCTGCATTTTTAGCCTTTTTAAAGGAATGTTCTATGCAGTTCCACAATGAATATGCACATCAATCGCATATTATAGTGCTGTACTGAGAATCTAATTTTTTGAAACAGATATGATATGATATGATGTTTTCTACTACCTTGTACTATGTCGCTTATTCTTTTAAATATTTGCTAGTAATTTTTTTATAGTTTTTATTCATTCATTTGAGTCATGTCAGCTCTTTATGTGTGCATTGTCAGTTCTTTTCTAGAAAACAAAATTCATCTATAGTCTCAAAATTCTCACAAGGATGGCAGATGTTGGGAAGAGCATCTTCAATTATCCCCTAGAATTAGATCTTTCATATCAGGGCAGGCAATGATGAGTTATTGCTGACTTTTACATACCAAGGCTCTTTCAACTTAAAAGCCTAACTAGATTCTGATCAGCAAGTGAACCACAAAACTTTAAAGAGATACTCTAAACACCAAAATAACTACTTAATGAAGCAGCTTTGGTATGTAAACCAGGCTCTGAAGTCTCACTGCTCATATATCTGCCATTTAAGAGTTAAATCAATTGTGGTTTGTTTACACAGCCCTAGTTACAACTCTCTGGTTCATGAGTCCATGGAAAAAAATCCAATCAGATCTCACAGTACACTGTGTTTACTTTAGAAGATCTTTATCTCTTGCTCTGTTAATTGAACTTTAATAACACACATAAGGCTGTTGCAGGCTCTACCAGGCTTTTAGATGGAATTGAGCTTCTAGATGGAATTGAACCGAGCAGTGAAACATGAGCTATACACCAAAAATCCACTTCAATAAGCTAAAGTTATTTTGTTGCTTAGAATGTCCATTTAATGGAAACTGAAATTTAATTCCAGGGGACAGCAATCCTGTGAATATAATTTAGTAACTTGCTCTTCTAAATGTTTAGACATCATTGTACTGAGCATATTTTATTATTGCAATCAGTTATTTTTATAGCACTACATATTCTGTTGTACAGGTATACTCAAACAATTCAAACAAAATAAAAAATAAAAAACGTAAGTGAAGAGGGCCATGCCAAAACGAGCATACAATCTAATAAACAGACTTTCACCAAGCACTATTTTGTAAATTATAGATATTTGGCTCTAACTAGTGTGATCAAAGCTAAGTCCTTAGAAGTAATCAGTAGGCTTTTTGCCATCATGGGTAAACTGGCCATAATCACTAGACAGACTGTTGAGTTGTAATTGTTATTATTATTATTATTGGTATTTATATAACACCAACTTATTCCACAGTGCTTTACAATATTAGTTACGTTATTTCCACCCCTCTCAAATTAGATTTTTATATAGTTGTGCACAGACTGTGTGACAGAAAGTCCCAGACATACCCTAACGCATGCCAAGACTGTATTCCTTTTTCTCTCTCATTAGATCTCTTATACACTTTTTGTATTAATTTTGGTTACCATAGTATCTGAGTAAAGGAAAAATAAGTCCTAAACCAGACAGAGTTTTCACTAAATAAATTATAATTTTTTTTCGTGTCTCACTAATATAATTTTACTAGGGGCGTGGCCTAGCGAGCAATGTGAATGGACGCACTGTGAGTGAGCTCCAGGACTCCAGCATGATAGACAAGCCTTTTTACACACCCTTCACCAACAATTGGGAACAAAAAAAAAACGTTAGCTACCCAAGATCACACGGACCAGACTCCGATGGCGAAATCCGGTGATCTGGACAAGTACTTCAGGGAGAAATCCAAAGCGCTCTCTCTGGACACGGATGAAGACTCCCAGGAGCCATCTTTGCCTCATAACTCTCCAGCCAGAAGCCTGACCAGGTCAGAATGCTCCACATACTCTAAAGACCCTGATATCAGAGAAATCCTACTAAGTCTGTCCTCTAAAGCAGACATAGCTGCCATGCTGGCTAGGCCGGAGGCCTCCTTTCAGGAGAAGCTTACAGCACTAACGGATGATGTGCGCCATATTGAGCAACGAGTGGGAGACTTAGAGGAAGAGAGAGACACCATGTACTATCATCTCTACCACGTAGAAGACAGACAAGAGGATATGGAGACTAAATATAACTATAAAGTAAGACAGATGGACGACATAGATAATAGAGGCAGAAGGAACAATCTGCATATAAGGGTGTTACTGGAACCCAAAGAAGGCCCTCAAGACAGACAGAAGTCACTACAAAAGTTGTTTAACAAAATTTTACAAAGGCTGGAAGACACCCAGATACTATTTGACAGGGCATATTGAGCCAGAAGGCCTAAAGGCATTCCATCAGAGGTACTCAGAGATGTGATCTGCAGAATTCACTAATACTCATTAAAAGAATAAATACGCACCACATCCCTATCCAGCAGTGAATATACCTCAGTACAGATCTTCCCGAACTTATCTTGGATCACCCTGCAAGGGAGAAGAGCCCTACAACCGTTGACATTCCTCCTCCAAGATCGACAAATCAAGTACCACTGGGGATATAATTTTGGCTTACTTGTCACATAATGCAGGAAAACTCCATAATATAACAACTCCAGTTGAAGTACAAGACCTCGCTAAATCCATGGACATGTCACCAATAGAGATACAGGACTGGTACAGCCCTAGACCCAGGGATAACCCATCCACATTGCTGCCGCAAAGGAACAGATGGATGACGCTGACCCCTAGGAAAAAAGTTTTTTCCATGCATCACAGCACCAATGGAACTCACAGACCACCTAAGTCTAAGGGGCATGTCGTATATATTTCATGTGCTGTCTGACTCTCTAAACACTTTCTATCACGCTACATACTTAAATTGTGGGCTTGTGAACGTGGTGATATGATATTCCCTCAGGTTACGGCCAAATATCCCAGCTATGTTGGTAGCACACTTGGACCTCCTTTTCATTTCATATTATTTTAATTTTGTTGGCCACCCTGCACACCCAATCCCAAAGTTATACTCGAACATAACATGTTTTTGCAATTAATAGTTTAATGTTAATGGGGACTGGTTCCTCAGGAAGTACACTCATAGCCAAGGAGATATATCCCTTGCAGTCATCTACAAGCAGAGGCCTGACGAAAAAATTGTTTTAGTATACATGGTATTGGGTAATGTGATTTTCTTTTTCCTTTTTCTTTTTGTTGTACTAGACCTCCCCAAAAAGGTATAACTTACAGACCCCACAAGGTCTTGGGGAATCTATTGATCCACTTTTGAATCACTTTGTTACCCGTGTTAGGTACGACAATGGGATGAGATATAAAGATGGTTTAACACTGTGATGGCTACACCCCATGTACCAGCCACCACAGGACACAATAAGGGGTAAGCTAACATACTTCCCCGACCCCAAAACTGTGTCTCATACACAGTAAAAGCCAACAGACTCCCCGCATTGATGATGCAGCGGAGTAATTACCGTCCCATATATTACAAATTTAATATTCTATTATTCTGGAGCCATTTTGCCCATAGCAAATCAAAAGGGGTAGCGATACTGGTTGGCTCCCATGTCCTATTTACATACACATGACACATCCATGCGTCAGAACCAACCCCGCCACTGGCCACTGGAGGAGCCTGGTTGCTCGCCTGCTCCCTTTAGACTATGGCCCCATGTTTAACACTGTTCTTTTTCGTGCCTTTCTGCGGACTGTTAAAGTCACGAACACCGCTGAGCCACCGACCTCCCTTCTCTCTACCTGCAGTCAATTATCCGAACACCGGTCCATTTGGTACTTTACTGTTTAAACCATGCTACCCCAGAAAGCTATGCCATGGAGCCCAGCTGTATACTGAAAGACTGTATGAAAGACTTTGGCTCCATGGCGATTGAACTGTATGTATGTGATCTGAGCGCCATCCGGTAGTAATGGGCGCTCAGATCTAAGCTACCTGGGGATATGTAGAATGTGTATGTTCTATGTGATAAATGTAACAGTATGTAATTTTATGTCTTTTATTGTCCATTGTCTGCCATGTGGTTAATGGAGTTTCACCTCTGTCCTTGGAGATAATTGGATTATTTCCCAATTATCCCCAGGACAGAGAGGAGGGATTGTGATGCATTGTGGGATTGTAAGCTTGAGATTGGTCAATGTCCAATATGTTTCCCAGTCTTCAATCTGGTCACCTAGGGAGTGCCCACCATACCTGCATAAATACATGGCAGGAAGCCCCAGTAAATCAGTTCTGCTTGATCCTCAAACGAAGTGTCATCTCGTTCTTGGGGGGACTTGGAATGTATGCTGTAACAGTGTGACTGCCAGGAGTGTAAGCTGTTCGTATGGTTTTTCCTGTTCGGCTGTTTAACAGCATTCATGTGTTCGGGAGTTGGTGAATTCATGTGTTTCCTGTTCGGGAGTTGGTGAATTAGTGTGTTTCCTGTTCGGGAGTTTGAGTATTCATGTGTTTGCAATTCGGGAGATTGGTGCTTGCAGCAGCTGTTCGTGTATTTGCAAGAGGAATATCGCCCAAACAGATTTTAACCCCTTGTGTGCTGAAACGGTTGGTTACAACGCACAACTCAGGCTGCTTTATCATCTTATTGGGACAGATAGGACCGACCCCTATAACGATAGTTAATGTATATTCACAGAATCGTAGACGATGTGCCTCCTTTAGGCACATCCTGCATAAGATCCAAGCAAATGCAGCAGATGAATTACTCATTGGAGGCGACTTTAATATGTGCTTAGACACCATGAAAGACAGCTCAGCCCCCAAATCTCCATATATAGATGCCTCTAGGGCACAAATGTCATGCCTACTCCACCAAAACCAACTGTTAGATTGTTGGAGGATACTTAACCCATCCACAAAAGACTATACGTTTTACTCTAGACCCAACTCCACGTGCAAATTGACCTGTTTCTTACATCCCATAGAGCTCTAAGCTTAGTGAAATCTTCCAAGATTGGTAGCATATCCTGGCCAGATTAAGCTCCAGTATTCCGAACATTATCCATCCCCAACCTACCCACAAAAACTTGCCAGTGGAAACTAAACCCCAACATTATTTTGCACCAACAAACACGAGACAATATCTCGAAGAGCATTCAACAATATTTTAGAGAGAACAGCATTCAGTGCATTTCACTACTTTTACAAAGGGAAGCACACAAATGTGTTCTAAGAGGGGAACTAATCAAATGGGGAACACAGCTCAAAAGAGAGAGAGAGCTAAAGAACAGTCACAACCTTGAATTGAAACACAAAAACACCTCCTCTGAAAGGGACTATGAAAACTGTGTAGCCTTAAGGACAGATCTTTGCATTCTCTTAAATTACCACGTGAAGAAAACACTTTTGTAGACTAGACAACAATATTTGACCTATGGCAACAAAAGGAGTAGACTCCTAGCGAATGCTTTAAAACAATGACAACAACTGACCTATATCCCTAAAATTAGCAACACTAGCAATGTCCTAATACACAAAACGGAAGAAATAGCAGAAGCCTTTAGGGACTACTATACCTCCCTTTACAATCTATGACCCCAACCACCAAATCAACTTGACATACAGAATTACTTAGCTAAACAGGTAAGCGTGACCCTACCACCCGCACTCTCTGAATGTTTAGATGAACCCTTCACGGAGGAAGAACTAGCTTTGGCCATCAAAAACTCCCCCCAGGGCAAATGTCCAGGACCGGACGGCTTTCCCGCAGTCTACTATAAAACATTTGTTAATGAGCTAGACCCCCACCTACTAAAAACTGTAAATTTGCTTTCTCCCACTTCCCACTTCCCCCTTCCCTGACACTAGCCTGGAGCCAGAAACAACCCTCATCCCTAAACCAGAAAAAGATGCAGAGGCCTGCGGCAGCTTCCGCTTCATTTCCCTAATCAATGTAGACAAACATTTTCACTAAAATGCTGACCTCCAGGTTGAGGTCGCACTTGGGGGGACTGGTCCACCCTGATCAGGCAGGTTTCGTGTCTTCTAGAGAGGCCAAAGAGAATACCACCAAAATAATAGACTTAATGTACTGGTGGGACAGAGGAAGATTCCCACTATACTTCTGTCGATTGATGCAGAAAAGGCCTTTGACAGGGTGGACTGGTCCTTTCTTGAGACGACATTAGAACATTTAAGATTCGGCCTCAGATGGATACATTGGATTTGATCCATCTACTCGAGACCAACCGCTAAATTTAAAATGAATGGACAAATTTAAAAGCACCTTTAAAGTATCGAATGGCACGCGTCAGGGTTGTCCCCTGTCCCCCTTACTCTTCATACTAATCCTGAAATCCCTCTTGCAGGCAGTGAGGAATAATAACGCAGTAAGAGGAATGCAAATTGGAGATCGGGAGCTCAAGGTCTCGGCCTTTGCCGATGACCTGTTGTTAACCATAACTAATCCTACCACATCTCTCCTCCCATTTATTGCAGAGCTAGACACATATAGTGCACTCTCCAATTTTAAAGTGAATATGGGAAAAAGCAAAATATTAAATCTATCAGTATCAGTTACGGACAAAACACGCATGCAATCCAAATTCCACCTGCTACAAATTGCTCCAAACTGCCATGCACTCAAAATTGCATAATTTTTACCCAGTCATGGAATAAAACATACCCTTCACCCCCAACAGATAGGGAATGGGATAAAATATTCACGATAACTTTCAATGTCCATATCAGTGTACCCCTACAGGAAGCTAACTGTAAACTAGTCTCCAGATGGTACAACACACCAGCTAAGCTCCACAAGTTCAGACAGTCTATCTCCCCAACCTGTTGGAGATGCGGACAGAAAAAGGGCACATTAGAACACATCTGGTGGTCATGTCCCTTTAAACATACATTCTGGGAACAAGTAGTGACTAAGATTCACACAATAACAGGCTATAAACTTACATGTGAACCTAAAACGGTACTGATACATCTCACAGATAAACCACTGAAAAAATACAAACACTCCCTGAATTACTTACTCCTCACGGTGGCCAAGGCAGTGGTGGCCAGAGCATGGAAGAGCACACAACCTCCTTCCCTGGCTAGCAAAGCTGGAACAATACAGAGTAGGCATGTGCATGGGGAAAATTTTCGGTTCGGTTCAGCATTCCGAAATTCGGGACCTTCGCAATTTGGGACTTTGGCAATTCAGCACTTCAACACTTGGGAACTTTGGCAACTTGGGAAATTCGGCAACTTCGGCACTTCGAGACTTTGGAACTTCGAAACTTCGGCATTTCGGAATTTTGGGACTTCAGCACTTCGGGACTTCTCTTGCAGCCACTTAGTAGATAACTCCCTAATTCCTACGGTATTAGGGAGTTATCTACCAAAAGGCTGAAAGACCTAAATTGGTCTTTCAGCCAAATTTACTAATACTAAGTAAAAATTAACTAATACATGTCTAGTAAACAGTGAGCAGCCTATTGTCCTCCCCCCAGCCCTAAATAATTATAAGGGGGGACCTAATGTCCTCCCCCCTGGCCCCCACCCCTGAGCAGCGGGTGGGGGCCCTACAGTAAAATAAGGGGGACCTAATGTCCTCCCCCCTGGCCCCCACCCCTGAGCAGTGGGTGGGGGCCCTAAATACTAAAAAAGGGGGGGACATAATGTCATCCCCTCTGGTTCCCACCCCAGAGCGGCAGGTGGGGGCCCTATATACTAATAAGGGGGGGACCTAATGTCCTCCCCTCTGGCCCCCACCCCAAAGTGGCAGGTGGGGGCCCTACAGTAAAATAAGGGGGGACCTAATGTCCTCCCACCTGGCCCCCACCCCTGAGCAGTGGGTGGGGGCCCTAAATACTAAAAAAGGGGGGGGACATAATGTCCTCCCCTCTGGTTCCCACCCCAGAGTGGCGGGTGGGGACCCTAAATTGGAATAAGGGGGGGTACCTAATGTCCTCCCCCGTGGCCCCCACCCTGAAGCGGTGGGTGGGGGCCTTATATACTAATAAGGGGGGGCCTAATGTCCTCCCCTCTCGCCCCCACCCCTGAGCGGTGGGTGGAGGCTCTAAATACTAATAAAGGGGGGACCTAATGTCCTTCGCCCTGGCCCCCACCCCTGAGCAGCGGGTGGGGGCCCTAAATACTAATAAGGTACCCCCCCTGGCCCCCACCCCTGAGCGGTGGGTGGGGGCTCTAAATACTAATAAAGGGGGGACCTAATGTCCTCCCTCCGGCCCCCACCCCTGAGCGGCCCCCATCCCTGAAAAAAAAAAACGTAGTCACCCCCCAAAAAAAAATTAACTCCCTACCTACCCCCCTCACCCAAAAATAATGGAGGGGGGGACCTTTAACTAAGTACCTGTACAAAAAATAAAACTTACCATTCAATGTTTTCTTTCTTCTAAAATCTTCTTTACTTAATCCACCAATCAGAGAGTTATAAGTCAAATTACACAGTGTGGGAAAATTCCAAAGAACTTTCCCACGCTGTGTAAAATGACACAGAGCACTCTGATTGGTGGATTTCAAGCCAACCAGAGTGCTGTGACAGGTAAATGCAGAGACTTACCTGTCAGTCTCTTCATTTACCTGTCAGAACACTCTGATTGGATGACTTAAACCCACCAATCAGAGTGCTCTGAGCCTAATTGCAGGGTGGGGCAAGGATTTATAAGCCTTCCCGTGCCCTGCAGAGCTCAGTCTGCGCTGAGCCCTCGCCGGGTGAAGATGGATTTTTTTTTTTGCGCTCATTTTTTGGGGCTGAAAAAATAAGATTTTAGAAGAAAGAAAACATCGAATTGTAAGTTTTATTTTTTTTTACAGGTACTTAGTTTATATTCCCCCCCCCATTATTTTTAGGGTGAGGGGGCTAGGTAGGGGTTATTTTTTTTGGCGGGGGGTGACTAGGGGCTTGGGGACCCCTAGTCACCGGGGGCGGGTTATTTTTTATTTAGGGCCCCCATCCGCCGCTCAGGGCTGGGGGCCGGGGGGAAGACAGTAGGTCCCCCCTATTTTATTTAGGGCCCCCACCCGCCACTCAGGGGTGTGGGCCAAGGGGGAGGACATTAGGTATTTAGTGCCCCCACCCACCTCTAAACATTTATCTACAGAAATTTGCATTCAGCTGTGCAATCTAGAACTGTAAATATAAAACTACTTTTGCATTTGAATAATCAGGACTGTCTTTTATTGTTTTTATCTATTTGATTTTTGGATCACTAAAGCCAGAGGCCAGCCTTAGGGGTGGCCGACACAGCTCGCACGCGGCCGGTGTCAGGGGAGCTAAAACAGGTAACCGGTGGAGGATTAATTATTCTCCACCCGGGTCTATTAAAAAAAAAAACACTGAGGCAATGGTGGTGGGGTGGGGCTTAACGAGCGGCGGGGCCAGTGCTTGATGAGCGACGGAGCTAATAAATACCAGAAGCCCCCTGGTAAATGCTGCACAGGAACTGCATCCACTTCTCCTTCCAGCCATAATGGAAAGAGGTAAGTGTGTGTGTGTGTGTGTGTGTGTGTGTGTGTGACTGCCTGCCCTCTGTGTGTGTGTGTGACTGCCTGCCTGTGTGTGACTGTTTGCCTGTTTGTGTCACTGCCTGCCTCTGTGTGTGTGTGTCTGTGTGACTGTCTGCCTGTGTGACTGCTTGCCTCTGTTTGTGTGTGTGTGTGTGTGTGACTGCCTGCCTGCCTGTGTGTGACTGTTTGCCTGTTTGTGTGACTGCCTGCCTGCTTGTGTGTGATGGTCTGTCTGTGTGACTGCCTGTGTGTGCGCGCGTGTGTGTGTGTGACTGTCTGCCTGCCTGTGACTGTCTGTCTGTGTGACTGCCTGTGTGTGTGTGACTGCCTGCCTGCCTGTGTGACTGTCTGTCTGTCTGTGTGTGTGTGACACTGTCTGCCTGCCTGTGTGTGTAACTCACTGCCTGACTGCCTGTGTGTGTATGACTGCCTGCCTGTGCGTGTGTGTGACTGCCTACCTGTGTGTGTGTGTGTGTGTGACTGCCTGCCTGTGTGTGTGTGTGACTGCCTGCCTGTGTGACTGCCTGCCTCTGTGTGTGTGTGTGTGTCTGCCTGCCTGCTTGTGTGTGACGGTCTGTCTGTGTGACTGCCAGTGTGTGTGTGACTGTCTGCCTTCCTGCCTGTGACTGTGTCTGTGTGACTGTGTGTGTGTGTGTCTGTCTGTGTGTTTGTGTGTGTGTGTGATTGTCTGTGTGACTATCTGCCTGTGTGTGTGACTTTCTGCCTGTGTGTGCATAACTGCCTGTCTGTGTGACTGTCTGCCTGTGTGTGCGTGACTGCCTCCTGTGTGTGTGTGACTTTCTGCATGTGTGTGACTGTAACTGTGTGTGACTCCAATTGTGTGTGTCGCTGTAGCTGTGCTGTTGTGTGTGCCTGTATGTGTGACTATCTGCCTTTACCTGATTGTGTCTGACTGTCTGCCTGTGCCTGTTTGTGTGACTGTATACCGGAAACTTGGTGGGCGGGGGGGCGCCGTGAAGACCTTTCGCACATGGCGCCTAATGGCCTAAGGCCGGCCCTGACTAAAGCATCTCTGTAAATATCATGGATCCCAATTCCTATACTGGTCCTTGACAACTTCCTTTTTTTTTTTTTTTAGGGGAATCATGAATCCTCAATGTGCCATCTATGTATTATACCACCTACCTTGCTGCCTCTGATTGCATGCATTCATCAATAATTTAATAATATGATTTCATAGGGACACTTTTAAAGGGACACTCAACTGCCCAAATACAAAATAAAATTCTTCAGTAGATAAATCAGTAGTATGTCTAAAACAGCTTGCAAAATCTGCAATTCTCATATCTGCTGCCTTTGCAGACCCTCCCCTTCTAATTCCACCCAGACTGTCTGTGGGACATTGCAAGGCAGATGCTCTGAGTAATTGTTGCCTCTTGAGTTTAACTCCACTGATCCAATCAAACCAGGAAGTAACATTACCTGATAAAAGTGTCAATTTCTATTAAAATCGTCACTTTTTGCAAAATGAAAAAAAACAAGGACACACTCTTCACAGATAAAGCTTTTCAGCAAGCTAAAGTGCTTTAGGGGTCTGGATTGTCCCTTTAATATCCCAAAATATTTAGAGCTATTGCCTATTCTTAAAACCTTGCAAATGCTGTTACTTATTTCCATAGTGGTTTAACAGCAAATGGGAAAATGATGCAAAAAAAATTATCCATCCTTTAGCTATCTGACTGTATTTAAGACTAAAAATTTAAATAAACATAAAACTGTTAATAACAGTATCTCTATGTATAACCCACAAGATGTAATGATGTAATGGATCTGTTTGTCCTCATACTTAGCACATTTGACACTTATTGTTTCCAGCCCGGAACATTTTGTCATTGCATGTTAGCTCTGTTTAATATCTGTTAATGAAACAGCTATAGCTATAATAAACAACGGGATCTTGGGAATGCCACAGCACGCTTAAATTATTACCACTAATTAGTAAAATCAAATATGACTACAGAACATATTACTAGAGAAATAAAAGAAAGTAAATCCACCTGCATAGCAGTGTCAGGAAAAATGTTTTCAAACATCCAATTAGTAATCGACCTTTCAGATGGATAGGCCACTAGCTGAAGAGTGGGATGTATTCATTAAAGCAACATCCTAATTAAAATGTAAAGCTTGCTGATCACTTCATAATTAAACAATGTGGGAACTTCATTTACCCATGATAAAAATTAAAAGTTAATATACTTAACCCATTGAGGATACAAAAAGCCACAATGCCTTGCAAATCAGTTGACTGGTAACTTTCTTAATCCCTCAAGAGGTTAATGTCTCTGCTTCTACAATTAATGACTGTACAGAGCTAGAATATGCATTCTGACAAGATATGGCTGTTACACAACATATAGCTGTTGCAGACATAATTTGCTCTAAAGGGGTTTGTTTCAAAAGGGAAAAAGAATTGCATTGTTTTATTGTTTAATTTTTTTTCTTCAAAGTTATTTATTTCTATACAGCAGCAGACTTGTGGTAATTAGTCTGATAAAATCCACAATTGCCTCATACTTATTTTTACTTACGTAAAAAAAAAGGGAATTGATCATTGTTGTGCTTTAACTTTCCACAGACGTTACTAGAACAATAAAAATAAATGTTCAGAATGTAACACCTCTCTAATCTCTATTGCTTTTAAGTCTTTTATTTAATAGTTGTATGACACGACTTTTTTTTACCATTTATTGTTTAATACTGAAAATAATATTTATACTATTTCTTTCTCCTTTTATTTTTTTTCTGTTTAGCTGATGGTAATACTACACTATTAAACAAGTTAAAAAATATAAACAAACATAATAGTGTCAGTGTACAAAAGAATGTTGGATACCTCATAGAACTGAAATACAAAGATCACTGATTTTATTGAAGGGTTTTAAAGCTAGGGTGTGTATACTAATAATATAGATAATTAATAACGAATTTAAACATTTTAGGCCAAAATATGCAAGGTGAAAAATCTTCTGAGCTCCCCTGGCTGAGAGGCATGTTCAAAAATGCAATCTGATCAAGTTGTTCATATGTTTAGAAACTTTACTTGCTTAATTTTCAAAGCTTATTTTGCTTTATTTTTGTTTGTATATTTGTTTAATAGTGTTTGCTTGTTGGTTTAAATTTTTTTTTAGCATGTTATGTATGTCCCTTTAAGTTTAGTTCCGCTAATATAATCCAGCACTATGAGAGAAAAATTAAAAAATGCCCTATTTTATTTTCATATCCTTTATTTTATTTATTTAGTTTATAGTAAATGGTGGTTAAACTAGTTAGTGGCTTTACTTTACAAGCACTATATTTTTTGCTCCATTTCCTTAGGGATTTTTAAAAGTGTATTTTATTACTCATTTTTGCATTTATACACTTAGAGTTTTTCCTTAGAGGAGATACGCATCAACTGTGGTGCTTATAATCTATTTGGTCTATTATTGTTTTATTTTTATTTTCCACTATTTAATAAGGGTAATTTCTTCACATTTATATATCTTATATATTATATACCTGCATATATCAGCTTCCTGGTTCTTGCAACATCCCACACGGGGATTATACCACCCAGGCCTTCTATCACTACAGCAAGTTCTTCTCTAGAAAGTCTAAGAAAAAAATACTTAATATTTGATTTGCACCTACCTACTACACTATTGGAGTTTTTCTTTTTGTCTCCACATAGTTTGTTGGCATTACTTAACTTGGAGAATGTTTGCCATCTGCATTTACATATATCCGAAGACAGGCATTACAACGTCCATGCGCAATTCAGCGAAGCTCTAAGATAGCTCTTAAAAATGTGAGTGAGCACTCTATATAAATTTTACCAAAACCTGCATGTTGCCAAAATATACTGCACTGTTATTTCTGTATTTTTTTATTTATTTTTTTTAGGTTAATTAACTTGGAGCAACCCTATTTGTCCTCAAGGAGGCATAACCACCTAGCAAAGCTGGTGGGTATGTGGCAGCCTCCCTGTATCAAATGCCAGAGTTGAAAAACACTTGCGCTGTTCCCCTGCACAGGAACAGGGTTTCACACAATCAGGTAACTAGGATTACCTCAGATTTTTAAAATGGCATTATTGATGGAGGACTCCATATCTGTGTCTGCCACAAATATTGTGGATTCCTCTCCAAGAAACAGTCCCAGAAATAGTTAGAAAGCTCCATAAGAGAGCTTTCCTTGCCAGGGATCTATCCTCCTCATCTTCTGAGTAGGATATGGTCCAAGTTTAAGGTAAAAAGAATAAAGAAAGACGGCTGGTCTCTTCTGCCAGTTCCTCGTCTGAGTATAATTTTTCTGCTTCTCCTTCCCCTCTGTAAGGAAACCAAGTATATTTAAACCTCATTCGGTAGTTTCCTCCCGAACCGCCAGAGCCTTAGTGATTATAGCCCTCCATTCGGTAGATAGGGTAGACGAATCCTACAGCAATTCCAATAGCTTCACCAGATAATTCCCTTAGTGAAAAAAAAGAAAGGAATGCACACCAACTAACACAATAATATATATCTAAATATATTTATTATAATACAAATCCAAATCTTACATATAAAATGTAACAGTGACCAAAAAAGGCAAAAAAGTTTAAACAGTATATTTACCAAATTCGACAAGCCTATAAGGGCAGAAACACGAGTCACAAACAATCCCCCAACGTTTCGGCTCCTCCTGGTAGCCTTTATCAAGGCTTAGTGAAACACAGGAATCCCCAAACATCAGCCAAAGTCAAGAAGAAGGGTACAAAATGAACTGTCCTTTAATGGGTACACACAGCTTTTATGCAAGTCCCCATGCAAGGGGAAAGCCCCCAGGGAGGGACAAACAATAACCAATCACAGGCAGCAAAACATTAACACACACCCACAATTCCCTACCCTAGCCCAGGAGATAATTCAGTCTGATAAAATAGTAACTTAATTATCTCCGGGTTGGAAAATCACTTTTTTCCCCAACATCCAGAACACTCCTTTATACTGGGGGTATCCCCATAAATTATATGTTCCCTGATAGCCCTGATCTGGGTGACCAACATATTTGAATTTCACCCAGATCGGTTCAGGGGTTCGCAAAATCTATGGAAGTCTATTGTGACCGGCTCACCCTGGGCTGCATGCCCAAAACAGTTCCATGAATTTGGTGGGTTTTGCCGGTCACTTTCGAAAAAGCATAAAAACAAATAAAAATACCGAATGAATCCCTCTGGCTCCTAGCAGCCTTCGTGCCCCTCTGTCAAATGCACCAAAGTACCGAATGGCGCTCTTCTAGCTATTCGGTAAATAGAGTTCCAGCATTCGTCTGTTTGGGACTGGTGTTCGGGAAGTCGAGTGTCCGTTTTCAGTTCCATGCACTCGACGACCAGGTCCTGCTGCCTTTGTTCGCATGAACAAAGATGGCCATGGTTTTCTCTGCCACGTGGTGTTCGACTAACGAACGCTGGCCACACAGACAGAGGTAGCAATTTCACCCAAACTTTGATGTTTAATGAGCCAGAGGGGTGGCCTTTGTTCGGTAGTTCCATCTACCGAATGCAATAGGCAGAAATGGAGATAAAAAGGGAATGCAAACAGTAAATAACATAGGGAATAGGGGGTTTCTTCACACCCTCATACTCGTTTGAGTAAGCACAAACCCTTTTCAGAGCTCAAAAAGTCCTTTCCTGGCTACAAGTAGTCCTTTCAGACAGAGGGTTGCCCCTATTTGGCTGCAGGTGCATCCTGAGAAGCTTCTCACTAAGTCCAGTAACAGCACTAGAGTGGAAAACACAAGCTCCCAGGCGGTGACAGAGTAGCTCATACCAGAGGTGGCCCAGCTTCCAAGAGAAAATCTATGCATTCAAGTAAGTGTGCTTCCTCACATGTCACTAATTTGGAAGGATATTTCAATTTCCCCTTTTAAAGTTCTCAGTTCAGAGGTTTGCCCCTGGCAGAGAGGTGAACCCAGTGCTAGATGCCCCCCTTTCTCTAACTTTAAATCAAGGGAAGATAGAGTTGGCAGACATGTCTATCACAGGATGGGTCAGTCCGTTGTTCCCCATCCGAAGATCAGACGGTTCCTGGAGACCGGTTCTAAATGTGAGGCCTCGGAATGCTTTCATCAAGAGAAAAAGGTTCAGGATGGATGTTTATCAGATATTCCAGGCTGAGTACAGAAAAAAAATTCTGCATCAAGTTAGACCTAAAAGATGCCTTCCATTCAGTCCCTATAGCCAAGAAACACAGGCATTTCCTTAGGTTTCTATGGAAAGGAAAGGTTTGAACTTGACTGCCATGGTGTTTGGTCTATACAATTAACCATACACATTCTCCAGAATAATGAAATCAGCGATAGCCCATGTCAGACTAAGAGGTTGCATGTGTCTATACTAGCTAGACAACATCCTGCTAAAGCACCAAGATGGGGAAGTCCTTGCTTCTCTTTTACAAAACCTAGGAACCTAGGATTTGTAGTGAATTTACAGAAATGAGTCCTAATTCCCACTCAAAGCATTCTCTTTCTGGGTTTTGTACTAAACACCAGGACTATGTCACTAGGAATCCCTCAGGACAAATGGGACAAATTATTGGTACATCTGACCTCATCTCTCAGGCACCAGAGTTGGTCCATGAGAGATCTGGCAAAAAGTATCTGGAAATGAATAGCTTTAACACCAGCTTACGACTATTCCCCTTTACTTTGCAGAAGTCAGAAGTCAGTCTGGTTTTAGGGAATTGATTAAGAAAAGGTGGCCATTGGGAATCAAAATAATTTCTCCCCAAGAAGATCAGAGAAGAGTTGAAGTCTATTCTGGGCTTTGAAATCCCACTCCCTTGTCCCTGTTAAAGCAGCTGTTTGCGGTTACTCTGACGTCAGATGCCTTAAATTGCAGTTGGGGTGCTTTTAGAGCCCAAAACGCAATAAGAGGAATTTGGTCTGACCAAGAGAGACTCCTTCATATAAACATTTGGAGTTAAGAGCAATAAAATTAGCTCTCCAGGGCTTAGTTCCGCTAAACCAGTTACCAGCGTTAGTAAAAGTCCAACAGGACAGCAGTGGCTTATATAAACTACAGAGGGGGCACGAGAAGGGGTCTTTGTTTTGGAAGCTCTAGATCTTTGGTCTTGGGCCTTAGCAAACAAAGTTTGGGTTTACGTAGAATACATTCCAGGAGAGGCGAACAAGCTTGCAAATTCTCTCTCTCGCTAGAATTTGTCTCTGGCAACGGTTCAATTAAAAATTGCTCTATTCCAATGGATAGAAAGCAATTTTGGACAAAGACAAGTAGATCTGTTTGTGTCCCAAACTTCTGCACAAACTCCCAGGTTTGTCTCCAGAGTTTAGTTCTCATTTAGCTAGTATGCACCTCCAGACCCTGGTACCCCTTGATCTATCAGTTAGTCAAGGCGAACCAAGATCCAATTGAGCTTGACTGTGGACTGTTTTCCGGGAACCAGCTTTTTATATTTCTCAAGCATCTGCAGCTCATGTGGATTGCAGCCCTGGTAGGCTGTTAATGCATTCCTTTTTATCAGATCAGGTCCTGGACATCATTAATTCATCTTTAATATGAAGAATTAGGGAAGATATAGAAAGATGATTGCGGAATTCAAAGAATGAGAGGTTTGTTTTCTTATCCCTAACCTTACTCAGGATGCCCGGTATTTGAGATTACTGAAAGGGTTATCAGTCTGCCACCTATATACTCCATGTTACACATCTACTTGGGAAGTAGACCTCTTAATAAATTTCCTTAATTCTCTGGATAATGCTAAAATTGATTTAAGATGGATTGCTATTACGTTGGCTTCTCTGCTGTCTTTGGCCTTGGCAGCTAAAGGAGCTGAGGAATCCCTTTCGTACAGCCAAGGTCAATACAATTAGAGGTTGGATACTTTCCACAATGTCTTCGGCTGGTATACACGTTTCTGTTTTCCAAGGCCACTCAATTAGGGGCAACTCGGCTACTAAAGCAGCAGCAAATGGTCTTCCCCTTCCTATTATCTTGAAAGTTGTAAGGTGGTTGTCCAGTAAAACCTTTGTTAGATTTTACTGGATGCCATCAGAAGTTGAACAAGTTCAGTTTCTTAGGACCACCACCACGTGTGTGCTATTCTACCCACTAGCTTTACTAGGTGGTTATGCCTCCCAGAGGACAAATCAGAGTTTGCAGGAATCTATGATCTGAAAACTTTCTTTGTCTTAGGGATGAGCATAACCACCTAGCAATAGCGCCCGTCCCACCCTCCCCTACTGTAAAGGGTTTTGCCTGCTGGTGGTAGTTTGTTTTTCTTTACAGATGTTATCTTTTGGTTATTGGTCTATTTCTAACTGCTTTTTATCTTTTACAGATTATAACCATACTCCAAGACAAGACCAACAAACCAAGGATCCACCTAAGTAGGAATATTGGATACTAGTAGTATCTACAAAACGTCTCATGCACTCCTTGCATAAAGAATCTACTCTCAGAGATGTGTTACAACATTTTGTCTATTTTTACACAACTCATTTTGCCATTTATGATGTTCCAGCTTACATATAGTTGCCTTATCAGTTTAGCTGTGTGCAGTATGCAAAAGTTTTCAATTCCATCTCATATGTCTTACGTCTCATTAAATATTTTCTTGATTCCCTTTACTATTGAAAATACGTTTTCTCTTCCCTTTAGACGCTGTTACTGGTTGACTACTTTTTGGTATATTTTACCCATGTTTTGGGTTATATATATACTCAGTGTTTTGTGGGATGAGCTAACCATCCGCAGTTTCCCAATTTTAAAAATCTGAGGTAAAACCTAACAGGCTGAAATGCTGTTGCTGTGCAGGAGCACAGCACAGCACACGTGTTTTTCAGCTCTGGCATTTGACTCTGGGAGGTTGCCGCATATCAACTAGCTTTGCTAGGTGGTTATGCTCATCCCTAAAACAAAGAAAGTTTGCAGATCATAGATTCCTGCAAACTCTGATAGGTTCATGTATTATCAATTGTACATTAAGGTTACCTTTGGTCTGTTTGATATACAAAGTTTGTGAATCCTTGAGTGACTTACTGCAGCCTGCACCTCTATATTATAGTGAGCACCTATAATACTTTTCTTAGTATTATTACTGAGCAGAGTTAGATCATGTCATGGAGGGGGAGCTTGCTCTTTCTACTAATGCTATAGGGGTTAGCATTGGTAGAGAAGGGTGATAAATGATTATTCTTGTACAAATAATAAACAGATTCAACAGATTCAGCTAAATACACTGTCTACATGTAAAACAGAACATAGTGACAAATAGAAACACAGCACTACAACAGGTTATGGGAGTCCAACCTCCAATGATTAATACCATTTCTTTTTGTAAACCACATGGACATTTTAGCAAACATAATTCGTTTGTTCACTTCTTTTCAAATACTTTTTATTGAAAAGTTTTAAATTGTTTTATAACAATCTATGCAGTAAATCATTATTACATAGGATATTTAGTCATATATTTTCATATAAACAAAGTAATATTATAATGATAGAAACATAGAATGTGACGGCAGATAAGAACCATTCGGCCCATCTAGTCTGCCCAATTTTCTAAATACTTTCATTAGTCCCTAGTCTTATCTTATAGTTAGGATAGCCTTATGCCTATCCCACGCATGCTTAAACTCCTTTACTGTGTTAACCTCTACCACTTCAGCTGGAAGGCTATTCCATGCATCCACTACCCTCTCAGTAAAGTAATACTTCCTGATATTATTTTTAAACCTTTGTCCCTCTAATTTAAGACTATGTCCTCTTGTTGTGGTAGTTTTTCTTCTTTTAAATATAGTCTCCTCCTTTACTGTGTTGATTCCCTTTATATATTTAAATGTTTCTATCATATCCCCCCTGTCTCGTCTTTCCTCCAAGCTATACATGTTAAGATCCTTTAACCTTTCCTGGTAAGTTTTATCCCGCAATCCATGAACCAGTTTAGTAGCCCTTCTCTGAACCCTCACTAAGGTATCAATATCCTTCTGAAGATACGGTCTCCAGTACTGTGTACAATACTCCAAGTGAGGTCTCACCAGTGTTCTGTACAATGGCATGAGCACTTCCCTCTTTCTACTGCTAATGCCTCTCCCTATACAACCAAGCATTCTGCTAGCATTTCCTGCTGCTCTATTACATTGTCTGCCTACCTTTAAGTCATCAGAAATAATCACCCCTAAATCCCTTTCCTCATATGTTGAGGTTAGGACTCTACCAAATATTCTGTACTCTGCCCTTGGGTTTTTACGTCCAAGATGCATTATCTTGCACTTATTCACATTAAATGTCAGTTGCTACAATTCTGACCATTTTTCTACTTTACCTAAATCATTTGTCATTTGGCTTATCCCTCCTGGAACACCAACCCTGTTACATATCTTAGTATCATCAGCAAAAAGACATACCTTACCATCAAGACCTTCTGCAATATCACTAATAAAAATATTAAAGAGAATGGGTCCAAGTACAGATCCCTGAGGTACCCCACTGATGACAAGTCCAAGCTTCGAATATATGCCATTAACTACAACCCTCTGTTGCCTGTCACTCAGCCACTGCCTTACCAATTCAACAATATTTGAATCCAAACTTAAAGATTGCAGTTTATTGATAAGCCTTCTATGTGCAACAGTGTCAAAAGCCTTACTGAAATCTAGGTAAGCAATGTCTACTGCACCACCCTGATCTATAATTTTAGTTACCCAATCAAAAAAATCAATAAGATTAGTTTGGCATGATCTCCCTGAAGTAAACCCATGTTGTCTCTGATCTTGAAATCCATGTGTTTTACATGTTCATCAATCCTATCCTTTAACATGGTTTCCATCACTTTCCCCACTACTGAAGTAAGGCTTACTGGCCTATAGTTGCCCGACTGATGTAATTATGATGATTTAATTATATTATTATTACTGTATCCTTTTTTTGATAATTTTTTCTATTTATCAATGAACCTTGTATGGGTGGGGGGTAAAGAAAACGTCTTTATGAAACATTAGTAAAGGGGAAAGAAGATCAGGAAAGGAGGGGGAAGGAGTGTGGTAAACCACTTAAAGGTAATATTTGTTCACTTCTGTAAAGCTATTGAAACCCCTAGAAAATCTAACTCTGAAAAACCGTACTTTTATCAAAGGTCTAGCAAATTGTCTATTGTCAATACTTCATGTATGTATTGTAATTAGATATTATAGAGGAAAGTTTATTTAACACTGCACTTGCACTGTGCAATATCTCAGACAATAATAATGAAGTCTTCCTGGACAGCCTTAGGATAACATATCAATGACTGTCTGGAAAAGATATGAAATTGAGTTTCCGTTGGATTTTCTTCTTTCTTTTGCTTCTGGCACCTTAGAAAGCCATTATTACGAATACAAAAATAATAAAATATATCTTTTTTTTGTCCACTATGAAAGAAATCTCATGTTAATCAAAGATTTTTATGTAAAGTTCATTCACAGGCTTTAAAAACAATAAACAGAAAGGCAACGAACTGGAAACCGATCCTCTTGGCACTGAATGTGTTAACTTTATCTTTCTGTAAGTAAGTGACAAGTTTTATTACATTAAGTTATCTTTATTCACTTGCATTATCTCTTGAGAGTGTTAGAAGACATGAAGGGTATTGAATATGTTGTGAACAAAATGTAATCTTCTTTGTTAAGAGAATGATATATTCATTAGATAGTATGTGACCTTGGCACCAAGTTAAAAAGGTTTTTTGTGCTGTGTATAAATGGGATGCATTATGGAGTTTCTGTCCACTCTCCATGGGAGACACTGAGTCTTGTCATATTTTCCCTGTAGGGTCAGCTACCAAAGGATGTTTGATTTCCATTCTTTTATAATTATCGTAGTGGCTAAACAGTGAGATATGTTCACAGCTCTATACTTGCTTAGTTAGTAATTAGAGTTGACCGAACATTACGATTTTTTGACCCCGAACCCGAGCCCAGACATTTCAGTAACAGTTCGGGTTCAAGTTCGGTGTTCACCGATTTAATGGCGCATTTTGAAAAGGGGGGAGGACCTATTGTCCTCCCCCGGCTCCCACCCCTGAGCGGCAGGTGGGGGCCCTAAATACCAATAAGGGGGGACCTATTGTCTTCCCCCTGGCCCCCACCCCTGAGCGGCAGGTGGGGGCCCTAAATACCAATAAGGGGGGACCTATTGTCTTCCCCCTGGCCCCCACCCCTGAGCGGCAGGTGGGGGCCTTAAATTAAAATAAGGTGGGGGGACCTATTGTCCTACCCCCTGGCCCCCACCCCTGAGGTAGTTTTATTTTATTTTTACAGGTACTTAGTTAAAGGTCCCCCCTCATTATTTTTAGGGTGAGAGGGGCAGGTAGGGGTTAATATTTTGGGGGAGGGGGTGACTAGGGGTTTGGGGACCCCTAGTCACCTGGGGGGGTTACATTTTTATTTAGGGCCCCCACCCGCCGCTCAGGGGTGGGGACCAGGGGGGGACAATAGGTCTCCCCTAATTGGTATTTAGGGACCCCATCCACCGCTCAGAGGTGGGGGCCAGGGGGAGGACATTAGGTCCCCCCAATTGGTATTTAGGGCCCCCACCCATCGCTCAGGAATGGGGGCCAGGGGGAGGACATTAGGTCCCCCCTAGTTGGTATTTAGGGCCCCCACCGCTCACAGGTGGGGCCCAGGGGAGGACATTAGGTCCCCCCAATTTTTATTTAGGGCCCCCACCCACCGCTCATGGGTGGGGGCCAGGGGAGAAGGACATTAGGTCCCCCCCAATTGGTATTTAGGGCCCCCACCCACTGCTCAGGGGTGGGGTCAGGGGGAGGACATTAGGTCCCCCCTAATTGGTATTTAGAGCCCCCACCACTCAGGGGTGGGGGCCAGGGGGAGGACATAGGGTCCCCCCAATTTTTATTTAGGGCCCCTATCCACCGCTCACAGGTGGGGGCCAGGGGGAGGATATTAGGTCCCCCTTATTCTAATTTAGGGCCCCAACCCGCTGCTCAGGGGTGGAGGCCAGGGGGGAGGACAATAGGTCCCCCCATTATTTTACTTTAGGGCCCCCACCCGCTGCTCAGGGGTGGGGGCCGGGGGGAGGACAATAGGTCCCCCCTTATTCGAATTTAGGGCCCTCACCCACTGCTCATGGGTGGGGGCCGGGTGGGGTCAGGGGGAGGACAATAGGTCCCCCCCTATTTTACTTTAGGGCCCCTAACCGCCCTCTAGGGTTGGAGGCTCAGGTGGGGGGAACCTTTTTTTTTTTGTTTAATAGACATACCACTACTCAGTATAGCGAGTAGGGGCATAATTTACTAATACTTTACTTAGTATTAGTAAATTTGGCTGAAAGACCAATTCAGGTAGATAGCTCCCTAATACCGTGGGAATTAGGGAGTTATCTACTTATTCATTCCTGTCATTACATTGACTGGCCAAGTAACTTACATTTTATATGAATGTGTGTTCCTTGATTGTTATAAGTGTTGCAAATGCTTACAGCTGAATCCTGGCTATGATTGTATACTTTTTATTTAAAATTGTATACAGTGTTACATTCTTCTTCTTCCACTGGGTAAGTATATTAATACTTAGGCAATACATTTTACTTCCTTTTGCAGCCCTCTAGCCCTTTCCAGGACTTTTTAAGGGCCATTTTAGTGCCCAAAAGTTCCGGTCCCCATTGACTTCAATGGGGTTCGGGTTCAAGTTCGGGGCAACTTTTTGCCGAAGTTTGGCCGAACCCGAACATCCAGGTGTCCGCTCAACTCAAAAGGTGTCATAAATGTTCTGAAACATCCATGCAATCTTCGATACATAGGGAGAACCATTCGACCACTCCACGTTAGAATCACAGAACATATACAAAATATTAAAAAAGGGCCTAGAAACACACAGTGTTTCCCAACATTTTAAAACAAAACACAACCAAGATCCCAAAAGCTAATTTTTCTGTGCATTCAAATTGGTGAAAAAAGATTGGAGACGAGGAGACTTTATTAATAAATTAGGTAAAGAAGAAATTAAATTCATTTTTAACTTTAATTCCCTCATCCCACATGGGCTCAATCTAGACTTCGAAATATGCAATTTTTTAAACTAATAAAATAAAATATGCATTTCAATCATAATTATAGCATAAATGTATATAACCAAATTTATGGGTTATATACATTGAAATAGTTATAGCACTTCCATATTTTTATTCACTTCTATTAAGAAAATTTAATTTATAATTTATATTTTAGGATTGGTACCTCCAATTTTATCTATTTTTCATTTATATATATTTTTATCTCCCATATCATATATATATTTTTATGATGTCAATTATTTAAGGGTGTCTACTATAGTACTCATCCTGATCCAGAAATCAAGGTTTTAAAATTTAAGCACTTAATACCTTTTTGTCCACCTTACATGGACCACGTACTGTTTATGACTATAATTGATTATATATAGGCACAAAAGCATATCCTTAAGTTTTTATATATTTTTTAATTTTTGTTTACAATAGAGCTTAACTAACTGTATCTAACATCCACTCATTAATTTATTGATTTTCCCTATGTCTGATCTTATTTTCCACATATTCAATATGTTTATATGTGAAAAAGCGCAAGAACCAAGACTTAACTATAATAAAGCTGTGGGAATAGTTGGAACATGGATGCGTTCCAAAACCAGAACAACTGTCTGTACAGCACGAACTATTGACGGATGACGTCATAAGAAAATGAAGGAAATTAGAGAAAACGAAACCGTTCTCTCAATTTCCAATTACAGACCATATATAAGAAGCCATCCATCCGGGAAGACTACAAGCAACTGAGGAAGCCTATTTGAAAGGCGAAACGCATATTGCCAGGATTTTTATTTATTTTTATTTGTATATGTTTTATTATACTTCAATTAAAAGGATTTTTGAACCTTATTACTGCCTAAGTGGATCCTTTAGGAGAACCAGAGGACGAAACAGCAGCTGTTACACTAACAGGGATTGGGATCCCTTCTGATTTTCCCACAGGCGTTCATATTGAGCCTAGTTTTACTGGCTCTTTCCTTGTGAGTACAAGATCATAAGATCATTCATTTACCATCTAATTGTACCTTATAATATTGTACTAGGGGCCTGTTATTCCATTTGTTTTCACAGTGTATCCCATTTTCAATCTCCATACCATCCAATACTCCCTACCCAAGAACCAACTACACTCCGCCTATTGTGTATGTATGTTTAAGAAGTCACATGTCAGATTGGTCAATACAGTAACTCAATTCATTCATTGATTGAGAGTGCTCAGTTGATTCTTTCAACCAATAAATAAATGCCTGCATCAGTACCTGGCTTCTCCTGCTTGAGAACAGTTTTATTGTGTGGTCGAAATCAAGTATGTTTTATCCTGAGCTAAGATAGTTTGACTATTTACACAGGGTTGGCACCAGGGCGTTCCGGGCACAATAACTGCACTGGGCTGTGGTGGTTTTGTGCTTGAAGTGTTCCTTATGTTTACATTACATCTGTCCAGAAAAGCATGGTGAGCCTGGTAATCTTAGATATTACATTAAAAGATTGGAAATAGTACAGTTTCCTTGCTACTTATCTGAAAGTATGATATATCCCAGCTGGGTGTATACTGTACACAGCCATGTAATTTATTTTTACATACTGGCTAAGTAATTTACTTTGTGGGAAACTGTCAGTTATAGACATTACATAGTTACATAGCTGAAAAGAGATGTGTGCAAATCAAGTTCAGCTGTTCTCACATTTGTTTTTGCTGTTGATACAAAAGAAGTAAAAAAAATAAAAAATAATAATAATAATAATAACAGTTTGAAGCGCTTCAAATTTTGCAGCAAACTAGGAAAAATTTCTTCTTGACTCCAGAATGGCAGTGAGATCGTGCATTGGGTCGAGAAGCCATTACATCAAAAATTTAAAATTATATCACTGAATATTATGCTTTTGCACATATTTATCCAATCGCTGTATGAAATATATAGACTCTGATAAAACCACCTCTTCAGGTGGGGAATTACACATCCTTATTGTTCTCACTGTAAAAAACATTTCCTTTGCCTGAGACTAAACCTCTTTTCTTCCAGATCTCGTATATTATGTATAATCCTGATTAGGAGAAGATTTCCAGACAATGGTTTTTATTGGCCCCCAAATATATTTGTATAATGCCATCATATCCCCTCTGAGGTGCTGTTTTTCTAAACTAAAGAGGTTTGAATTTTTTAACCTCTCTTCATAACTAAAATGTTCCATTGCTTTATTAATTTTGTAGCTCAACTCTGCACTTTTTCTAATGCCATAATAGCCTTCTTTAGAACAGGTGTCCAAAATTGCACAGCATATTCAAGGTGTGGTATTACCAGTGATTTATAAAAAGGCAAAATTATATTCTCATACTTTTATACATTCTCATACTTTTATACATGACAATACCTTTAGCCACTGTTGATTGACATTGCATATTGTTGCCTAGTTAGTTGTCTATAACAAATTCTTCTTGTGTGTTGTTATCCCTAATTCCGGGCCGGGGTGTAAGTTGCTTGTTCGTTCTTTACCCTGAAGTTACTTTGCATTTTTCTACATTAAATTTCATCTGCTATTTGAGTGCCCAGTACCCAAACTATCTAAATTCCCCTGCAGCAAAGTAATATCTTGCTCACATTAATTACTTTACAGAGTTTTGTGTCATCTGCAAACACTGAACCATGACTTTTGATGCTTATTTATAAATATGTTAAAGAGAAGCGGTCCCAGAACAAAATCCTGAGGCACACCATTTATGACTTTTGTCCAGCTTGAAAATGTTCAAATTCATGTTGACTCTTTGTACTCTATTTTTAAGCCAATGTTCTACCCAAGAACAAGTATTTTCATCTAGACAAATTTCTTTTAGTTTGAACACTAACCTATTGTGTGGAACCGTATGAAACACCTTGGTTAAATCCAAGTACATCACATTCAATGCAACACCCTGACCTTTACTTCTTACTTCTTCGTAGAATGCAATTAAGTTAGTTTGAAATAGTTGAAATAGTTTTGATGATGATTTTTCATAAAAAACATGCTAATAACAATGTTCTCAATGAATTCCTAATAACCTTTCAAATACTTCCCCAGCCAAAGAAATTGAGCTCACATGTCTATAATTTCCAGGCAAGAATTTTGAACCCTTTTTGACAAAAAGAACCACATCTGCCTTCCTCCAATCCTCTGGTACAATTCCTAAAAGAAAAGAACCTATAGAGATCAAAAACAGAGGTTCATTTATTTCCATACTTAGCTTCTTAAGTAATCATGGGTGAATACCATCATGCTCTGGAGCTTTGTTTATATTAACTTTATTTAGTTGCTTCAGCACCTCGTCTTGAGTCATCCAATCACAATTTTTCTTCAATTTTTTTGCAGCAATCATTTGCCTAATAGGTTCTTCCTTATTATATACTGAGGAGAAATAGTTATTTAAAATGTCTCTTTGGCTATCACTTTCTCATTTTGTAGTTTGGCAAATCTGATTGTTTGGGGTTTTTTTTTTTGCATACCTCTGATTTGTCTAATTTAAAAACTTATTTAAAATTCCCTCTTCTTATTTTAAATTTCTTGATTTACTTCCCCACTAAGTCACATTGGTTTAAATTTGTTTCTCTTGTATTTATTACCCAATGGTACATATTTAGAAATGTACATTTCTAATATTTGTTCTAAAATACTCCAGCTATCCTCACTGCTTTTTTCACTAAAGAGTTTATGCCAGTCAGTATATTGTAAAGCTGTGCTTACCTTATTAAAATTAGCCTTTTTTAAAGTATATGTTTTAGTATACCCCATGTACATTTGTTTTTTTGAATTTATTTCAATGGACACTATATTGTGATCACGATTTCCCAAATGATCCCCTACTTGAATGTTGGTCAAAACATCAACATTGATTGTTGTAACTAGATTCAGACAACTGTCCTTTCTAATTGGTTCTAGTTGTAACATGAAGGTTTCACTTAACAGGTTCAAAAACCTGACTACTTTTGCTAAACTACTGGTCTCTCTATCCAAATTTATGTCTGGGTAATTAAAATTTCCAATAAGTAATGTGTAAAGCAGATGTGCAGCTTTCCCAGTTTGTGTAAAACAGCTGTTCTTCCTCATCAATATTAACAATAGGTGGTTTAGAACATATCCCAACCAATAACTGATTATCCTTCCTTTGCCCCAAGCAGATATCAAACCATAAAGCTTCCACATTTCCTCATCACATTCCACTTGCTTGAGATTTGGCTTTAACTCATGGTTGGCATATAAACATACCCCATTCTTCCTGTTTTTTTCCCATCCTTCCTAAATAATGTGTTATGATTTAAGTTAGCTGCCCAGTCATGTGTCTCATCCCACCACGTTTCCGTTATGTCTGTTATGTTATATTGCTTAGTGTATTCTATTGCCTCTTGTTACCCCATTTTGTTATTTAGGCTCCTTGCAATAGTAAGCATACATTTAATATTGTATAACATAATTTTCCTGGTGGAGAAAAACATCCCCAATGAGCCAAGGTCTGCTTTCCCACCTAAGCACAAAGAAAACTGTTAAGTCATTGTACTCCATGCTTCCAAAGTTCCAAATGCCTTTCAACCAGGGAGATGGAATCAGGTAACCCTGACAGAGGCTGGCATGTTATTTGATGAGGCAGTGAAAAGCCACAATAACAAATAACAATATAATGTTAGCATATTTCAACTTGAGGTCTTTAGAAAAGCATAATGTGAAATGTCATACATGTGCTAGTTTAATATTTTAAGAAATACATTTTTATTGCAAGCATGTGCAGATCTATTTTTGTGTTCTGAGCACAACACAGTTTTTGTTTTCTTGCATTTGTTTTAAACATGTAAGGATACATGTTCTTGCGCTTCACCACTCACATGGTGCCCCTATCTTGTAGGCTCCATATCTTGTCATACTGTCAGACACCTCTACCAGAAACTAGTATTTTGACCATTCTCTTGTCTGTTCCAGTGTTTTATGCCCGGTCACCCTAAGGACTGGTAATACCCCCTATTATCCTATCCTTTTTTTTAATAGGTTAGATCTTGGTTCAAGTACTGTGTGTTGGGTCACCTCCCTATCGTGAAATTACACTTACTTATATGGTCATTTAAAAATAGCGCTCTTAATCTGTTTCATTTTGCTTGGCTTGTGACAATGGTTCAAAGTAAGTAATCTTTCCTGTTTAGTCTTCATGTGTTTAGGCAATATTCCTTTTCCTATAAGATATCAACAAGGTGTGTAGGTGCTTCACAAAAATAAAATAAAGGGTGTATTACGGGTGATCCCCATTCACCATACAAAATTAGACAGATATAAACAAAGTGGCACACCCTAAGTGAAAGGACACATGTAATAACTATGTATGTATTCAGACAAAACAGGATAATCTATAAACTATAAAAACAACAGTGTTTTCTGTATTAATATAAAAATGTGTAAATGAAATAAAACTCACACAGTGTAGAGCCGTATCAGGCTCTATATCAGAAGCACCAGGGTACCTGTACAGGCTTCAATAAAATATCTCCCCGATAGAGTATCCAAATGGAGACTGGAGAAGGAGGCTCCAAGGTAAGTATAAGCAACTTTATTACAAATAAAATTATATATAAAAATAATAGGGACAATAATCATCAGTGCATATGTGAAACGAAGAAATCACAACAGAAATGCATATAGTGTAAAGTCCTAAAATCAAAAAAAGTCCAGCATACCCTTCCAGATCTGGTGGGACCGGCACACCTAAGTTCCGTGTATGATGTCACATCCATAGGAGCTTGATTTATCATAATCCTGAGTCCTGAATGTCTTTTTGCATGGCGTGATCTAAACAGCGTTACTTCAGTTTAATCAGAGTCCCAAAATGAGAGTGGAAGAACTAAGCCGCCATTATGCTTAAGGAAAAAAAGGAAAAAAATATTCCCAACAAGTTAATGAGTCAAAGAATCAATAAAATAGCTTCACATGAAATAATACAGGGAGTGCAGAATTATTAGGCAAATGAGTATTTTGACCACATCATCCTCTTTATGCATGTTGTCTTACTCCAAGCTGTATAGGCTCGAAAGCCTACTACCAATTAAGCATATTAGGTGATGTGCATCTCTGTAATGAGAAGGGGTGTGGTCTAATGACATCAACACCCTATATCAGGTGTGCATAATTATTAGGCAACTTCCTTTCCTTTGGCAAAATGGGTCAAAAGAAGGACTTGACAGGCTCAGAAAAGTCAAAAATAGTGAGATATCTTGCAGAGGGATGCAGCACTCTTAAAATTGCAAAGCTTCTGAAGCGTGATCATCGAACAATCAAGCGTTTCATTCAAAATAGTCAACAGGGTCGCAAGAAGCGTGTGGAAAAACCAAGGTGCAAAATAACTGCCCATGAACTGAGAAAAGTCAAGCGTGCAGCTGCCACGATGCCACTTGCCACCAGTTTGGCCATATTTCAGAGCTGCAACATCACTGGAGTGCCCAAAAGCACAAGGTGTGCAATACTCAGAGACATGGCCAAGGTAAGAAAGGCTGAAAGACGACCACCACTGAACAAGACACACAAGCTGAAACGTCAAGACTGGGCCAAGAAATATCTCAAGACTGATTTTTCTAAGGTTTTATGGACTGATGAAATGAGAGTGAGTCTTGATGGGCCAGATGGATGGGCCCGTGGCTGGATTGGTAAAGGGCAGAGAGCTCCAGTCCGACTCAGACGCCAGCAAGGTGGAGGTGGAGTACTGGTTTGGGCTGGTATCATCAAAGATGAGCTTGTGGGGCCTTTTCGGGTTGAGGATGGAGTCAAGCTCAACTCCCAGTCCTACTGCCAGTTCCTGGAAGACACCTTCTTCAAGCAGTGGTACAGGAAGAAGTCTGCATCCTTCAAGAAAAACATGATTTTCATGCAGGACAATGCTCCATCACACGCGTCCAAGTACTCCACAGCGTGGCTGGCAAGAAAGGGTATAAAAGAAGAAAATCTAATGACATGGCCTCCTTGTTCACCTGATCTGAACCCCATTGAGAACCTGTGGTCCATCATCAAATGTGAGATTTACAAGGAGGGAAAACAGTACACCTCTCTGAACAGTGTCTGGGAGGCTGTGGTTGCTGCTGCACGCAATGTTGATGGTGAACAGATCAAAACACTGACAGAATCCATGGATGGCAGGCTTTTGAGTGTCCTTGCAAAGAAAGGTGGCTATATTGGTCACTGATTTGTTTTTGTTTTGTTTTTGAATGTCAGAAATGTATATTTGTGAATGTTGAGATGTTATATTGGTTTCACTGGTAATAATAAATAATTGAAATGGGTATATATTTGTTTTTTGTTAAGTTGCCTAATAATTATGCACAGTAATAGTCACCTGCACACACAGATATCCCCCTAACATAGCTATAACTAAAAAAAAACTAAAAACTACTTCCAAAAATATTCAGCTTTGATATTAATGAGTTTTTTGGGTTCATTGAGAACATGGTTGTTGTTCAATAATAAAATTAATCCTCAAAAATACAACTTGCCTAATAATTCTGCACTCCCTGTAGGTTTTGTTTTTTCATAGTGTACATACTTAACTGAACTTTCTGGAGAGATAATTCAATTCAAGATGTAACCAGACCGTGGACATTGTAGAAGAATCAGTAAAGGAGGAGACTATATTTAAATGAAGAAAAACTACCACAACAAGAGGACATAGTCTGAAATTAGAGGGGCAAAGGTTTAAAAATAATATCAGGAAGTATTACTTTACTGAGAGGGTAGTGGATGCATGGAATAGCCTTCCAGCTGAAGTGGTAGAGGTTAACACAGTAAAGGAGTTTAAGCATGCGTGGGATAGGCATAAGGCTATCCTAACTATAAGATAAGACTAGGGACTAATGAAAGTATTTAGAAAATTGGGCAGACTAGATGGGCCGAATGGTTCTTATCTGCCGTCACATTCTATGTTTCTATCATTATAATATTACTTTGTTTATATGAAAATATATGACTAAATATCCTATGTAATAATGATTTACTGCATGGATTGTTATAAAACAATTTAAAACTTTTCAATAAAAAGTATTTGAAAAGAAGTGAACAAACGAATTATGTTTGCTAAAATGCCCATGTGGTTTACAAAAAGAAATGGTATTAATCATTGGAGGTTGGACTCCCATAACCTGTTGTAGTGCTGTGTTTCTATTTGTCACTATGTTCTGTTTTACATGTAGACAGTGTATTTAGCTGAATCTGTTGAATCTGTTTATTATTTGTACAAGAATAATCATTTATCACCCTTCTCTACCAATGCTAACCCCTATAGCATTAGTAGAAAGAGCAAGCTCCTCCTCCATGACATGATCTAACTCTGCTCAGTAATAATACTAAGAAAAAAACAAGAGGACATAGTCTGAAATTAGAGGGGCAAAGGTTTAAAAATAATATCAGGAAGTATTACTTTACTGAGAGGGTAGTGGATGCATGGGATAGCCTTCCAGCTGAATTGGTAGAGGTTAACACAGTAAAGGAGTTTAAGCATCCGTGGGATAGGCATAAGGCTATCCTAACTATAAGATAAGGCCAGGGACTAATGAAAGTATTTAGAAAATTGGGCAGACTAGATAGGACGAATGGTTCTTATCTGCCGTCACATTCTATGTTTCTATGTTTCTATGTTTCTATAACTTATGACTTCAAGTAGGAGGACTAATCTGCTTTGAGGAGACTGTCCTGGAATAGTGATAATTGTTAAAACATTTTTATTTTTTTTATTCAAGGGACTCAATACATCTAATTAGGAAAAATATATATTATTTAGTGCCCCTTTAGTTGTAGAGCTCTTAGTTCCAATGATTGCCTTTGTGGTGCACGGTATTCAAACAGACTAACCATCTTTTTTTTTGTTTCTATGACACAAAACTGCCAAAACTTTCTCCTCCCTTATTGCTCTCCGTCATTCTCTTTCCTTTTTGATCCTTTGTCCTCACCCTGCTTAATCACATGCATGACTACTGATCCCCTACCAGATCTTCTCCTCATCATACCTGTAAAAAACCCTTCCCATTAGCCCATCAATACAATTTAAAGTGGATACTGTAATGGCCACAGCTTTTATTGAACTTTGCCAATTTAATATTCTAATGACCTGCCAGCTGATGGGGTGACTGCATATCACACATATGAATAACTACATCCTTCCAAGACTCTTTACAGCCTGCTTTATTGGCCTGAACAAATATGAACTGGCCAGAACTGCTGCCACTGCAGCCCTGATCAAGAAATTGGATATATAAATAAAACAGAGCAAACTGAACTGCTAAGACAGATATCAAAGTTGGTAAATACAGTCAGAGCAAAGCACCAGATAACAGAGTACAATGTAGAACAAGTCAGAGCTCAGAACTGGCAGCAGCAGCATCCAGGCAGCAGACAGCAGTCAGGACAAAAAGAGAAAAGCAAAGTCTATTTACAAACTGGGTCAGATAAGAGCTAGCACATATTGGAACACCAGACTAGTATTGTAATATCTGTTTAACACAACTATAATAACTCCTAATTGACAGAACATATTGTGCTTTCAGACTATGTGACCTGTTGGGTAATCTAAGGTTTTATATGTATGGAATATAGATTGAATAATATCTGATGATATTCACACACACACAGAGCCTTCAGGGACCCTGTAGTTCTTTGTTTAAGCGATGATATAAACACTTATGAATGGCAGATGGCCAATAAACAGACTATGCTTAAAATATATATAAATTTAATTATTATTATTATGATATTTATAGAGCGCCGTCAAATTCCGCAGCGCTTTACAATGGGTGGACAAACAGACATGTAGTTGTAACCAGACAAGTTGGACACACAGGAACAGAGGGGTTGAGGGCCCTGCTCAATGAGCTTACATGCTAGAGGGAGTGGGGTAAAATGACACAAAAAGGTAAGGATAGTATTAGACTAGTGATAATTGCAGAAGAGGAATCAGTCAGGAGCTATTAACAGTTTAATTGATACGCTTTTATGAAGAAGTGGGTTTTTAACGATTTTTTGAAGGAGTGGAGACTGGGTGAGCATCTAACGGAGGAGGGAAGCAAGTTCCACAGGAACGGTGCAGCCCTCGAGAAATCTTGAAGGCGACCATCAGAGGTGGGAGTACGGACAGAAGATAGACGTAAGTCTTCAGCAGATCGTAAGGGCCTAGACGGGACATACTTGTGTATAAGGGAGGATATATAGGTGGGAGCAGCATTATGTAGAGATTTGAAGGCAAGAACCAGAATTTTAAATTGAGCTCTATATTTTATAGGAAGCCAATGTAGGGACTGACAGAAGGGTGAAGCATGGGAGGTGTGGGCGGACAGGAAGATGAGCCTCGCCGCTGCATTCATTATGGACTATAAAGGCGCAAGTTGGGAGCACGCAAGACCACTGAGAAGCGGATTACAATAGTCAAGGCGAGAAAGGACAGTGGAATGGACCAACACCTTAGTCGCATCTGGCGTTAAGTAGGGGCGGATGCGCGCAATGTTTTTGAGATGGAAATGACAGGATTTGACGATAGATTGAACATGAGGCTTGAAAGAGAGGTCAGAGTCAAAGAGAACACCTAGGCAGCGAGCCTGCGTGGTGGAGCTGATGGTAGCACCGTTGACATGGAGGGAGACAGACACAGGAGTAACACCACTTGAGGGAGGAAAGACCAGAATTTCAGTTTTGGTCAAGTTTAGTTTAAGGAAGTGGGCAGCCATCCAGTTAGAAACAGCAGAGAGGCAGTCAGAGACACTAGTCAAGAGGGACGGAGAGAGATCAGGAGAGGACAGGTAGATTTGCGTGTCATCTGCATAGAAATTATATTGGAAGCCAAAGGAGCTAATGAGTTTACCAAGAGAGGCAGAATAGATGTAGAACAGTAGGGGACCAAGGACTGAACCTTGGGGGACACCAACAGAGAGTAGTTGGGGAGAAGAAGCAGAGCCAGAGGAAGAAACACTGAAATAGCGCTGGGAGAGGTCGGAGGAGCACCAGGAGAGAGCAATATCTTGTAGACCAATATTGTGGAGGATGAGAAGAAGCTGTTGATGATCAACAGTGTCAAAAGCCGCAGACAGGTCAAGGAGAATTAGGATAGAGTAGTGACCACAAGATTTTGCAGCGAGTAGATCATTGGATACTTTGGTCAGTGCCGTTTCCACAGAGTGCTTAGCGCGGAAACCAGACTGAAGCGGGTCTAGCAGAGAGTTGGACTCGAGGAAGTCTGTCAATCTCACATACACAATTTTTTCAAGGATCTTGGATGCAAAAGGCAGTAGCGAGATAGGATGATTGTTGGATGGGGAGTTAGGGTCAAGATTGGGCTTCTTTAGAATTGGGGTTACAGTTGCATGTTTGAAGGGCAATGGAAATATACCAGAGGAGAGAGAAAAATTGAGAATTTTAGTGAGAGGTTGAGAAAGAGAAGAAGACCGAGTACGAATGAGATGCGAGGGAATTGGATCTAGGGAGCAGGTGGTTGGGGCAGGAGGACTGGAGCAGAGCAGAAACCTCTTCCAATGTAGCAGGTGCAAATGAACATAGAACAGCAGAGGGAGTGAGGTTAGGGGAAGTATTGTGAGGGGAAGAAGAAAGATGAGAGATCTCTTCTCTGATTGTAGAGATCTTGTCAGTGAAGTGAATTGAAAAGTCTGAGGCAGTCAAGTTAGTAGGTGGAGGAGGAACAGCTAGGCGAAGAAGAGAGTTAAATGTGTGAAATAGTTGTTTGGGTTCGTGGGAGAGTGTGGTTATGAGGGTATTTAAGTAATTAACTTTTGCAGAGGAAAGAGCCAAGCTGTATGAGCTCAGCATAAATTTATAGTGGAGAAAGTCAGATGTACAGTGAGACTTTCTCCAACAGCGTTCAGCAGTTCTGGAGCATTTTTGGAGGTATCGAGTGAGCTTGGTGTGCCAGGGTTGCTGTTGGGGGGGCCTGCGGCGTTTAAATGTACAAGGTGCCATGATGTCTAGTTGAGAGGAGAGGGTGGAATTGTAGAAGGAGGTTGCAGAACTAGGACAGGTGAGGTTTGAGATAGGTAAAAGGAGAGTTTGGAGATTAGTGGAGAAATGCTCTAGGTCAAGACATTGGAGGTTTCTGTGAGAGTGATGTTCAGACGGTGGTGTCAATTGGGTCTTAGGTATGCCAATGTCAAAAGTCAGCAGATGGTGGTCAGATAAAGGAAAAGGAATATTGGAGAGATTAGAGGCAGTACGGAGGTTGGTGAAGGCAAGATCAAGAGTGTTTCCTACGGTATGGATTGCTAAATTGGACCATTGCATAAGGCCAAAGGAGGAGGTTACAGAGAGCAGACGAGAGGCATCAGTGCAATTGGGGTTATTGATTGGGATATTGAAATCTCCAAGTATAAGGGAAGGAGTGTTTAATAATACACACTAGAAAATTCAAAGCAACAAAACAACTATAATCAATTTGCTATATTATATATGAGTCAATTAGTTTACTTGACAAGCCTAAGAGTCAACATTACACTTTGTCTCATCCATAATCTTATCAGCAAAGGACAATAAAAGCTATTACAAATTTCACAGCAGAACCAGTTTACAGAATTAACCATATGACACCCCTTGCACTAATGATGCAATTGTCATTTCATTAATTAGTTAATCAACCAACCCTGCCAAGTATATGCCATCAGTTTAATCACAGCACGTTGATATAAGGTTTCTGATAGCCTTAGTATATATATATATATATTGAACGGATCTGTGTCTAAAGAAGGAATCAAGAATGTTCCAACTTAAGAAGTTATATCTGACTCAGGCTGCAGGTAGAATGAGATATAACTGTTCTATCAATAGGGATCAGTTCACAATAAAGACACATAGAACATTCAATAGTCCAGTTTATTTAATATAAAGTAAAGAGAAAGCTTTATACATTACCAAAAGTCTAGGATGAAGGAATTCAATTTGGGATTCTCCTCTATGGGTGCTCTAGCCTGTAACTCAGTCTGTTGCCCTTAGTCAATCTCCTTTGATCTTTTTTAAGATGATCTGAAGATATTGAATCCTCTCTCTTATTTTTCTCCCTATTTAACCATTATTTCCCCCTTATCAGTTCCTGCCCCTTGTTTGTAAATGGACGGTACCTGGGACTTAAATCTGGCTTTTGATTGGTTATGGGCGTATCTTAATATTTAATTATTAATGTGGCCCTTAGGGACTTTCATCAATAGATAGCACTATTTCCCTAGGTATGACGGCCTGAATTAGATCATTGATGACCTAGTTAAATAAATTAATTGACCTTTAATTTACTTATACTGGGGATATTTCAAATAACGTTAAATATCTGTCTTTGGTTATGTATATTCTTTGATTGAAACAGGGTTGGTTATATTAATCTTAATGCAATATGTCTATACCCTGTATCCATCTAACCTGTATGAATAACTGAGTGATGCATTCATCTTTACAAAGAAAAATAGAATCTAATTATATTAGTATATCTATATTACCTTTTACCCCTAAATCAGTCAAGGATGCAGTTTTAGACATTACTGTAGAAATCACACATTTAGTTTACATTTGTATATCATGCATGATTCCAATAGATTCATTTAAGTTCTAATATCCTGAAAATATGGAAGCAACCTCAGACTTTGGGTTCGCATGGCTGACAAACACTCTGGATTGCCTGCGATGTTCATGCACAAACAATTACATAGTTTGTATACCCCTTTGAAGCATTGTGAGTTTAAGTATCTCGGATTGTAAAGTGCCATTGAGTAATAAACCATTGTTCTCATTACCCTTGTACACATATAGCTCACAAATTAAACTGTAGATAAGTATTGCTCCTGTTTACTTCTTAAGGTTACAAAATACAAAGTTCCTTTGACCTGTGTTGAAACAGCATTACGTAATGTCCAGGCCAAGCTCACCAGCATCCATATTGTTTTTCTTTTAATATTAAAAATTATGGGGCACCAAATAGCACAACAGACCAGAACACTGGAACACCATAACATATGCAAATTGTGATGCACCATCGACACTTGGTAATACATATTTTACTTTGAAGGAACACTCCAAAGACCAGAAACACTACAGCTCCGTGTAGTGGTTATGCTTCCATAAGTTCACTGGTGCACACCGGCTTAAATTTTTTTAACTGGAGTTTCACAGATACAGCTTCCCATCTTCATTACTTCAAATGCAGACCCAGCAGCTCCTAAGCAGGAGTTTCTACCAGTCAATGGGATAAACCCTGCACTACCAGGTTTAGCTCAGGCAGGAAGTTTCCAGGTCTCTCTGAAGTAGTGGAGGGGGGTGTGACACCCGACAGACTCCAGGTAAGAGGTCAATCTATTCTAAAACAGTGTGACTACAATGGGGTTAACCAGGCCACTCTTTACAAAAATACCATTACAAAATGCTCATGCATGTTCCTTATCTATAGATACTATATTATTAGAAAACCCAAGCAGATTTAGTGGTCAAAGAAGAACTAAAATTAATGTCAACATTGTACATCTGGTAGAGGATATTTCATGTCTAATACATTAAGCTACCTCGGGAAACTGGTGAATGTTGCCTTAATTACATACAAACATGATTTGATTTACCTCTTTTTTCAGCTTTATTAGCGTAATTGCGAATTGCTGTAGGGCAAAGACCAGATCTTGACCAGACATGCCACTAGTTAACCGTGAAACAAAAACAGATTTATGGCAGTTGTTTTTTCTTCTTTGGTAGCAGATAATTATGATACTTATATGTATAAAAAAAATACTAACTGAAATATATTTTCATCATGCAAATAGAAATGAGGAATATTGCTATATTATATATCACCCTCTAAGATGTTTCACTGTGCAATACAAAACACTAACAGCAATACAATTCAGTACTCTAGAACTTCAAAATTCAGCAAAACAATAAAACCTAAAAAAGCCAACAAACAGTCCTGGTTTTGACAGGAGACTCTCATATTTTGGTGCATATCCTACCATTCTGGGTTTATTTCCTAATGTCCTTCTTCTATGGACACAGTTTGGGAATTACCCCACACAAGCACATCACAAATTTCATGCCAGCCCCACTCAGGCTTTTGAATGAATATATAAGCTGTCTTAAGTGTGGATGACAGGAACAGCTTCCAGTTGAGGCTGGCTGCCTTTTTTAGGCATTCCCTAGCCCTTTTGAGTCAGGCTTGCTCCCTCCTTGGTTGCTGGTATGCCCATTTTCTTGAGGTTGCCTAAGGTTCTATGTTCTTAGCTAGCACTAACCTAAACAATCCAAAGACTAAACAAACTGCAGAAGAGCATCAAAGAGTAATGAATTATCTATAAATACATGACTAAATAGAAAATAACATTGTACCCCCAAAAAACTGTAGCCTAGGATACTCTATACACCATAGCAAACGAGAGACTTTCACATATAAGGGGGCCTCAAATATCCTCAAGTTAACTATTGGGGATCCTGCTACTACTTTAATCTGCCAAGCAGGTGATGAGCTGTCCTTCATCCCTTCCTCTAATCCCATGTGCCAACGAACTCCACCAATCTCACATGACTTGCTTTAGTGGGTGGAAGGAGTAAAAAAAAAAGAAATTGTCTATACTAGACCAAAAATAATGAAAAAAGTATTTCTTAACACAACCCACACTTATAAAAGCTGCAACTACCAAGGCAATTAATAAACAGGGTGCCTTAGGTTACCCACCAACTTACAAAACACAGTGCCTCAGAAATCTATTTTGAATATTCTTCAAAAGATTTGATTTTACCAGACAAAAGCAAAACTTAAAAAAAAACATGACAAACGAAAATAGTCACAGTTTATCCAAATACAAACTATGTTACAAACAGAGCCAACAAAAAAATTATACACCCCAAGGGGGAAGTATAAAGAAGGGGGTCATAAAATACACAAGGATAAAAGAGGATCAGGATGGATGTAGAGGTAATATATAATTTTTTATTTTTGTGTTACCTCTACATCCATCCTGATTCTCAGGTTGTATTTCTCTTTTATCCTTGTATATTTTATAACCCACTTCTTTAAACTTCCCTCTTGGGGTGTATAATTTTTGTTTTGGCTCAATTTTGGAGTGTGTGAGGTACACTTTTTCAGGGTGGTTTACACCTATTCCACGTGTTTGTATATAGATACTGTACTGTGGTATTACTATGTTACAAACAGATTTACATGCACATTGTACTAGAAAAGTCTTTCTGTTCCTAGAGAGGTCTTGGTAAGGAAGATAGAAATTACATAGTTACATTGCTGAAAAGAGAATACAAGATACACCTAAAGAAACAAAAACAGAGAACACTCATATGGAAACACTATTTAGCAGGAATGCCCCTACTAGTAATATTGCACTCACAGAGTATGCGAATAATTCGAGCCCATCAAAGTTTCTTTAAGGTTCTGTAGTTAAGGGTCTAAGTTCCCAAGGGTATATGCAAAGAAAAAAGAACTGGAGATAGTGTGGCAATGTATATAGTATAAAAAGACACGCTTTAATTCGATACACTTACAAGAAGTGAAGAGTAAAAATGCCCATCAGATATCTGCATCCCTCTAACCAGAATGGTAAATGAAACAGGTAACAGAAATGCCAGGCTATAGTTAAAAAGCAGCTCAACGCATTTCGTCTATAAGGTAGACTTCATCAGGAAAAAATCAATAAAAACAAATATGACAATCAAGTAAAAACAATCCTCAGTTTCTTTTTAAATGTCCCTCTCGCCGTATTCAGCGTCTAATCCTCCAATCGGTGCGTTCAAGATCAACTGTTCCAGCCCATATATGGACTTCAGCTGAGCCTTCATGGAACGCACATGCGTTCCACCGTTCAGGAAACGACCCTCCTTTCCGTCATGTCATCGGTCTACGGCTGGAACGCATATGCGTTCCACTCGGTCGGCTTCACATGCCAGCAAAGAGCGGATGAAAAGATGGAAAAAAGATATATATGTATCAAAACCCAAAATGATACAATACTCCCAATGTAATTAAATATTGTTATACACAATATACACAATACTCTCAAACATACTTCAGTAGTATTATTACCAGATATATATATATGCTGTGTTTAAAGTTTAACTAATAGTAAGTGAACAAATGAATAATAAATGTATAATAAATAGTCTGTGTTCCATATGAAAACATATGAAGGACAGTGTGTTCCACTTATAGATCGTTCTCATAAAAGGCGACGATGCTGGAATCCATAAACCATTAAAAAAAAAAAATCTATAAAAATTAAAGAAAACAAATTAAATCAAAATCCACGTTCAACCCTAATGGTTGAAGGGTTTTCAGATTATGGATCCAGAATCCCTCCCTTTGCCTGAGCTTCATAACAATATCTCCACCCCTCACACCAAGTGATACTTGTTCGATAATCACCCAGGAGAAATTATGAATTTTAAATTGCGGACACTGGTTGCAATGAACTGGGACGGAATGATTTTTTTATACCCTTCTTGATGTTGTTCTTATGCTCTAAAAAGGACTTGGCCTTCCTACCCATTCTCCCCACATATTGTGCACCACATCCACATGAGAGGAGGTACACAACATGTGAGGAGGAGCAGGTAATTTGTCCCTGAATTTGGAAGGTCTCTTTAGTAATAAAACTTGAGAATGAATATGTATGGGACGGTTATCCCCTACAGGCTTTACATGTCCCGCAAGTGTGAAATCCTCTATTGCTTTTGGGTTTATCTATAGTATTACTCTGAAAGAGACTGTGTGCCAGATATGAGGAGAAATATATCCCTTTTCTATAAATAATTCTTGGGTTTTCTGGGAGTTAAGGGCCTATATACTCATCAAATTTGAGTACATTGCAATGTTTTTAATTTTTTTTATTTATAGCAAAAGTTTTAGAGTTGTACTAGGTGTTGAATGAAAACTCAAATGATTTATTGGAATTGTTAGTATATTTAACTTTGTCCACCAAAAGATCTCCTCTTTTGATATCCCCAATTCTTTCCACTTCAGCATCTAATAGTTCTTTCTAATAACCCTTCTCAATGAATTAACTTGTTAAAATAGCAGCTTGTTCTATATAAGTGTCTTTATTAGAACAATTTCTTCTAAGTCGAGTATACTGGCTTCTAGGAACTCCCGACAACCATCTAGGATGGTGTCCACTTTTAGATTCAATAAAACTGTTGGTGTCTGTAGGTTTAAAATATGTTTGGGTATGAATTTGGCCTTCTTGAACAAAAATCGTCAAATCCAGGAAATCTATGGAAGTGGATCTATACACTGGAGTAAAAGTAAGAGAAAAAGTATTATCATTAAGATACCGTAAGAAGTCTAGTAGTTGTTCTTCAAACCCCTTCCATATTACAAGGATGTCGTCATTATAACGACGCCAGAGCACCAGGTCTGCCCCATATGGATTATATTCCCAAATGAACTGGCGTTCCCAAAAATCCATAAAGATGTTAGCATAACTTGGGGCAAACCTGGTGCCCATGGCGTTGCCCTTGATTTGCAGGAAGTACTCATCATTGAACATGAAGAAGTTGTGGGTTAATATGAATTGAATTGCTTCGAGTAGGATCTCTACAAATCCCTGACTCAAAGTTGTATACTTTTCCAAATTGCTCTTAACAGCTCGTAAGCCGAGTTGGTGATCAATAACCGTATATAAGGATCCTACGTCTAAAGATGCCCACATATATCCCTCATGCCACTCGATAGAATCTAAGCATTCCAGCCGTAGACCGATGACGCAACGGACGGAACTTAGACCCTTAACTACAGAACCCTTAACTACAGAACCTTAAAGAAACTTTGATGGGCTCAAATTATTCGCATACTCTGTGAGTGCAATATTACTAGTCGGGGCATTCCTGCTAAATGGTGTTTCCCTATGAGTGTTCTCTGTTTTTGTTTCTTTAGGTGTACCTTGTATTCTGTATTTGCATCCAAGGATTTGAGGAATCCTTTTGTTACTACCTAGAACACAAGGGAAGTAATTACCTTTATTTCCAATTGTACACTGCTGCACCTGGGTGGTCTATTGGTGTGTATATATATGGCTGAAAAGAGACTTGCGTCCATCACGTTCAGCCTTCCTCACATATGTTTTTGCTGTTGATCCAAAAGAAGGCAAAAAACCCTAGTCTGAAGCGCTTCCAATTTTGCAACAAACTAGGAAAACATTCCTTCTTGACCCCAAAATAGCAGTCAGATGTCTCGTTAGATCAAGCAGCTATTACCCCACTAATTAGAGATTATATCCCTGTATGTTATGTTTTTGCAAGTATTTATCCAATTGCAGTTTAAACATCTGTATGGAATCTAGTATAGATTTGGCTTGTCACTCAAAATGAATTACAAAATTTAGGTTTAATCAGGGATTATTTATACTTTTCTGTTTATCTCATATCAGATTCTAGCTTTGCTCTTCAGAGGAGGAGCAGAGTATTGCAGGAATTCAAGTTTTATGAAGGGCAAATAAGGCATTCCAAAAACCTGGCTGAACTGCACAATGTAATATAGTTATGTACAGGTGTTTCCGATCTCTTAGTAACCAGGTGAGATCATCTCAGTGAAACAAGGCAACTAGTTTGGGACCAAACCTGACATACATTTTATGCATTATGTCTCCCAGAGAAATATCAGCCAGAATGAAGCATACATTCTTTATAGGGAATGTGGTACACATGGACAAACTTGTCATCACTGCTTTAGGACAACAAGAAAAAACTTATAGTCATACACATTTGCACAATGTGTGTGCTAAACGGTTTGCAAAAATAAAATTAAAACAAATATATACATATATATCTATATATATATAGATATATTGAATGAGACAAATGTGTATATATCATTTCTACTTTGGGCATCTGTCATACTTTCTACTTCTACATTCACTCTCATCACTAGCGTCTTCCATCTCTCTTCATATCTCTCAACACTGATTTTAATTCTGTGCTATAGCCTTGTCCTTCCGTCAGCACTGATTAACACCTACCCATTTGTCTATCTTCCATCCTTCACCCTTTGAGCTATCACTCCCCTCCCCTTGCTGTTATATTCTCTGTTTAATCTCTCTTCTCTTTTTTATTGAAACAAAGTGTTCATGAGCACAATAACACCAGAGTATACAAATCTGACCATGAAACTCTTCCGAGAATTGTCAGGCACAGTAGCCTCACAGCAGCATAACTATTCCCATTGCTCAAAAGAAAGCAACTGAAGCAAATCTGACTTTAAATTCCAGTAGTTTTTTACTTTTAATAAAAAAGCTTTTTTTAAAAGTTTATTAACTGAAGAGGAACATGAACCACAAATATGTTAATGCATATTATAACAACAGATTATGCATTCTAGCATTTATTAATAGTAAAAAAAAAAAAAAACACTTTGCATTACAGTAACAGAACACTGCAAACAGTTTAATTTGACTGTGGTCCCCTCCGGAAATGCTGAGGAATGCTTGTTCTGGGTGTGCCCCAATTCTCCTTATTTCTATGTATTGTAATTGGAAATAATAAGTGTTCACTATAGTATTAAACAAAAGATAAATGCAGGCAGCAATAAACAATTTAAGGATTCCCAGACCTTGTAAGTGTATAAAACATAAAAGAAAACAGAGTAAACTGGGCCCAAAATATATGTACTGTGTATTATACGTACACAGGTCTTCAAAGGGTTATACACAATTGACCTCAAAGATAAAGACAAAATAATAGTGCAGTACAGTATATACAGTATATGTGTGGTAGATAATTTGGTGTCAGTTCCACTAACATTTTTTTTAGCTAACTTAGAGCTTTGCTGTATTCCGCATGGATGGAACAATCCCCGTCTAAGGATATATAATGTTGTGGTCTCCATGGATACTTAAAATAAAATATGCACAAACAGTTAATAACATACGACTACCTTAAGACCCAGCACCCCTAACGACCAGAGACTTCTTCCGCTATCTACAACTCTGTGATTTCGCCCATACCACGGAAGTTAGGACTGCACTCTCCAAACAAATGACCTTTTTCGAACGCATATGCCTTAACGAACACATGCCCACGAAACTGATTACTACCATGTACAGCCACATTGGAGGAGAGTCCGGGGAATGGTGCACATTAGCTTACACAGACAGATGGGAGGCTGACCTGGTGGGGAAGTTGGATGGGGAAGACTGGCGGGACATATGGGACGCATGTTCCAAGGTATCTATCTGCACTGCACTACAGGAACAAACATACAAGACCCTATTCCGGTGGTACACCACCCCGGTTAAACAATACCACATGGGACTAAGCCCCACGGATACTTGTTGGCGACTATGTGGGGAAAAAGGCTCATACAGCCACATGTGGTGGCAATGTCCCAAGGTAAAAGCATACTGGACAGAGGTGACAAACATGAACTCCCGTATACTACAAAAAAGGCTAACAGCAGAACCATGGTCATGCCTACTCTCCAGACCGACAGACGGACTGGACAAATATGATCAGAGCCTTTTAAACAGGCTAAATCTTGCAGCAAGAAGGGCTCTAGCGCAACACTGGATAAAAACCGACACCCCACCCATCACACTAGTGCAGGAAAAAATTAGAGACAATTGTCTGATGGACAAGTTGACAGCTCAGGTCCGAGACCCCACAACCACTTATCATAAAGTCTGGGCACTATGGGAGCAATTCGACACATAGTGCCCATCACCCATCCCCCCCCCACCTGTCAATTTCAGCCTGTCAAGAAAAACAGATTACAGAGACCGGACCAGACCAGGGACACATGGAAACACACCGACAAAAGATAATGTGACTCAGAATACAACTCACAAATACTCGCACACATATTGGGACGAATCTCACTTGTAACAAAGCTAGCAAGTTATCTTATTTCTGTGTATATATGTTATACGTGTTCATACAAACAAAAACAGGCAGTTACCGTATAGCTAAGGGGCTTCTGCGTAAGCCAACACACAAGCTAATACCGCAATGTAACTACAGATGTGAACATGAATAATGAAAAAAAAAAAGCCCTCGTTGCGAGGCAAGTCTCAGCGGGATAAAGGACCGGCGTGTATTGTTTACTTAAATAGCATTATGTTACCAAGTATGATATTCATGTTGGCTTCTGCGCAGGCCCTAAATGTTAATGTATACTTACCATGCCTATCGAGTGAAAAATAAAGAATGAAAAAAATAAATAAATAAATAAAATAAAGTATGCAGAACATATGTGGAGATGAATACAGGAAAAAATAAACTCCAATGGTGAAGTAAGTTCTGATGGGAAATCAAGTAAATAATTAAAGCAATGTACTTACAATTACTAGAGCAGAACTTGCTCTAGTACAAACAGCATGGGTGGTATAATCCCCACCTAAGGATATGATGGTACCAGGAAGCATTTGATGGATACACACATACATATATATTAAACTTTTTATTTACCAAACAATAAAAGAAGTATAAAATACTATAAGGAGTCCCACTTTACGTATTTCGCCTCTCCAAGGCTTCTTTAGAAGTGTGGTTAGATCCTTGTAAAGTATCTGTAAATGAAGATTGCTCTCTGATGAGGATAGTGCTAGTTTCCTGAAACCATTCTAGTGCCCTGGACATATTTGAGAAAAAAGTCTGTAAAGAGCTTAAAATTTTAGTAAACAAAACAGGAGACAAACCAAACATATCTAGAAAAGAAAGACAGACACTAAAAGATTTATACAATGACACATCGATAATAATCAAACCAGCTGGTAAAGGCGGAGGCCTTGTCATTTTGTCCAAAGAACAGTATGAGGAAGAAGCTGATAAACATCTAAATGACCAAAACAAGTATGTCAGATTGGCCAATAACCCAACTTCGGATATAAAAATAAAATGTAAAAATTACCTGGACCGGGGTATAGATGCAGGGATCCTGGATCAAAAAGAATTTCACTATATAAGTGTTTTAAATCCTAGGATCCCCGTAATTTTTTTCATGCCCAACGTACATAAAAATCTAGAAAAAACCCTAGGACAACCTATCATCTCTGGTATGGGATTTTTTCTTTCCAATCTATTCGAATGTATCAACATTTTATTACAACCATATGTCACTAAAACTAAGTCATACCTAAAAGACACCATGGATTTAATAAATAAACTTTATAATATTGTTTGGGAAGAGAAGTTTGTACTAATTACCTACGATGTATAGTCATTGTACACCATAATTCAACATGACAGAGGATGTCAGGCAGTCAGATCCATATTAGAAATTGATGGTTCCATGATCCAGGAACAAATTAATTTTTTTATTGAAGGCATAGATATGATTTGAAAAAAATATTATTGTTGGTTTAAGGATGGCTTTTATTTACAAAAACCAGAAACAGCTATGGGCAACAGGTTTGCACCCAGCTATGCCAACCTCTATATGGCAAAATGGGAAGAATGCCATGTTTTGAATGGGCATGGCTGGGTGAAAAACCTGGTGTCCTACTCCAGATATATAGATGATCTCCTCTTTGTTTGGAGGGGTTCTGTTTCATCAGCACAAGATTCTATAGCATTTTTAAACTCCAACGAAGAAGGAATAGTTTTAACCACAGATTATAGTAACACTGAAGTCACCTATTTAGACTTAAACATCTACATAAAGGACAACAAAATAAATACAAAGACACATTTTTAAAATGTACATGTTAATAATTATATAGATACTAAGAGTTGTCATAATAAAGTATGGTTAGAGAACATACCCAAGAGTCAGATGATAAGACTGAGAAGAAATTGCTCAGAGACTCCTATCTTTAAGAAACAAGCAAATGTTTTGAAAAAAAGATTCACACAAAAAGGATATGGCGACAAAGAGATAGAGTCCACTATAAATCAAACACTTTATACCGCACTTTATTTGAAGTATCCGTGGAGACCACATCATTATATATCCTTAGACGGGGATTGTTCCATCAAGGCGCAACACAGCAGAGCTCTAAGTTAGTTAAAAAAATGTGAGTGGAAGTGACACCAGATTATCTACCACACACATACTGTAAATACTGTAATGCACTATTATTTCGTCTTTATCTTTGAGGTCAATTGTGTATAACCCTTTGAAGACCTTTGTACGTATAATATTCTGTACATATATTTTGGCATCTGTTTACTCTGTTTTCTTTTATTTTCTATTTATGTTTTAGTTTCTATGTATGTTTGGAGCCAGACCACATTGCCCCTCTATCTTAGAGGCTCCATTGGAGGTGACGACAGGAAAGTATAAATTGTAGGAGGTTTTACAGGTAGGGTCACCTTAATATTTTTATTTTATATAAAAATAGATATATATGCATTGTTAACCCACCAATGTTATGGTTGTTGGGATTAAAATCAGCCTGGGCCCTTTGTGGATGATGGATATTTGCCAACTCATTCAGAGCTCTGGAAATTGGAAATGAATAGCAGAGACGTGTTCAATAACCAATTCAGATTTTATTCATCCGTCAGTTATATTAATACCCCGTTTTCATAGCAGGATGGGAGGGGGGAAAATGAGCATATGGGCGTGGCAATGATATAGATTGTTTTTCACAAGTTATGAGCAGCTGTTTCTTATTATAATTCTACGTTATATAAAGCATGTATATTTGATCAAAACAAGATATTTACAAATACCAAAATCTTGGACAATTAACAAGAACATTTCGAAATCAGTATGGTCATTCTCCTAAATGATATTAGATAAATTCTTCCCAGAATCGAAGATACAATTCCAAATTTATTCTTGGTTCACATTAACCCTCATATGAACAGCTAGGATAGATGGGAAAATGGATATTCGTATCTACAATTCCCCTCTTAGATCATATCATGATCTACCTTACGGAAAATATCCATGGGAGGCCTGCGGCAGAGAAACAAAAGGAGGTATATTCAGACGTGCTAGTCACGTCTGCGGGACTTTCGTTATTTCTTCACCTCGATTTCCCTCATTTGCTCTGTGCCGTAGGTTTTCCCTTTAAGAGGAGTTCGAGCTGTCAATTTTCAGCTTTTTCAATTATCTGTTGAATACATCTTTTAAGTGTACAAGTTAAATATTTCAAACAGCTGACATGTTAACCAATTTTAAACAGACTGACCATCATGTTATCTGTAGCTTGAGCCTTGGGTCAATACAGGCAAAGTTTATTATTCCCAACAATGGGATTATTATTATTATAATTCACAACGTAAACACATATAGTCAAAATGGGAATAATATCTATTCCCCCTCTTTGGACCAGGGTCTTGGATTACCAGTCCACCCAGTGAACTCGTGCCAAGGCCAAAAAACCCAGGGGCAAAAACTCATATTTGAGGAAAAAAGCACATCTGGGGAAACTCTTGTGAGGGTCATGACTGTGTAGACATGTCATCCCCTCACGTTGACAGCATTAGTGACTTATAAAAACCTGCACTTGTAAGTAAATAGCTCGGGTATCGGGATTGGGAAACACTTCTTGATAAGTTTGAAAAGGACCACTTACATATTAAATCATGAGATCATTTTTAATCAGTTTGCAATTCTAACAATAATCCCAATCATGACCTTGCATCCTATGTCTCCTAATCACATCTCTATTTCGATGGTCCAGTCATATCCACACTTAATAAATGGAAATCCATCCTTGGTACACCCAACATACATTAATGACACACATAGTACATCCATGCCTGAGTAAGCTAACACTTCCTCTCTCTCCGGCTAACTCTACAAAAATACAAATAACAAAATAGTTCAATAGTCCAGCATAGTCCAGAAAAACAGAATAAGTCTTTCAAGGAGTATAAAGAATCTTAGACACCATAAACTTTGTTCCATAATCTTAGACACCATAACATAGCTAAGGGTAGCAATATGTCTGACAACAAGACAATGTCAGCTTCCACATAGTTCTTAATTCTTCTGTTTGCTGGATGTTCACCACAATACTCTGTGCAACACCCCAATTGTTGAAAGGGTAATACAGAAATAGCGGCATTAGACTGCACTGCACCTTCAGGACTTTCCAAGTTAGTTTATGTCCTCATAAGTAAGCATCTCAGTTTCTACGGCCAGCATGGATTTTGACCAAACAGATTTAATTGCAAAAAAGGTAGGTAGGCAGGTAGGTCAGCCAGAGAGATTGGTGTGTAGTCCCAAATATCAGGCGGCACAAATACTCCAGTACGGTCTCTATAATCATACAAACACAAGGATCAGTACGACATCAATAAATTATCTAGGCTAAACTCAAATTAGAGACTAAAGTTAAACTCTTAACTAGTGTAACATGTACGTCTCTCAGTTTTGCTTATAATTCATTGAATTTGTCCTTTATAAAATTTTTATACATAATTTCCCTTTAGAATGCCTTTGTATGGATGAGAGAAGTACTCATTCTATATAAATGTTTGTTGAGTACTAAAACACTAACATATACAATGATATAGATTGTTTTTCACAAGTTATGAGCAGCTGTTTCTTATTATAATTCTACGTTATAACACGCATGTATATTTGATCAAAACAAGATATTTACAAATACCAAAATCTTGGACAATTAACAAGAACATTTCGAAATCAGTATGGTCATTCTCCTAAATGATATTAGATAAATTCTTCCCAGAATCGAAGATACAATTCCAAATTTATTCTTGGTTCACATTAACCCTCATATGAACAGCTAGGATACATAGCAAAATGGATATTCGTATCTACAATTGTGTGCAATGTAGTCCTGCAGGAGACGGGCTTAACCACCGTAAGGGTGGCATAACATACCCTACTTTTTTAACCCCGTCTTTGGTCCACCTGCCCTCACAGTGCTCTGATCGCCATCTGGGGGTCTGCCTGGCAACCCAGGCAGTCCCCCATAGCCAGTGACGGTGATCTGCAGCACCTGAACGCAGTGAAAGCCTGTCACCATGACCACTGTTACAATGTCTCAGCCAATGATTTGTAACCTGTCTCTGCCCATCTCTTCTCCTCACTTTGATCTGAGGCAAAATGTTAAATTAATAGAAATTTTTTTTTAATGTTTTTTAACCCTTTCAGTGCTGATCATAGCATTAACCCTGTGATCAGTCTGATTAGGGTGATTATTACCTTGGTACTATTAATTTTTTTTTTTTTTTTTAATACATTGGTACATTTGCTACAGCTGACAATTAATATTTTTTTAAATGTATTAGCCCCTTCCTTGATGCCTGATCATGGTACTGTACAGTATCTGTGCTGTATCAGTGATCAGTGTGATCAGAGGATGCTATGATCAAGCTGACATTTTTTGGGAAGGCTATTTCTATAAAAATCTAAATTACACATTTTTAAAAATAACCCTTTTAGTGCTAGTAGCAGCTGTTTAATCTCCGATCTGTAATTTTCTTTACATTTTTGGATTGGGTGTTAAGTTTTCTGTGGGTGGAAGTGGGAATTATCCCCTTAGAGACATAGTTAAAATTAATCCTCCTAAAATAAAATTATATGGTGGAGGAAGTGTATACCATTCTGGCAGGTTCAGATAGTGACACTATTGCAGACAGTGACACTATGACAGCCTTTCCCAGCCTCTGACCTATCACAGTCCTCCTGTCATGGTGCCCCACCACCATCTACAAGAAGGCACTTAGTAAGCTCTGCCGTGTCAGAGGAAAACTGGGTACCTAGAAATACGCCCATTCACTGCTACACCTGGCATCACAATAACAGAGATTTATGAGCCAGTGAACTATTTTAGCCTCTTTATGGCAAACATACTTGAGCTAATGGTTGAGCAAACCAACTTGTTTTCCAGCAAATACCTTTCTGTGAACCCATGATTATTGTGACAAACTGGACCTCGTCACAGGTTCTTCGAGGGGCATACTTGCCAGCCTCTTACCCTGTGACTATGGCCCCTGTGTTAAACCCTAATTGAAAACACTATTTGTACCTCTTAGACCAAAACCACGAATAGAACTTAACCGCGAATTCCCTAGAACTATTTTCAGCATGAAAACTTCGCGGTTCCTGGTCGGTCCTCCAGCGGCACTTTGCCACCATTCTATGGAACTATTTTCGGCTATGGGACCATGCCTACAGTCGGTAAAAACTATGACTTCCATAAAATTTCTGAACCCCTGAACTGATCTGGGTGATTTATGTATATGTTGGTCACCCAGATCAGGGCTATCAGGAGATGTAACGTTTGTGGGGATATTGTGTGTTTTGGGGTACTTTTGGGACTTTTTAGAAATGTGTGTTTTTTTGTGTTTGGAGATAATTGAGTTTAGTATAGTGCTTGACTTAATTATCTCCTATTTAAAGGGGAAGGCTTATTGTATTGTATGTGGGAGTGTCATACATTGTAAACGTGTTATCATTGGTTTGTAAGTTTGTGTCCCTGTTCCCAACAAGATCCATGTATGCGTACACCTTGCTTGGGGATTGTCATAAAAGGCCAGTGTGGCACCATTAAAACTCAGTTCCTGCTTAACCCTCAACACATAGCCTCGTCTCATGATTGTAGGGAACCAGTATACAGCTATACCACTAGCTCTTATAAGAGCTTTACAGCTAAAATCTCTTGGAGGAGAGGCCTTCCCACTGAGTACCTGGATCCAGGAGTTTGGTCCAGGACGGGAAGGGACGGCAAGACCCCAGCCAAGCTGCAGCGGTTCGTGGGGTCTACGGTGCTTATGCTCCTTGGCGTCAGCTAGGAAGCATTGATTGACGGAGGTACCAAGTCGGGGTGCCAGATGGTACGTCACAATTATATTAAAGTAGAAAAACCATGTTGCACCCCACTGATGTTGCAAAAAAGGAAACCATTTTGGGATTACTTTGAGCAAATGCTGCCATTCCTTAGTTTTATTGATAACACACTGTGCCCCCTAGAAATGACTCATTGTTTGACAGGGTCTACAAAATTCAGCCCCTTATTCAATTCCTGCCTGACAAATTTTCTCAAAATTATGTCCCAATCCAAAACATTGGTATTGACAAATTCCTTGTGAAATGTAAATGCAGACTGCTTTTCAAACAATATGTCCCATCAAAGCAGTCACAATACAGCATCAAATTTTATAAATTATTTGAATCCACTACCTGCTATACATGGGTGTTTTGGATTTATCAAGGGAAGGTAAAAGGTAAAATAGCTATCTTGACCCATTTGACAAACTTATTGGCATATTATACCAACTATTCTGGATTCCCCTGACCTTGGACTGTCCTTGTTTATGTTAAGCCCATCCTTTATTAAGTAGCTACACCAAACAACTCAAAATACTACATTTAGAATAATTGTTAAATTGAATGCCATCATGCGGCAATATTCTTTCTTATGGATGCCATGTTCTCTATGTCTTTACAAGTTGAAAAGGGACATTGTATAAAGCAAGAGCACCAAAATTGGAACAAAATAATTAACCAAATAAATTATCAATGCTTAATGGAGATCTATATATAGGGTGAGGTAGAGGCAAAAATGCCTACAAAATTCAAAATATAAACAAAGAAAAAAAATTAGACCTGTGCTGCAGATACTCCACACTGAAGTCCCAACAGCAAACACAAGTCCTGCGCATCTAGTATAAGTGTGCACACCCAGGTGCTACCACAATTTATTTGAGGACAAAGTTAATGCAGCAAACTTTTCGAGCAGCAGCCCTTTCTCAATGCTAATGTCCTACAGTATATGCAAGATAACAATATATACAAAAAATAGTGCTTACATAACCCAAAAGTGCCACCCCCATGTAATCAAATCCAGAAGCAGGATCAGATGTGCAGTACATTCCCATCACTCTGGCATGTTTGATGATTCCAATCACTTCCTGGATCGGCAGAAATAGGCGTGATGACATCATCACATAAAAAAGCCCCCCCTTTTTTTTTAGTCTGGAAATAATAGCAAGACAGCATTTTAAGCTATCAAAACAACACACAAAATATCAGCAAGTGATGGAAAAAACACACTTATGACTATCAGAGTAATATTTATTACTATAATTAACAAATACTTGAGCACATATTTATTCCTAAAGCATGTGTATAAAGATACAATTAAGTTTATGCTCAAATCTGCAAGCACTAAGGCATATATACAATTACAAAATATATGTGCAGAGCCAGGGAGAGCAGAAATAACTACACAGATTACCCAACCAGTGAAGTGTATAATACAGTATAGATATAACAATTAAGTAGACAAAACAGAAAAATATATCTATATATATATATATATATATTATTATTATTATTATTATGATGATATTTATAGAGCGCCGTCAAATTCTGCAGCGCTTTACAATGGGTGGACGAACAGACATGTAGTTGTAACCAGACAAGTTGGACACACAGGAACAGATTTGGGTTGTTTGGGTTGAGGGCCCTGCTCAATGAGTTTATATGCTAGAGGGAGTGGGGTAAAATATATACAGAGACCAGCCTCACTATCTTGTGGGGGTGAAAACTAGAGTGCCATTCCAGATGTTGTAAGTAAGAGGGACTAACTGGCTGGAGACATAGCAAGGTCATACACTAGTTAGATACAAAAATTATTTACATACCCTGATCCAAGGAGCATCCCGGAGTGGGCACATAGAAGGTGCACCTAGAGCAACCAGTGCCACTCAAGCTTCTCATTGAGACCATGAGGTGACACTGTATCCAGGAGGTGCATCCAGCGAACTTCTTTTTGCAACAGTATTTTTTCTCTATTCCCGCCTCTCGTGAGTGTGGGTACCCTTTCCAATATTTAGTAGCGTAGTTAAGAAGCATTGTGTCTATTTTCTCTAAAGTGTCACACGACTGGAGTATCAGAAGTGGGACTGCGAATTGCAGTTTTGTGCTGAGACACACGATCTTTTAAGGCACGAATCGTCTTGCCTACATTTTGAGGCAATGTGTAATAAAAATACTGAGACCTTCTTGCACTAACTCATATCAGGATTTAGAAATTTTGTGTGAAAATTAAACTTTGTGTGTGAAGAAAAATGAAATACACCATGACCGCTCGACACCATAAGCACTGCAGACCCCACGAACCGCCGCCGCCTGGTTGGGGTCTCGCCGTCTCCTACCCACCCTGGACCTACGACAAGGCTCCAGGCTCCAGTGGGTGAACCTCTCTTCCTTCAGAGAACGAAGCAGGAACAAGCTCTTAAAAGAGCTTGGTGATTATAGCCAGGGGAGTATACATAGTTACATAGCTGAAAAGAGACTTGCGTCCATCAAGTTCAGCCTACCTCACATTTGTTTTTTGCTGTTGATCCAAAAGAAGGCAAAAAAACCCAGTTTGAAGCACAATTTTGCAACAAGCTAGGAAAAAAATTCCTTCTTGACCCCAGAATGGCAGTCAGATTTATCCTTGGATCAAGCAGTTATTACCCTATATTATTGTACATTGTAGGGTACAGCATATAACAATCCCCAGTGTACATGCAGCCTTTTCCCCCACACATGAGACGAGGCTCTATGTTGAGGGTAAAACAGGAACTCAGCAGTCTGAGGGTTTATTGGCACTTATATGCAACTTTTCCCACAAGGTTACCACCCACGTGGTCTTGTGGAACAACCAGTCAAACACATTACAGCACAGTCAGACACTCCCAGCCAAAGCATACAGACCCTCCCCTCTGCCTGTGATATAATTACTGGACACAATGGGTTAACTAAATTATCACAGGCAGGAAAATATACAGTTTTATACAATATTCATAACTTCCGAACCATAAATGCAAGTCACAAAAAGTCATATTCTGAACCTGTATAAGCAGTATACAAACATATGTCAAAATCATACAAATTGGTCCAGTGGTTCAAAAGTTAGATGGAAGTCATATTTGACCGACTGCAAGCATGGCTTTCATGCCCAAAACAGTTCCACAGATTTAGGCTGTGCACCCGGTCTATCTTCTCCTCTATCCTGGAGATAATTGGTTTAAGTAACTGTAGTAAACTCAATTATCTCGAGGTACAGAAAATATCACTAAGTTACAACTGCAACAAAACACATTAAAATACATAACTGATATTCTATAGAACTGAACCCCCACATTTGGTTCCCCAGATAGCTTTGATCTGAGCGCTCAATATAGCCGGACGGCTCTCAGATCCCACGAACACAGTCAAATCGATATGGGGTTAAACAATAGCAAGGACTGATGAGAGTTTGAGGAGGGACAAAGCAGCCAGTTTCAACTGGTCTGGCAATGTCCCTGGGACAACGCCCTGCTGGAGAACAATGGGACAGGAAACGGGGGAGGGGAAGTGCCTCTTCCCCTCCCCCGTTTCCTGTCCCATTGTTCTCCAGCAGGGCGTTGTCCCAGGGACATTGCCAGACCAGTTGAAACTGGCTGCTTTGTCCCTCCTCAAACTCTCATCAGTCCTTGCTATTGTTTAACCCCATATCGATTTCCCATGGATGCAAAGGGGCAGAAAAAGTGTCCCAAAATCCAATAAGCCCAAACAGATTTTTTTAATGGCAATACTCCCCAGGGGCCAAAGTCACAAGGCAAGAGGCTGGCAAGCAGGCATCTCCAAGAACAAGTGGCAAAGGGCACTTTGTCTCAGTGGCTACTAAAAAAGATTGGATATACCCCACTTTGAATACTCTGGGCTGTCTAATTTTGATAATGTAGCATGCTGGGGGCTGCCATTACTGGCATATGGTCTCATTCCTGGGCTACAGTTTCAAAGCAATATAGGTCCAGCAAACCAATCTGGCAAATTTCAATATGTAAAAACTGAAAAAGGCAAGCCCTATATATGATGCTGTAACTTTACAAAAAACCTGTACATGGAGAACATCATTGTACTCAGGGGACATCACAGTATACAACTATGTACACATTTTATTGCAGTAAATGCTAACAGTTATGACATTCACAGTTAAAATGCATTGCAGAACTTATATAACAAAAAAAATTATCTAATTTAGGTTTCATATAAAAATAGTTGATGTGAAATGAAAGCCATATTTCTCCCATACAGAATTATATATAATAAGTGTGAGTGCACTTATTATGAAAGAGGTCAGTTATAGTTGAATACAACTCAAATTGTTGGATTTGATTTGGTTAAGCATTGTCACTTTAATTATGTAGTTATGGCACTTTTTTTTTATGTTGTTGCTTTTATATATAGTTCCCGGATATACCCATGGAAGCACTAAATACGGGTATAGCTCCTCCCACTCCCAAACTGGACAGGAACACCTAATTAAACAAATAGAGAGTCCCCTCCCCTATATCTCCAGCCTTGTTTTTTCATGTCCACTCACATGGACATGGGATGTTTTTACACCTCCTCTTTTTCTTTTTTTGGCTTACTCGGGTCTAATGGTACCCCAGGCCATAGGGAGTTCAGCCTCTCTCCCCATGGTAGCCTCAGGACACGGCGCCTCACAAAGGGCGACCCCCTGAAAGATTCTCCCCTTAGCGAATATGAAATCATGCTGCAGTGACCCTATAGGTAGCAGCTGGATGTGCCAGTACCCATGAGGTAATAATTCCCAAATAAGGCTTTCCCATGTACTATTCATATTAAGGAGGATAAAAGATTGAATTGCCTCTCCATGAAGAATTGGTCCTTATGTTGGATTCCTCATCTGGGACTGGCGAGTTCTGAATATGGTAGTCTTGCAACCCTGAATTTATTAGTTCTGTTGGATTTATTGGAGGCTTATACACCTTGGATAATTCTGGGGAACTCCCAATCTTTAAATCTTGGTTAGCCTAAAACCTCCTCCAATATCAGGTGTTTATTTCCGGTTTGGTAATTGAAACGCATTTGGAATGCATGCCTAAAGCGATGTTTGTTCCTTCCATAAGCAGGGGATACTTTCCCTAACTTCCAGTTCTAGTTTGGCTATCTTATCATTGTTTGTTGGACAAGTTCTCCCTGGATGAGTCTTTGTGTATATTGCCTTGGAAGCTCCTTTCTTCCTCTTTCTTTGCAATTTTGGTTACTTGGCTACAGGTAAGTGTTTTGATTATTTATCTGTTCCCCATGCTATTATTTAACTCAGTATTTTCTACAGGGAATTCTGTATTCTAGAATGAAATTATTTTGATGGGTAAAAATTAGAGCATATAGCTTATATTTAATTTTTTGCTATTTTATTTCTTTCTTCTGAATTATCGTTCTTCTGAATTATTACTTCTGTTACTGGGAAAATATTTGAAGGGCTATTAAGGGATAATATTCAGGCATTCATTGGGAAGAACTTTGTTATTAGCAATAATCAGCATGGTTTTATGAAACATAGGTCATGTCAAACTAACCTAATTGCATTCTACGAAGAAGTAAGTAGAAGTATAGATCAGGGTGTTGCAGTGGATGTGATCTACTTGGATTTTGCCAAGGCATTTGATACGGTTCCTCAAAACAGGTTAGTCTTCAAACTAAAAGAAATTGGTCTAGATGAATATTCTTGTTCTTGGGTAGAACATTGGCTTAAGGATAGAGTACAACGAGTTGTCATTAATGGTAAATTTTCAGGCTGGACAAGAGTGGTAAGTATTTAACATATTTATAAACGATCTTGAAATAGGCATTGAAAGCCATGTATCAGCGTTTGCAGATGACACAAAACTTTGTAAAGCAATAAAATGTGAGCAGGATATTGCTTTGCTGCAGAGGGATTTGGATAGATTGGGGGACGGGGCACTAAAATGGCAGATGAAATTTAACGTAGAGAAATGCAAAGTTATGCACTTCAGTGTTAAGAATGCACAAGCAACTTACACACTAAATGGTAGTGAATTAGGGATAACCACACACGAGAAGGATTTGGGAATTGTTATAGACAACAAATTAGGCAGCAATATGCAATGTCAATCTGCAGTTGCTAAGGCCAGTAAGGTTTTGTCATGTATAAATAGGGGCATAAATTTTCGGGATGAAAATATAATTTTGCCTCTTTATAAATCGCTGGTAAGACCACACCTTGAATATGCTGTGCAATTTTGGGTGCCTGTTCTAAAGAAAGATATCATGGGACTAGAAAAAGTCCAGAGACGAGCTACAAAATTGATAAAAGGAATGGAGCATTTTAGTTATGAAGAAAGGTTTAAAAAAATTAAATCTGTTTAGTTTGGAAAAACGGCGCCTGAGAGGGGATATGATAACTTTATACAAATATATTCGGGGCCAGTACAAACCTTTATTTGGAAATCTATTCATAAACAGGGGTCACACATTTAGGCTGGAAGAAAGGAGATTTCAGCTAAGGCAAAGAAAATGTTTTTTTTACAATAAGAGCAATAAGGATATGGAATTCTCTGCCTGAAGAGGTGGATTTGTCAGAGTCATTACAGATTTTTAAACTGCAATTGGATAAATACTTAAAAAAACATAACATACATATAATTTCTAATTAGTGGGGTAATAGCTGCTTGATCCAAGGAGACATCTGACTGCTATTTTGGGGTCAAGAAGGAATTTGTTCCTAGTTTGTGGCAAAATTGGAAGCGCTTCAGACTAAGTTTTTTGCCTTCTTTTGGATCCACAGCAAAAACATATGTGAGGAAAGCTGAACTTGATGGACGCAAGTCTCTTTTCAGCTATGTAACTATGTAACTATGTAATCTCTGCTGTATATGGGAGCTATGAATGATCATTTACATTTTTGAGCTGTCCATTAAATATGGAGTCTTCTAAAAATAGGTTGCAATCTAGAGGTTTGGAGTAAGTCACTTTTTTCAAATTTTTTATAAAATTCAAATAAAGTATATTCAATTAACACATTTAAAAAAGAGTGCATGTATCTTTTCTAAATCCTTGAGTCATAGTTCTAATCATAGATCCACCTTTATAAAGAAGAAGGGCAAGATCGCATTATGTGAAGCCTGCAACGACAAGGTTCTTCCTACAAAAATACTTTGTATGGCCTGTCTTAAAGCAGCAGCCGGTCCTTCAGAACCAGATAGAGATGTCCTCTCATATATCAGACAAACTGTTTCAGAAGGTCTATAACAGGTAGAGGGAGCAGGGAAAAGACACAGATCCTTCAGTCGTGATTGTAATCAAGAAGTTGGCTCAGAGGAAAATATTTCTCTGATCTTTGAAGATGATATATTCTCTTCTCAAGATGAGGACCCCATTTATCTCCTACCTTCATGGATAACAAAAAGATAGAAGCCTTGATCAGAGCGGTTCGAGACACCCAAGATCTTGACGATAAAACAAAGGAATAACCTGGCGTAAACAAACATTTTGCTGATTATCAATTATTTAAATCAAGGAAGAGTGGAGAAAGACAGAAAAAAGGGTCTCTATTTACGGTGGTGCTGCAAGACTCTACCCATTCAAGTACAGCGACAGTGCTCCATGGGATATGGCGTCCAAAGTGGATGCTGCCATTGTGCGTCTGGCTAAAAAGGACACCCTTCCAGTGGATAATGCTGGGTCTTTACAAGAGCCCATGGATAGAAGAATGGACTCCAATCTATCCAAGGCATATATTGCCTCTAAGATCCGTCCAGCTATGACTTCAGTGTCGAGAGCCTTGAAAATGTGGTTGGATGTCCTTGAGGAAGATATCTCAAGTGGGGTCAGGAGAACAAGGCTCCTGGGTCCCCTAAACAAATTCAAGCTGGCTATCAATTTTTCCTCAGATGCTTCTATAGATCTGGTTAGATCCATCTCAAGAAGCATGGCCCTGCCCGTAGCATCTAGACAAACTCTTTGGCTACAAAATTGGATGGTGGATTCATCAAAGAATAGCTTATGTGCCCTTTCTTTTTAGGGGGATATGCTCTTTAGGAAACATCTTGATGATTGCATAAAAAGGACAGAGGAAGGACGTAAACCATTTCTCACCCAAGATAGTCGACATAAACGATCTTTTCCTCAAGAAAAACGGTCCTTTTTGGGATAAAGATTTCAGGCACTAGAGACCTGGCAGAGTTCTCCAGAACTCAGCCATGGAAGGGAGGCCTCTCCTCCTCAAAAGGTGATCGTGGCAGAGGTGGATCATCTAAACAATCAAAGCAGTTATGATGGGATGTCAGTCCAGTCCTTGTGGGTAGGAACCAGACTCCAAAGTTTCTCCAAAGTCTGGACGCAGAATATTTCAGACAAATGGATTTAAAAAATCATCCATTTTGGTTATTTCCTGGAATTTGCAACTATTTTTAATCCATGATTACTTCCTACCCAGATCCCACAAGACCCAGAAAAGGCAAGAGCTCTGCTTTTTCACTTCATCCCTTCTTGCAGAAGGTGTAATCCATCAGGTACCCCAAGAAGAAAAAGGTCTGGGGTATTTTTCAAAAATTTTCCTGACCCCAAATGGTTCGGGAGAATGGAGGCTGATCTTGGATCTTCACGAATCTCATTGAGCTATTATCTGTGAGAAAATTCAAGAAGGGATCCATCAGCTCCATTGTAAAGGTCATCTCTCTGGGAGACTAGATGATATCTATAGACCTTCAAGATGCCTACTTCCATGTCTCGATTGTGATACCTCACCAAAAATGTCTGAGGTTTATGATAGAAAAATCATTACTTTCAGTTCCGGACACTTCCTTTTGATCTCACCACGGCCCCAAGAACCTTTACAAAAATGTTGATATCCCTCATTGCTTTTATTCGTCTAGAAGGTATCTCCATTTCCATTATCTGGGCGATATGCTGGTTCTTTCAAACTGCTTCAAGAATTCGGATAGATCATCAACCGCAAAAAAAGTCAGCTTTTGCCATCCCAGAATATGATCTAGCTAGGAGCAAGGTTCAATACAAACAGAGCTACATAGTCCCTGTCTATGGAAAGGGTTCAGAGAATCCTACAGAAAGTTCTCCTTCTTATATCAGTCAAGTCACTCACGGCAAGAGAATACATGAGGATCCCTCAATAAGAATTCCTTTCACAATTCCTAAACAAGAATCTGAACCAGAATATCTTCATTTCCTCCAAGGTAAAGAAAGAGCTATCTTGGTTAGAAAATCAAAATCTCTTTCTCAGTTTCCCTCTGGGTCATACTCCATGGATAACAATTACAACAGATGCCTGTCAGACCGCATGGGGTGCACACCTAGACTCTCTTCACATCCAGAGCCTTTGGAGCCACAGTCAGCCTCATCTCCCCTTCAATGTCCTGAAATTAAAAGCGGTATTCCAAGCCCCGGTTCCCCTCTTTGATCAACAGTGGGTCAAGGTCAGGGTAGACAACACTTTGGTGGTGGCTTATCTCTCTCATCAGGGGGGAGCAAGAAGCAAACAGTTGATGATGATTCTTTCTCCTCTGATGGCCTGGTCAGAAAGGAACCTAAAAGGCTGAAAGACAATTAATCTACCAGTCAAAATTAATCTACTTGCGGACTTCCTAAGCAGAGTAACTTTGGATCTGACAGAATGGTCCCTCTCTTCTCAGGTTTTTCAGAGCATCGTTCAACATTGGGGACTTCCTCAAGTAGAACTCATGGTGACTCACCTGAACAACAAGGTTCTATTCACGGTTCTTCGATCCTTTGGCGGAAGACAGGGATGCCCTGTCCTGTGAGTGGATGTTTAGCAGAGGGTATGTCTTTCCCTATTCCTCTATTAAAGAGAATTCAACAAGAAACAGTTGTCATCATTGCAGTCATTGTCCATTATCTCCTTCTGAAAAAGCTATCCTGGGAACCTCTTTGGATCTTTCAGCTGCTACACCAAGGTCCATCCTGCATCCCCAATTGCTGAAATTAATGGCATGGAAATTGAGAGGCAACATCTCTTAGTTAGACAGTGGATGGCGCAGCAGTGGAACTACCGCCAGTGCAGAAGCACTGCCCGCACGCTCAGTGTGCCCATTCGGTGGCCCACCTAAAGTCACTTAATGGCAAAGTGTTTTCATGGACCCGGTCATGTGCTGCAGCCATTTAACAGCACGGCTGTGCCTCTCTCATATGGACAGCCTGGGAGGAAGTGACATGGCTGGGAGGAAGTGACAAAGTCCTGTCTGTCTATAAATCAGTGAATCAAAGCTGGTGTAAGTGACACTGACAGTGGCTAGGCACAGCAGTAACCTAACCAGGATCTCTAGGATCAATTAAATAATTAAAATACACTATTTCCCGTTTAAAGCTGGTGCAAGTAGCAGTGGCCCTGACTAGACATAGCAGTAACCTAATCAGTCTCATACTATAATAAATGACTGAGGCTCTCTCATCTACTCAAAGTTGGAGTAAGCAGCATTGGGTATAGTTAGGCATGAACAGCAGTAACCTAAACCTAATCAGTCTCACAACAGGAGCAATGGCACAAGCGCATCTGTCACTCCCACACAAGCAAAAACAAGGATAAATTCAATCAATTCCTGTTTGTCTATTAGTCTGTCTCCTCCAATAGGTGAAGTCAAAGTGTCTAGAAAAGTCTTCTTCAAAATAGTTTTTTTCCACCTCTGGATTGGGATACATCATGGGAAAGTAAGCTGCATATTCTCCCCCTCCTCCCCCAATATTGCTCTTCATTTACGGAATTCAGATGAATCGCTGATCAGCCTACATAAGAAAAATTGCAATTTAGCCAAAACCAAATCCAAAAGTCTATAGTGTAAATTTATGTTGCTGCTATCTCTATAAAAGAGCATATATTTCAATTTTTTCAGTTGTTTATGTGGGAGTAATATAATGAAAGAGATGCATAAAAGAGTGGATCAATAATAGTAAAGATCTAATCAAAAATAATACCCAGGACATACTTAAAAAGGAGATAAATCTCAATGTATCCTTCATGGTAAAATGTTTTATAAATAAATAAAATAAGACATAAGTATTATTAAGTTTACAACAAAGTATTGCAGTTTAAATATATGAATGTACAGTAAAGATGCTCAAATTCAGGAGGAACTCATTGAAACAATGCGTAGAGAAGATACGTTTCTTGTGCACAGACTTGCCAAAATGATAGATTGTTATTCCTTTTGTTTGACCTTAGCAATAAATACAGCCAAATTTTTCAGAAAGGTATCTGTCCATCTTCAAGAGCAAAGTCAAGACTTTTGATTTAGATAGAAATTTATAGAGTCAGATTATTAGATATAGTGATTCATTTCATTACGAACTGCAATTCGTCAAAATTTTGGGCCAATTGTACAAAAACAGTGCAATAGAAGAGCATGTTCATTTTGATTCGCCTGAATTCACCCATGGCGCCCAAAAAAGATTGATGGGGAAAAAATTGACTGACATCTAGGGTACATTCTCTTTATTTTATTTGCAGATCACGTGAGAAATTACCAATAGAGGAAAAAAGGAGGGACAGTAAATTAAATCTTTATTACGTGTATATTATATATATATACACACAGTTGTAATAAAAATTATTTAAACTCGATTGAAAATCAGGTTTATTGTCAAAATGCACAGACTTTCGGCTGTTTGCAATAAACAAATCAAACAAAAGCAATTGATATAGTTTAAAGCAATGAATGCTTCAAATGGTTTCTGTAAATTCAACTGAAAATGCAACTTATAATGACTTCTCCAGTCTCTAAATTATTCAACCCCTTCATGGCAAGCATCTTTAGAAATTAGTAGAGCACACTTTTGCTGCTATGACCTGCTGCAAACGAGAAATCAGCTATTGGCAGCATTCCTGAGGAATCTTAGCCCATTGTTTATGAGCAATGGTCTCCAGTTCAGTAATATTCTTGGGTTTGCGTACTTTAACTGCCTTCTTCAAATCCCACTGTTACAAAAGACTAGAAATCACTAAGTTGCTGTTTTAACTCACCGATTGATACTGTTTGCCACTGTATAAGTTAAGCAGAAAACCACACGAATGGATTACGCAAACCCTTATGAAGGCTCTATTCGTGGTACGAACGGGGGACCCCCCAGAAACTGGCGTGTGCCGCCACTTAACCCCGTCACCCCGCAAACTACCGAACGGTCGACCACCCGGCCCGCGGAGTGTGGCAGCCATTAACCACCCAGGTGGCTGCGGTTTGCGGTTAACCACAACGTAATTGATATGCCTGGGGGCATCGACGTTCGCACCCAAAGTACCGAAGGGAAAATACCGAACTATCCACCGAACGACGACCCCCTACAGCGGGTCGCGTGGCGCTCATTAACTGTGGTTTCTGCGGTTAACCGCAGGTCAAGTACCCTGCTCCCAGGTGGTCCTCATTCTCTTACCAAACGAGCCCACTACCAGACAGACAGCGGGACTTCGCATGAACTGATACCGAGTTTAGTTCCACAAGTTAGACACGAAGTCCCGCTGCTCGCTAAACCAGCAGAAAACATGGCCGCCAACAAAGACTAACAATCTCAAAATGCTGAACGGACTTTATACGGCAGAAACAGTACATTCTGTTCGTGGGATCAGAGCGCCATTCGCCTATTTTATCTATACGAACGCGAGCCTTCAGATGAATGGTAGAATGAATGGTTTTTCTGTAATAATGAACAAGTTATGGATTTTTATGTAGTTTTCTGGGACATAATAAAACGTGGTCTTTGGTGCGCTTGGAGATAATTAGATTGTAAAACCGTTGGCCTCATTATCTCCAAGCTGGGCGGGTACTAATTCAAATGATACAGTGTACTGTGATTGGTTACCTGTTTGTACTGTACCTGTATTCCATCAGGTCCACAGGGGGCTGTCCTTGGACCTGAGGAATCACATAAATTGCCATGCTAGGTGCCAGTAAAGCGAGTTCGTTTTGACCCTCAACTTGCAGCCTCGACTCATGTTGTAGGGATCCGGGATATTGATGCTCATATCGTGCTTGGGGATATTCTACATTTACAGCTTACTACCCAAAGACCTCCGTTCGACTCTCTACAGCGGGAACCAGGACATCCAAGCGATCAACCCTCCTGCTAGACCGGGGGCAATCGTAACACCCACCAGAGATTTTCTATGGGTCAGGTGACTGAAGGCCACTGTAGAATTTTCCAGAACTACTTCTGCAATCATGCCTTGGTGGAATTTGAGGTATACTTGGGATCATTGTCCTGTTGGAAGGAACAATGATGTCCAAACTTCAGTTTCCTCACAGACGGCATGACGTGTTTTATGTCATGTTTTATTTATTTTATTAATTTCAATCTTTGAGCATGAGTAACAAATAATAAAAAAACTCGCAAGTCTCGTATAGCAAACGCATGTGAACAGATATAATACGTGATATAAGGAAAATGTTCCCGTCCCTTTTTTCTGACGCGGCACTTGCACTCTAATGTTTTGGGGGCGTGTCTACAGATCAAGGAACAGATCAAGAAGTACTTAAGGGAGACTCAGGAAAAGACTGATTGCCCTGTTGTGGTTCTTCTTAGTCCCAATTGTGCTTTTCTTTGTATTGTTATCTCAGATTTTGACTTTTGGTTGTGTTTGACGATTCTACCTTCTGTATTCCTTTGACCTTGGCTCTTGTACTCTCGCGGTTCCTGATTTCTGGCATCCCTGACCTTGGCTTGTTTATCATTACTCTCTGTTCTTGTAACGTTAGTCCGGCCATTCTAAGGTCCGGTATATGTTACAATTCTGTTACACTCTGCGTGTAGGATCTCCTGTTATCCAGACATTACAACAGGGCCTTATGGATCCGGCAGGTGTAAGTAACCAGGCAGATCCATACGATGACTGTTTCGAGGAAATGGATCAGATAGCTATTGCCTTACAGACCTTGATAAGCCTGTCTAATCCCATACAGGATGAAGGCCGTACACACTCAGTTACTCCACAGCATGTGGGACTTGAGGTAGCTACAGTTGGGGCATCGTCACATGTCAAACCTCCTTTACGTTATAGTGGGGCACCTGAAGCGTGTCGTAGTTTTTTAAATTAAGTCAGTATACACTTTGAACTCCAACCTTATATCCTAGGGATAGAGCTATAGTAAGTTTCATTATGACTCTTTTGGAGGAGAGAGCATTGACATGGGCCAATCCCCTCTGGGAAAATGATAATCCACTAGTATATAACTATGCCGCATTTGTTGAAGCATTTAGGCGTACATTTGACCCACCCAGTAGGAAGACCAATGCGGCCAGGTCTCTTCTTAGGCTTAAGCAAGGAACCCGAACTTTGGTGGAATATGCCCACATACGTGGTAATTAATTAACACTCCCCCAATTAATCAAGCAAGCAGCACAAAGGAGGGGAAAAAACAGAACACTATTTTTTTTTTTTTTTATGTAATGGTGCTTCCGGACAACGGAAGTATGAAAGTCTAAGATGACACTAAGCTTGCTGTATCCATAAAAGTATGTTGCTTAGCTGACCAAAATAATACAGCTTTAAGCAGGCATCCTATATTCCAGCTATATTGTGTTTGAATAATAAGATATCATGAAGTAAAGTGGTACAAAGAAGAAAACATTCACAGAGATCTATTACTATGTGGAACATTTATCTACTGGCCACAATTTAGAAGTTGTGATTACATATATATATAACTGCCCTGGGATTAAAATAAAATCACATAATTAAGATTTTTATTTTTTTTAAATGACACGTGCATATTGGATGGATAAATTGGTCCTTTGGAGAATTTATATAAAGATGTTACTTGTGGAAAATGGAAACAGTACAGTTGTGGTCAAAATTCCACTTTTTTCCATGGCGATTGTTCCACTCATAACTCCTGCAATCACTTTTTTTTATATGATTCTTTTTTATAAATCAATTATTTAATGATTATTTACAAAACAAACCCAACACATACATATAGGCATTTAACACAAGAGATATGTGTTTAGCAGTAACACAATTAAAATTTTTCCATTTTTTTACTAACATGGTTCTATTTATGTATTAATTTGTGAAATTTAATTTTTAAAATCTCTGGGGCATAGTTGAAAATGAGATAAATGTCAACGTATTCTTTCTGTTAAAACAGTTTCTAAAATAAAAAAATAAATATATTACACTCATAGATAACTAACTCTTACTATAATAATGCTGCATAGAGAATAATTACAATATCTCTGAAAAATGCATAAGAAGAAAAATTACGGTTCATGTAACTCAAGCATTATGCAGCTATAAATACTATATATATATATATATATATATATATATATATATATATATATATATATATATATTTATATATATTTTTTTTTCATTAAGCACAACAGTTTATATCAGAGGTGTTTACCCAAAATGCAATACTCTAAATGCCACCAGGTTTTGGGACTCAAAAGATGGATGTGGCACAGATCTGTATTTTAGAAATCTAGAGCACTGTTAGTGGTAAAGAAATAAATTCATATTTCCAATCCTCCCACAGAGTAAAAAACATTTCTGAATTACAGATAGCACCATGAAAAAGAATTGCCTGAGTCCTGAAAAATGTTCTTGTAGCGTTTTCATTAAACGTAAACATAAGGAATGTTTATTTTAGTGGGCTATGAATTGATATCGAATTTCATCACTGGGGCAGTTTTGATCTGTCAGTTTAATATATGTCTTTTAAAATACAAATTTATTTAGTAAATAAAACAGATACAGTAGTTAACATATTAGTCAATAAGTTTTTTTTCTTTTAAGACAAACTACAAAATTGGGCAAATTAACAAAATTATTCACAAATCATGCAATAAACATATCAATTATATATATATATATATATATATATATATATATATATATATATATATATATATATATATATATATAACTTGACACTATCTGTGTCTCTAGTTCATCATACATGTATCTGAGCAAAAAAAAAAAAAAGAGGAAGCCCTACAGACCAATAAAAAAATCTAAATATTTCAATTAATAGTTTTAATTGAAACACCCATCCACTGTTAATGGGTGGGCCTATGGCAGAGGATGCTACTAGCAAATGGGCAGCAATATCTGCAATATGAATGTGTCCTGTCCTAAGAAATTAGGACTGTGCTTCATAAGTCTCTTCAAATTGACTAAGTCCAGTAGCCAATGAAGTGGATCTTCCTGCCTTCTACCAGATACACTTTGTCTTCCATGTGTCACTGCTGAAACCATGGAGTTCAAGACGTTTTCCTCAGTGCAATACCACCTTACCTGACCCAGTAATTACCATTGGTTTAGAAGAATATGGCCTTTAGAAGTGCTCTCCATAGGTCTGCTATGGGGAATAGTTTTTGTCACATAACTCACACAGTCAATTTAAATCCAGCATGGCCCCTAACAAAGTTTGGTTCTTCTGAGTGACTTGTTATAGATTCCTGGTGTCTTGTGTTTTTCCCTTGCTCTCCTCACTTTGCTTTCTCACTGCCTACCCTGACCTTTGGATCATCTGGCCACATCTCCAGCCTAAGCCCCCTTTTTCTATTAAAGGCTACCATGCCACCACAGACCTATCAGGGCCCTGTTTCCACCAACAGGTGGCCCCTAAGAGTTGTGATCGAAAAGGAGTTATATTTCACTGCAACTGGAGTTGGTCATCACACCATAACTGTACAAGTTCTTTAACTCTGCCTATCCATCAAGTCTACCCATGTGTTATGCTCATGCAGTGTGATAATTTAGCTTGAATGCGATCTCTCTTTAACCGTGAGACGTGACGATGTTCTTATATTAAATGTACAATGACAAATGGACTTTTGCTTTGGCAGAATCTGGTTTATTGGGGGCGGAGTTTGGCCACCATCTTAAATGGCCCCCACCTAGGGAAGCTCCTGAGACTTGGGGACAATTTTGTTTAATAATTACTTTTTTCAAACTAAAATCAACTTTTTAAAATGTATGTATTTGTTTAAAAAGTCCTGCTCAACATGCAGAAACAAAGAATCACGGAAAAAACTGTTTCTGCAGCAAAAAAGATTGATAAAACTACAGCGGGGTGAGTAAAGGCATGCCAGCCCACTCACATTCCCCATCCCATTCTGTAGTCTCGCGGCTTATTTCGCCACAAAAATCTTCATTGGTGGCAGCGGAGAAATCTTCACCCTCCTCCCATTCCCTCTCATATGCGAGTGCGGCCGCGACCCGCTCGCAGCGATCTGAGAGCGGCGGCGGCGCGGCCATAAATACAGCGATCACAGGGGGGGTCTGACAACCGCTCCAAGCATATGATCAGCTCGGAGTGTGGGTATTCAGCTCCCACGAGTGGAGCAAAAGTGGATCAAAGCCACTCGCGGCTTACATGCAAAGCAGCCCGGTCCCTAGCATATAAAGGAGACCGGGCTGAGGATGAGGGGGCGGGCGGTGGGAGGTCCTGATCCCTGTCGTGGTCCTCTGCCTCACGGCAGTCAGACTTAATGGGAGGGGCCTCTGCCACTTGTTCCCCTCACCCATTCAGTGTTAAAGGGGCAGCAGAGAGCCTTGCTGTACATGAAATGGAGGAAGAATTTTACAATGTGTCCCATTTCAACATGAGGTCAGCAACACTGCCACCACTAAGATGGATGACAGCACTGTCCCAGCTCCAGCCATAACCAAGATGGCCACCAATACAGCACATACCACCAATGTCACAACTAAGATGGCCACTGTTTCATCCAAGACGACTTCTACTGGATTCAAGGCTATGACCTACAACCCTAATATGCCACTTGAAATGGCCGATTTACCACCATCGGCTGGTTTGATTATCCAACTAATACAAGACCTGCTTGTGGACTTTAAAAATGACATTAAAAAAGATTTTAATAACATGTATGGGATTTTGGAGAACATTGGTCAACACACAGAGGACGTTGGACATAGAATGTCTACACAAGAATCTTCCCATTTAGAACTGGTAAAAACTGTAAAGGAGCTTCAAAAACAGGTTAACCAGCAGGCAGAAAGAATAGCAGATTCTGAGGACAGGAGCAGGCGCAACAACGTTAGAATCAGGGGGATACCTGACACTGTAGATAGTTCAGAATTATTGCATTATTTCCAAACCATGGTCAAAACAATTCTACCAGAGGCTACTAATTTGGACTTATTAGTAGACCGCATCCATAGACTACCTAAATCTAACAAGGCACCTGCAGCGGCACCAAAGGACACCATAGCAAGACTCCACTTTTTCCACATAAAAGTAGTACTTTTGGGTACCATACGCACGTCAGGTCTTCCTGACGAATACAAAACCATTATGATCTTTCAAGACTTCTCAGCATACACAATGAGACGTCGCAGGGAATTCCAGCACCTTACCACTGAACTGAGGCAAAGAGGGATACGCTACAGATGGGGATTCCCTGTAAAAGTGCTTTTTAATATGGATGGTCGAAATTTCACGATTACAACTCCTGAAGAAGGGACGAAATTCGTTAACACTATCAACAGAAGGCAGACTCAGTCCTGCGCTCTTTCACTGTCAACCCCACAGCGTGCTCATAAGAAAAGCAAGGCAAATGATACTTGATCATTGCAGGTCTTGGCTTACAAACTGACAGACTCTCTCTTCATAACGTACTGGACGTACTTCCTCTACTCTTAAAGAATTTGTTTTCATATTTCTAATTTCTCACTTTTTGCTTTTCTACCCTGTGCCAACTTGGTCACATGACTTTATGATAATGTTTCTGCAAAATGGTATTACTTTTATCCTAACACTGGGATAGGTTAAGGCATCAGGAAACTAACTTTTTAATTTTTGGGACGCGGGACTTCAGGCCTTTAATTCCCCATATGTCCAAATTATTTAACTACTATAAATCTGTGGGGAAGATACTGGGAGAGTCTTTGTCCGCACAGATTGTCACCTTGCCAAAACCAGGTAAAACTCCTGATAGATGCTCTAATTTTAGGCCCATATCCCTTATCAACAATGACATAAAAATTTATTCTAAGATACTAGCAAACCGCTTAACTAGCTTAATACCCTTACTGATTAAGAATGACCAGGTTGCATTCGTCCAGGGTAGACAGGCACCTGACGGAACTAGAAGGTTCATAAACTTGATTCAGCATATCAATTCAACAAAAACTCCTTCTCTGCTCCTTTGATTGGACGCAGAGAAGGCGTTCGACAGGGTACACTGGGGATATCTATGTAAGACATTGAGTAGATTTGATATTCCACAGTCTTATCACTGTGATTAAGGCACTATACTGCGCACCCACAGCTCACGTATCGGCCTCGGGTTTCCAATCCAGAACGTTTTCTCTAACTAATGGGACGCATCAGGGTTGTCCCTTATCTCCAATTCTCTTTGTTCTGGTGATGGAACCCCTGGCCGAATTGATTAGGACGACCTCAGAAATAGCAGGTATTCACATATAGGGCTATTTGCAGATGATGTCATACTAGCACTCAAAAACCCAAGAGACTCTCTGGAATCTCTTAACACTATTCTACTCCAGTTTGGATAAGTGTCATATTATAAATTAAATATTTCTAAGACCCAGGCCCTGCCTTTTCATTTGCAAAAGTCTGACATGGATGAATTAAAACTAACATATCCGTTCGATTAGAGAAAGGATTACCTGAAATATTTAGGTATTAACTTATGCAAACATTTACCTAATATGCATATTCATAACTTGAAGAGAGCATGGCCAGACCTACAAAGGGAGATGGGGTGGTATGGAATTATCGTGGTTAGGAAGAATTGCCTCCATAAAAATGTCGATCCTACCAAAAATCCTGTATTATTTCAGAACTATCCCTTTATCTGTGCCAATGTCCGTTTTTTAACAAAGTACATTCAATAATGCTTAAATTTATCTGGAACAATAAGCTTACATCCCTGCAGCACCAAAAAATCCATGGGGGCATTGGTGTCCCAAATTTCAGGAAATACTACTTTGCTACTAATGCTGCAGTGGTTGTAAGCTTTAATAGCCAAATAAATAGGCTGAGATGGATGGAGATGGAGGAATCCAGCATTTTTCCCTTTCAACTCGGGGAACTACTCTGGCTAAGTCCTATAAGGAGACCTGGCGTATCTAAAATGTTTCTGACTACTAACACCACACTCAAAGCCTGGGATATAGTATTCAAAAACAACTGTCACTTAATAAAACTTTACAGAGCCATGCCAATTGAATTTTTTAAATTTTACATCCCAACCTTAGACTTAACATTGCTTAAAGGGCACCAACTGCATCATATAGATAACTTTTTCCATGGAAACTCTATTCTGTCTTATGAAAGTCTAAACTTTAAGCATAGTCTGCCGATCGAATGCAAGGATTGTGAGTTAGTGACTGAGAAATTGAAAGAACTATACAAAATCCCAGAATTCGATAAAAATTATGAAGCATTAGCTATATCCTCATTAGAAAAGCTGTTTTTAAATGACCCAAATAGGAAAGGCATTATATCTATCTGCTGTATGTTACACAACGATAAACCAACAACCAAACTGAAACATATGTTATCTTGGGAGACGGAGCTGGGTACCCAATATAAGTGGAAAGAATGGTTAAAAAAAAATTCAGCACTGAAGGGTTTCTCTCTCTGCTCCAATCATCACGAAATCATTTTAAAATTCTGTATAGATGGTATCTAGCACCGTCCAGACTGCACTATATGAATAATAGGTACAGCGACAGGTGTTGGAGAGACTGCGGAGGATTGGGAAATATGGCCCACATATGGTGGTATTGCCCAAGGCTAACTAAATACTGGAAAATGATACATGACAATTGTTAAAGTGAACAGGAACATAGACAATTTCACATCTGAACTAGCTCTATTTAAAAAATTCCCTGAATCCGTCAGTAGAATTGATAGGATTATAGCAGGCCACATTCTGATAGCTGCTACCACGTGTCTACCTAGATATTGGAAGTCTAAACATACACCCTCTATCAAGGAAGTACGGACAATAACACTAAAAAACAAAACATACGAACTATCACATAGAAATAACACACACATATTTGCACAATTAAAATATCACAGGGATCAATGGGAAACCGATGTCAAAAAAACATATGACCTGTCATAGCTTGTAATGCAATGTTATTCAACTTAAGTGTCTTGTACAATAACATACTTACTGTTATAATGGATAGATACTCCCTTTTTTCCCCACTTCCTAGTGTTACCCTTCCTTTCCCTTCCCCAATATATTGTTCTCTATTATTTGTAAATTCTGCAAAATTTTTCAATAAAAATTATTTGAAAATAATTTGGTTTATTACTCTATTTAGTACCTTTGTATTGTTTAAAACCTTAATAAAATGATACATTTATTTTTATTTATAAAATATTTTACCATGAAGGAAACTTTGAGATTTATCTTGTTTTCGAGTAGGTCCTGGGTCCACAAAACATTGCATTGATACAACAGAGTACAATAAAATACAAAAACAATATTAATACACAATATATACAATGTTTTACATAGAACAGGTAAGAAAAAAGGTGAAATGTTGCTGCTAGAGTATTTGCACATAGTGCAAACTAAATGTTATCTAAGAGGTTGTACTATTAAAAAATAATTTTCTTTCAGTTTATATCATGGCTGCCAAGACACGGCCTAGAATACTTTATAAATAGCTGTGACTCTACTAATATAGTACGGTGAAGCCCATGCAAATGTGCAATTATAGCATCTTGTAAGAAATGCTCAAACACACACATTAAATAATTTACTTATTTTAATCATTAACATGTATAGCTTGGAGGAAAGAGGAAAGACGAGAAGGAAAACTACCACAACAAGAGGACATAGTCAAATTAGAGGGACAAAGGTTTAAAAATAATATCAGGAAGTATTACTTTACTGAGAGGGTAGAGGATGCATGGAATAACCTTCCAGCTGAAATGGTAGATGTTAACACAGTAAAGGACTTTAAGCATGCATAGGATAGGCATAAGGCTATCCTAGCTATAAGATAAGCCCAGGAACTAATGAAAGTATTTAGAAAATTGGGCAGACTAGATGGGCCAGATGGTTCTTATCTGCCGTCACATTCAATGTTTCTAAATCCATCATAGAAGTGCCAGCATTGTATTGTACCTGCCTCCACATCATTTTTCAATTCTATAAATTTTACCGGGATAAGCAAAAGCAAATCGAGTATAATTTTTGTCATTGCCATGTATTTTGCAGTGTCTTTTAATCTACAGCAAGAGTTCCAGCACTCAACTGACAGAACATAAAGATATAGCTAAACCCTGTATATCTGTACAATACAGAGCAGCCTCTCTTGTGTAGTTCATTCAGTGTGCTTAGAGCTCTCCCACCTCCCCCCTCTTTCATTCTAAATTGCAACATAACATAAAACTTCAAATGTTACTATAAGGTGTAGATCCTGTAGGAGAAGAAAAGAAGACTGCTACTTTCAATTCTTCTGCAGTGATGCAGAGAGAAAGATTTGGGACCTGGAATGAGAAAATTAATGTTTCATAAATTCCAATGGTCTATTTCAATTGTTGCCAGTTTTATAGAAATCCCATATCATGTGTGTGTCTTGGGTTATTCCTGTGTTGTTCCTATATACCATTACTTTGTAAATTTAGTTTAATTTTCTGGGCTTATTCAGTAAACCTGGAATTGCAGACAACTGACAATTTAATTGCAAATGGCTGAGCAAAAAAAAAAAAAAAGAGGTGGAAAGATTTTTTTATTTTTTTTTCTTTAATTTGGTCTTGGTGTTTGATGCAGTGGAGGGGGCATACCAGCACAGAAGAGATTACTACAACCAAAACCAATTGTGTATGAAATCAATGTTTTTTGGTTTTTGCTTTGAGTAATCCTTTAAATGAAATTTAAATTTGTATTTAGAGATAATTTTTGTTTATGGATATTCTGTTAATATGGTTATTGTTAATGTATGCTATTCTCTAAAATCCATCAAAATCGTTAGTTGGCAGAATAAAGAAAAATAAACTTGTATAGATTCTTAAAAATAAACAGTAACAATGCTGATCCGCTGAAGATATTTTTTATTTAAATGCCATTATTTGTCTCTATAAATTTGTTGTAAATGTCTTTCTGCATAAACTATATTATGTATATTTAATGCATAGGTGTGTGTATTGGATTTGAATTATGTTAAAAGCTAATCCCTTTCTTTGATACTGCTGATATCGACAACAAGTACAACTTTAATGTTCTAGTCAGAGGTTTTAATAGCTGAATCTCAAACCGACTTACTCAGAGATCAAGGAAGCAATTAAATCTGCAAAACCAGAGAGGCTTCAATATGATGCAGATTGTGACACCCACAGGTCGTACCTAAAATTGCAGCAATGGTTCAGTACACTACAAGCTATTCGAAAGATTTGTTCTCTCAACTCATGCAGCAAGCAGAATTTTATTGAGTTTCCTTATGTTTAAAAATGAATTCAGATGTTTAATGCAACAAACTGTATATTACACAGGAAAGTGGTAATACTGGCGACATCTCGCAACTCTTCTTTTTCTGAGATCACTCTCTTAGTGACACCTACTGTCAGTTAGCGAGAAATAAGAGTCCGTGAAAACCAACAGAGTACTGACATGAGACAGTTATTTCATTATGTGTTAATTCTCTGGAAGATGTGTAAGGATTCTCGATTTCCTACTTTTTATAGAATTTATTTACACACGATAAGTTGTCAGCAGACACATTTCGCAGTAGTAGTCAGAGATTCCTCTCTGATGATTCTCACTGTTGTAGCTAAACATATTTTTGAATGTTTCAATACAGAAAGTTTGCTTCCCATGGCAGCCAACATATTATGTAGCGCTGTACAATGAGTAACAAAAAGTCTTAAATCCGTTATGGCAAAAAACGAATTTATCAAATTAACCCCTTATCAAATTAACTTAGGGTATAATTATACATTTAAAACATTGCAATGCATCAAGAAAAGACAAGAGATAATTTGAAGACATATCTAACTATAATATTATTAATTTTATTATTATTATTGTCTACAGATTCCGTAGCGCTTTACAATATTAAAAAAGGGACATTTAACATTAAATAAGACAATTACAAAACACTTACAGGAACAATAGGTTGAAGAGGACCCTGCTCAAAGGAACTTACAGTCTATAGGAGGTGGGGTCTAAAACAAAATAGGACAGGAGAAATAAATCAAAAAAAGTGAAAGTGAAGCAGAGTTGGAGGAAAGAATGGAGTGCTGCCGTTTAGGAAAAAGCAAGGGACACACGGCATAGTGTGTTACCAATTATTTTCTTGGTGAGTATGGACCAAGCTGCCTTGAGATCATTAACAATATCCTCCCATGTAGTTCTGGGCTGATTCCTCACCGTTCTCGTGATCATTGAAACTCCACAAGGTGAGATCTTGCATAGAGCACCAGACCGAGGGAGACTGACAGTTATTTTGTGTTTTCTTCCATTTGCAAATAATCACACCAACTGTTGTCACCTTCTCAACAAGCTGCTTGGCGATGGTCTTGTTGCCCATTCCAGCATTGTGTAGGTCTACAATCTTGTCCCAGGCAACCTTGGACAGCTCTTTGGTCTTGGCCATGGATTTGGTATCTGATTGATTGATTGCTTCTGTGGACAAGCTGAGAATAGGAGTACTCCCTTTTCTCATCTGAGCTTGTTACCTGTATAAAAGACACCTAGTAGCCAGAAATCTTGCTAATTGATAGGTGATCAAATACTTATTTCACTCATTAACATGCAAATCAATGTATAGCTTTTTTGACATACGTTTTTCTGGATTTATTTATTTTTGTTATTCTGTCTCACACTGTTAAAATACACCTAGCATTAAAGTTATAGACTGATCATTTCTTTGTCAGTGGGCAAGCGTTCAAAATCAGCAGGGATCAAATACTTTTTTCCCCTCACTGTATATATTCACAAATGTCTGCACTCCAGATAATAGTAAGTAATGCCCAGTGCTCATCTGGCACTAAGTATACAGAAACAGCAAAAAAGACTGCACTCCAAGGACTTCAGTGAGAGTTGAAAATATAAAACTAAGCTTTTATTTCTCATAATCCTTAAAAATGTTGATATTTCAGTTCCCACTAGGGAACTTTCATCAGGACAATATTGCAATTCAGGAATTGCAAACTACATTTTAGGCTGGTTGCTCCAGAAGCCCCATGACAGGTATGTCATTTATCCAGAACTGTTTTGAAACAGTTTACTACACGTGGTTCATGCTCTGTGCCAATGGTCATCATTACAATAACGTCTATTAATGGTACTTGCATGCAGTTAACTAATTAATCGTATATTGTTTTTATTGCCTTAAATTTAAAGGAATCAGAATCCCTAGGTGCCTGCTAGTTGCATTAATGAATGACCTTAAAAACATAAATACTTAGCCTAAAGCCTTATCCAAAGAGATACAAAAATCCAGTTTTATTGCATATTTTAAAATGCTTCACAGCTAGTCGTATTTATAAATAACTAGCACTTTCCATTAATGAAAAATGTGATGAAAAATATTCTCACCATTTTAATTTTATCTGATGCGTGCTCTGTTGCATTCTATACATTTGCAGAAGAGTTCTGAATGAGTGGACTAGGAACATTCATTAGAAGAGCCTTGACCTTGCATTGACAAATAAGAAGAAAAAAACCACATGAAATCAGCTCCTGCTAGGTTGTGCACAGCCATGAACCGAGAAGAACTTCTTTGCACTTGATGTGGTCATGACAATCCTGATTTTCAATATAGAAAGAACATCAACCAATCAATGTATAAAATGCAGGAATACAACATATTTTTCCTTTATATGAAAAAACAAAAACAAAAAACATGTATTTATTATAAAACTGATTGAATGAGTTGAACCGCCACATTCACAGAAAACCGGGATCTGGGATAATAATCCTTATCAAAAATATATTTATAGTGAAAGGCTGACATCTAGTGGTTTTATTAAATATTACTGTGAGATGTTAAAAATATCTTAAATTAAAGGTAAGGAATTAAGCATTCAGGAGTTAAAACTGTAGATCCACAGTCAAAGGTTTTGTCTCACAAAAGCAAGTGGGAAACAGTTTAGCACACATAGTTTTTAAAGGGGTATAGTCCCTTCCTGGGATTTGAATTATCCGGTTTACGTATACACTATATTTAACACATGTTCAGTTTGTAATGTCTAAAATATAAAATATGTAGTAATTTATATTTTATCTTGCAACAGAGCAACTCAATTTTAGCTTCCTTTCAATAACTGCCCAAAGTTCTGTCCTTTGCACTATACAGTGAAGGAGAAATTAAACAATGTTTTTATTTATCCTCATTTGCCATTTGTGTATTAGCTGTGCCTGTACTGAATTGGATTGTTATGTCACTCACTCACAATTTAATGCAAATTTAAAAGAAAACTACATCAAAGGAAAAAAGGTTAAGTTATAGGTCATGCTCAATATTTTATTCTGTGATCCTATTTTCAAAGACTTGATGCTTCCCCTTTACAAAATGATTAGTGTGGTGAACAGGCCTACTGGCACAGCTTAACAGACCCAATTTAACTTTGTATTTGTTTGATTATTAACAAATTTAGTTTTTTTTATTTAAAAAGGCTCTCTAACCCTGGTTGGACTTAGAGCACCGGGGGCGGATTAAAACGTGAGGATACATGGTCCGCAGTGGAGCACATCTAACCTAGGGCCATTGTTGTCCACATTATCCACGTGGGCTGGAGCTGGTTTTTGACAAGCACAGGGCCTTGAGCGACCTCTTTTCATACGAATTTAGCAGGGTCGCGGTTTTTATTATTTTTTCTTTCTTTTTCTCTGATTAATATGTATGTAGTGTATTGTTTATACACACTTACTATTGTATATTACATTGATGCACCCCTAACAATCTGATGAGGCCTACTCACTAATCCGGAGTGCAGTTGTGGAAAATTTGATGCACAGGCCTCTAAAAATATCTTGAACTGAAGACAAATTAACAGTGCCGCTCCCTCCAATGGTGGTGCAATTGCTTCTTTTCATTTGGCGTTCTCCTTCCGAGTTATTCACCAAGATAAATTCCAGTTTTAAGGCCAGAGTAGCCAAACTGAAAGCACAGCTAACTTCCAGAATTTTTCGAGTTCAGATATATTGACCTTAAATCTGAAATTCACTTGGAATTAACTTTGAATTCTCAATATAGCGAATATACCTGCTTGAATGGAATAAGAGAATGGCTATTGACCTTTTCTTTGCATCAATAAAGCTTTACACATTTTAGCTGTTGTGACATCCATTGGTGTTGTATGGATGAAGTGAGTAAGTGATGTCACATCATTTTTGAACAGAGTGAGTATGCGTAGGTTCTATACTCAGAGCAGATGTTTTGTTATGATGATTAAAGAACTTGATATTCCTAGAAGCACATATATAACACTGCCTCTGGCTGCCTTCCAACAATTAATAATGTTAATCCACAAGTCAAACAAACAACATATTGGGGAGGAGATACTGTATTAAACAAATGTATACATCACAGTTTTTCGTAACAAAATTACCTTTTTTATAAAGTTATATTAACGTCAATATTGATAATTAATACATTTGCCAATAAACATTTAATTTAGCAAATAATTTTGCAGCAAGTGTGGGGCTCTACCCTAACCATTACTGTATACAATCAACCACTGCTCACACCAGTTTTAAATTTTTGCATGTTTATAGGATATATATCTGCTTCAGCCATGGTGTGGTCCAAAATCAAAGACAGGACGTAAAATCAAAGACTGGATCTAATCAAAGATAAGGGTACCACGTAGTATACAGAATAATATGCCCATGTGGGCTAATATACGTGGGTAAAACGTCTAATGATCTGAGGGAGAGAATGCGTGGACATCGTTCGACTATCCGCACAGCACTCAGCAGTGGAATAGCGACGACTCCTGTGTCACGACATTTCCTTGAGGCAAGTCACAATTTGGCAGTTCTACGCTTTATTGGTATAGACCATGTACCCATCTCCCCGAGAGGAGGGGATAGAGATTTGGCTTTACTTAAACGTGAAGCATATTGGATCCATACTTTAGGAGCATTATCACCCAATGGGTTAAATGAGAAAAATGCTCTATATTGGTTTTTTGAATAGAAGATAATTAAGTAACATATGAAGTATTTGTGGGATATTATGACATTGTGTTCTTATTATGAGAATTTTTGTAACTAATGTTGCATTACTTAAATATACATTATTAAGAGATTTTGTGGTATAAATGGGATACACTGACTGTCTTTATACACATATTCTGCCGGTAGACATTAGGAAAGTGTAAGACTCAGTAATCAAGATTTGTTGTTTGTTAACAGGATTATAGGATAATAATATTGATTTTGTCTCTATATACATATTTTGCTAATAGACATTTGGATATTGCAAGACAGAAAAATCAGGACTTGTTGCTAGTTAACAGGACTATTGGATATAGTGAATATTTTTTAGGTTTACTTATGATTATTAATATCATTAGTTTTTATTTTGTAAATAGCTTTCTGTGTATTTAATTAGCACTAAGTCACTTTTTCAAACCTTAATTGAGTTAAGAATCACCTGGTTAATATTCTGTCTAAATACGTCAATTATGACGTCACCTGTTCTTGCTTTCAATCTTTCACCCTCCAATAGGAATTTAGTTGTAACATATATAATCACGGTTTATTCATTGCATGAATTGTCTTGAGAAAAGTCTATTGTGACTGAAACGTCGACAGTTTTGTATTCTGCACAATAAAGCAGTATTTATTTTGATATAAAACGAAGACTACAGAGTGCTCTCTACTTGGATGCTATATATTGGTCAGAGATTACTTGCACCGGAGCATGGAAAAGACCGGGAACATTGAGTGCTGGGACCTGGGAAAATATATATATATATGATCTAAGTATATTTATTTTTTTACACTTTTTAACTTTTTTTTATTTTATTTAATTTTATTTCCAGCCAGCAGGGGGACCACCTGTCATTACAGGCAGCCCCCCTGCTGGCAATGCAGGAGGCAGCTATCCCGGCCATGTGATTGTGAGGTCCTCGCAAGGACCTCACTCTCACATGGCCGGGGGGGCTGCCAGGGGGTCAGACGTGCCACTGGGGGCTCCCTGGGAGTCCCCCCAACCGCGATCGCCGGCGGTCCGGGTAAGTAAAGAAAGACCGGAGGGCGTACTATTACGCCCAGCGGCATTTAGAGCCGCCTAAAATAGGGCGTAATAGTACCACTGAATTTTGCATCTACTTCAGCAAGATGTAAACAAGATGTAAACATTTATTCCATATGTATGTACATTTAAAGGGACTCTCCAGTGCCAGGAAAACAAAATCATTTTCCTGGCACTGCAGAATCCTGCAGTGCCCCACTTCCTTCCAACCCGCATCCCATGTTGCTCAATGGGTTAAAACCCCTTCAGTGACTTACCTGAATCCAGCGCAGATGTCCCTCGGCAATGGGTCAGGCTCCGCCCATGCTCCTCCCCAGCCCACGAGGGAGACCTAATGCGCATGCACTCCAATGGGCAAGCATGCGCATTAGACCTCCTTATTGGAAAGCATTATAGTATTAGAAATAAATGTATTTGTATCATGCTTAAATATCCTGTTTGGTTACTTTCTCTTAGATATACAAATTATATTCTTATCCCGTTAATATTACGTCAGATACTTTATTAGTTGGCCACTGTTAGGATCTTACCTGATGTGGAGTCCGACGTGCAGAGTTATACGCTCACCCTTTGCAAATAAACACGGTTCAAGGTGACCAGGAAAGAAGCCACCTAGACTGGGGCTGTGCAGGAAAATAGCTCCAAGTCGCAGTACAGGCAAGGACAAGCAGAAGAGTAGTAGTGGAAAGCCAAAGTTAGAGGAAGCCAGAGGTCAGAATAAATGATGAGATAAGCCAAGGTCAGGAGCCTTCTGGAGAACACTGGATCAAGATACACAAATACAGGAACCAGAGTCAATTACATGACACTGCCCTCCGAGAGAGGCAGTGTTTTATACCTAGCTAATTAGCGATAAGCTTCAGGTGGACCGAGATAGACAGGAGCAGCCACAGGAGGCAAAACAGCAGGCCCAGAACACATAAGTGTCAGGATCGTGACAGGGATCCAACACGCAGAATGCAAACAGGAATAGGTATGTATACCGGACCTTAGGATGGCCGGACTAACATATAGATAAGACAAAGAATGGTCAGAGACAAGCCGAGGTCGAGGAAACGAGAGGACAGGTAAGCGAGAGTCAAGCCGAGTATAAGGGTAAGAGAAGGTAGCAGGGTCGATAACAGAGAACCGAATCAAAAACCAAATAATCAAAAGAAATAAGAGCACTGAGTGACCAGACAAGCTAGAACCACGACAGGGCAATGACTCATTGCAAATGAGTGTCTTTTATGCCTTGATTCCTTAACTGGTGATCACACCCCCAAAATGTCCTGATTTGCGGTTTCTGGCAGTTCATGACATCATGACGTCGGCTATTGAGCGCCGTGGCATAAAAGGAGGCAGAGCTATCGCGGCCAGCGTGTAAACGTCCGGAAAGGCTGAAACGTTCGGGTGTACAAGCCCCCTTCTGAGGAACCACGTCCAGATGTCTGACCTCCTCTGAGGTAGATACCACAGGTACCATGACAATAAGGATCCAGGTTCATATCCCCTGTTAGGTACTTCTTGGGCGACCACAGCTGGATGTCACGGTGAGAACCATGACAGCCACATCTTACGTACGTTATTTACCAATGCTGAACTTGTTCCCTATGTTAGGTATTTTTTAATCCTTATAATTCCTTGCACTCTCAATCGACTGCCTTCAGTTCACTAAAATTATTTAGTGACAAATTTTTCTCCTTTACCCAGGGTACATATAATTGTGTGTTTTTCTTGCATGTAGCCAGGTCACCACTTTTTTCTCTTACAGTATACCCCTTGCATTGTATTTTCCGCAAACTCATTACTATGTACGATACGATTATTCATAAAATCAATTCTAACTATGCTGGTCCCACTTCTCATCCCACAGACTATTTGCTGGTGCCACTCCCAGGGATCCTTAATTCCCCACGCACCTTCCCCAATTAATAACAACTACCTTCATAACTAAACTATCTTGTGTATAATTTTTCTAGCACGCTCAGGCACAAACTCTACAAAAATGTCTTATCTCCACTGTGCATGTAGAGATATGCACGCAACAGATGTTAGCACGTGGTCCCTTACGTTCTTTTCTATACTACATTTTAGGTCTCTAATACTGTTGCAATCCTCCCCTAAACTCAGGGAAATTCCTTGGATTTTTAACTCTACTCACGTTAACAGGTATACCTATTTTCCCGTCCCTTTAGGTCTCGTCCCTACTTTACATGTTCAAGAGTATAACTATAGTTTATCCTCAAATAGTCACTACTAGACACCGGTACAAATAGCTGTAATTTACAGGTTAGTTTTCACTCACAGTACGGTACCAAATAAGTCTAACTACGACCTAACCTCCCACATTTCCTCTCTCAGGTTTCTCTTTGTTTGGTAGAGAATCCTCTTTATACCATAAGGTAGGTATGTCTCCATTATTTCATACTAATCTTACTCCCATCCCGTTATAGGCTAGGATTTGGTCAATTGGCTAAATATTATATTTGCAATGTCCCTAGCTTACTATAATGAATCAACTCCTGCGAGGGCAACACCCATCCTCGTTCGAGGTATACGCCCCTCAGCCAAAATGCATAGCTATAGAATCACATCAACTGCTATCAGTTATCAGACAGGGCCTCAACCAAGTGACGCCCACTTATATTGTGTCTTGTTACAGTCACCGAGAAGCCAATGTTCCCGCCACATCATTCGGTGACCCCCCGCGCACTTGGCCCTTATCATAGATAGAGCCTCTCGCCACTTGGCACTAGCAGGGCCTCATCTTCTATGTAGTCCAGGTAATTTCTTCACCTCAGACTTAGCTATTAGGTTAGTTTACTCCTATTATATTCCACACATGTCTCAAGGCCCGGAAAAAGAAGAGGAACTCTCTAGGCCCGATACCCCAGACAGGCCTTCCACCCCGGCCGATCCCAGCAACCCTACTGAAAATCTAGAATCAAGCAGCCCTTGTTCCTTTCAATCATGGACAATCCCAAGACTTGCAGCTTAATTACTGAGTTTAGAGGTCCCATTCCTGGCCACAGCTCACAAAGCCGAACTTTACAGACTGTTTATCACTAATACTTGTACTCCCCAGCGAAGAGATAACTTACCGCCTGACAACTACACCGAAATCAAAAACGTAATGTCATCCCTACTCACCTCCATTAATACAATCAGTGTTCAATTAGAGAAGTTGGAACCTTTTCAGTCACTGTCTGACCTGCCCATAGAGATTCCCACCCCGCTCCCTCTCACGGTAACGATACCACCATAAACCCGACACCTAGCACATCTACCAAAATTATCATTCCCGCTAACTTAGTACCCCCAGCCATATGCAAAGACACCCTGGAAGGCAAGGACGTGAAGTCTCCTTACTTCTCTCAGGATGTAGTAGAATATAAATCTTATTGCTATGGTGATCTTTCTGTCATTTTAAAGGCCAGTGAACCCAGACTCAACCGAAAACTCACCATCCAATGAATTTCTCCTTGACTTTGCTTTTTACCGTGACGTAATCTGCCCCACTTCACCTCACCATAGGAAGTAGCAGGATTTTTACATGCATAAGTTGGTCGACCTGAGGCACAAGTACGGTGGTTTCTCGTTCAACTACCACAAGTAATTTCCGTCAAAGGCTGCGGCATCCCTTGCACAATTTAATACCCACACTGACTGGAGAAGGCTTGACACAGTATTGTTCTGTTGTCACTTTGTTGGTCTAAAACCACCATCTTGTGCCATATTCCCTTCTATCTCCCATTCCACCAACTTATGCCCAATGCATTCAAACCTCCCTACCACTAGTCGTGCTTACTTCGGTTCTTCCACTGTGGACCTTAATGACAAATTGGGTAGACCCATTGTGTACCTGGGCAAAGCTCAAATCTACAACAATTTTAATTCTGGCAGTTGCGGATTAAGCTTGTGCAGATTGCTGCACATCTGCTGCATTTGTTATAGGGCACACACCAAAACTATGTGTCCTAACCGTCTGTTCCCAAAACAATGACTAACTTAAGTTTGCATTGACAACCTGGCATATTACCTCCAGGCACAACTTTCCTGGTAAAAAGTTTTTTCCAACGGTTTCCACATTGGCCTTATCACACTCCCCACTGGTATTCACGAGTGTCCAAACTTACAGTCTGTCCTACTTGATCCCATCAGCCCATATGCATTACTCATGAAAGAGTTGGACAACGGGTTCATCATAGGCCCTTTTTCACAACCCCCCTTTTTCATGCTGGTGTACCAATCCCATAGGTATAGCCATGGAAAAGTTAAATAATAAAAAGAGGCATCCTAGTGGCATGTGCACAGCATGCTTTAGAAGAACAGGTATTACTTTGCCACATGTTTGACTTTTGGAGTCAAGAGTAGTCCAAAATTATTTGATGTGTTTGCCGACTACTCCTCAACATTTGCGAATGTCCATCAGTTATACATTATCTAAATGGCTTTCTCACAAAAGAAAAACCTCAGTCCACATCTATCAGCATTCACAAGACAATGGCTCTACTTTCAGCTATGGGGGTTCTGCTTTCTAAGGACAAAACAGTAGGCCCTTCTACAAACCTAATTTTCCGAGGTATTTAACGTGTACTAGGTTGAAACTACAATACTTACTAGGCACGCTGAACTTTGCAATGAGAATTATTCCACAGGGCAGTGCTTTTATTTCCAGGCTGCTGTGCCTTCCTCCTTTTCTTCATACGGACAAGAGTACAGTGTCTCTAAAAACACACACGACAAGGCAGATCTGCACATGTGGCTCAAATCTCTGTCCCATTGGAATAGTAAGGCCATGTTTATTCCCCCCATCTCTGAATTTTCCCCCATAATATGGATCGATGCTGCAGCCCATACAAGGTTTGTTGCTATTATTATTATTATTATTATTATTAATTATTTTTATTTATTTAATATATAGCGCCAGCAAATTCCGTAGTGCTGTACAATGGGTAGCTATCTTCGGTGACTCCTGGATCAGAGATTCTTGGCCACTCGAGACCCTTGGTCTACCCTCTTTCCACACTACATCTACACTATTTGAAGTCTACCCTATCGTGGCCGCTTCTAAAGCCTGGGGGTATCTATGGAAGGAGAAAGCAGTTAAATGCTTCTATGACAATAAAGCAACTTGCGACATTATCAATTAGGGCAGATCCTCATTCCTCACCATCATGAGACTAATTAGACAACTGACATGGTTAACAGCTACATTAAAATTTCACATCACTTGCATATACATTCCGGGTCGCACCGATACAGCCGCTGACGCATTATCTCGTTCTAATTTTCAGGATTTCTTCAAAGCCCACCCAACAGTCGACATCAGTCCGGTCAACACTCCCTCATACAAAGACTTAATCCTGAACTAAGTCGCCTCATGGCAAACAGCAGATATCTGGCCAGCTCTGCCCTCTCTACCAATACATCACAGGCATACAATAGAGCATACACTTTCTATTCTAAATTCACTTCCGGTTATCAGATCAGCAACACACACTCATTAGACTACATAGTGGAGTTTATCTCTTTTTGCCACCTCAACCTAAAACAATCACTAAACACCATCAAACTCTACCTCACCGGCATACAACATCATATCCTACGTGCCTTTCCTAGCACTAATCCTTTCATGTCAGCCTATCCTGTCAAGAATATACTCAAAGGCATACAACATTTGACCAAACCCACTACCATTTCTAGACAACTAATTGATGGGCCTAGATTTCGCACCCTCAGACATTCTAGACTCTAATCCGTTTGAAACCAGCACAAATCTTACAATTAAAACTGCAGCCTAAACAATTTTGGAATATGGACGGCACTCGTACTATAAACTAAACATTAGCAAGACTCAAGCCATGGGAATAGGGATGGGGTCGGACGTTCTAGATAGACTTAAATCGGCCTTTTCATTCGACTGGAGAACAGACCACATTACGTTCCTAGGCATAAACATCCCGACCCAACTAAATAAGCTAATAGAAAAAAACTATACCAAACTATACAAAGAACTAGCAGCGACTCTAGAAGGTTGGGAGGGCAAATATTTATCTTGGGTAGGGAGGCTGGCAGCATTGAAGATGATGCTGCTTCCCAAACTCCAATATCTTCTACGCACACTACCCATAAAGCTACCAAAATACTACTTTAAAACGCTGCAGAGTCTCCTGGTCCGATTCATATGGGCAAAGAAAAAACCAAGGGTGGCAGCCTGGGTCCTACAAAGACCGATCGAAAAAGGGGGGCTGGGGCTACCAAATATCCACACCTACTACAAGGCCGCACACATAGCAGCTATCAAAGCATCTACGACAGAAGGGGAAACCCCACAATGGTCCAAAATAGAAGCCCACTGGGCGGGAGGGTATGGCTTGCACAACATATTCTGGCTACCAAGACACCTACGCCCCGCACACATCGACCCCCTACCGACCACCTTAACCACCATGGCAATCTGGGACGAGACAAAGGGTGGGGAGAGGGCCCGGGACAGTATACCAGGGAATGCCCCGATCTCCGTGATCGCGGTAGGAATCCCAACATTTGAACATAAACAATGGAGAGATGGAGGGTGCACAACAGTCACACATCTATACAAGGAAGGGAAGTTAATGACCTTTCCAGACCTCCAAGAACTATATCACCTCCCAAATAGAGCCATATTCCCATTTCTACAACTGAAGTCCTTTCTCAAGGGGATAGAAGTACAAAACACACCACAGCAACAAGAGTGTAAGTTAGAGCACCTATGCCTCTCACCAAAACCAGTCAAACTATCCACGCTGTATAAGGAGCTACATAATGAGCCACGGGACACCATTATGCCATTCCAAGAAGCGTGGAACGGAGAACTGGATACGTCCTATCACAGGAGAAATGGGAGAGGGCCTTTAAAATTCACAAGGGGAACACACAATGCTCCACACACTTAGAAACTATAAGGAAGCTACAATACAGGTGGTATATGGTACCAGAGAGGCTATCCAAAATGTACCCAGACTCCCCCAATAGATGCTGGAGATGTGGGGCCCAGGGAGGGTCAATGGGACACACATGGTGGTCATGCGAGAGACTAGCACCACTCTGGGTGACGATGGAGCAGGAAATAGGGAAGCTGATAGGTAGACGCTGGCCACTTAACCTTGAACAATGCGTACTCTTTATGATCCCCACAACACTGAACAAAATTGAGGAACGACTAATCTTCCACATACTAATTTCCGCAGTAACACTATTAGCCAGAGCATGGAAATCAACCCAGGTGCCAAACAGGGAAGCTTTACTAAACCAAGCAGATACCAATTGGAAGTATGAATTAATGGCCTTCAAACACCTGACACCACAGGGAAACATTAAAAAAGCGGGGGAGAGATGGAGGGAATACAGGGAGGGATCAGAGGGGACCCGGAGCCCAGTAGCACCACAGGGGACCGCTGCGAGGTCTTCCAGAATGGGGGAAACCAGGACATAGCCATCAGAGGGTCACCACCCCCGTAAGAAGTGGAAAGAGACAATAGACGTGGAACGTCTCAAGCAGTCGCAGAGGTTAGAATCACACCCCCCCCACAACCACTAACCACAATAGGGGTTGGGCTCGAGAGGTGACGGCCCTAGAGTGATGAGGGGTACCGGTTGACAAAACAAAGGAAAATATAAAATGGTCATTGTGTAACACTAATGTAACACTAATGTAACTAATGTAACACCAATGTGAATTATTGTTCCTGCACTATCCCATTTCTTTTTTGTACCCTGGCGAGCAGGCGCCGCAAGATACTTGACAACTATAAAATAAAACTTATTTTCAAATTGAAAAAAAAAAAAAACTGCAGCCTAACTAGCCTTTTATGGCTTCTTACGGCCAAATTAATTCACTACTGATAACACCTCACTGTAACTGTCAACACCTCAAATCATGAGTCCAAGTAAAAACATTATGTACTAACCATTGATCCCACCAAGACAAACCAGTTAGGTCCACCTACTGATGTATGCTACTACCAGGGTAATCATTGGTGTCCAGTTAAATTACTGGATTCATATTGCTTAACACGTAGCGGTTTAAACCCAAATACTTCGCTACTACTTCTACATGGCAAACCTCTGACCACCAAATTCATATTATACATTAGAACACCTTTCATAAGACTCGGTCTTGACTTCTCTGCCTTTTCAGGTCACTCCTCCAGAATCGGAGGTGCTTCTATGGCATCAAGTCACAATGTAACTGCTCATATCATTAAAAGATTAGGGCGCTGGACGTAGGCCGCCTAATCCAGATCTATACCACAGCCAGAACAGGAATTGAGACTAGCATTTATAGATCTAGCGTTGTGATGTAAATGTAATAAAGATAATATATGGATACATCAATTTTTTGCCCTCTTTAATTACAGGCCTACCCGATAAGTCGATTCTGGCACACCACAACCGACTTGTGCTTACTACTACTTGCATTATTACGGCTTATGTCCATGACTACAAATATTAAGCTGTAATTGTGGAAGTTGTTACCCAGCTATAAAAACGCAGGCCCCCTCCATTACATGACCGTCACCGTTGGGTTCATCCCTCCCACCTCTCCCCTATATTACAATTTAATGGGTGGGCCCTCATTTATTACAGGCCTTTCTGTTATGCCAGTTCCGGCACAACACAACCGACTTGTGCTTAATACTACTTGCATTATTACGGCTTCTGTCCCTGACTACAAATTTTATATATATATATATATATATATATATATATATATATATATATATATATGGAAGGCGTGGCCTGAAGTTGTGTGAGGGGCTTGGTTCCCCTTATTAAGGAGCACCAACCCTTCCCTCATTACCTGTTAGGTCTGGCGAATTGTGGGTAGAGAGATCGTCACTTCCGGTTGTCCTGGCGCCATTCTGCTTACCTGTATCTCCGTGGGTAGCTTCCTGTCTCCTCCAGTTTCTCCTGTCTGGCTTCATTTCCTGGCCGGGCAGTTCGCTGCGCTTTCATTGCGGCAAAATCGTAAGTTATACCGCCGTCGCAATTTTGGCGCGGTCGTTTTACGTCATCCTAATACTACGGTCGCACACATGATAACTCTTTGGTAAATATTCATACGAATGCCGGCTTTCGGTTTACGGCTTGTATACGGATATAGCATGTTACATATTATTTCCTATGGGGCAATTCGTTACATTCATATTATGCCCGTTCGTTTGCCGAAAGCTTTTCACATTTTATGTTACAACTTGTTGTAAGTGCTAGGGCGACCTCTGGTGGCTGGTTCATTGTCACTGATTTCTCTCTCAAGTAACATTCCACGACCCCTGGTGGTCATAAAGGTTATGACATATAGCATGATTTACTTCTAATTTAGTTATGATTATAAAATATCTTATGCTGGTTCTAAAGATATGCTGGGCAATTCGTTAAAGATGTTTTTTTTTTTTTAACATGTTGATCAATGCATTTACACTTGGTCACCTTATGACCGTTTCGTTTGCCGTATCTCTAGTCTATTTTATGGTATAATTATGATAGGCACTAGGGAGACCTCTGGTGGCCAGTTTCAGTACTGTTTTAGTTGTTTACACAACCCTGCTGATCAGAAGGGTTATAATCACGACATCAATTGTTTGTAGGATTACAGTATCGGTAGTCCAGTGTTATGTGCACCATATGAGTATCAATATACGGACATATTGTTATAACATGCTTAACGGTCAATTGATTAGGGACCTCTTGTATTCAGTGTTCTACAATTCCACTGGGTTCTGCTACCCCACCAACTGTTTCACTCAACATAGGTCAGTTTTCACTATTTAAATATACCTTAATGGTTCACGCTAGACCAGATTCCACATAGGTATTTTCTGTATTACTAGGTATAAGCATCCTAGCACTTTGGAGTATTTGGGTTCCAGTCACCTAAACTGTTGGAATATTTACTGATAGGTATCTGATCAGCAGGGGGTTTAGGGCTACATATTTTAACCCTTACAAACTCATGTTACTCTCGTAGGTTACTACAGCTCACCTGGGTCACGTTGTCCTACTTTCTGCAAAACTTCACTACTAGTGAAGTACTACTGGTAGGTATCAGATTAGCTGGGGATTTAGGGGCACAATTTTTATTTTACCCATACAAACGTCAATTACTCTTGTAGATTACGACAGATCACCTGTACACTTCTTCTCATACTATCTGGCAACTTACTCAGCAGGTACGTCACGTTTCGACTACTTCTCCCTCCCTACCTACCCTTTCGGGTTTATACAGATACTGGCATACTAAAATAGGACCCACTAGGTATGTTTTTCTGGCCTTCTACGCCTTACGTTAGTGGTTCCGCGAGGCCAACACCCATCCTCAATTCAGAGGTACGGCATCCCCTCGGGCCCATTCACAGCAAGTCGCCTCGCTTGGTTGCATAGGGAAGGCCTCACTTGTCACTCCCATTCTGTCTTATGCTTTTACAAGTCACAGAGAGACCACCACCCCGCCATAATGCCAATGGCCACATATCCCACACACGCCAAATCATAGATAGTGCCTCTCAAAGCCGTTTGGCCACTAGCAGGGCCTCACCTGTCACGTCGCTTAGTAATTCTTCGCCGCTTGGCATTAGTAACAATAGCCAGTTGAGTAGCACCCCAGGTAACATACCATTTTATGTTGTAGCATGTCACAAGTTCCTGAAGAAAGGGAAGATGTGTCCATCGCCAGTACACCGGCTAGATCGGTCACTCCATCTCGGGGTGACGACAACGCAAGCCCTGCATCACTCAGGGCATGGACTATTCCAAGAATCACGGCTGAATTAAGGAAGAGAAATATTCCGTTCCCTGCTACAGCTAGGAAAGCTGAGTTGTACAGACTATTGAATACCCAGACTGATAACTCTGGGGCGGGGGAAAGGTCCAGCGGGAACCAGTCCTCAGATCGTCAGTCAGTTTTGTCATCAGTCCTGACCTCTTTGGATCGTATTACGGACAAACTCGACAAAATGGACGCAGATAGCCAGCAAAGGTCGCCTGCTGCTGCAGGGAGCCCAGTTGCTGCGGTGTGCTTGGAACCCCTACCGGGTAATTTACCAACTAGTTCTAAAGACCCACATATAATTAACCCAGCACACATGGTGCCTGCTAAAACCAAAAAGGACATCTTGGAAGGAAAGGATATCAATCTGGTATCACTTCTGATTGCCTCACAAGATGTCCTTGAGAATAAGACCTATGCATTTGGGGATGTGTCGGTGGTTCTCAAGTCCAGAGATCCCAGGTTGAATCAAAAGCTATCCATTACAGAATTTGTACTGGCTTTTGGAATATACAGGGACGTGCTATGCTCTGTATATCCAAATAGGAGGGAAGAATTGGACCTTTACCTCCACAAGCTGGTGGATTTGGGGCACAAGTACGGTGGTACGTCATTTTACGACTACCACCGTGCATTTTCCGCAAAGGCGTCGGCCACCCTAGCACAGTTCCATATTCAAGCTGATTGGGGTGTGCTTGATACTGAGCTGTTTTGCCGGCACTTTGCGGGCCTGAAAACTCCAGCTTGTGCCTTTTGTTCATCCAATTCCCACACGGCTAATTTGTGCCCTAATTCTCCTGAGGTGAATGCTGTTTTTTCACCTGCTAATGTGGTACCCACAGGGAGATCTGGCAGGGTGCTAAAAGACAAACCAGGCCGTGATATAGTGTTCTTGGGCAAATCACAGGTCTGTAACAATTTCAACACCGGCACTTGAGGTTACAGTGCCTGCAGACTTCTGCATGTCTGTTCAATATGTTTCAGGGCTCACGCCAAGGCAATGTGCCCCAATAAACTATTCCCTAAGCAGTATCAAACGTCTCTTCATGTCTCCCTACTGAAAGAACTTTTATGTAATCACCCATCACAACATCTCGTTGACTTTTTGGTGGCAGGGTTTACGATGGGGTTTCACACGGGTATTGTTCACATGCCTACAGGGATCCTGGAATGTAAAAACTTACAGACAGCCCTAGCAACACCCGACACTATTGACCTACTCCTTCAGAAGGAAATAGACCAAGGTTTCTTGTTAGGCCCTTTTGACTCCCCGCCGTTCACGGTTTGGAGAACTAATCCCATAGGACTGGTCACTAACAAATCCTCAAATAAACAAAGGCTAATTCTCGACCTGTCAGCCCCCCATGCATCTCCCACTCCAAGTCTAAATTCACTAATACCATCTGAAGAATTCTCCCTCCAATATGCCAACATAGATAACGCAGTCACAGCCATCCTCTCAGCCGGGGTAGGGGCATGGCTATGTAAAACGGATATTGTGAACGCTTTCAAATTACTCCCTATTCATCCATCCCTATGGCATTTACATGGGGTTAAGTGGCAAGGCTCGTATTACTTTTTCACTCGTCTCACGTTTGGTTCAAAAAGCAGCCCCAGGATTTTTGATATATTTGCTGAGACGCTGTGTTGGATGCTGCTTAACATCTGTAAATGCCCCACAGTTATCCATTACCTGGACGATTTCCTGACCATAGAAAGTAACTCAGCACCTCCTACTAGCCTCCAGTCAATCACACGACTGTTCACACGTTTAGGAGTTCCGGTATCACCAGCTAAGACTGAAGGTCCAGATACGATAATCAATTTCTTAGGGGTAGTACTGGACTCTGTGAACATGCAGGCTAGTCTCCCCAGGGAGAAGATTGAACGCATCCTGGCAGCCATCGACCTTTACTTGGGAGGAGGCTCATGTAATAGGAAGGAATTGCAATCCCTGTTGGGTTCATTAAACTTCGCAATGAAAATTATTCCACAGGGAAGAGCATTTATTTTCAGGTTACTTAGCCTGTTTCCAATGTTGCAAACTGACGCATCCCGCATTTCCCTAGACATACATGCCACAGCTGACCTTCATATGTGGAAGGAGTTTTTGCTAAACTGGAACGGGAAAAGCATTTTTATCCCGGTTTGGTCAGAAAAGTCGGTATCACTCTGGACGGATGCTGCAGCCACTTCTGGATTTGCCGCTATTTGGGGCAACAAATGGATGTATGGTAAATGGCCAGGAGAGATTACTGAGATCCCCAGGTTTAAAGAAACTTCAGCACTATTTGAGCTCTATCCTATCGTAGCGTCAGCAGTTAAGTGGGGAGCAGGCTGGTCTGGGAATACGGTTCGTTGCTTCTCAGACAACATGGCTACATGCCATGTTGTAAATAAGGGACGTTCCTCTTCCCTGGCCATTATGCGGTTCATGAGGACTCTCACATGGCTGGCCGCTAAACACAGTTTTCTTTTGTCTTGCATTCATGTGCCTGGGTTTCTCAATGTTGCAGCTGATCACTTATCACGGTCTCGGTTTCAGGAGTTCCGGGAAGCTCTACCAACAGCTACCCTAATACCAACTCCGGTACCACAGTGGCAGGAGATGGTCTGGGACTAAAAGAACTGCTATGTCATGGGCAGCAACTCTCACAGCTCGGTCTTTCTGCTAATACTAGGAAGGCATATGGTAGAGCTTATGATGTATTTAATAAATTTTTGTTGGACTTTAATGTCGTTGACCAGTTTTCCATGGAAACCATTATTGCTTTCATTTCTTTTTGCCACCTTCATCTAACATTATCATACTGTAATATGGCTCTGACAAAACCATGAATATGTAATGTGTATTGTTGGGTTATAGAAACAAATAAATGGTTATATCTTTTTGCCCTCTTTTATTTCAGGCCTACTTCCTCGTCAGTTCCGGCACTCCACAACTGACATTTCCATTCTATGTTTGTCTTATGTCAATAATACTACGGCTTATGCCATGACCACAAATGGAAGGCGTGGCCTGAAGTTGTGGGAGGGGCTTGGTTCCCCTTCTTAAGGAGCACCAACCCTTCCCTCATTACCTGTTAGGTCTGGCGAATTGTCCCACCCGCCACACCACTTTTAAAGGAATTCTATAAGGTAGGCCCTCTTTTATTTCAGGCCTACTTCGTCAGTTCCGGCACTCCACAACTGACATTTCCATTCTATGTTTGTCTTATGTCAATAATACTACGGCTTATGCCATGACCACAAATATATATATATAAAACTAATAAAATCTTTCAACTTTGAAGTTGCTGTTTAGTGGATAGGTGAGTGCGCTGGATCTTGTGTTTTGTATTATTTGGCCCCCAGCAGCACCCCCATTTATGCATGTTCAGGTGAGTGAAGCCAACCCCCCTTGTTTCATATGTATATATTTGGGAGTCTAGCCAACTCCTTGGTTTTGCACCCCTCCCTGTCACAGGTGCCTCATCCCAGGGCCCTATTTAGCCTTGTACTGCAGAGAGCCCAAGATGGAATTTTTTCCTCAAGTAAGTGGTTAATCTCATAAGAGCAGACATTAGGCTGTTAGTGTAGGACCTGCCAAAGATGGGGTACATTGACGTTGTGGCAGGCTTATGCAATGTATGATCATATAATGTAACTAAACCCCCATTATTTTTGCCTAGATTAGGTGTTTTTAAAAAAACTAATAAAATCTTTCAACATTGAAGTTGCTGTTTAGTGGATAGGTGAGTGCGCTGGATCTTGTGTTTTATATATATATATATATATATATATATATATATAGTTAATTCAATGTTAAACAAAAATCTGCACACCAGTCAAGCCATAAGACTTGCTTTTCCCACAGGAATCACAAATGTGCAGTGATTTTACTACCGCAAAGGATTCTGGGTGGTCATATGCAAATTAGTTTAACAAAGAATCATATTTTTGCCTCGTTCCATTTTAAACATGGATTCCTTTGAGTCTGTGTTTGCTGTATACAACAGCCTTGAAACACAACCTAGAAAAAGATGCAAAGCCAGTGAACCACTCATGGACAGCTGTTTCATTGTTAATGCAAATCAGCAGCATGAGTTTGGTTACTGGCTTGTAACCAACCTTATGCTGATGATATATATATATATATATATATATATATACACATACACACACACTCACAGATCTGGAGATATTTGGATATGGATACTATTTTCATAATTTTGGCTTTTGGCTCTGTACGCCAAAACAATGGATTTGAAATTAAACAACTGCGAGGAGATGCAATGGAAATGCAGACTTAACTTTAATTCAAAGGGTTGAACAAAAATATTCTCTTGAACGTTTAGGAATTGTAACCATTTTAATGCACTATGCCTTTATTTCAGGGGCTCAAATGTAATTGGACAAACACAATGATGAATAAAATCTAAATTTTTAATACTTTGTCGAGAATCCTTTGCAGGCAATAACAGCTTTCAGTCCGGAACGCACCAAAGGCTGGATTTCCTCCTTTGTGCTGCTATGTGCTGCTTTGCCAGGCATTAACTGCAGCTGTCTTCAGTTGCTGTTTGTCCGTGAGTCTGAGGTATATGCTTGCTTGATCAGGTTGAGATCAGGTGACTGACTCGGCCATTTTAGAACACTCTGCATCTTTGCCTTAAAAATCTCCTAGATTGCTTTCACAGTATGTTTTAAAAATCATGCTCGTTATATAAAATATAACTCATGATATAGCCTTGATCTGGAATTTTTGTGTAGGATTGTCTAGAGCCCCTGAACATAAAGGGTAGCATGTTGAGAAGTTAAATTGCATTCTCACAGGGTAAAGGTACCAATGTCTTGCAACAATTATTTTTCTAAAGTAACATAGAAAGATAGAATGTGACGGCAGATAAGAACCATTCGGCCCATCTAGTCTGCCCAATTTTCTAAATTCTTTCATTAGTCCCTAGCCTTATCTTATAGTTAGGATAGCCTTATGCCTATCCCATGCATGCTTAAACTCCTTTACTGTGTTAACCTCTACCACTTCAGCTGGAAGGCTATTCCATGCATCCACTACCCTCTCAGTAAAGTAATACTTCCTGATATTATTTTTAAACCTTTGCCCCTCTAATTTAAGACTATGTCCTCTTGTTGTGGTAGTTTTTCTTCTTTTAAATATAGTCTCCTCATTTACTGTGTTGATTCCCTTTATATATTTAAATGTTTCCATCATATTCCCCCTGTCTCGTCTTTCCTTCAAGCTAGTATGTACAGATTCTGCAGGAATCATTCCTTGAGCTAGAAGCAATTAGAGTAAGAGGGAAAAACGAGCCATCAACCAGGAATGAGTAAGGTAGTCAGGTAACCCCTTAATTTAGATGTCAGTCTACATAATGATTCATATTGTTTCAGTTTTGTATCTGAGTAGTTTGACAGATGACATCACAAATTAAAGTAACTCTCTTCCCTCAAAACAACCTAATCTCAGCAAAGTCGTTTTGAGTGCCGGTATCCCTGGGCACAGTCTTACCTTGAGATCTTAAACTGTTTCCCAAAGATTTAGCATCTAAGTTGCTCCCAGGGCACCCATACGTACTGATTTCTCCATTCTTTGCTCAGAAGAGAATTGGAGCATTGACAAGCATTGAGTGGCAGTGATTGGCTGAGAGTGTCTGCAAGTACAGTAAATATCACTGGCACCCAATTCTCTCTCAGAATTCATAGTATTAATAATGAATATAGCATTCTGAAGAAGCCTGATTATTTTTCTAAAAGCATCAATTTGTCACCACAATAACACATCACAGAGGGCAACTGTTTGAGCAACTGAAGCATTTGGGAAGAATGCTGAAGAATGTGGAGCGTTGAAGTTTTAAAAGCGCCTATTGGGAGCTGGATGCAGTGGATTTTTATATATGAAAATACATTTATACTGTTATAAAAAAAATATATACGTTTTGCAATGCATTCTATTATCTTCCTTATATATTATGCCTATTGAAACGTGTGGATATTGGGGGAGTGACCTTTGAACACAATGTCAACTGTTTAGATTTAACCTTGATACCAGAACAGGGAAAATATACCCCTCTCTTCTATCAACGCATTTCGCCCTTTCACTCTGGGCCTCCTATTATCGTGAAAAAGCCCAGAGTGAAAGGGCGAAACGTGTTGATAGAAGAGAGAGGTATCTTAACTTACAGCTTTCTTGAAGTTATGCAGCCGTATGTGGCAGAGTGTTCCATCGATCAGCGGTACATCTTTTCTGGCTTGTATGAGCAGACTGAGTGTACTGAGGACGTACATGGATTCCCACCAAACAGTATAGTAGGTGCTTAATTTAGAAAATATAGTGTATTCCTGCAAAGTTCTGCGGCACTTAAAGGGACACTATAGGCAACCAGACTACTTCATCTCATTGAAGTGGTCTGGGTGCAGTGCCCCTAACCCCTTAGCTCTGCAGCTTAAAACTTTGCGGTCCATCATTTCTGGCTTGTATGAGATTACTTAGTGTACCAAGGTGAACAGAGTGGTATCGGAAAGCATTAAAAGCTACACTGCTGCCTTGTGCTAGCTATTACATGCTTGTGTGGTTATTGGAGACAACCACCACATATATATCCTGTACAAATTCCACTAGGAGAAAATCCCAGGATGGCAGATGCAGTAAAAACAAACAGATAAGAAACATAAAATAATGGTGTGGTAAAGTCCTACACGTTTCGTCCTGTCTGGACTTCTTCAGGGATATGTAGTGGTGATCAGTCGGATCCGGTTGGCGGCACTTCCAGTTCTTGGCGATAATGTGGATAAGTGCCGAAATCATTTGATAGAATGAAAAGCATTCTTGGGGAAGTAGTTTAACTTCGTATCATTCAAAAACATTCAAAATTAAACTAGGATCATAGTTATAAGGAGGAGCATGGAAGCCATACATCTATATAAAAACTAAGAAAAAAAAAAGTAATTGAAAAAAAGGAGTATGATACATGTATACCATGCTTTGCTTTTTACAAAAAATATTATACAAAAACAAAATCAAATGTAAAACATGTGAAAAAAAGAAATTGAGATAGATATATATATATCAATGTCATATTTAGGAAAAATATTCCTGAGTTGTATCCAATAGTTCTGCAACTCAAAAAATAAATGTTAAAATCACACTAACATGTATAAAAAAAGACATTCTGAAAGAACAAACTTAGAAACTGAAACTAAAATCAGTCATGTGGTAATAGGCTAGGGGCCAGTTTATTTTCCAGGTTATCCGCTTTTTTGTATATTATTGTTGGTTTAATGGGTAGAATCTTATTTAAAAATACGTCCTTTCGCAGGATGTGCCAATTTTTTTGGGGGGCTTGTGAATTATATTTAGTTATGAAGGCAAACTCAAATTTATTATTATTTTTAAATTTGTTTTGTTTGGTCTTAGTTAATAAGTTGTTTCGATCTGTGTTGATTAACGATAACTCAGCCTTCTCAATTTGTTTTATATCGTATCCATTTCAGTGCATCGGTTTTTGATGATTTGAGATTGTATTTTAAAAGTGTCTAAAGCTGAGCAATTTTGTCTGAGGCGTGTGAGCTGACCTTTTGGGATATTTCCACCCTGGCACCCTGGAATTTTCTCCTGCAACTGGTTGAAGTTCCTGATACCACCTTTTAGGTGGAGATATGCTGACTGTCATTTGACATCTTGTAAGTGCAACCTGTATTAATAAATGTTATTTTTATTCAATCTGCACCATCTTTTTTCTTTATTCTTATTTTGAGAAATATAAGAAGATATACTACTATGAAAATACTTTCTCAGTAGATTTTCTCCACCAGCTGATTTACCCTATTATAGAGGGAGACACACCTGAACTTTCTTAAGTCTAGTGTGTTTTCTACCACCCTCTACCTCTATTCTGGTGTAGATTGTATTGCACTATATGTTCTTTTTTCCCCTAGATATTACATCTGCATATTTTATTCTACGATTTATATACAGGTTGTATTGTTTTATCATTCACCTCTGGTGATATATACATGTTTGTTTCCTTTTGGTTTTCTCTGTATTTTTAGTAATTACTGAGTGTCCCAAGGAAACACTTACCAAACGAAATAGTGATTAGTTACTTTGTTTTTGACTAAGGAATAAGGACTTAAATATAACGAATTATCACAGTAACATCACCCCCAAAGCACTAGGGGCTTATTTTGTAAGTACTTTCATTCTTTATACATAAACCAATCTACCAATACCTCTGAAGAGGCTCAGGACTCCTGGTCTGTTTCAGCTCATGCAGTGGCCCTTACGTTTCAATGGCTACAGTCCACTATGGAGAAACAAGGAGCTAAACCCTGTATTCATACTAGATCCTTTCTGCCTGGCCAATGCACTAGAAGCTCCTAAAATGAGTTGGTCTTTCTCCACATTATTTAGGGTCAAAATCACTTATTTGTTTGCTTGTTACCTTCCTTGAAAATAAACAGCACTTCTCACTTTAACTTCACCAATGTCTGGATTCAGGATTCTGTAGTCTTTACATCCTCTCCCATAAACAATCATGATGCCAATCTCAGTTCTGCTGTCAAGTTTGGACCTTTTATGAGCTGGAACAAATGTATACACTTTTGATCTCAATGTTCTAAAACTTTTTTAATATTAGGTGTTCTGCCAAGCCAAAGTTCAAATGGAGTTTTATCTGTAGCTTTTACAGGTAGTCTGTTTTGCAAGTATGTAGCCATCATAACTACATGAGCCCAGTATGTATATGCCAACTCCGAATCTGCCAGCATGCACCTGATCATATCCAAACATTATTTTTCTCTTTCACCATACTTCTTTGGACTGCATGGTTCTATTCCTTTCTCTTCTAAATATACAGTAATATGGTGAGATATGTACTCACTATCACTGTCTATTACAAGTGATTGAGGCTTTCTCCTAAAGTGGTTCTCAACACTTGCAATGTAGGTCTTCAAGTTTGTCTTTCATTAGATTAGTGATACAATATCTGTAATAATCATCAATACGTGTAAGTATATACTTATTATGCCCACAAAACATTGGCTGTATTGGACCATATATATCTGAGTTAATAACTAGACAACATTTACATGCTTCTATGCTGTTATCCTTCTGGCAATGTTTTATGTCGATTCCTCTTGCCAAACCTTTACTCTGTGGACCACAAATTGCCTTGACATTTGTGTCAAAGTCTTTCATGCCACAGATAGATACACTCTGAACAATTCTAGGCTATGTTGTTTTTTTTCTTCTTGTATGTTTAATACAAATACACCATTACTTTCAAAACCCTGAGCTTATAAGACCATTTGTTGTTTATTATTTCATATGTTTTGCCATTGAAGTTCACAATATAGCTTCGTAAATGCTGAATCACTGAGCAAATTATATGAAAATGCAGGCAAGTAAATTACATTTAGCACTTTGTTTTGTAATGTCTCCGCTTTTGCAATATATTTCAAGAAACTGTCTCCTTTTACTTGTATAAACAGTTTGTTGCCAATAGCAATACTCACCATTCCTGTAAAAGTTTTTGAAGAAATTAGAATCTTTGCACATGTGTGATGATGAACCCGATTAAATAATCCAATAAATTTTGATAAACTGTATCTGCCTTTTCTCTTTTTGTTTCCAATCTGTGTTTTTAGTGTGGTATTGAAATACATTTGAAGTATAAGACAATTTCTTCAGAATATCAATAGCAGATAAGACAATAATAAAAAGAAAACAACAAACAAGCTTTTAGAGAAATCTTCTTAAAGTCACCGCTGACTCTCTGATATGCATATTACCTAAAGATTTACGAGCAGATAAAAATACAGAGAACATATTAAGTTAATGAGCAATATAACTGTAAAGGATCCAGTTATCCCTGTAGTACCGATCCTTGCAGCTTCTCCCGAACTCCCAGCAGAATCATAGCGTAGTAGTGATTATAGCTCCCAATTCCCCCAAACATGAGTCGAGACTTCATGAAGGGGTAAAACAATCTGCTTTATTGATGGCCAAACTCAGCATTTTATGATGGTCTCCCAGCAAGGAAACTCCCACAGGGGACCTTGTGGAAAACTGTGACAAAATATACAGAACCAACCAGTTTACAGTACAATTATTAAACACACCCACAGTAACAGTGCAATCCCTCCTCTCTATCCTGGAGATAATTAACTTAAGTGGTTGGATAGATCCTAATTATCTCCAGGTAGAGAAAAACTTGTCCTTTTTACATTTGGACCAAACTGTATTAAAATCCATAACTTATATTTTGCCGAACGTAGTCTCCAGATTCCACATACCCTCAGATAGCTGGGATCTGAGCACACAATATAGACGAATAGCGCTCAGATCCCACGAACACAGTTCTCAATATCGTCGAGTAAAGTTTTTAGTTCACCGGTTGCTCGGGCAATTGAATCCAAAAAGAGTTCCTTAACTGCAGCTACCTGGGGTTGGTCTAGTTTGTAGGAAAGTTCAGAACGGTAAGGTGTTCGTGAGTTATTAAACTAATGGACGGGAACTTGGTACGCTTCAGCGGTGTGCGGCTAAATAAGTGTCCGAAAACAGTTCCAGAGGGTCGACGACCATCTACCGCTGAGCGTTCGACAAATGAACGCGGACCACCAAGCCTTTCATCAATTACCTTGCGGTTAACCACAAGGTCTGTGTGGTAAATAAGCTGCACACGACCCTGGTGTGAGATCAGGTGGTTCGGGAGTTTGTTCGGCTTTTTTACAAATACACGAATATTTAGACGAAATGCTGTTTCCCTGAGTCTGTCCAAACAGGGGTTTCGTTACAATGACAATGACAGATAGTTGAATCTACAGCCCTAGAGCAACATGGTCATATTTGAGTTACTTCACCCTAGACTTTATTTAGGTGTGCAGGTCTTGGCTGGCAAGGCACATATAGAGTACAATCACACAAATATCATGCTTCCCTGGAGACAATTGCCCAGAGAGTACAGACACCAACAAGGGCCAGTGCCGTAGACCCAGTGATAGGGCTGAATCTTGTGCCAAGATCTCTTCCCCAATAAAGTCTGTGATTTATACAGATAATCTACCAACCTGAAATGTGACTTCTGCAAGGATATGGACAATGTTGTGTAGTTTTCCTTTCTTTGTATTACAGTTCAGTAGAGTAATAAGGCTACAATGGCACTCTGAGTCTGTTCTGGGTACCTCCTGCATGCCGTTGCCTTCAAGGCTGCCATAATAATGGTTTAGGCATCTGGCCTTTAGCAGAGAGTGCTGGCTGTGGAGCCAGCTAGGCCTTGAAATCTGGAGACTGGACTGAGGTACAGACAGAAGGTTGGTACTATTATATATAATTAAACTATGCCCAGACATTTACTTCATCGATTAGTTATCTGCCAATGCCAGGATTTGAGCAAAATTACAGCAATTTTCATCAAAATAGCATTAAATAATAATGAGGAGCTCTCACGGACTGCATCCATCCAGCATAGCTAGATCCCACCCCCTGCCTTTTCTTGAACAAAATAGTTTTACTGTGTTCTCTTTTGTCATTTAGAGGGTTTTCTTGCATATGGTAGCTTTTTTAAGCAGTTTCTTGCACGATGACATTTATCTCTATGAATAAAACATTTTTTTATATTTTGCCCTTTTTTGTGTGCAAATGTATTACCTTGGCACTTGGATAAGGTGAATTGTTCCCTATTATATGCTTCTCAGTGTGCTTCACTACTTCCTGCATTTTCAGGTCTCCTTACTAACTGAAGCATATTTTACAGAGATATTCTGTCTAGTTTCTCGTACATTAACTCACAAATTGCTGTCTTCATCAAAATAGTTTCCAATAGAATATAAACGATCAATTAACTGATGAAATCAGCTGTTATTTGATTTAGATGTTTCTGTAGGTCTCCTCTCAAAGACAGCTTCATATTGAACAGTTTTCTTGATTAGAAGTCTTTCATGTAGACTGCTACTTCCATACAATTCTTCTAGGCCTTTCCTTAACTCTTCCATTATCTTACAGCTTTTAATGAGTTACTCACACAGGTCTGAGCTCGCGTTTTTCTGTCCTTTTTCTCCAGCTACATTCTTTCTGCATTCTGCTGGTTGGACTCATTCTGAACTTCCATACGATGTAATATGAAATCATTGAGATATTGGCCAAAAATGTAGAAAATTTAACTGTGGATGAAATAAAAGCAGCACCTTTTTTCCACTATTATGGACATAAGATATTATAAAGGTCAAGTGATCATTGTATCACAAACAAATGACAATAATATGCTCATAAAAGTTTTCTTAGATTTTCATCAGTCTCTTTGAAAAAGAGATTTCAGTTGAACGGAAGAAATTTGATTTATCCAAATGTTATGGATATGATGGAGCAGCAAATATGAGTGAAATCTATTCAGGGGTGCAAGCAAGGATATGCAAGAGAGAACCCAATGCACAATATGTACATTGTGCAGCACACAATTTTATTCTTGCCCTTAAATAATCTGTTCAGCGTATACCAGAGATATAAAAAAAAACCAAAAAAAAAACTTTTTGACATAATTAAAAGACGCTACATCTTTTTTTTGGCAATAGAAGCAAACGCTGGGCAATACTTTCTGAGATGTCAGGTGCTTCTGAAACTGTGATGTCACTTTAAAAAGGTTATGCCCAACGTGCTGGGTATGCAGAAATGATCCACTCATTGTTTGAGAATCTGATGTAATAAAGGCCTAAATCAAACTTATAAGAAAAAATTGAAAGGCACGTAATGAGTCATCAAGTTTAAGGACAATTTTAATATCAATTTGTATTGTTGGTTGTGTTGCAGTGAAAGTTTTTGTAAATCATTGATCCTGCTTCCAAGTGCCTCAAAGTTAAAGATATGCAGCTAGAAAAGCTGCAAAATTACTCTGCAATGCAACAGAACCACTGAAGCAATTCAGAAGTAATTTTTAGGAAGTCAAAGACAGTGCTAAAGAATTGCAGAGAAGTGGGGTGTTGATGCAAAGTTTGAACCAAAGAGGAACCATAAGATGAAAAAACTGTAGGATGAATTATGTGAGGATGAAAGATTAAATGATCAGGAGAGAAGCTTCTATGTGTGAATGTATTAGATGGTTGTTTGGACACAATTCTTGCTCAACAAAATATCCATTTCAAAAGTTTGGATGCCACTGTAAAAAAATTAAATGCACTCTTACCAAGCACACTCATAGCAGCAAGTAGTTAACTGCTGTTTGAAGCTGGCGATTAATTAGCAAACCATTTCCCTAAGGACTTTTATAGCTCTCTGCCAGTACAATTGCTTGCCTTCAGAGACTACCTGTTTCAGAGATCTCCAAACTATCTGCTGTTGAAGACGTATCAAAGTTGTTGATTAATATTAATAGCGTTTTATGAACAGCAATTAAGTTATTTCTTACTATACCTGTAACTGTAGTGACTGCTAAATGCTCCTTTTCCAAGCTCAAGATATTTAAGAATTATTTAAGCTATCACTGCTCTCAATAGAAAATGGGATGGCAAGGAACCTTAACTTAGCAAAATAAATTAATGAATTTTCTGAGAGAAAAGCCAGAAGCGTAAAATTCACTTAAAAAAAAAACAATTCTCACCAAGAATATATATTTTTTAGTGCTCTTACCTTGTTTTTATGGTTTTTAAAGACCATGTTAATTTTTTCTTATTTATACTGTTTACAAGTTGTTCAGAAATCACAAAATACAAATTTTTTGGCACTATTTTGTGAGAGATTCTGCACAATCTAAGATGCAGCCAGTGTAAAACAATGTTTCTGTTCACACTGTACAATATACTACATAAAATGTGAGAGAAAAGAGAGGGTATTATAACGAAAAATAACAATTTTTTTAATATTTTCATTTATTTATGGAGTTTCCTAATATTTTTGATAAAGAATGTGTTTCTAAATGCAAATTGTCACTATGTTGCATTAATACATATTTACATATTTGTTTTCTGAGATTTTGGGGGGGTGGGTGCATGGAGTAGCACTATTCTGGGAAGGGGGGCCAAAAAAGTTTTGCACTAGGGTCTTCTGTTCAATAGTTCCTCCACTGGGTCCAAAGCCAGTGGTGTTCCAGCAAGAAAAAGATTGTCCTCTTCAGGTTTCAGCAAAGAGACCTGGATTAGAAAATATTGATATATATGTGTGATATTGTTTGAGGAGGTCAAGTTGTGCCACCACTGGTGAAATGAGTTTCGTGAAATGGAGTATGGCCTGCGGAGTATGCAGGAGTGAGTTTCCGTTTGCGATCTGCTTATTTCATTTAAGAGCATGAGCTGTTGTGTAACATTCTTCGTGCATGTCTGAATCCTTGGGATAGTTTTCAAAGATAATTATTTGCATCTGGGACAGGTGTGGAAGAAGGATGGGCAGGAAGAGAATCTGACTGATATCTATAATTGAGTGTAAATGGAGAGGCATAAGTGGACTTGTGTATGTTGGAATTGTATGCAAATTTGGCATAAAACAACATATTCTTCCAATAAGATTGCAGGTGGGTGGTATAGCAATGCGTTTGTAGCAGTCAGTCTCCTGGTAGCCCCAGGCTGGGAGGTCAGCCACCTCTCCCGTCCAGCGCACGCCAGGCCACGTGCCCTCGTGGGTATAGCTGGCTGTCTAGTGTCCACTCACGGGCCACATCACTGGTTCACCGTGGGGATTTAGATCTAGTAAATCGCTTAAAATCTTGCTGTTGTGTGCTTTGTGGATAAAAAAAATGCCTTTTTAGCAGAGTCTAGGGAGGAGCTCTAGCAAGGCACGTCTTCCCTCCATGACAGTCAGGCCCTGCCCCCGAACTGTAATTTTTTTACAAATCGCAGCGAAAAAAAAAAGGGAAAAAGTGACAGATCAGTTTGATCAGACAGAACTCTCTGATCAGAATGATCACGTACTGTGATCAGAAACATCAGGCAAGGCGGAAAGGGTTAAAAATCTAAAAATAGTTGTAACTAACAAAAAAGATTTAAAAAGTAGCCAACAACCACACCCCATACAATGACCAGTGCTACTGTATTGATCAGAGTGATAACAGCAATAAACCGCAGTGATCTGCACTGAAAGTGTTAATTATACATAAAATATAAACATAACAGCTGAATACTATGTAGTACACTTGAAAGGCACTTTGATACACTGAGCAGAGGCAATGCTTGTATTCATTGGCTTTCACTTTTGTAACTGATCACTGGTTGTCACTCCGATCATGACTATTTCGATGTATATTGGATCCTGGAGGACTGTCTTAGTTGGAACGTCATACTGATAGAGGTTCTCAGAGATATTTGATATAACACCTTGCAATTCTAGAAGTCTCTGTCATTCAAACCTCTACATCAAATAAACCATGTGTGAAGGACTACCCATCCAGAAATCTCCGAGCTTTGTGCATAAAATTGCTATTTATTTGTATATGTTGCAAATGTTTCCTTATGTATATATTCATTAAAAACAATATATTTAACAGTGTCTTCTCAACACAAGACAGGTTTTGAGGTCATTTTAAAGCCAACTGGTCTATATAGAGAGCCTTATCTAAATCACAGATTTCAGGTGTGTGTTTAATTTTTTATTTATTTTTTTACCAACTCTTTTATTGCTTGTTTGTTTATTTTATTTTGCCTGTACCTTGTTGCATCTACATCTATTTATGTGGAATATGATTGCATTATACTATCTAAAGATTGTAAAATGACAGTGCTTAGTACACATAAACTTAACTTTTACAATAGTTTTTTTTACCAGTGTTAAAATGGAAAATCAGATCAGATTGCTCATTGGATCAACAATGCCACATTTTATTATAGCCTTGATATTCTGTTACCCCATCCCCACCCCCCACAAAATCTCTATCATTTTTCCTCTTCTGCAGGTGAAATCTCCTTTCCTTTAGTCTAATTATCTTTGTGCAGGAATGTTTATGAAAAGGTTACCAGAGAGCAGCTTGTACTTGCCCTGAATACATTTGCATAATATTATATCCACTCTGAGATACCTTTGTTTAAAGTAAATGGATTTCTAGTCTCTCTTCATAAATAAAATCTTCCTTTGCCTCGTTAATTTTTAGAATACATCAACGCTTTTTCAAGTTCCATAATATACTTTAAACCAATAATTACACCAAATATTCAAAATGGGGTTTTACCATTGTTTGATAAAGATGAAAAATGATATTGTCATCACATTAATTAACACACATTTTATGCATGATAGCACGTTACTGGCCTTTGCAACTTATAGCTGATATGGCACTTTGTTGCCTAGTGTCATGATCTTGAGTAAGTCAGAGGGGAGACTTATGCCAGGGTTGACTTCAGGTGGTTTATTGGAGTTATTAGACATTCTATGAACAGGATATCCTATAATACAAATTATAGGAAAGAGAGAGAAAACAGAAATAAAAGGAGCTTAGGTAATATGCCCTAAATAGATTATAAACAGGAATGAAAGTAAATAAAACCTATAGATAAAATGTATAGGTCTATGTTTCTATGTTTCTAAAACAGGACAAATAAAACAGAACAAATAGGATTACAGGAAAAGGAGAAACTTTGTTAATCAGCCCCCAATTAGAAGGAGTATTGATCAAGCAGGAAAATAACACTATATAATATTACTTTGAGACAGAGTCCAGATTGGTGTTATGCAGGTAGGTATGGAGCAGACAAGTTGTATGGATCAGGCTGGTAGAAATCAGGTGGGTAAGATAAAGCATAGTTCAGGCTGGTTTTGAGCAGGGTTGGAAGTAAGCAAGATTGAGGAGTAGTTCAGGCTGGTATTGTGCAGGTTTTAAAATAAGCAGGATTGAAGCAAAGAAGGTAAGTCCACAGGTTGGTTCACATGAACCAGGAGTGTTTCAGGATAAGCATCAACTTCAATGTAAAGGCCCTGTGGTGAGTTGGGTGTAGCCTTTCGTAGGTTGCTCAATTAGTCCAGGCAGGTGAGGATTATAAGGTAAGTTTTCAAAACTAGAGGCCACTAGTGGTCAAACATAATCAGTGCAGTAACTTGGTTTTAAAGGAACAGAATAAACCGAACAAAAAGTCTTGTACCTAGTCTGTTTAGAAGTATTATCAAACCTTTCAATATTTACTGCTATGTTTAAATTAGTTTTATTTAGGGTATATGCTCTCAAAACATACATTTGAATTTATCTACATGGAATTTTATCTGCCACTTGATTACATGGTTCTCTATTTTAGTCACATATTGATTGACAGTAATTTGTTAGTTTCTTAAAACTAAATTTTTGCTGGTCTCTTAAAAAACCTCTTAAAAAGAATAAGTCAGGGAGAGAAAGATAGAGATAAGATACGGAAAAGGAAGTTGTCAAGAATAGAAAAAAAAAGTCTAACCGTAGAAGAAAGAAAAGAGTATAAGAAATGTGTGTAGTCTGTAGTTATCTGATGGCACTTGGGTTGAGGCACTGCACCTTACAATTTGAAATCATTTAAGATCTCAAACCAGATAATCCTATTAATGTATATTTGACAATGTTTGTATTGAAGAATGCAGTGAGTTCCCCTATTGCCCCAATTTTCTTTATCTTTTAAAAACTGTGTAAACTGTGTTTCACTGTTTGTATCCAGAGGGCAAAGATCAATGATTGCAGCATTTAGTAGGTATTTTGTTTTAGGATTTTATTTTAAGATGGGTTCCTCTATAAACTGCAGCAACATAGATTTTGATGGCAAGGATTTTCTCAACCCACCTTTAAAATAAATCATGGTCTGTGCAATTTACCTACATATGTGTTCCTATCTACTTCCTGCATCTCTAGCTGAGTGTTCGGGCTAGAACAAAAAACAGAATATGAAACAGACAAAAGCTTAGATAAACTCAGTAGCTTGCCTTCGGTAAATCCCCGCTCAGGTCTCAAAATGTTTTTTCTCACTTGTGCCATTACAGAGAGAACCTATTCCAACACATATCAGACTGATCCCACTTAAAAGGACAGTCCAGAACTGAAATGCAGCAAGTTCTCTCTGCATGAGAGATACAGCAAACATGGACAATCGTTTCAGCCTTCTTTGGGCCTCATCACCAAGGTGTAGCTGATATCCCTCTAATCACAGTTAGCACAGGGTCCACGTCTGGGTTACCCTTTAACTTGGAGATAGCCAAGTTAATGTATTGCAACAAAAACAGAGAATATGAGAACGTAGAGAAACTCAGTATCTGGATTACCCAGGTAAAATGGGATTTCTGCTTAATGTAGTGGTTGTAGTGTAAAGTGCTTGTCCCTAGAGGCTTATAAATGTAAACACAGGCTTTTCTGTGACAAGTCTGTGTTTATATTTGTCCCTTAGGACACTTGTGACTATCACTCAGCCAGCCACATGAGTTAATTTTTATCATGGCCCTGCAATATTTGTCCGAATCTGTTTTTATATTGCAAAAAGAATAAAAGGCCAAGTGGACATACTGGCTTATATTAGGTTATATTCTGTTTAGATGGAAGGATATGTTTGAATGATTCTGTCCATATTCACAATGCTTTTTCTATTCTTATCAAATGTATCTGTATTTTGATTATGAGATGATCTGGACCACTGTAATATTTTATTTTTACAATCTTGTCTGAATAAATGCAATTACAATTTCTTCCTATCCCACATTGGAAGTATCATATGGAGCCAGCTCATGACATAAGCCTTGAAAACCTTTTACAAACACTGGTGCTTGTTTAGAATGAAGAAACAAGACAGCTTTCTCAATTATGGATTCTGGAACCTTATCTAACAACAACAAAAAAATCTGTATTTGCTTTCAAGACATTTTCAATGTGTTTGCTGTTGTTTGTTAATTTGTTAATTAGGTCCCCAGCATGGCAGGTGTATTGGCAAAATATATTTCCAAAAGCTGGGATCCATTCCATGATTTCAGTATTTTTTTTTATTATGGCTATATTTAGCAAAATGCTTGCATTTTTAAAAGAACATGAGGTTGGCTCAGCCCAAATTAGATAGTAATAAACCAGCTTATTAAGAAGGAGAAACATATTCCCCTTGTCACTTAATTGCCTTTGGTTTATAAATCCTATAATTAGTCATTAACTTTGTTTTTCTGCCTATAGTATTTTGTAGTTCAGTACACTGGAAAATCTTTTACAAGGGAAGGAAAAAGTATGATACTAATCTGTTATTTTAAAATACATAATTGGAAGGAGAGGTAGGATCAATTCATCACGTTGATCCATCTACTGAGAAATGTACACTGTATATTAAAATCCATTTTTGTGCTGACAATCTTTTGAAGTGATAATTTGATTTAAAAAAAAAAAAAAAAAGAGACACTAGTACTCTGTTGAATCTTGGGACACTCTAATCACACTCCACAGGCTGCATTGAAACTTTGGAATTAACAATTTTACATCCCTGGATTAAACATAAGGCAACCGCCTAGGTCCATGTGGGCACTTGCCTTGACCTAGATCTCTGTCTGTGAAGGGACCCTCTTTGAGCTGGCAGGAAGATTATAAAGATCTCCTTTCTCGGCTCTGCACAATAGTAAGTGCAGACCACTTTAAGTGCTCCGTCATGGTCCTTTAACCCCTTAAGGACCAAACTTCTGGAATAAAAGGGAATCATGACATGTCACATGTCATGTGTCCTTAAGGGGTTAAACACTTCTCAAACACTCTGAGTGCTTCAACCAGCACTCCAAGTCATTATGTGGGTGCCAAGACCATGAGGGAACTCTTGAACTGGTCTGTGCCTCATGTTGATGTAGAACTCAATGCAACTCGACCAGACCACCAGGGAAAGGTAAGCAGGAGAGGGTCAAACACACACACACACACACAACACTCACCCATCCACAAAATAGGTACACTCAGCCTCCCCCACACACAACACTCACAGAAAAAGAACCCAGAGCTCAATGAAAGGGCCCCAGTTTGGAGCCAATGCCTAGGGCCCTGAGTAACTATAATCCAGCTCCGATTACAGGTGTAAATTTTAAGTGGAAATCACATTAAAGCAGAAGTATTAGTCCACTCTTTTGAGCAAAGTAATAAAATGTGTACAACTATACATGAAATATTACAAAAATTACAATGTGAGAATAATACAAATTGTGATAGAAATCTGTTTGACAGGATACAGTGTAAATGGTTGTTATTGAACTAGATTCAAAAGGAACAGCCTAATAAGTTAAACCCACTAGTTTGGAAAGCTCTTTTGACAGTATCAAAAACATAAATATTACAAGCAAGAAACACATTGACATTTTCCTAATTTTCAAGAATGTCCTGGGTGCATTGCATCGGGATGACATTTGAAAGAGACACTTACACACAATAACTATTTACATAACAAATTACAATGTAAAAGACAAACAGGTGTTCGGAAAATCTTTAGCAGGTGGTGGATTTGTGAGACTCGCATTAATAAACAAGAAAGTTGTATAATAAAGGCAATAAAAAATGATTACATTCCGTTCTCTGTTCCTGGATCCAATGAGAGTTCTTGTGGAATATCATTACTGGTTACAATGCAGACACTAGGAGTCAGCATAAGACATCTTCACACGCACATACTCAGTGTAATAAAATAAGTGGTTTAGGAAATCATTAAAGTTGGTCAGTCATCAGAAATTTTATTTTCATGCAGCACAAAATATCCTATATTGTATAGTTTTAATTATATTAAACTTCTTTCTAGACTTGTACAGGGTAAACATTGGGTCTGTTGATTTTGGACAAATGTATTTTAAAAAATGGAACAATTTGCTGAAATGTACATTACTGCTTTCCTGGGAGAGTTAATTATGTGGCAGCCGGAAAATGCATTCTAGTCAGCTGCAACATTAGTGTTAAAATAAGTCTATGGTGGTCAATATGACCCCCATATTAGTTCAAGAGTGGTTTTATAACGAACACATATTAGAACCCCCACCCACCTCCCATGGTTGACTGCTCTCAACCAATCCGCAGCAAACATGTCCGGCAGCACTCCTCGCTTTCTATAGGTGAAAATTCTGAAGCCAGATGCCACCATAGGGGTGGAGACCAGCAATGGAGGCATCTTTGGGGTAAACCCAGCAATGTATTTGCCACTTTCCAGGGGGCGGCAAAAAACACAGCCCCTAAATGCCCAGGCAAATGCCTTGTTAGCCTGGTGGCAGGCAGCTAGCTGAATTCCAAGCAGATGGCGAAGGAGCACTGATTTGTGAGCTCTTCCCTGCTCAGCTCTCTCACAGGATGCCAGGAGCCGGACCTCAACTGGCCGCAATCCTCCATGCCCAAACAGCTCAATGGACCCCAGGTAAAAAAATTTTTTACAAAATCCTCCCAGCTCTCCCAAAGGTAGGAAGGCTGGGGGGGAGGAGAGGGAGAGGGGGGGGAGGAGAGGGAGAGAGAGAGACTGTATATCTGTGAGTCTGTCAGTTTGTGTGTGTGTGTGTATGTGTATGTATCTGAGACTTACATAGCTGAAAAGAGACTTGCGTCCATCAAGTTCAGCCTTCCTCACATATTTTTGTTGTTAATCCAAAAGAAGGCAAAAAAAAAACAAAACCTAGTCTGAAGCGCTTCAATTTTGCAACAAACTAGGAAAAAATTCCTTCCTGGCTCCAAAATAACAGTCATGTTTCCTTGGATCAAGCAGCTAATACCCCACTAATTGGAAATTATATCCCTGTATTTTTTGAGTGTGCGTTAGTCCCTAAAAGGAAGAGGTGTGGCAAGTGTAAATTAGGGGGTGCCCAAGTCCTGTCATGCCTAGGGCAGTACAGATCCAAAATACACCACTGGGTAAACAGTTTAACCTCCTGACACCTAATCATTGAGATGAAGTTGTTTTGGTGTCTACAGTGTCCCTATGAGAATTTCTATCCGAGCATGCAGCAAAGGTCTTTCTATCCTCCCCTCAACCGCTTGAACTACATTTCCAAGAGAGAATGGATGTTATGCATAAAAAGTGTCTACATTATGAGTTTTTCTGGCACTTTTCCTCCCTCTTACTGCATCTCTTGCATCAGTTTATTTCCCTGTTCCACTTAAGTACTTTGGTCAACAAACTTGGCACTTCCAAAAAATAAAAAAGCAAAATCCACCAATGTCTGAATGGTGGATTTTCTGTGACAGGTCAGCACTTTTATGTTCTTCTATGGGATTAAGACATTAAAATAGATCTTCAAAATCTAGATTGAAGACATTATTTTAGCACGTTACAGAAAATGGGGAATAAAGGCCTCAATTTAGAAAACAATATAGTTTTATACCCATGTCAATGTGAAAGCAGATGTGATCATTTTTATACATACTCCCAATTGTACCTTATTCATTTTTTCATAGAGCAAGACGATAATAGTCCAGAATGATTTCTCACATGGAGAAAACCAGCAGTCTACTTTAACCTGGTTTCTCAAGTCCCTTTGTTCTATTGTCAGGGCTACATTAATAAAATATGTATCACTATCCTGAATTTCATGTGGGCTTGCTGGGCATTCTACGTGAAGCTGTTCAAACACGGTCATAAAGTGAATTCAAAATGATTTTTGAATTTAAGGCCAAAAGTAGCCAAACTGGAAACATAACTGACTTTGAGAATGTTTCTGGTTAAGCTACTCTTTTTTAAAATTCTTTATTTAGGTACAAGCAGCAATACATCTGTTTGCATCAAGACACGCCATGTACAAAAGACATGGTGTACAGCCGACTTGCATTTTTAACCATAGAACAAGGTTATTTTTAACTTACATTTGAAATTCACTTTGTATTCACACGTTAATGAATAGCCATGTGTACCTTTCAGTAGAGAGGAATCCTGGGTAATACATAGCTGAGCACCAGCACTAGGCCCTGATTACCTTTACACATCACATGCCCTCTGCAGCTATTTTTTTGTTTTATCAGTAATTCTCTTTCATATTTAAATGTATGATTTAAATTATAATTCAGTTCCAGAATGGCCACCTTTACTTTGAAAACAATACTAATTTATTCATATGGAAATTTCAGCTGCACTTAAAATAGCTCATTTGCATGGAAGTAATATAAATCTGATAATGTTCCTCTTTTCTTGGATGTCCAAATTGTTAGTGTGTCGAAGTGTATTACAGAGCTCCACAGGAATAATTCTCCCAGTAATCTTTAAACTGCACTAGATGGGTTTTGAAATCACTCTATGTATATGATACACGGTTCTTGTTTTAAATTATATTATAGTTGCCTAAATTGTTTATCACCTACAAATTCTCTGAATAGCTCATCCCTGACCACACTCCCCACACACACACCCCTAAACTAAAAGTGTCCATTTGAAATGTTGGGAGGTCTCTGATTTAGTAATCAGGCATCAATCAAACATGAGAACCTCCTCAAACCAGTTAATTGGTGTTGGTATTGTATTACTGCATTCAAATTGCATGGGCCAGAATACTTTGCAGATAGAAGCTAATGTTATATTTAAGCCTCTATCTCTTCTAACTTGCAAGTTTTCTGATCTGTTTGTCCGCTTGTTCCCACGAAATTTAGAAATACTCATAATTCCTGTGTTTAAAAATCTTTTTAAGATTCCGGAGTATCTGTTATCTGGTGATCCTTTGTATTGTAAGCTTCCTTCTTTGGCATTGCCTAAATTACCTAATCAGCCTTGATTACCTACACCTATACTGGGTTGCGGTAGGAAATTTAAGATTTCACTTAAAGGGACACTCAATGTCTAAAATTCCATATATTTTAATGTGTATATTTAATTACTGAAACAAATGAATTTACTGAAGCTTTTACAAACATTTCCTAACTACTAAAAATATACCTTTTATTAGCTGTAAAACTGACTTCTGTAGCCACCTTTTTGTCAAAGTCTTACTTGGTTTTATTAAAGAGGCATTGAGGACAAATCTGTCAAGTTTCATATTGAGATGAGTGATTTTAGTGAGATTTAGGAATATGTAGGAGAGAACAAATCATACCTTAGATCTGTATTTATTTAAATGCAGTTGTAAGTAGTATTTATGCATCTATTAAAAAAGTCACTTTTTATATAAAGCTATGCTTATCAAGCTAAGTCAATAATTGGGATTGAGTTGATTGGTGTTATATTCCACATAAGATGTTTAGCAATTGGAGGTCTCACTAACCCATTACATCTAGTGCATATTTGAACTCTAACCAACCTCAAGCAGAATCTCACTGAGCATGATAGGATTTGTGTTCCTGCAAATATATGCATATTCTTGATTTCAATGCTATGGTATGTAAATTCCCAACAGAGAAGCTTGAGGTTTTAATGGAAATGCTTTCTAAGCCTTTCTCTGCCCTACCAGCTTATTGAATTTGAGTATGGGCCTGTCTACTAAACAGTGATCAGCCAGTGGCTGCTGTTGTCAAAAAAGCTCCCCCTCCCAAATCTAATAAAGGAGATCTGACACAAGTCCCCCATTCCCCCGGTGTGGCACCTGTTAAAATAATTAACGGGGGGACATAGTGTCCCCCTCTAGTCCTTCATTGTGCCCCGTGAATGGGGGTTACTAAACTGAATGGGGGACCTAGTGTCCTACAGTCCCCATCCATTAGCGGTGGGTGGGGGCCTTAAGTGATAATCGGGGACTTATTGTCCCCCACATCCCCGACCCACTGGTGGCATATAGGGGCCAACTGTAAACCCCCCAAGTCAACACCCAAGTCACACCCCCAGTGACTAGGGGTTACCAAGTCCCTAGTAACTTCCCAATACACAAATAACCTACCTACCCACTTCACCCTAATAATAGTGAGGGCCAATAAAGTAAATACCTGAAAAATAAAAAAATAATTTTTCAACTTAGATGTCTTTTTTTTTTTTTTTTTATATCATCATCATTTCAGCACCAAAAAAGCAATATAAAATTCCATCAAAAAAAAAAAAAAATGCCTGGAGGGGGGGTTGGGGGGTATTCACCCATTGAGGGCTAAGTGCAGACTGAGATTTGCAGTGAAGGGAATGGCTTATAAAGCCTTCCCACTCCGTGCAATTTACTCAGAGCACTCTGATTCATTGGCACATGGGTGAGGGCCGGAGGGGGACAGTATGCCCCCCCATTCATTTGTTACCAGGTGCCCTGCTATAGGATTTATTTATTTTTTACAACAGTGAGCAGTCATTGACATGCCCCTACTCATGCACAGCAAATAGGGGCAGGAGTGAGATTTTAACCTCCCTTATTTACTAATACCAAGTATTTTTTTACTTGGTATTTGTAAAGCTCGATAAAAGACCAATTTTAATAGATAGCCCCCTGATACTTGTGGGATTTAGGGGATTATCTACCAAATGGCTGCAGGATGTTGCAATAAATGTGGAACTGAAAATAATACATCATTTTATCCAAATGTGAATGGACAAACTGTCGACATATTGTTCAGATGAAATTTGTTAATTTCGCCGGTGCCCTAGTCTAAATGACAGGACATTCGGGAATGATGAATTTAGGCATCGCGAGAACACGGAGGAAGGTGAGTATTGTGGGAAATTTTTCTTTGTGTGAAACAAAGTCAAGCTGAAGAAAAATACATACAGAACACAAAGTATTCCCTATTTTGTCTTATGTTTGAAAGAAAACTAATCGAAAATAAAGAAAAGAATAATAGATTTTGAAAAGAGGAAGAGAAAAGGAAGCGATTGGGAAAAGGTACGTTTGGTGCGGCTATGCCGCTTTAACTCTGAGGTACACTTGTACCTAGAAGGGCAGAGGCCAGAAATCAAAGCAGATTTTCTTTATTTTTTTCTTTAAAGAGCAAGAGCCGCGCGCGCATTCAATCATTTCTCAAAGCTTTCCTATGGACGGCAGTGTCTTCTCACTGTGATTTTCACAGTGAGAAGCGCGGAAGCGCCTCTAGCGGCTGTCATTGAGACAGCCATTAGAGGCTGCATTAATCCTAATGTAAACATAGCAGTTTCTTTGAAACTGCTATGTTTACAGCTGCAGGGTTAACCCTAGATCATGGGTCCTCAAACTCAGCCCCCCCCCAGATGTTGCTGAACTACAACTCCCATGATTTTCTGGCTATCTATGTAATTCAAAGAATCATGGGAGTTGTAGTTCAGCAACATCTGGGGGGGGGCGGAGTTTGAGGACCCACGCCCTAGATGGACCTGGCACCCAGACCACTTCATTGAGCTGAAGTGATCTGGGTGCCTATAGTGGTCCTTTAACTGTCCATGAGCTGCTAGGTACCTTAAATATTGGGTTACTATTTTTCCTTATTATTATTCCTATCTGCTGAGGCCTCTTCTGTCTTAGCAGTTTATCACTAGAAGAGTGGCGGTTAGGAATAGTGGTTTAAAATTATTTCTATTAAAAAAATAGTACGTGACAAAACCGCATTAAATGATTTTGACCATGAACATAAACACAACTTAATATTCAATACTTTCACATTCAATGTTGAAATCAGATTGAACAAGCAGTGTGCTATTGACTGTATTGTTATGTAAAACTATATCTACAATATATGGACAAAAAGAAAATGAATCCATTATAAACATAAACCTTGGAAGCCTTGAACTTTATAAAAACAGAGATGGCTTTAAGTTACAATGTATTTGTTATGTTTCTTTGGCAAATTATATATAATTAGTATATAGAAAAACAAATGCATATAAATCCAAAGTTTTACCTAAATGACACTGAATATGTGCCACCATGCCACTTGTAGCAATCTGTATCACTTATTAAACTTGTTCTGTGGAAGATCCACACTCCATCATAGATAATCTGTAATGGGAACAAGGGGTGACTGACTGTTCCCCAACTCGGCAGACTCCTATTACATGGTCCGTCGTCTGCCCTCTGGTCTCTGCCTGCAAATACTGCCTTTACAAAGACACTTGCAACTTAAGGCTTAGCTTTTGTCACGGTCTTTATACTCGGGCTCTAAGGCCAGCTGTTTTCTTACACGTCCCCAATACAAAGGAGCAGTGCAGCCAGAAAGTAGGTCCTAAAACTCTGCCACTGGATTCCCTAAAACAACACGGTAGAACACACAGTTTCTAATAGAACTACCACACAGTATTTTATTTCCACTCAGCAGTAGCCTCTATTAGCATTACATTAAACTTGTGGTGACATACTCAATCTAATACATCAAGCATAATTATTGGGAATCATACAGGCAACCACTTAACACAGATGATTGTGGTTCTAATGCAGTGTTCAACCAACAGATGACGCTATGCCACTGAATGTGCCCGTGGTTACCCTATTTTAATATGAATACTAGTCCAAATGTGCTTGTGACTTGGTTCTGGTGGTGGAAGGGTTAGAAATTACTATTTGTCTGCACTAGTCTGAAAATAATTATAAAAAATGCCACCCACAGGTTAGTCTTGCATCAAATTATAACGAAGTGCCTTGTGTTGCTACAAGCAAAATCATTTATTTTTTTTATTTTTTTTAAATCCGCACAAATATCTTTGTTATCAAAAATACTATTAAATAGTTCTCTTTAGGTAGAGAAAGGCAGAATGTCAGAGAAGAATATTTATTATGGGCATGAAATAATCACAGTGCATACATAAGAAAGATAAAAGACAAATAATTTACACCAACAGTTAAAAATGAAAAGGTATTTTGGATCTGGACTGCCCATATGGGTGGGATCAGTCTGATGTGCACACGGTATAGGTTTACTCTGTAATGGCACAATTGAGCAAAAATTAGTTAGAGATATGTGCTGGGATTTACCAAAGGGCAAGCGATTTAAATTTCTTTAAGATTTTGCCCATTCTCAGAGTTCTCATATTCTCTGTTTTTGTTGCAATGCATGTGCCTTAGCTCTTCCTAAGTTAAAAGGGTAATCTAGATGTGGACCCCATACTCACTGATCCTAGAAAGATATCAGCTACACCTTGCTGACGAGGCCCAAAGAAGGCAGAAATGATTCTCTGGGGTTGCTGTGTTTTTCATGCAGAGGGATCTTGCCAGCATTTCATATCTGGACTGCCCTTATGGGCAGATCAATCTGATGTGCAAATAGTATAGGTTTACTCTGTAATGGTACAAGTGAGCAAAAACTAGTTTGAAACCTTAGCAGAGATTTACCAAAGGGCAAGCTATTCTGTTTTTTGTTTTTTTAAGTTTTGCCTATTCTCTTATAGTTCTTATATTGTCTGTTTGTTGAAATTTTTCTAAATCCTTATTACTCACATGAATGTTACAGTAATGGAATTCTCTGTCGGGGGAATGCATCATTAGAAACTGTCACTCACCCATATTAGATTTGGTTCCCAAGGTAAGGACATGGCTCATTAGCATTCCATGGGCGTTTAAGGCCCTACTGATCCATCTCAGGTTTCCAAGCTGCTCATAGGTAGGTTTAGGGAAGAGGAAAGGCGTAACTGTAGGAAGTCTAGGTTGATTGCACATCCTCTTTCCACTTTGGTCATTTTGAACACCAAACTTTATAAAGGAGTTTATAATAAACACATTGATATTGAAGGGTAATGTCATCAATGACTCAATTTTGCTACAATGATATCAAGTTGTGGGCATAGCTTCATGACATCATTAAAAAGGGGCAGAGCTACAGCATCTAGCATCAGAAAGACCAACAGAGGTGTTTGAAGGTGTAAAACGTAGATGGTATCTACTTGGGAGGTAGGGGCACCAGATGAGTGGTGTAGGGCAAAAGTAAGGTAACCTTCCACCTATTATATACACTGTTTTTATTTGTATTCTTAATAAGTATTATTGTATTAAGTTCTGCTTTTGTCTGATATAAGAATCCTATTTCTGAAAAGACTTGTAGAATTGTGCTGTGTTTTGTTAGTCTTTGCATCTAATTTGGTTTGATACATTTAGGCACCCTGTTAATAAATCGCCTTGGTGGAGGCAGCTTTTATAAGTGTGTTAAGAGGTATCTTTTATCATTAATATCGGTCTAGTACAGACAAATAGTGATTTCTAACCTCTTCACCTAATTGTTAGTGACAATTAGGGAAGGATTTCCATAAGGAAGTGCCTAATCATTGCAGTAGTTTTTTGGTGCTTACTCTTGGGAACTGCATCCTTCACAATACTAAAACATATGATAATTGTCTTTTTTTGTCTGCTCTCTTTTGGTTAGTAATTATTATGTCAGTGAGATGTTTTAGACCATATCTTTATATTGCATGATCATCTGCTTTCAACAATTAAACAATATCGGCTTGTAATGTCACTATCTTGGAACTTGGAAACCTAGGTTCTAATCCTTACTAGTAAATGTCCTTGGGCTGGACACCTAATATATATACCTACCTCAAATCCTCATAGATTATAGGCTCATTTGAGCAGGACCTTCTTTCACCTCTAATTTTCCTTTTCTGTAATTGTGAAGCAGTGTAGAGTAATAAGGTATATAAGGAATACAAAAGTATTGCGCATGTTTTATGTTCGATATCGAGTTACTTCATCTATACGAAGGGATGATGAAAATAAAGAGTTCCTACACCTCACTGACAAGGCCCAAAAGAAGGCCGAAACGATCGTCTGGAGTTGCTGTATTTCTCGTGCAGAAGGAACTTGCTGGCATTTTGGATCTGGGCTACTTGTATGGGTGGGGCCAGTCTGATATGCTTCAGATATGTTCTCTCTGTAATGACACAAGTGAGCAAAAACTATTTTGAGACCTGAACGGGGATGTACCGAAGGTTAGGCTATCGAGTCTCTCTAAGTTTTTTTCCGTTCTCAGAGTTCTCATCCTTTCTTCTTTTTTATTTTAAGAAGAGAAAATAGCCACAGGTTACATAAGAGATTCTTTATTATTATGTGGTATATTGTCTAGAACGGCTCCATAAAGAAAAAGGAATGCTCATAGCGTAAGAGTACTAAAACTGAGAAATTACACAAGCTAAAAATAAAAATAAACAAAATGAATCACACAATAAAATGGCACTGAAATGCACTTTATGTGACTTAAAATAAAAGGATTCGCCCATCTTGCAGCTGTTCCTCATTTGATGTATGTAAATCTCCGCCTCAACACATTGTATTACAATGAATTACTTATTTAGGAAATAAAACTATGAATAAACAAAATGGCAGATAAACAAACTACTAATTCATCCAAAATTTGCCAGTTTATCTAAATGCCTCCCATATTAAAATTAAAATGTCTCTAATTGGTTACAAATTTCTCATATTGTACTGTGTTCAACCATGGAACACATAATACAGCTACCTCAAATAGCAATCAATTCTAATAACCTATCCAACATGGCCATGCGTTTTCTAATAGAAAATATATCCGGTCTAATAATACATTAGGATTAGCTCTTTATTATGAGTTCCACCCTGGATTGCATTTTGGTGTACTTACTATTACTGTTAATAACCCATAATGGGATAAATTTAAATGTTTCTCATAAAGGGACCAAAGGATCTCATCAAAAGTTATCATACAAAATAAACCAATGGAGAATCTATTGGTGCAGAATACACTTCCGTGTTCCACTGTGAAACACACTGTGCTCCCAATCCGGAATCATATACTTACGAGATCCATCAAGGAATGTTCAGCAACACGACCTGCAGATGGAGAAGAAAACGAAATTTGCAAACAATATTATAGCAAGCGCTTGACTGATGTGGGTTAGTTTTTGGTGAGGCATGCAGTTATAACAGTTTAGGGTACTTAATGAGAAAAATACCTGTACCAACCTCAGGTCCATAAATAACGTTAATAATAAACACAGAGCACACCATAAGTATTGCACATAAAAATCTTTTATTATATGATAAAAGAAGAATACATCAAAGTTAAAGTGTAAACATGCAAACAAAACATGCAAATAGTATGTACTGCATATATAACAACATAAAACAAACTGTAAATTGCTTTCAATTTAAACCCATTAGCAAGTGTACCAAGTATCAAGTATTATGACCCAGAGCTGGAGACCACAAAGCATTTTGGCGTGTAGCCTTCCTCAAGGGGTATCTCAATAGAGAGGAAGGCTTCATGCCGAAAAAGTCTAAAACCCAATACACACCTTAAGTTAACAAATATATAAATAAATCAGAAACCCTAAGTTGAATTACTGGATTTTAGAAAGGCAGGATATAAAGTTAATATAGAAAAGTACAGGACAAGCCAAGGTTAGAGAAACAGAAAGTACATAAACGGTTAGACAAGCCAAAGATCAAGGGATACAGACAGAGGCAGCTCTCTAATTAGGTGATTTAGGCGGCCGCCTAAGGCCTTGCTCTGATGGGGGCCTCGTGGCTGCCTAAATCACATTAGGGCAGACTACCATGTCGGGTCCTCGGTCAGAGACGAGGACCCGACACAGGAGGGGGCCCGGTGGCTTTCCCATAATGCCGCCGGGTTCAAGGTCCCTCCAGTCAGTCTGCCCGGGAGAGAGACAGCCTTCAGTCTGCAGCTCCGCCAGGAGTGAGATGCAGACTGAAGTGTCTCCCGATCTCCCGCCTATCAGAGTGTTGCCGTGGGTTACCTCGGCAACGCTCTGACTGGAGATCGTGAGATTTACCTTGTGGTCTGCAGCTCACTCCACTGGGGAGAGAGGGTGCGCACAGGACCACCAGGGAAGGTATATATGAATCCCCTCCCCCTGTCACAGCCCCTCTACCCCCTTACCCCCTGTTACTAAACCCCTAACCCCTGTTACTGCCCCTCTATCCCCCCTACTCCCTGTTACTGCCCCTCCACTACCCCATACCACCTGTCACTGCCCATCAACCCCCAACCCCTGTCCCCCGTTACAACCCCCCTGTTCCCCTGTCACAGCCTCTCCATCCCCTACCCCCTGTTACTACGCCCCCTACCCTCTGTCACTGGCCTTCCACCCCCTGTTACTACCCACACCCCCTGTTAGTGCCCCTCCACCCCCCTAACCCACGTCACTGCCCACCCCCACCCCATGTCACTGCCCTCCTTCCCACTACTCCTGTAACTACCCATACCCTGTATTACTCCCCACCCCCTACCCCCTGTCACAGTCCCTCCACCCCTACCCCTCTTACTGCCCTCCACCCCTACCGCCTGTCACAGTCCCTCCACCTCTGTTACTAGCCCCTACCCCTCGCCACTGCCTCCACCACCCCTACCCCTTGTCACTGCCCCTCCAATACCCCTATCCCCTTGTCACTGCCCCTCCACCCCTCTACACAGTCACAGCCACTGCACCTCCCACCCTGTCACAGCCCCCCCCAAGCCCTCAAACTCTGTCAAAGCCCCTCTAGCCCTCTTACCCTTTCACAGCCTCCAACCCTGTCACAGCCCCGCCAACCTGTCACAGCCCCCCTACCCTGTCACAACCCACTGGCTGTGGGATGACAGCCCCCTCCACCCTCCCACACACCCTGTCACAACTCCACCCACACACTGTCACCCCTCCACACACACACCCTGTCACAGCCCCCCCTCCACACACCCTGTCACCCCATACACATACACTATCACCATTCCCAAACACTTTCAGCCCCCACACACTGTCTCCCCCTTCACCCAGCCACACTCACATTAAACCCTCCTAATCCTGTCACTCTCACCCGCCCTTGCTTTACCACAATTACCCTATCACATGAACCTCCCTCAATCCTGTCAGACTCACCTTCTCTTGCACTGTCGCACATAGTCCCCAACTCTGTCACACTCATCCTCTATCAGTCTGTCCCACTCACCCCCTTCACCCTGCCACACTCACATAAGCTCCTCCAATCCTGTCCTCCTGCCCTGTCCTCCACTCACCCCAAACCCTGCCACACTCACCTTTCCGCATTAACCCCTTAAGGACCAAACTTCTGGAATAAAAGGGAATCATGACATGTCACACATGTCATGTGTCCTTAAGGGGTTAATCTAATCCTGCCACATTAACCTCCTTAAACTTGTCACACTCACCTCCCCTCATTCTGTTACACTACCTCCTCCAAACATGGCACATTCACCCCAACCCTGTGATACACCGCCCAACTATGCCACATGCAGCCTGTCACATTATCCTCGTCCAATCCTGTCACACTTACTTCCCCATCCTCCAACCATGTCACAATCGCCCCCCTATCATTCTCACCCTCCCTCATTCTGTTACACTCACCCCCTAAAACCCTGTCTCATTTACCCCCTCACACTGTCACACTCACCCTGCCACTATCACCCCTTTACTCACCTTGTCAAAGTCACAAACTGAAGACATTCATCATACACACATGCACAAAGGTCACAGGCAGCCCCATAAACACCACACACGCTTTCATGCACATACACAGGTAGACAATGCCAGACACACTCAGAAATACACACACTAGCAGTAATGTATACACGAGTGCAAGGCTATGTAATCATACCCTGCAGTCGTGTATAAATGATTAGCATAATTGCTAATTAAATTTGTTTATTGCAAATTAATTTAGTTTGCAAATTATGCCATAACTACAGTCAGAGAGCTCACAACACAGCGGCACAGGGAGCCACGACACTGCAAGCCTCTGAACAATGAACAGAGACACTAGCTCTCTGTATCCAGCGCTGCAAGCTTGTACTTCAATATAACTACAGCACCCTATACACACAATGCAACCCCTATTTTTTTTTTGTTAGTGAGGGCCTCATGTTTGAGTTTCGCATAAGGCCTCACAAAGTTTAGAGCCGCCACTGGATACAGAGATCAGAGGTCAGAACAAGCCATAGTCAAAATACACAAGAATCAACAGAAATAATGAGCTCTCGGATAAGCAAACAGGAAACCAGGAAGGACAATTATAAAAATTTAAATTAAGATTAAATACCCAAAAGACATCTCTAATTTGACATTTACAGTCATGTGACGTCGAAACGTGCATGTGCGACATCAGCGAGACGAGACACGCACATTTGCATGCGTCATATTAGCGAAGACCTATGGAGCAATTTTAAAACTCAACTGCATTCCAATAGGGAATAAATTGCCCCCAAAAAGTCCAAAATCTGGAGAAAAAACCCCCAAAAACAAGTATATTATATCGGGTACCAAATCCTTTTTCCTAACCTTATCGTAACGATAGTAAAATTAATAATACATAATAAATAAATAATAAATTAATGCAAAAGTGGGCTAATCAAGTATTTATTACTAAATTCATTATCACCCTAAAACTACCCCTCAATTCATTACTGATTCCGTAAATCTGGGAATTGTTTAACGTGTACAATCAAAATAAGAAAACATTAGTGTTCAGTAGTTATTATTCAGAAAAAAAATTGGATCAACAAAACTACTTGTAAATCTACGAAGCATTACAGTTCTTAGTAAATAACTCTGATAGCCATGACTCTGGGTTTATAATATGCCATTGCAAGTTTTCAACATTTTACAAACATAATATACCACCATAGCAGAATACGACAGATTATATGTAAAGTTCAGAGATGAGAGGGCAACTAAAAATAATTTTAATGAAAACTACTGCTGGTACATCTTATTTTCACATGTTAGAGCCCATGACAAGCAGCTACCTCCTCCCTTTTAATTATCACCAACAAAGGAACATCTTCTTTAAAGTACGAAGAATTGAGCGTATCTTCACGAGGTCATTTTTTTACTCCCAGCCAGGCACATTCATTACGCAGAGCATTTTGCATGAAAATAGAAGGGAGGCAGATAAACTGACAGACTCCCTCCCAACCATTAATCCAGCCAAGCAATATTCATAAATTCAATTTGAAAACAGACGGAATTCTTTTCTTTTATTGGTTTCTGTGTTATTAAATGATGCTGTTCCCCACTAATACACTTCTACTTCTAAACTGCCGCTCGGAGCTGTTATTTAAATCAAATAACATGCCCCTTTAACTGATGCCTGGGACCAATAACTGCCACCCTGTGATACATCTCCTCTCTACTGTCACAAATATTAAAGTCGGCAATAATGCTGCTAATGTGTCATAACTAAGTTGATTTCTAAATAACTCAGATCCGTCATCTTACACGGAAAAGAAAAACCCAGGTTTTAAGCCTGGAGCAATTGTGTTAACCCAGCTCTATGTTATTATTGTTGAGCGACAGTGTGAATGGGAACCTCATGATATTGTCTGGCGAGATTGCAACCTAAAAAAGACTTCATATCTAAAAATGTGTTTAGTGTTATTAATTATTGTCTGTAACAGTAATGCTGTTATGCTAATAGCGTAACCATCATTCCTACTAAGAAAGAAACATTAATTTTTCAGAGCATGTAGTCGAAATCATTTGTATTCCCGTCTTTGAATATTTCTTATGTTTTTGTGTTCAGCACTTTGACATACATCATATACATTATTGTATTTAAAGCCAAACTCAAAGCTAGATGAATGTAGGTTTGTGTACACATAGGTGAATAGGAAATTGAAGATAAATAACAGGGGAATCATTATTTTTTTAGGTGAAAATTGTCAATTTGAAAACACATTTCAAAATTTGCTATTTTTATAGCTTGACTGTTTTAGCCAAAGATTTGCAATTTCCTGTATAGGTATCACAAGGTCCAGTGTAGTTAATTAACTCCTTCCACGTACAATGATCAAAATGTAACACAAAACGTCTCATAAATACCAATTTGATATATTAATAAGTATTAGTCTCTTTTTATTAACTACACAGTGTTTATTAACTACACATCGACTATCGGTAAACTAAAAATAATAAATCACAATATTTCAGACAAAATAGCTGTTAGAAATACTCTTTAGGAAATTCTACAGGGAGTAGTTTCACCCTCTTTGTGTAATAGTTTGTGAACCCCTTGTCAGATACAGTGCATAATAATTATCATATTTTATCATTATACAGTAGTGGTGCACTACTATTTTTTTTAAAAACGCATATACATACAAGTGCGTATTTTAATTCCCCACATATCACTGATACAGAAGGAACAAATTGAAATTCAGTTGAAATTCAGTCAGGGTTTTCGGTGTTACAAGTGAATTGTTTGGAGCTGTGAACTTACCACTTGTATGTAAGGCTGTTTATTGTTTTTGTATAATAAAATCTATAAATGGCATAAAGCCTCCTTGGGTTCTCTCTATTTATTGGTTAACTGATAGAGATCAACCCATTAAATAGAAGCAAAGTGATACATCCCCAGAGATTTTAAGCTGATATACCCAGTAGTAAGTGGTTTTGGGATCTATGAGTGTATTTCCTATGGGGAATTTTTAAAGGGGAATTTAATTGAATTTAAGAAAACCTTTTAGGAAAATGTATTTTCTTACTGCATGTATATGTATCAAAATACACACTTATATGTATATGAGTTTTAAAAGAATATATGCAACACTATTGCATTTTTCTGGATTTTCCCTTAAAACTATAAATTTATATAATAACAATGGATTAATTTAGAATTATTAAGATCATGAAACACAAGTTAGCATGAATTTATTCACAATTGATTTCAGTATTTTACAGATGTGGAAAACAATATATTCGTTTACATTTGTTGCACAGAACTACATATGTTTAAGATAATCAACAAGCTGGCTTGCTCGCTTTTTGTACTGGTTCTGTTCGTTGAATGATGGGCTGACATAGTTGAACTTGATGGACCTTTTCAACCTAGATACTTGAGAATATTATAATGTGCTACAGAATTCATTGTAATTTAAAGAGAGCCCCAAGTGCCCAAAGACATATGGCACCATAACCATTGCAATAAACTGTTGTATTATGGTGTCTTGAGTGTTTCTTTAACGATAGGATTATAATAACAGGATTGTTAGAGTCAAACTCATAAGACACCTTTTCTGATGTTTCAAGGTCAACCTTTTATCATATAAACTTTTTCAAAAAGGATAGATAGAGATTTCATAGCAATGGTGACTGTTCAATTATACATTTCTTGCTGCACCTAATTTTTGGGATTTTCCTGGCAATAGAGTCACTAGGTAACTCGTTGTGCTTCGCAGATGACTGCAGATACTATTTGTGGAGCTCTAGTACATTTTATAAGGGAAAATATGCAAGAACGAGGTACAGTTGCAGAGATCTTTATTATACCTTTCAAGGAAGAAGATTGTTCTTGTCGAGATTATTTTTCAAACTTATTAGTTTTGTTCTGCCAAATATTAACATTTTAAAAAAGATATCATAAATAAAAAAATATAACATGTATAAAAAAATATATGTATCTCAAATATCAAAATATTTTTCATAATATTAAATCATTTTAAAGTTTAACCACATATATTAAATCAATGAAATCCATTAAGCCGTAAATATTAAATTTACACCACCGAGGCCAAATAGTGCCACCCTTAGACTAGTTTGTTCAAAGAATATTATCGCAGAAAACACATAGATAACCTTATATGTACAGGGTTATTCAGTGAAGTGAGAATTCAAAGTGAATTTCAAATTTAAGAACAGAGGAGCCAAACTAAGAGAATAGCTAATTTAGAGATTTTTTTTCCATTTCAGTTATTTAGACTTTAAATTCACTTTAATTTTTCACTATAGTAAATGAGTAATTAGTTATAATTTAAGCAAATAACCCTTTAAGTCACTTTTTAGAAAAAACCCAAAACCTTTTCCTGGCATAAATCATTGTTCTAATACTATTCTGATTTGCTTTCTTTTAACTCATCATTGAGTCATTAACTTTGCTTTTGGGGAAGATTATGGTGAGCAAACCATTCCATGGAAAATTGACTTGCATTTTAAACTTTCACTCTTTGTAGTATGTGGTTTTGTAGAATATGTGGCACAAAATCCAACAAAGTAATTGTTTTGTACCCTTTCCAGATGATTTAATGTTTTTTTCTATGCTAATCAAAAAATGCTTTTAAAAAAAAAAAATTATAATTTTGTGATGATGTGAATGTAAAGTATGAAAACACAGAGTTTCTCATCAAGAAAGAATTGTAAATGGCCCAACAGAACCTGTGTTTGTTTAATTTATATATAATTTATTTTCAAATATTTCATCGGGATTCCAAATATTTTGTCAGCCTGTACATGGATAATAAAGCGGAGACTACATGGAACTAGATGTTTTGCATGGGTTTCAAATTTATTTGGAGTGGGTCTATTAAGATTTGAAGTGAAAGAATAACATTAGCAACAGCAGAGTGTTTCCCTTTAAACAATGCCCTTATGTTTGCCTCCCAGCCTATTCCGCTAAGCTACCTGTGACTGCAGAGCCTGCATCAAACTAGTGTTTATAAAGCAAGCACTGTCTTAGTCCATATGTCACCAGTGTTTCATTGTGTATGATCAGCTGTGTTTTCGCCTTTATTGACTTCCCCCCTTCTGCCACCTCTCCCTCTCACAACAAGCTCAGATCCCCTGTGCTAGCACAATAGATTGAACAACTACACAGCTGTCAAAAATATGCAAGTGTCTGTAAGTTGAACACTGAACACATCACAATTTATTCAGCATTAACAGAAGGGCTTAGGTCGTATTTACAGGCACAAATATTATTTAGGAACAGACTTGTCAGTCATGAGATTGTCCCTTAATAAAAGGGAAGGCTGACATCCTGTACTAGTAGAACACATACTGCAAAGAGGTCTGGGATGCAGTATAGCTTCCAGAAAAACTATACTCCCTCTAAGCCTGTATATTGTACATGCCAGCATCACTTGCCCTATCCAATTCATAACAATTGAATTACATACTTATCTGGCTAAAGAAGGTTAATCATATTGGGTTTATAATGCCGTTAAAGTTCCATCTTGGCTTTGCTTAATGATGCATTAATTCAAAATGTTATTTAACCATCTGCAAATTATAAAGTAAATTCCAAGTCTAAAAAAGTGCAAGGCTTTTTGTGGTTCTTTGTATCATAACTGTGTGGTTTCCACATTCCGACAGCAGGGGGCAGCTTGAGTCCATGTAAAGCACAGAATTTTGACATATGAGTAACATTTTCAGAATACAATACTATTTTTTTGCCCAGTTATTCTTCTTGTGGACAAGCAGGAACACAGAAATGGATAGGAGAAAAAAGACATAATCTATTAAAAGATCCATTTAACACTGGCAACTAAATAACAGTTCTGCCATTGAAGTCCTTTTAAAGAAATGTTGTTCAATTGCTGGTGTTAAATTCTCTGGCATAGAGTCCAGTCCCAGGTTGACGAAATATGGCCATCAGCTTCTAGTTGCAAGAACCATTCTGTTTGAATTCTTTACATTGCACTATAATAAGTATTACTAATGTACTTTTCAAATAACTAACAAAAATGAAATGAATGGGAGTTTATTAATATACCCAAATAAACGGACAGATTTATTTTAGCAAATCCTGACCCAGGAACAGCTCCCAGAAATTATAACATGTTAGAATGGAAACATGTTATTTATAGAGATACCACTCAGGTACCAACCTGATGCTGTATGGGCTGAAAAGAACTGTAGATTGCAAAGCAATACTTATGAAAGAGAAAAATGAAATGACAGGTGTAGGACCTAGGTGGATGTAAGGGCTTAACCCCAATAAGTACACCAGTCTTATAAAGTGCCAAACAGACACCCAATGTCAATTTAATGATGTCAGAAACCAATTGTGGACATAGACTTAGGTCTATACTTAGACTGGGCATTTTTCACAAATGACCAAGCATCTTGACATGCCTAGTTTATTAATGAAAACTTTACAAATGTACGCATTAAAGAGACATAGACATTCAACACAGTTTTTCTAACACAGTTATATTTTAAAGATATATATTATGTCTAAAGAAAATTTCATATAAAAAAGTTGTTAATTTCAGTCTGCCTATACATTAGAGACCACTGGCAGTTAAATATGTAAGACAGGAAATATTAAGACCATTATTTAATGGATGTCACACCAACTTCTATTATAATATGTACATTATGCGTCACGGGAAAACAGGTCAGTACATAGTTCTGACTGACCACTGTCCGGGAAAAGTCCAAGCCAAGGTCATAACATAATACAACTGAATGATTATATTTTGCTATTTAATGGAATTGGAACAAAAAGACAGCATCACCAATAAAGTAAATGTAAAAACATATTCCAATCATGTTAGAATAATGATAGCAACTAAAATACACATTTTAGTATTATATTATCCAGTAGATTTTAATGTTACCTGGGTCAAACTGATAACAAGACTAGCACTGATAAATATCTGGAAGACAAAACAAATAGCTTTGTGATAAGAAAAATACAACCAATATACAAAAATACAGCCTGCAGCATACCAATTACTTTATATAATATTATTGAACTAAGTCAAGATATCACATTAAATACTGCTATTAATTATTAATTTATTAATTATAAATATATATTTATTCCTGATCCAGCACTGTTTACATAGATAAATAAATAAAAAACATAATGCACATTAAATAAACAATAGAATCCCATCAGATTACCTTTGCGACTGCTCTAGTAGTGTTCCTGAGATCAACATTTAGGTTTTTTTGATGTTCAACTATGTCTTGCATTTTAGTTGTTATTATCAAACTATAGAGCTAAATGTATTGACTTTGTGTCGATGAAAGGCTTGAAGAAGAGAGATAACACTAGTGTAAACTGAACCAGTACCCCTTGAGGTTACCCTAACCTTGAGTCACAAACTGGTACATGAGATACTACAGATTAATCTACCTCCAAGCCACAATTTTTCATCTCTGTTAATAAATAACGATCTAGACAGAAAAATACTGTATAGTATAGATTACATTGAAAATTGACAACCTATGATGAGTTGTATAGATTTTATACAATCCATCATGCAAATATAGTGTATACTTTGCTATCCATAATCATATATATGTATATACATTATTTTTAATTATGGTTTTGATGTTACCATAGAAAAAAATTCTGTTAGCTGATTTAGTCTAATCATGGATATATGCAGGAGTAACTGTGTTGTTAAGAACAGGCAAAATAAAGGTCAGGTTACCAAAAAGTTGTTACACTTATATTGTATGTGGATGGTGGACAAATAACAGGAGTGCTGTTGGCCCCCTTGTTCCAAAAATACTTTGGATGTACTATATTTGGCAGTCCAACTTGCTATATGATTGCTAAGTATCTCATATCCATAACACCACAACATCTTGATTCTCCTTCTGATTCTTTTTTAGGGGGAGGGGGAGAAGTGGGTAAATGATTTAAATCACACTAACACGGTTCCTGTTTTATGATAAAAAATAAATAAAGGGTTCCTGCTCCCTGGAGAACTGAGAATCAGTCATTTCATTATAAAAACAATACAACATACAGTTTGTGACTATTTGCAGAACAAAAAAAAAAACAGGGCAGTATATAAAGCACCGAAAGTTAATTTCATATGCTTACATAGCTTAAAATGAAGGTAACAAAATTAACTTTCATTATAGACTGGTTTTTAATGTATATCTCTGTAACATTTGCTGTTTTCTATTTCTAATAATCAGGCCTGATATACAAAGGTATTATTTTCATTTGATATTGATTATTTATAATTGGATACAACACAAGACAGTACTAAAGCCGATACAAATATGTCCCATTCTGTGCGGTGTTGAAGTCTGAAATTCATCTGTGCTGTTCCTCCTTACAGCGACTTATTGTCACCACTGAACTGTAATGAATTGTCTTATAATCTTTTCCATCTTCGTACCATTAGTCGGCTTTGGATGTTCGAAAACATGAGCAAAGAACTCATTTTCCACTGCTTAAGTCGTACAATGAGGCAAGCTACTAATTCTCTAAATGAAATGGTTTGTGACCACTCAAGCAGAGATTTAATATATCATGGCAAATTAGGTTGATTTTAATAAATTACTTATCTCTCTGAATACTTTACATATGCTTATGAGTGCATGCAAACTGCTTGTGAGCATCAAATCCAGCTTTGAAAAGAGGATTATGAAAAAATAACTAGACTGAAAATTGTTGTCATGTATAAATAATTTGTTTTATTATCATGTAAATTTACATGTATGGCAGTGTACTTTTGCTGGCGTAGTGTAATACCTAGTTTTTAGATTTACTTGACTGTTTTACTGACCCGAAATAAATGGATTCTCTTTATATGTGTTAGCTTAGGGACCAGCACAAACAAATATTAGAAATATTTCACTTTATGGTAAAAAATAATTGAAAATAACTTGCCATAATAACTATCGAGGAAATATATTGAGGGCAATAGATTATTTATTGTTAATGCTATTTTTTCGAGTTTAGCCCATAGAGAAATCGGGGATGTGTAAATGGAAAATGACACTTGAGACGATAATGTAAACCCTTGAGTCGTTTGAGTTTATTCCTAGGGATATATTTGTCACGGCTAGAGTAGAAAAACCCAAAACACATACACCCTAATCTGCTAAAGGAAAGGTATAACGTATTACCAGGCCTTAAAATGGCTGGATTTAACATAAAAAGTAGTCAAGGAGAAAGCCAAGGTCAAACGTATGAGAGTACAGCATAAACAAAAAAGACAAGCCAAGGTCAGGAACACAGAAAGCGGAAAAAATTATAAAAAACCCACAGTCAGTAACAAGAAATCCAAAATATATAAAGCACACAATTGGGTGTACAAGAATCACAAAAGGGCAACTTGCTACTAAAAAGGCTAAATTGGTTCCTGGCTTATAAAGCCATGGAACCAATACCATTGGTCTGCATCATTGTAGAGCGCCTAGAGACCCAAATTCGTGAGTCTCTGTTCGTGAAAGCAAAAAATAAAACAGTGAAAAATAAAAACAGACAATGAAATAGTGGACAAGATCCATAAGATGGTGGAAAAACTGGCGGATCTGGAAAACCGTTCACGCCGAAACAACATCCGCGGGCGAGGGGGCCCAGAGACTTGCACAATAGATGAGCTACCTGGGTACCTCCAGTGGCTATTTCTGGCCATAAAGCCTGATCTTAAGCGGGGGGGGAGGTGTGGTGTTACCAATGTCCTTGAAGATATGTGGAGAAACAAAAGAAAGACATTTATGGTGTAATACGTATGTTGTAGAGATGGAAAGGATAAAGAAGAGGTAAACCACTCACACTTTGTGGGAGCGTAAATGTAGCTCCAGACTTTTGCGCTTGGGCGGAACAATCCCCGCCTAGGGATATACTGTGGTATACAGGTCAGCAGGTGGTCATCCTCTACAGCAGTGTTCACATATAGGAGAGAAGTATACAGAAAACAATATGCTGTAGCATGTAAAACTAGAGAGTGGATAAAAGTAAAGTAAAATATTGCACTCACATATTATAGAGCCGGAATAGTGGCTCACTGGATATGGCTTGGAGTGGTATGATCCCTATTCTAGGATGTGAGTATTGCTTGGGCCTCTCCGTATATGGATATAGAAGACAGAAAGGAAAAATCCCAATAGTGTATAACTGTGAGGTTAAAATGCAACAAATTTGTTTAAAATGTATTCACATTTCCTTACATACGTGGGACACAAAAAGAAAAGCCAAACACATATCCCCGACACCAAGCCCGTTGACCCCTATCACCAACAATCGTTCCATAGGAGGGGGCATCACTGCCAGGGCCTGGGGAATCCTGGGAGAACAAGAGCAGGAATACGTACCACTCCACAATGTCCTGGGCAACGCCACCCTGAAAACGCTCTCAGAACTCATCAATACACAAACCCCGACCCTACAGCAAGTCTTCCGCTATACTCAACTAAAACATTTCTACCATTCATTCAGAGATAGAACAGCCTTACACAGGGCCCTAACACAATTTGAGAGATTGTGTCTTACCAAAACGAGTTTAGGCAAAGCGATCTCATACCTTTACCAATACGTCCTCACAGGTGACCGCACAGAAATAGTCACATTTAAGACGCAATGGGAAAGCATCACAAACCAGGAATTTACCCCCACCCAATGGGAAAAAATACTCATCTTACACCATAAATCTTCGGTCAGCACCCGATTTCAAGAAGTCAATTACAAACTCTTATCACAATGGTACAAAACCCCAACACGTCTTCATAGGATATTTCCCAATGTCCCATCCATATGCTGGAGGTGTGGAGAGGAGGAAGGTACCCTCAGCCACATTTGGTGGAACTGCTCAATCATACAGCCGTTCTGGTCCCAAATCAGCACAAAAATTACTGAGATCCTCCGAGAACCGTTCCCCCTCAACATGGAACAATACTTACTACACTCGACCCCACAACCAATCTCACAATACAAAAAATCCATATTGCGACATATGCTGGATGCAGCTAAAGCACTCATACCCGCGATGTGGAAACAGACACAGCCACCAACGCTAACCCAATGGTACGACAGAGTTGAGGAGATCCGCTCCGCAGAAAAGATGAGGGCGTCTCTCATGGGACAAAGTGAAAAATACGTGGAACGATGGGGGCCGTGGGTGGGGCATGTTGCCGAGAGACGGGAGACCGGGGGTGCCTGCGGCGCGCCACGCCGGCGGAGCGGGGGCAGGGGTGAGGTAGGGGCCGCGCACGCCTGCCACAAGACGGAACACCCACAAGGAAAACCACCACATGACCGACCAGACACAGGGGACCAAGCCCACTAACCGGCATACAGGACCCGACCACTTGGGGAGGATTAAGGGAATCGATCAACATGAATATACACACAAGCCAACTCTAGAACATACTAAAACAAACAGACGTTCATTGGTGACAACGCGGCGCACGTACCATACCCTAAGGTTAAAAAGACCCCAACGACCGGGTCACGGTATGCCAACAGCCTGGACAAGGGGAACACACACAAGAAGATATACTTACCCTGACTCTAGTAGCTTCACCACACATAACATGCCACATCAAAGAAACTACCAGGGTCAAAGCAGAACGTTACCCTCACATGTTACCCGATAACCACACAGGGAAGCTAAGTCACTACACCCCACAAACGAAGGGACACGGTCCTCCCCCAACCACACGGACACACACACACACGCCGACATCTAACGGCTTAGGGTACCCACACTCACCACCTGAACTCCGGCAAGCGACTGCAGACAGAATTAGGGACCGCCTGACGGCCGTAATCCCGCAACTCAGACATGTTACACGACAAACTGACATTACTTTATCGGAACACAATGTTTTGTGCTCCTCTATCTGTCCACTCGATACTAGTTTTCTTTTGATAGTTTACGTTTTCAAGTTATGAGCCATCTGACTAGGATACCTAGGGACCTTCGTATCTTATTTTATGCCTTGCTCATGAGAATCTAGGCACCTCACAAGACCTAATAATGTAAAGCAGGTCGAAAACCTACGAGTTCCCACCAATCTATTCACATGTTATGCAATAAAAACTGTAACAAATTATCAATATAAATAAAAAAAAAAAAAAATAAAAAAAGAAAAAGAGCGCAACACATGGGACAAAGGTACTCATTATTAGCTGTTTGGAATGCGTGGGACCTGCGAGTCCGCATCGTTCATTGGGGCCTGCGAGCCCAAAAGCAAATACTTTATGTTGTTGTTTCCAGGGACCTGCGAGTCCCATCCCCCCACCCCTTGCCTATTTTTGTTGAAAATACGTTGCAAGTACATTAATAAAAATCATATTTAAAAAAAAAAAAAAATTTATTCACATTTAATGGAGCAAATATGGATTGCTTAATTCAGTAGGCGTAGGTGGTAGTATGTCCCCACCAAGGACCAGGGTGTTCATAAATTCAGCAGCGGTAAGTGTGGTCCCATAAAAAAGTCTGATAAGCCGGATGCATGTAGTAAAAGCTCCGTGATCGATGAGGCCTGAAAGCTACCAAAATCAGCGGCAAACAGTATCCTAAGTGCCCCATTTAAGTGCTCACCTTTCAATAAGTTAAGGGAAGCTTTACAATATATTGACTGGCATAAACTCTTTAGTAAAAAGAACACGGAGGATAAATGGATCATCTTCCAACAAATATTAAAAAGGTACATTTCTCAGTATGTACCGTTGGGAAATAAATATATAAAGAAGGATATTATGGCACTAGAAAAAGTGCAGAGACGGGCTACAAAATTAATAAAAGGAATGGAACATATCGGCTATGAAGAAAGGTTAACAAATTTAAACCTATTTAGTTTAGAAAAACGTCGCCTGAGAGGGGATATGATAACATTATACAAATATATTCGGGGGCCAATACAAACCATTGTGTGGAAATCTATTCACAATCCGGACTTTACATAGGACACGAGGCCATGCGTTTAGACTGGAAGAAAGAAGATTTCGTCTAAGGCAAAGGAAAGGTTTTTTACTGTAAGAACAATCAGGATGTGGAATTCTCTGCCTGAAGAAGTGGTTTTATCAGAGTCCATACAGATGTTTAAACGGCTACTAGATGCATACTTGCAAGAACAGAATATTCAAGGATATAATCTTTCAATGTAGGGTAATAACTGCTTGATCCAAGGATAAATCTGGCTGCCATTCTGGGGTCAAGAAGGAATTTTTTTCCTAGCTTGTTGCAAAATTGTGCTTCAAACTGGGTTTTTTGCCTTCTTTTGGATCAACAGCAAAAAAACAAATGTGAGGTATGCTGAACTTGATGGACGCAAGTTTCTTTTCAGCTATGTAACTATGTAACCTAGCGGAGACCCCCGCAAAACCTTATGAGGCAGGCTCTGACACTGATTTCCATCTCGGAAAAGAGATTGGCAGCTATGCTACAGGAGCTCCACTAGGGTTAAGGAATTGGAGAAACTCATCACTGTGGATGAGGTTCACACGGCTTTAAAAGCCACCACTAAGCACAAAACCCCGGCCCGATGACTTCTCTACCCATTATTATTTGACATTTCAAGAACTACTACTCCCAAACTTGACAGCCCTATTCAACTCTATTTTAGAGACAGGTTGTATGCCACCCGAGATGCTACAAGTCACCACAGTCACTATCATCAAGCCAGGCAAACTGACTGATTCATGTGCCAATTACCGCCCAATCTCCTTATTAAATGCGGACACAAAGCTGTTCGCTAAGGTTCTGGCTAATAGGTTACGGCCCTTCCTCCCTGAGATTATCTCCACCGAGCAAGCAGATTTTGTCCTGGGCCAACAGGTGGAAGATAACACCAGATGAGCATTGAACATACTAGAACTCATGACATTTGACAGAAACCAAGGCATATGCACTCGCCTTGAACCAACTTCACTGGGGTTACATGAAGGAAATCCTAGATCGCTTTAACTTCCCATCCAAATTTCAACACAGACTCCTGTCCCTGTACTCTTCCCCTACAGCTACAGTGATGAACTTGGGTTTTGTCTCACAACATTTTGCCCTTACCAATGGCACTCGGCAGAGCTGTCCCCTTTCACCACTCATCTTTATTATAGCACAAGAGCCCTTGAACTACAAAATCAAATCAGACCGAGCCATAGTTGGAGTACCATCCTCAATAGGCCCCCCCAAAATAGGTCTGTTTACAGACGATGTCCTTTTGTTCTTAGCGAAGCCAATGGATTGCCTCCCACGCACCTATGTATTATAAGAACAATGCTGCTTAAACACAAGCACTGCCGATGAACCTGCCACACTATCACCTCACTGACCTACAAGTGCTCTATCCCTTTGACTGGAGGAAAGATACGCTTTCCTACTTATGGACACAGTTATCACCTTCAAAGCACATAATTTTAAAACACAATCATGGGAAACTAGTGACAAACACTGAGGCAATGTTGGAGAGCTGGGGGAGGACAAACTCTTCTTGGCTGGGGCACAAAAATTGCCACGAAAATGATTGTGCTTTCATAGATCCTCTTCCTCTTCAGGGCCTTTCCAATCGAAAACCTTTCCAAATGGAAGAGGAAACCACCAAGGGTCTCTCTGGCAAACATCAGCTTGAGTATGAGAGGTGGGGGAGTGGGAGTACCAAATATCACTAATTATTACTTAGCCACTATTCTGGCACAGACAGCTAGACTTACGACTTCTCCAAAGACCCCTCTATGGCACAGGCTTGAATTGGCAACAGGCGCACCACACTCATTGACAGACCTGATGTGGGTCCCCACCCGCTCCCAACCCCAATGATCGAACCTGTGAACGGCAACTAAAGTATCCCTTCACACCTGGTTGAAATGGACCCCAAAAATGGTGACCAAACCCATGACCTCCTTATATAGCTTAACGTATCAGACGAGTGTCTTAGCACTGGACCAGTGGACTCGGAGGGGTATCACGAAAGTATTAAAGGGACACTCCAGGCACCCAGACCACTTCTGCCCATTGGAGTGGTCAGGGTGCCAACTCCCACTACCTTTAACCTTTTACCTTTTTATAAACTGCAATAATTACCTTGCAGGGTTAACTCCACCTCTAGTGGCTGTCTTGTAGACAGCCACTAGAGGGCACTTCCGTGTCTATAGCCCAGATTTTGTGTGCTAGAGCGTGCTGGACGTCCTCACGCTGTGTGAGGGCCTCCAGCATCACTCAATTCCTCATAGGAAAGCATTGAATTTTTTTTCAATGTTTTCCCATGGAGAGCTCTAATGCGCATGCGATGAGGGACATCGGCGGTGGTCTCAGGTAAGTGACTGAAGGGGTCAGCAACCGGGGATTGGGCGGTGGGAGGGATTGTTTTCCTGGCACTGGAGAGTCCCTTTAAGATAAAGAAATAATTAATTAACCATGTATTCGCCGCGGAACGGGGCCCTAGTCACCTAAATGGTGACTAGTGCTCTATAGTATAAGGAACACATGTTTGTATTCCTAATGCTATAGTGTTCCTTTAACAACAGGGGACTATTTTTGATATCTACAATTAAAAGATTTTGCCCAGTCATATGCGGTTAAATCTGTGGCAGCTAATCCCCTCACCTTTTTCGAGCACCTCAGACACACCACAAAAAGGCCTGATAACGGCCATATATGCCCATACATGTGACTCAGAGGAATGGGGCAAACTAAAATACACAGAACAATGGAAGGCAGATCTACAACAAATGCTAGGGTGAAGTGACTGGAAGGAAATTTTGGAGGCAGCCTTAAAATCATCTATATGCGTAACACAACAAGAACATATAAGACATTATACAGATGGTAAACTACCCCAGTGAAACTGTGTAAAATGGGGAAGACCACTTCGGACCTATGCTGGAGAGGGTATCTGGGAAGGTTAGATTTTTATTTAGGGAAGGTTTTCATATCTCGGGATTGATTTAAATACTTGGAAACAACTGAGGGAGGTTTGTTTTTGAACTTATTACATTTATTTTAGGCACCAGTTGCTTGTCTTTATCTTATAACTAATTATTTAAATAAATTTAATTTACATGTGAGCAAGGACTTACACTTTAAGTTGATTTAGGTCTACAGGTTCAACATGGTAGGATGTGAATCATTCATGTCATTAGAGGATGGATTTGTTGACTAAACTGTACATTATATACTGAAAATTTTGTAAAACGTTAAGGCAGAGGTTTTACATTTTTATAAAAAGGAACCGTTTATCTGTTGTTGACTTTGGTAAGCTAAAGGTTTAAAAAATGGCATGAAAATGATATTGTTGTATACAGTCAATTAAAACAATTAACAGAATTATAAATGTAAAAAAAATAGATTTTATTGTATGATACTGTTTCAAGATACATATAAATATTACATTAAGTTTGTTATGATAAAGGCATTCTTTTTATTGTAAAACAATGTATTTATTATTGGAATTTTTTAATCTGCAAACACACAAAACTGTATTTATGGGAGATAAATTAACATCAGATGGCATACAACCACTCAATATATCACACACATGGTGCGCCATTTCTTCATTAGAAGGAACAACACAAATATATAATCTTAATGTGCATCATATATAAAAAATAAATAGTTTTATAAAAAAAATTTGACAAGCTAGTGATTTATTATTTGTTTTTCAGAAAAACGTGAGATTTTCCCAAAAATTATATGTATTTGATTATTTTTTCTAAATGAATACGAAGTTATTTTTACAATTATAGTCACCAAAACAACTTTGGCTTAATGATTCAGTGTTGGTGTATAGATCATGCCCCTGTAGTCTGACTGCTTAATTCTCTGCCATTTAGGAGTTAAATCACTTTGTTTATGCAGCCTTAGGCACACCTTCCTGCATGTGACTTACATAGCCTTCCTAAACACTTCCTGTACAGAGTCGTCTAATGTTTACACTTCCTTTATTGCAGATTTAGTTTAAGTTAGAATTTTTTTATCTAGTGCTCTGTTAATAGCATGCTCAACCCTGTAAGAGATCTAGTATGTAAGTAAAGTTCAATTTACAGAGCAGGAGATAAAAACTTTTTAAAGTAATTATATCTGAGTGAAAATGAAACCATTTTGTTTTCATGCAGGCTATGTCAGTCAAAGCCAGAGGAGGTGTGGCTAGGGTTGCATAAACAAAAACAAAAGTTATTTAACTCCTAAATGGCAGTGAAACTTCAGAGGCATGATCTATATACAAAACTGCTTCATTAAGCTAAAATTGTTTGGGTGACTATACTGTCCCTTTAAGTATGAAAATGTAAAATGTGATCAGAAACTGAAAAAATACACAGGACGCAGTAAATAATATTTTAAAGTCTTTTCACTTTAAAAGAATCGACTGAAGAGCCACCGCAGCCTCCACTGTTACGGTCATCTTCCCGATTACTTGACCACCAGTTTGTGCATCATAAACTAGGAGAGAAGCATAAAGAGTACAATTAGCAAGGTGATATCATAAAGGAGTCTCTTCTGTCTCAAAACCACTTAATGCATATTGGCCTTAATTTTATATTTTTGGATATTTTTTTCAAATGATCACAATCTGTGAGATAAACATTTTAAATGATTTATCTACAAAAATCCTGTCGATTTTAATGGTGACTTCAGAAAATAAATAATTTGATATATATCAAATAAATCGTTTGATATGATATATATATATATATATATATATATATATATATATATATAGTTAATACAATGTTGAACAAAAATCTGCACACCAGTCAAGCCATAAGACTTGCTTTTCCCACAGAAATCACAAATTTGCAGTGATGTTACTACTGCAAAGGATTCTGGGTGGGCATATGCAAATTAGTTTAACAAAGAATCCCCTTTTTGCCTCATTCCATTTTAAACATGGCTTCCTTTGAGTCTGTGTTTGCTGTATACAACAGCTTTGAAACACAACTTAGGACAAGTTGCAAAGCCAGTGAACCACTCATGGACAGCTGTTTCGTTAATGCAAATCATCAGCCTGAGGTTGGTTACTGTTTGGCTATTTAGGCTTGGTAGTGCTTGGGAAGCAACAGATTGTGAATTTGATATGCTTTTGCAAAAATATCAAGTCAAGGCCATTATTAGCTATAATGTTTGGCCCATAAGAATAAGGCCACAAAATGAATGAGCCAACTTAGGCCTCAATTTAATTCTGTCCGAACACATTTATCAGCAGCTTGATTAAATTACTGTCATTAAAGGAATATCAGCAGCTGCTAAGTAGTGAATGTTTTAAATATATCAAATATTGGTACATATACTCTACAATGAAAATATTGGTTTTGGTGATCCAAATTAATGTATTGGGCACTTATTACAGAAGGTCATTGAGTGACTATTTTACATTGTAGGGTTAAAATGAAAGGACCACTACACCCAGACCACTTCATTGAGTGACTATAATGGTCCTTTAAATGTGTGGGTGACTAATGTGTGTTTGCAGTCAGTTATGTATAGTGGTAGCAGTTGAAAAATATTGGATGATGGACATTTATTGGCATTTTTTTTTGTTTTGTTTTGAATCAAGCAGTAATCCCCAGTTTATCAAATTTACCACTTGAATCTTGTCTGACATTAAATCCAGCCAAAATATGAGAAATAATATTGTTAGAAAACAGTTGACTATTACCAAACTTTTTCAGTGAATAGAATTAAATTAAGGCCTTCGTTTTATAAGAGATTCCAGAAAAATGTATTGTGACACACGAGGAATGAAGTAACATGTACAGCTAAAAAAGGTATGGGAGACTATCTTGGTTGTTAAAGTTGGAAACATTAATACAATGTCAATAGTAATGTGAAACATTCTGTTTTTCACTGGTGAAATATATGTGCATATTCATCAGCCCATCAGTGTTCAGTTGCCATGGCTCCATACACTAATCCAGAGTAACAATCTATTATGTGTCCCACAGTGACATAAAGGAGGGTGGATGATGAGCGTTACTTATTTAAAGCAATGCTCCATGCTGAAATTAACATATCCTTTTTTTCATAACTTATACAGATAATGCTTTAAAATGTGCAAAAACTAAATAGCTGGAAAATATATATGCTGAATCTAAATAGAATATATTTAATGGAAACAGAGTTGCATTTTTATAACAATGATTTATCTGTATCACCATTGTGCAATTACACTTTATCAAGTTGTAATTTATAAAACATACTTTCAATGCTTCTGTTGATGATATCTTTGCCGCTCTGCAGGATTTCTTGTAGGCCAATGTGAGCAAAGCCGACATCTTCACATTCCATGTCCTGCTCATCCTCGGGTGGATCACTGACTACAGTAAATTTCACACTGAAAAGAAAGCACAATCAGCTAAACTTCAGCACTTGTTCAAGTTGAACAACATTGCATTAAACAGAAATTAATGTACATAATGGGTGAAAAGAGAGAACTATAGGCACTTCAGTACTGGTCAGAAGCAGTTTATAAACAAAGCTTTAAAAAAAAAAAAAAAAGAATAAAAAAAGACATTCTCAAAAGTAGTGCAGTTATCCATAATTAATCTTTGTAAAAATACTGCATTTTTTTTTTTTTTTCGGAAGATGTATAGAAACATTCTGCATGTTAGTAATTCTTCTAAATGATTTCTTTCAGTTTGTTGGGTCTTAATCATATTAAACAATATATGTATAAATATTTCTATATACTATTACATAAATTATTCTATTTATCTATGTGTGAGATATATATATATTTATTTATTTATTTTTTCACTTTGACAAAAAGATTAATAGGGAATCTGTCCCACAAACCCTTCTATGACCTGACTTTGGATCAAAACTAACCATAATAAAATGCTGTTTCCGCTGTAAAATGTGGAAAACACACACCCATGGTAGCTTATGAAATTTAAGACGGGCTTTTAAGACTTAGAGAGATGTTGTTTAAGCTATATTTCAACATCTAGCCCTTGTGGCCAAGTTTTATTCTTCCTTCGAAACGCTTAATTGCAGAGCACTGTACAAGATACTTTGAATTTGTGGCTTTTGCAGCAATTAAACTCCATTTTGGGCTGGCTATGTGTTTAGAATCTCGGACATAGTCCATTTTGATGTTTCTTGGCACCAAAGATCCAGCTATAATATGTGCCTGTAAAGATAACTTGTTTAGGGTTCCCATTAGGTTAAATTATAAAATAAAAATTCTCAGTTTGGACTCAGTAGACCCTGAATATTTTTAACTCTTAAAATCAAAGTTTAATTACTGTCACATTTCTGCAAACATAACTATGACCTCTCTTCTGGTAATGCCAAGTAACACTATCTGTGCCATCAGTATCTGGGCAGGTTTAACTAAAACCGGAAAGAGGTGACTAACAGAATATTCTAAGGTAACCATCAACATTTGTGTCCAACTAATTTGCTCCATTTGCCCTTTTCTGTTAAAATGATTTATTCTTTATTTTCAAAAATAATAACACTAAAATATGAATTATGTGAAAGGCTATAATCTCCTACTATGAAATTAGATTTGTACATGTTTAGGAGGCAAGAGTGTAGACATATAGAGCCTTACAATTATGCTCATTTCAAGCTTACACTACAGTAATGCCATTCCGAATAAAATCTAGATGAGAAGTGTGCCTTAAAGGAACACAAACATGTATTTCTTACCCTATAGTGTTAAACCCACCATTTAGGTGGCTTGCTCCTTGTTAATCCCCTTAAAAGCGATTAAAACTCCCCTTATTTCCAGCACCGCACCGCTGAAGCTCGACGTTGACAAAACTTGACAGAAAGAAATTGTAACGGACCCCCCAGGCATAAAGGGGTTAAACCGCCGTTTAGTAGATCTTCCCTTCCAAAGACACAGGCACAGCTACTACAGAACACCAATCGGCCGAACAGGAAACCATATGAATGCCGTAAACAGCCAAATAGGAAAAACCATATGAATAGGTTTACACTCCTGGCAGTCGAACTGGAACAGCATACAATAAATCCCCCCAAGAACGAGACAAAGCTCCGTGTTGAGGGTCAAGCAGCGAACAGTCAGAGCTGTGGGTTTATTGTTCTTATATACACATTAGTAGCACCCACAGGGTTTTGGAAAACAACCAATAAACACATACAATACACTCAGACACTCCCACACAAAATCCTGCCCTCTGCCTGTGATACAATTACCTTACACAATGGGTAATGTAATTATCACCGGCAGAGAAATACAGTTTTTCCACATTATTCATAACTTGAAAAGTATGCATCACATTCACATAAAACTTACATACTCAGCATACTCCAAATACAAACATATGTCAAAATCATCCAAATTGGTCCATTGGTTCAAAAGATAGATCAAAGTCCTTTGTGACCAAATGAAGCATGGCTTTTCTGCCCAAAACCAGTTCCACAGAGTCTTCTATCCTGGAGATAATTGGGAAGTAATCCAATTATCTCCACGAATAGACGCAAAACTCCATTGAACACATGGAAGCAAAAGACAATAAAACACATAAAAACATATAACTGTGCAGCCATTGCACAAAACAGGTACATTCAACATATCCCCAGATAGCTCAGATCTGAGCGCACATTATTACTGAATGGCGCTCAGAGCACACACATACAGTTCAATTGCCATGGAGCCAAAGTCTTTCCATAGTCTTTCATTATACGAATGGGCTCCATGGCATAGCTATCTGGGGTATCACCGCTCAAACAGGGCCAGCACCGAATGACCTGGCTTTCGTGTCTTCGCAGGGGAAAATCAAGCGTTTCAACATGGGGCCATAGTCTAAAGGCAGCAGGTGGGCAACTAG
>OW240923.1:44375895-44617218 GCA_933207985.1 Pelobates cultripes
ACATCTATGGGTTTATTGTATTACGAAGTAATAGGTAAAAATAAGTAGGTGAATATTGTTTTCACCACTGAAAGTATGTAATAAATGTCTAATCTAAAAGCAACAGTATTTTCTCTGGTCAACTGTATTTCTAATATTGTTACATGGATGATAACGTGTATTAATAATAATGGATATAATGGTCTGGTAGTCATAAACCAAGGATTGCATAATGTGCAGAGTATTGTGCCCACAGTGCCAATTTATATCTTGGTAAATTTGGCATAATAAAGAGAAGTGGATTGACAGGTATGCTTTACTTCCATCAGTCTTTTAAAATGTGGCTAATGTGACAAATTCCTTATAGTGGTTACTGTTAGCTGGCCAGATGTTTCCAATTAGGAGTTCACACTCATGTGCTAAGTACAGTACCTGGCAAGATTTGGATCATGTATTGCAGATCTTATGATGTCTCTGTTTGATTGGTTATTTTCTTTATCCACATGAATAACTGCAGAGGAAGAAATACAAAATTCTATTTCAACTACAAATCAGTAAATACTATTTATTAACATTACCCAAGATGCAATCCATGCAGAATGTGTGCTATTACAAAATGGAGAACCATAAACATTATAATTGTTGAAGTGGCCTATGTGATTAATCAATTTAGCACATTCTGAAATGGCTTAAAGGATGCTAGACAGTGAAATAAATTGTATGGTGAATCAGCATGGCTGCCATCATTAAAAGAGTCTGGTCATATTGTAAAAGTGCCGCAAAAGTACTGTAAAAGTGGGACGCCTGTCCCACCGGAAGGACTCCCTCAGCCTGCAGTTCCCAACATATGCAGTAAGGCTGCAGCGGCGGTGTTACCACCATTTTCTTTACTGCATTCTAGGAATTTGTTTGTATCCCCGGGGGGTACACATACCACAGGTTAGAAACCGCTGCTCTAGAGCAGGTTGCCCAACAGGTAGATCCCCAGATGTTGTAGAACTACAACTGTCATGATGCTTTCTCATTCTAAATGCATTCTAAAGGCATGCAAAGCATTACGCGAGTTGTAGTTCCACATCATCTGGGGATCTACCTGTTGGGCAGCCCTGCTCTAGAGGACTGTGAAAACATTAAGATGAAAAAGGTTATCTTTTCTGACTTCATAATGAAAATTTTTTTTTTTTCTGAATCAGGCAGTTCCAGTTACTAATGTCTATATTCACTTACATGTACATCAGTTTAAGTTTAAGACCTGTTTAAGAAGCATCTTAAGAAAACGTCTATGGTTTGTTAGAATATTTTGAATATTTTTACAAATTCTAACAGTTACAATAATTACAAGCAAATGATCGGTGATTATCACTGGATGAAGCTACAGCCTGTATTTTATATAGATTTGATTTTGTGTGTGTGCTCGTATGGAATATCAATGTGGCTCTGTCACCTGAAACATAACTTTCTCCTATTATTTATTCTTCTCTTCCTCTTTCAGAATCTGTTTTTCTTCATTTCTCTTTAAAACATAGGACAAAGTGATGTGTGACACAAGGGTGGAGCTTAAGTCAAGCTTCACTTCCTTTGTCAAGCTAATATAGGATGGAGCTTGCCTTTGTCAAGATTGTGAAGTGTACAAAAAATACATAAGACAAAGTATGTGCAGTCCCTACTTTGACTCATGTTATAAACAGAAATGAAGAGAAACAGAACATATCCCGAAAAAAGAACAGAAGAGGAAACAGTAGGAGAAACGTACGTTTGTGACAGAACCACTTTTAACTATAATCTTTTGTGTTAAACTTGGGTGTGTACTACCTCTGAATTGTGTTTAAACATCAGTCATACATGGATAACGTTCTATTTTAATGGATTTGCATATTAACCCATGCCTTTGTGTGATTTTTCTTTACTGAATAAATATTGTGCTTGCCAATGGCTATTGATATACTATTGCTTTAAATCTCATTAATTAGTGTCTACGCAAGTTTCTTATTGTGACAGTGCATATTTTACCATTGCTATCGTTGTAGTAGATGATCTTCCCATTAGTAGGCTTCTGCAGGGATACTGGAGTTTCAACAGCTGGAAGACTGCAGAATCTATATTCTACAAACAGCCTTTGGATTGTGTCATTCTTAACAATTTCAGATCCCTCTTCTAGGCTCAGGGAGATGATCTCAATACATATTTTTTCAGAAGGCTAAAATAAACAAAAAAAATCTAATTATAAAAAGTTAGAGGTTCAATATGCATTAATTGGCTTTCTTTCGAAGACATTCTGAAATAAAACAATGTTGTTGTTTTTAATGCTGTTTGTTCTTTTGTTTTAAAATTTTAATTTCAAGGCAATCTAGTTAAAACTTGGTGCAGCAGACTTTCTCTAACTGAAGTGAATTTTTTTGTATATGCTGCACTTTTCCTCACACCAGGAGTTATTATTGGATGCAGGGCCGGCGCTACCTGTAAGGCGGACTAGGCAGCCGCCTAGGGCGCCCCTTGGGAGGGGGCGCCGCCAGGAGCGCCGGCCCCACTCATGCTGCAGCCGCCCGAGCGCAGCCTGAGGAGAGGCTGACAGGAGGAAGTGCTCAGCGCTCTCTCCTGTCAGCTCCCTCTCTGTAGCGTGGCCGAGCCCTCTATTGGTCCGACCGGTACAGAGAGCAGCTGTCTCCTGTACCCGGCCGGACTAACAGGAAGTGAACACTGAGTGTTCACTTCCTGTTAGTCCGGCCGGGTACAGGAAACAACAGCTCCCTGTACCGGTCGGACTATACTGGGCTCGGCCACACTACCACACAGGTAGGGAGGGAGGGGGAAGAAAGAGGGAGGAGGGAGGGGGGAGAAGAAAGAAACAGAGAGGGAGGGAGGGGGAGAAGAAAGAAACAGAGAGGGAGGGAGGGGAGAAGAAAGAAACAGAGAGAGAGGGAGGGGGAGAAGAAAAAAAAGAGGGAGGGGGGAGAAGAAAGAAACAGAGAGGGAGGGGGGAGAAGAAAGAAACAGGGAGGGAGGGGGAGAAAGAAACAGGGAGGGAGGGAGGGGGAGAAAGAAAACAGGGAGGGAGGGGGAGAAGGAAACAGAGGGAGGGGGAAGAAAGAAACAGGGAGGGAGGGAGGGGAAAGAAACAGGGAGGGAGGGGGAAGAAAGAGGGAGGGAGGGGGAGAAGGAAACAGGGAGGGAGGGGGAGAAGGAAACAGGGAAGGAGGGAGGGGGGAGAAGGAAACGGAGGGAGGGGGAAGAAAGAAACGGAGGGAGGGGGAAAAAGAGGGAGGGAGGGGGGAGAAGGAAACAGGGAGGGAGGGGGAGAAGGAAACAGGGAAGGAGGGGGAAGAAAGAAACAGGGAGGGGGAAGAAAGAAACAGGGAGGGGAGGGGAGGGGGGAAGAAAGAAACTGACAGGGGAGGGGGGAGAAAGAAACTAACAGGGAGGTGGGGGGGAAAGAAACTAACGGGGGGGAGACATTGACAGGGAGGGGAATTGACGGGGAGAGAGAAATTGACAGGGAGGGGGGAGTGACAGGGGAGGGAGGGGGAATGAGAGTAACAAGGGAGAGAAGAGAGTGACAAGGGAGGGGGGGAGAAGAGAGTGACAAGGGAGGGGGGAGAGATTGACATCCATCACACACACAATCACACACAATGCACCCCTTACACACAAAGACAATGAACCCCTTGCACACAGAAAAACACACAATGCATTACACACACAATGCATTACACACACACACGCAATGCAACCCTTACACACAATGCATCCCTTGCACACACAGAAACACACAATGCATTCCTTACACACACTCAATGCACCCCTTACAGACTCACACACTTCATCCCTTACATACACAGAAACACACCTTGCAGCCCTTACACATACAAACACAGATTCACAAAATGCATTCCTTACACACAAATCAGGACATTCCCTACACACTCCATCCCCTGTGAACAAACTCATTGGTGGAAAATGAAGGTGGACCCTGGGACCCAGACCTTGAGCTGTGTAAAGGGCCCCCAAAAAATGGAGCTGCTTCTCGTTCTCCCAGAACATTGATTTGTGTGACCACAGTTACAAACAGCCTCCAGAGATCCTGTTATACACCAGACTAGTGGAGCCAGACTGCAGCTAGAGCCCATCATCATCTTCATCTGCTTGTAAGTAGGTAATCTAGTATATTATTCGTGGCACTAATCTCTAATTTACCTCACATTAAAGAAACACTATAGTCCCCAGAACCACTGCACCTTAATGTAGTGGTCCTGGTGTCTATAGCCTGTCCCTGCAGGCCTTTTAATGTAAACACAGCGGCACTGCAGCACTAGCGTTAGTTAACATGGCAGGTCATATGGGTGGGGCATTGCGATGTCACGGGGGGGAGGAGGGGGGCGTCAAACTTTACTTTTGCCTAGGGCGGCAAAAATCCTTGCACCGGCCCTGATTGGATGTATAGGGCGCGTACATCAGTAAGCATGTGTCTGGAAATTAACAGCAATCACACATATGTTCATTATTCAAAGAGCCAGTGCAATATAGATCCAACAGAACGGATGCCTAAAGCTATCATGGCAAAGGTAGCTGCTTGGTAAAATGAGAAGACTAAGTAAAGAGGATTTGGATGGATTAATATAAAATAATTACTTTAATGCTGCTGACCTGAGGAAGAAAAAAAACGTTGTCAATACTGTGCATGCCACTTAAAGCCATACACACTTTCTTTTTAACCGTACAGACTTGGCAATCTTATTAAAGGTACAGTCAACCATGTTTAATTTAAATGGAACATACATTAAAGGAACACTATAGGGTCAGGAACACAAACATGCCCTATAGTGTTAAAAACACCATCTAGTTCCCCTGGCTCCCCTTAGGAATAAATGTAAGATTTCACAATATTTAGAGGGGCAGTCTGCTAGCTCTGCCCATAATCTTCCTCCTTGACTGACATAATCAGAAGTGGTGATCTTAGCCAATGACCATCCTTTCCCATAGGAAAGCATTGGATTGGCTGAGTGTGAAGGAGGCAATAAAGGGTAGAGCCAGCACTAATCGAAAACATCCCTGGTCAATCAGCATCTCTTCCTAGAGATGTATTGAATCATTAAATCATCACATTGTGCAGCACTGCCCAGGAAGCACCTCTAGTAGCCATCTGAGGATTGGCCACTAGAGGCATCCCTAGACTGTAATGTAAACCCTGCCTTTTCTCTGAAAAGACAGTGTTTACTGCAAAAAGCCTTAAGGCACTGATTATATTCACCAGGACAAATACAATAAGCGGTAGTTGTTCAGGTGACTATAGTGTCCCTTTAACAGGATTATTCATTAGAATCCAAATGGCCTGGTACCTAAGAGGCAAAACCATGCAGACACACTCTGAATGCAAAATCTTGATATTGTTTACCTTTTTCAAGAATGTGTGGATTTTGCAATTCAGGCAACAAATGTCCCTGAATAAGGTTCGGATTTCTGCCTAACAAAATCATGGGCATTGTGTGTGGAACATTAACATAAATAATGGGGAATTAACAGATCAATGCCTGAGGCAAACGTGCCTATGCCATGAGCTCCTGGAGGAGCCTGCTAGCTAGCCTCCTGCCCAAGGACTATTGGCCGTATCCAAAGACCCTGTCCGGGAGTTAACCATGCCCAGACGCCATTAGCAGCATTCCCTGGGTGCCCCTGGTTCGGCACTTTCCCTTCAGTCGAATGGAACCGAACATTACCTCCCTGGCGGCCGTTTGCATGAAGAAATACACGAATTGTCCTCAGCTGTACTTAGCCACGATCGTCATGGAACTAAATTTGGCATGAGGACTTTGTGGGTCCCCTGTCACCTCAGTGGGACTTAGCCGCGAATGTTATGGAACGGTTTTCAGCAGGTGACCGTGCGGTTCCCGCACAACTTGGTCCAGGTTTTTTTTGGAGGGAAGGTAGCACAAACGCTACCTAAGAGCCAGACAGAGCACCCTGTTTTTCGGACACAGGAGTTCCCGAAAGTTGACCGGCCAAAGCATCAAAGCCTTATAACTGTTTTGGGCATAGGACCACATGTGGGGCCGGTCAGAACTTTAACACGGTGGCATTTCCTCTACACTGTATGGATCTGAGCGCTATTTGGAGAACTTTGGCGCTCAGATCAGGGCTATTTGAGGATGTATTGTTTGTAGGATTATTATATGTTTTTATGATGTGTTTGGGTATTTTTATGTTTGCCTCTCTGTTCCTGGGAGATAATTAGTTTACCGATCTTTAACGCAATTATCTCCCAGACACAAAAATTTATGAGGGGGGCTTGTCTCGCATTGAATGGAGACCCCATGCTGGGGGCTGTGTATAAAAGCAGGCAACTTGGTCATAATAAACCGGTTCCTTTTCACCCTTCACACAGTCTCGACTAGTGTTTGGGTGTACCAGCTGTACAGCTATACTCTCTGCAGGAGAGCTTTAATCACTGGAAACTAGATCCAGGACCCTGTTCCAGGGGGTGAAGCGACGGTGAGACCCCGGCCAAGCTGCGGTGGCTAGGGGCTGGAGCACTGATGACCGCCTCAGACTTTGCAACTCACTTCACTGACAAGAGCTCTACCATCAGAGAAGAGATCTCTCATCTTTCTTCTTCCCCTTACAATACTTCCCCTAACTTCACTCCCTCTGCTGTTCTATGTTCATTCGCACCAGCTACATTGGAAGAGGTTGCTGCTCTGCTCCAGTCCTCCCGCCCCACCACTTGCTCCCAAGATCCAATTCCCTTGCATCTCATCCATACTCAGTCTTCTTCTCTTTCTCCACCTCTCACTAAAATTCTCAATCTCTCTCTCCTCTGGTATATTTCCATCGTCCTTCAAACATGCAACTGTAACTCCAATTCTAAAGAAGCCCAATCTTGACCCTAACTCCCCATCCAACTATCGTCCTATCTCACTACTGCCTTTTGCATCCAAGATCCTTGAAAGAATTGTGTATGCGAGATTGACAGACTTCCTCGAGTCCAACTCTCTGCTAGACCCGCTTCAGTCTGGTTTCCGCGCTAAGCACTCTGTGGAAACGGCACTGACCAAAGTATCCAATGATCTACTCGCTGCAAAATCTCGTGGCCACTACTCTATCCTAATTCTCTTTGACCTGTCTGCGGCTTTTGACACTGTTGATCATCAACATCTTATCCTCCGCAATATCGGTCTACAAGATATTGCTCTCTCCTGGTGCTCCTCCTACCTCTCCCAGTGCTCTTTCAGTGTTTCTTACTCTGGCTCTGCTTCTTCTCCCCAACTCCTCTCTGTTGGTGTCCCCCAAGGTTCAGTCCTTTGTCCCCTACTGTTCTCCATCTATACTGCTTCCCTTGGTAAACTCATTAGCTCCTTTGGCTTCCAATATCATTTCTATGCAGATGACATGCAAATCTACCTGTCCTCTCCTGATCTCTCCCCGTCCCTCTTGACTAGTGTATCTGACTGCCTCTCTGCTATTTCTAACTGGATGGCTGCCCACTTCCTTAAAACTAAACTTGACCAAAACTGAAATTCTGGTCTTTCCTCCCTCAAGTGTGTCTGTCTCCCTCCATGACGACGGTGCTACCGTCAGCTCCACCACGCAGGCTCGCTGCCTAGGTGTTCTCTTTGACTCCGACCTCTCCTTCAAGCCTCATGTTCAATCTACAGGGAGTGCAGAATTATTAGGCAAATGAGTATTTTGACCACATCATCCTCTTTATGCATGTTGTCTTACTCCAAGCTGTATAGGCTCGAAAGCCTACTACCAATTAAGCATATTAGGTGATGTGCATCTCTGTAATGAGAAGGGGTGTGTTCTAATGACATCAACACCCTATATCAGGTGTGCATAATTATTAGGCAACTTCCTTTCCTTTGGCAAAATGGGTCAAAAGAAGGACTTGACAGGCTCAGAAAAGTCAAAAATAGTGAGATATCTTGCAGAGGGATGCAGCACTCTTAAAATTGCAAAGCTTCTGAAGCGTGATCATCGAACAATCAAGCGTTTCATTCAAAATAGTCAACAGGGTCGCAAGAAGCGTGTGGAAAAACCAAGGCGCAAAATAACTGCCCATGAACTGAGAAAAGTCAAGCGTGCAGCTGCCACGATGCCACTTGCCACCAGTTTGGCCATATTTCAGAGCTGCAACATCACTGGAGTGCCCAAAAGCACAAGGTGTGCAATACTCAGAGACATGGCCAAGGTAAGAAAGGCTGAAAGACGACCACCACTGAACAAGACACACAAGCTGAAGCGTCAAGACTGGGCCAAGAAATATCTCAAGACTGATTTTTCTAAGGTTTTATGGACTGATGAAATGAGAGTGAGTCTTGATGGGCCAGATGGATGGGCCCGTGGCTGGATTGGTAAAGGGCAGAGAGCTCCAGTCCGACTCAGACGCCAGCAAGGTGGAGGTGGAGTACTGGTTTGGGCTGGTATCATCAAAGATGAGCTTGTGGGGCCTTTTCGGGTTGAGGATGGAGTCAAGCTCAACTCCCAGTCTTACTGCCAGTTCCTGGAAGACACCTTCTTCAAGCAGTGGTACAGGAAGAAGTCTGCATCCTTCAAGAAAAACATGATTTTCATGCAGGACAATGCTCCATCACACGCGTCCAAGTACTCCACAGCGTGGCTGGCAAAAAAGGGTATAAAAGAAGAAAATCTAATGATATGGCCTCCTTGTTCACCTGATCTGAACCCCATTGAGAACCTGTGGTCCATCATCAAATGTGAGATTTACAAGGAGGGAAAACAGTACACCTCTCTGAACAGTGTCTGGGAGGCTGTGGTTGCTGCTGCACGCAATGTTGATGGTGAACAGATCAAACACTGACAGAATCCATGGATGGCAGGCTTTTGAGTGTCCTTGCAAAGAAAGGTGGCTATATTGGTCACTGATTTGTTTTTGTTTTGTTTTTGAATGTCAGAAATGTATATTTGTGAATGTTGAGATGTTATATTGGTTTCACTGGTAACATATTTATCACGGTTCCGAATATAACAACGTGTTCAAGCTTTCCAAACGTTCCTCTTTAGAATACTAACTCTCCCCTTATATTATTTTACCTTAAACTGCTAAAACCTGACTATTCTAGCTATTAAAGGAAACCCCCCCCCCACAAAAATAAAATTACTTTTTTTTTAAATTTATTTATTTTTTTATTCATATTTAATGTTAAACAGGGCATGAACAGAAAGTCCTGTCTGTCGCCTGGGATCGTCATTGGCGCACGAGAAAGTGTGAAATTATGGTGGAACAAATATACAGCAAAACTGTTACATGGCTTTTGTCATAAAAGCATGTAAAACCTTTGTCACGAAGGTGATAAATATGTTGCAAACTTTTCAATGGAACCTTAAGCTTGCTACTTAATTTGCACTTTGCTCGATCCTTTATTTCCTTACAATGTCTTCCGGTATGCCCATTCACACTTGTTCAATTCTCCTCACTCCCCAGGTTCACACGATATGTCCTTTTATTTTTTGGTATCATTTTTTTTTCCTAAAAGATTCCAAAACACTCTATTGGCTGATTAAGGAATCTTGGAGGCACATTTATTTTCATATTTCATTAGGGAGTCTAGAGGTTAGATAATTGTAAGGCCCAAGGGTTTAGAGGAAACAGTTTATTTATGGTAAAGGGAAATAATCACAACCATGCCCTATGATTTCTGTATTTTTGAGCAGGCCCCTCATAAATGTTTGTTTCTATGTCTCTGCACATGTTTTGAAGAATAAAATCATGACTATTAAAATTACTACTATTAAAATGTAGATATCACTGCGATAAAAAAGGTTAAACTTTTTAAAGTAACAATTAGATGCAAAACGCTATCAATGTGATGATTATATATATACACATATACATATATATGAACACAGACTGCATATGGGCATATTCTTGATTTAGGAATGATGATAATAATATTATTATTATATATATATATATATATATAGTTTACAAAAGGTCTCCAGAACTCTGATGGCATTATTTTCTCATATTACACCAATCACCAATATGTACCTTTTATATTCCATTATATTTGTTTGGCTAGCGGTTGTGTTAAAGTTATGTACAGTATAATGGTTAGTGTTTGTAGAGGATAATGATTTAGTGTAGGGGTTAATATTTAGTGATAGGGGTAATGTGTAGAGTAGTACATATGATATTGCTGTATGAGATTAGTAAGGATTACAGTCCCACAAATTTCAGCTGCCATCATTAAAATGGCACAAGGTGGGAACGTGGTCTGGACATTGAGCTGATTGGGGGGATTTGCTGCTCCATTTGAAACATATTGTAATCCACTTCATACCCACCTAAAGTGCTCTAGTTTGAGTTTCACAATGAAGTTGACCGATGGTAAAGCATAATGTGTGCCAAAACCCCACAAAAAAGTGCCTGAAAGGCAAACATTACTCCATGGCTGCCTTGCTAACCACCGACAGAAGGCCCCAGGACACAACCCAGGATGGTGGTGAAGATGCACAGTGTCTCACAACAATAAATAATTGAAATGGGTATCTATTTGTTTTTTGTTAAGTTGCCTAATAATTATGCACAGTAATAGTCACCTGCACACACAGATATCCCCCTAACATAGCTATAACTAAAAACAAACTAAAAACTACTTCCAAAAATATTCAGCTTTGATATTAATGAGTTTTTTGGGTTCATTGAGAACATGGTTGTTGTTCAATAATAAAATTAATCCTCAAAAATACAACTTGCCTAATAATTCTGCACTCCCTGTATTGGTTTCACTGGTAATAATAAATAATTGAAATGGGTATATATTTGTTTTTTGTTAAGTTGCCTAATAATTATGCACAGTAATAGTCACCTGCACACACAGATATCCCCCTAACATAGCTATAACTAAAAACAAACTAAAAACTACTTCCAAAAATATTCAGCTTTGATATTAATGAGTTTTTTGGGTTCATTGAGAACATGGTTGTTGTTCAATAATACAATTAATACTCAAAAATACAACTTGCCTAATAATTCTGCACTCCCTGTATTGGTTTCACTGGTAATAATAAATAATTGAAATGGGTATATATTTGTTTTTTGTTAAGTTGCCTAATAATTATGCACAGTAATAGTCACCTGCACACACAGATATCCCCCTAACATAGCTATAACTAAAAACAAACTAAAAACTACTTCCAAAAATATTCAGCTTTGATATTAATGAGTTTTTTGGGTTCATTGAGAACATGGTTGTTGTTCAATAATAAAATTAATCCTCAAAAATACAACTTGCCTAATAATTCTGCACTCCCTGTATTGCCAAACCCTGTCATTTCCATCTCAAAAACATTGCGCGCATCCGCCCCTACTTAACGACTAATGCGACTAAGGTGTTGGTCCATTCCACTGTCCTTTCTCGCCTTGACTACTGTTATCCGCTTCTCAGTGGTCTTACGTGCTCCCAACTTGAGCCGTTACAGTCCATAATGAATGCGGCGGCGAGGCTCATCTTCCTGTTCGACCGCACCTCCCATGCCTCACCCTCCTGTCAGTCCCTACATTGGCTTCCTATAAAATATAGAGCTCAATTTAAAATTCTGGTTCTTGCTTTCAAATCTCTACATAATGCTGCTCCCACCTATCTATCCTCCCTTATACACAAGTATGTCCCAGCTAGGCCCTTACGATCTGCTGAAGACTTACGTCTATCTTCTGTCCGTACTCCCACCTCTGAAGCTTGCCTTCAAGATTTCTCGAGGGCTGCACTGTTCCTGTGGAACGTGCTTCCCTCCTCCATTAGATGCTCACCCAGTCTCCACTCCTTCAAAAAATCGTTAAAAACCCACTTCTTCATAAAAGCGTATCAATTACACTGTTAATAGTTCCTGACTGATTCCTCTTCTGCAACTGTCACTAGTCTAATACTATCCTTGCCTTTTTGTGTCATTTTACCCCACTCCCTCTAGCATGTAAGCTCATTCAGCAGGGCCCTCAACCCCTCTGTTCCTGTGTGTCCAACTTGTCTGGTTACAACTGCATGTCTGTTCGTCCACCCATTGTAAAGCGCTTCAGAATTTGATGGCGCTGTATAAATATCATAATAAATAATCTGTGGTCAGAGGGCAGAGGCTACTAATTTTATACTGTTGGGCATAGTATCCACTCAGCAACCACCCATGAGCAGCAGGTGATGGCAATTACATATAACTAGGGGGGGACCTAATGTCCCAACCCACTGGCAGATGGTGGGAGAAGGGACTTTATTTCCCCACCACAAACCCCACTAGTAGGTAGTCAGTGAGGGGCTTTAAAAATTAAACAATTTGTGGGACCTGTAGGAAACCCCAGTAGTAGGACATACCAGGTCTCTGAAATTCACAACTAAAATGCAATATGTGTGTGAAGAATATTAAAAAATATTCTCAATGATGTCTGCATGCATATATATAAATACAACTTTGTTTTGGCAGAGATTGGTGATAAAGTGAGTACATGAAAAGTGTACAGGGTAAGTCATTTCTATAGTTTATGAATATATATTTTTATGTAACGGTTCCGAATATAACAACGTGTTCAAGCTTTCCAAACGTTCCTCTTTAGAATACTAACTCTCCCCTTATATTATTTTACCTTAAACTGCTAAAACCTGACTATTCTAGCTATTAAAGGAAACCCCCCCCCCCCACAAAAATAAAATTACTTTTTTTTAAAATTTATTTATTTTTTTATTCATATTTAATGTTAAACAGGGCATGAACAGAAAGTCCTGTCTGTCGCCTGGGATCGTCATTGGCGCACGAGAAAGTGTGAAATTATGGTGGAACAAATATACAGCAAAACTGTTACATGGCTTTTGTCATAAAAGCATGTAAAACCTTTGTCACGAAGGTGATAAATATGTTGCAAACTTTTCAATGGAACCTTAAGCTTGCTACTTAATTTGCACTTTGCTCGATCCTTTATTTCCTTACAATGTCTTCTGGTATGCCCATTCACACTTGTTCAATTCTCCTCACTCCCCAGGTTCACACGATATGTCCTTTTATTTTTTGGTATCATTTTTTTTTCCTAAAAGATTCCAAAACACTCTATTGGCTGATTAAGGAATCTTGGAGGCACATTTATTTTCATATTTCATTAGGGAGTCTAGAGGTTAGATAATTGTAAGGCCCAAGGGTTTAGAGGAAACAGTTTATTTATGGTAAAGGGAAATAATCACAACCATGCCCTATGATTTCTGTATTTTTGAGCAGGCCCCTCATAAATGTTTGTTTCTATGTCTCTGCACATGTTTTGAAGAATAAAATCATGACTATTAAAATTACTACTATTAAAATGTAGATATCACTGCGATAAAAAAGGTTAAACTTTTTAAAGTAACAATTAGATGCAAAACGCTATCAATGTGATGATTATATATATACACATATACATATATATGAACACAGACTGCATATGGGCATATTCTTGATTTAGGAATGATGATAATAATATTATTATTATATATATATATATATATATAGTTTACAAAAGGTCTCCAGAACTCTGATGGCATTATTTTCTCATATTACACCAATCACCAATATGTACCTTTTATATTCCATTATATTTGTTTGGCTAGCGGTTGTGTTAAAGTTATGTACAGTATAATGGTTAGTGTTTGTAGAGGATAATGATTTAGTGTAGGGGTTAATATTTAGTGATAGGGGTAATGTGTAGAGTAGTACATATGATATTGCTGTATGAGATTAGTAAGGATTACAGTCCCACAAATTTCAGCTGCCATCATTAAAATGGCACAAGGTGGGAACGTGGTCTGGACATTGAGCTGATTGGGGGGATTTGCTGCTCCATTTGAAACATATTGTAATCCACTTCATACCCACCTAAAGTGCTCTAGTTTGAGTTTCACAATGAAGTTGACCGATGGTAAAGCATAATGTGTGCCAAAACCCCACAAAAAAGTGCCTGAAAGGCAAACATTACTCCATGGCTGCCTTGCTAACCACCGACAGAAGGCCCCAGGACACAACCCAGGATGGTGGTGAAGATGCACAGTGTCTCACAACATTGCAAAAAGCACCTGAGCTGTCCTTTATTATCTGAGGACAATAAATATAATCTACACCATATGGGCGACCTCAAGCACTTTATTATGTCGATAGAGGATATGGTGCAGAAATAGGCCTAGTATGTGTTTTTAGTGTAGCGGGTGTTACCCATACACCTGAGTATACGGCTCATTGCAGATTCTTCTTGGTTGGCCCAGATATCTATGACCCCTCTTCTTACAACCCTCAAATGCGATTTGGAGATATGGGACCCAATCTCGTGGATGAGAAGAATCCATAAGTCAAAATGAATATTCTACCCAGGCTGTTTTTCTTTCAGGCTCTCCAGTTCCAAGTGGGATTTGGATGAACTTTAATTGCAATTGACTCTTATGTGGGAGAATAAGAGACACAGAACAGGAAAGAAGTTATTATTTAGACCATGGTGGGCAAAATGCCTAGGCTTACCACATGGGATCAGACCTGCAGCAATTCCACATTTGGCTAGCTAAACAAAGTAGAGCGCTCCCCTAGGACTGAGTGTCCAGTGATGCTAAACTTTGAAATCTGGTTGATTATCTCCTATACTACAAAATACGGAATTCCCTTCAGGGATGAGGGCACAGTTCTTTGCTAGGGTAGAGGAATCTGGCCTCCAAAGATTCAAACACTTATTTCAGAAATCTTCTATAGTTTCCTTATCTAATTTAGAAAGGTCTCTCACCTTCATTCCATGGACTATTTTACAGGTTAGGGATTTTGCATGGTACACTGAAGTAAAACAAGAAGCAACGCAAAAAAACTACGTTTTTTGAGCTCCTCTGTGAAACTGTCTCAGGTCGTAAAGACCTTATCTCCCTTATCTCCAATGTAATATTTACTAATGCTATGGTATGGGGTGACCTGGCTCATGTTGCTCACTGGGAATGTGACTTTGGAGAACAGCAGTAGAGAGGTGTTTGGAAGGACATCTGGGGAGCTGTTTGAATAGTTTCAGTGTGTGTGGTTTTTATTTGGAGGACTGAGGAGTTACCATACCCTCTGTGAAACTCCATAGCATGACTTAAACACTTCAGACTTTATACAAAGTGAGGTCACCATTAAAGGTTTGTGCTGCAAAAGGTGTGGGTCTGAGTTTAAAATTTGGTGCATCTCATAGAGGATTGTTTTTCCACCATTTTGTTTATATTACTTTTTGTTTTTATGTAATTTCATTTTCTACAGTCCCTGTTGTGATCTTTGGGGATGGTTTCATCGCAAGATGTGGCTCCCAATTAGTGACACTTAGACCTATACTATTGACTGAGTTTAAGTCAATATACCCGGTGCTTTAGACTGTCCAGTTTCTACTTGATGTACTCTTACCACAAAGTATTTGTAATGCTATTTAGTTTTAAAGCTGTAAACCCTTTTTGTCCCTCCTTGACCTGGTTTATCTAATTTACCTCTAAATGTGTGCACTCATCTAATGCTGGAAACTACTCTTCCTATTTTATGTGCCTTTATTGTAATAAAATAAATAGTAAAAATGATACTAGGTGCTGCTTTGTAGTGTAACTCCCACTAAACTCAGACAGATGGATATGTCCCGATTCTGTCCACAGACTGCAGAGGTTCATTCATTATGGGCAAAGAATTGCACAACTGATGTCATCATCTGCACAATACATTAGTCTAAAATGTGATCTGTCTGTTGCATGAATGGTATGACCATGTAATACACACACGTATGTGTGTAATATAAAAATTGTAATTTTACAAAAAATTTGTGCATCTGCATGTGTAGAAATAAACAAGCAAACTTATAGCACCTCTTGCACGTTACACTATAATAATATAGTTTTAAATATATATTTTAAAAGAAGGCATTATATTATATCTGTCTTGTAATAAATTCAGGCATGAATCATGAAACTTTAAATAAGATTGTTCCCTGCTCGCATGTTTAACACATGAGTATAGGACTCAGAGTTCGACTTCAATACTAAGCCTCAGGCTAAATAAATAGATAACAATGCTGAACGAAAGCACGCAAACAATGCAGTCAATATTACAATCCACAACCACTTAAAACAATAAAGCAATCATCTTAATGTAGATTCCCTCAAATTTGGTAACAGGCTGGAGAGAGAGAATTATGTGAATGCTTCAAAAGCTTCATAATTTGTTTACAACCCATAGCTCCCTGAGTTCTAAAGTTTGTAAATAGAAAAAAAAGCTTCTGCAAACAGGTTCATTTTATATGAAAAATGCATTCAAAATGACAATTAAATATAAATACAAAGAAAGAAAAAGGAGAATTTAACTTCAGTATTATTGCAATATATACCACAACGTATAAGGAAAACTCTTGTAGGACAGAAACCCCAAGACTTTTAGCTAAAAAAAAAAAAAAGGCCCGAGGATTATTATATATATTTATTATTTTAATGGTATTATCTTAAAATCTTAAGACAATACCATTATCCACACAAATATTCCCTGAATAGGCAATAATGCACAGATCATTTCAATGCAGTGTAGGAGCCCTATTCTCAGACAGAACCATATGTTGCAGGCTTCCCGAGATTAGTGTGAGTTATACTTCTAAGAAGTACGCTATTCTAATGACAGCAGATGAAATAGGTGCGTTTACAGTAAAGTACTCCTCTTGATCTACATGCTATCCTAAAATAAAACAATGCACATAAACCCTTACTTACACTAAACCTAATCTAAAAGTATCATACATTGTGAATTAAATTAAATGCCATATCAGGGATGTGGAGACATTTATACAACCCAACCTCTGAGTGTGTGGCACAAAAAAATGCAATTTGACATTTCAAGTTTGTTGAAATGTAAAACTATTTGATGTCATGGTGGCAAGGCGGATTATACAATGGCGTACATTCATATTTGATAAATACGCCAACACCTGAGGCTACATGGAAACATAGAATGTGACGGCAGATAAGAACCATTCGGCCATCCAGTCTGCCCAATTTTCTAAATACTTTCATTAGTCCCTGGCCTTATCTTTTAGTTAGGATAGCCTTATGCCTATCCCACGCATGCTTAAACTCCTTTACTGTGTTAACCTCTACCACTTCAGCTGGAAGGCTATTCCATGCATCCACTTCCCTCTCAGTAAAGTAATACTTCCTGATATTATATTTAAACCTTTGCCCCTCTAATTTAAGACTATGCCCTCTTGTTGTGGTAGTTTTTCTTCTTTTAAATATAGTCTCCTCCTTTACTGTGTTGACTCCATTTATGTATTTACATGTCTCGTCTTTCCTCCAAGCTATACATGTTAAGTTCCTTTAACCTTTCCTTGTGTTTGGCTGTTTCAAGTCAAGCATCGGGTGGTAAGGGGTGGAAAGTGCACTTCATTTTACAAAGCCGGGTTGTAAGTTTGTGAGCTTGAGAGCATTAAATTAAAAATGCAATACAAAATAAGCTATTATAAAGGCAGAAAAGAGAATTGATGAAGCGAGTGTAACACCTTAAAGTGTGATCTAAAGTTTATGTGGCAAATATCCTTTATAATCCACACCAAAGGGTTGATACCTGAGACATTTATTATGCTTAGCGGTTGTACATAAAAAGTCAATAGAACCAGTCATGTTAAATTGAATAAATCAATATATCACAATAGGCATCCCAAAGGAACCAAACTGATTCTTTCAAAGTGGGCCTTTCACCTGGGAGTTTTTAATAAAACGGAATTCTATATTAAAACTATCTTTTTTTCTAAAATTCTGTTTATAGTAATATTGAGGACAACATAGAGACTACTCTTAAGTTACGTTTTTCAAAACAGTGGAAGAATAATTAGCCTTTTCAGCTTTTAAGTCCTGCTATTTTTGTCTGCTGTCAATCCCTGTTTGTGTCATGCTATTGGAATCTTCTTCAATATCAAGCAATAGAAATATATTTAAATTCAACACAGGGTGATTTTTGTTCTCCACACCACCAGTTGCCAACAGTCCCAACTTTTAAGGAGCAGTACCGTATACTGGGGACCAGTTCCCAAAATAATGTGTCCTGTGGACTTGTCCAACTTTCCCATATCTGCCTACCAGTTCAATCTGTCAGACAAATTTCAGGAAGCAAGAGTGGATAAGGCATTAGGATCATACACAGAGCACTTCTGCTATCCATGCATTGTCTACGTACAGGGGGAGACTGTCAGTCAGCCTGGCCACCTATTTTCAGTGCTTTTTCACGGACAAGGTTGGCCCTTTCCACAGCTTACTCTCTTGCATGCCCACCTCCATCTTGGAAGGTGTGCAGGCAATATTGGAAGATATGCCATACATTTGTGAATATAGAGCAATAATTTATATCCTGGCAAACAAGAGAAGCATAGAGAAGATAGCATCCCAATGCATAGTGCTTCTACTTACTGATCTGTATTAAGTATAAGCTTATAACCTATTTTATAATAATATTTGTTGGCTGACATGTTGCTCTCTGCATATTGTATTTCAATAAAAAAACAAAACATACAATCGTAGAATCATAATAAACACGCACAGGCTCTCTTAGATATTAATGCTACTTACTTTAGGGGAGCACTTTTCATATATCATGTAACAGTGGAATGCAAAATGTTATGCATTCGGTAAGACATGCCTACGGTAACAATCACAGATAAGAGATGCCAATTAAATTACTGACTGAATGCCAATTGCTATCTTTATGTTGCTGAGCTATTTTTATTGATGTGAAAAATTATGTCATATTCTCTCTTAATCCTCTCAAGTGCTGATCAGTTTAGCAAATTCAGTGATTACAATCACCGATGCACAGTAGCCAAACGAGCTACTGTTAAGCATTATCTTATTTAAGTAAACGAGTACAACGTGTCACATAGGATAGCTTTTGTTCCGAAAGCAACAGTTTCCCAGCCATCTTAGTTCATCCATACTAATAAAATACATCTGATAAAGCATATAATGAAAAAGCAAATTTCTCTATTCCAAATTTGCAATAAATCCCAGATGCGTTCTTCTGCAGCATTCAACTGTTACAATGAATAGAAACAGGCTTTAAGAATATTTATTGAAAAATGCATTTATTATATGGGCTAAGAGTGAGTACCCATTTAAAAACGACAATTTTCACAGCTGTCAAGCCAACTGAATATTTGATGTGTGCAGGTTTCTCCTCTACTATAAAAGAGACATTTCCTTTCATCTTGTACCCTAACATGCGTTACATAAACCCCCCAAATCTGAATATTTCAATAAGGTTCTTTCATTATTCACTAGGTTCATGGAAATTTTACTAGGGCAACCACATTTCTCTGTCGTTATGCATACAGGTACAAGCCTTCAGCTGGCAATATTACCGCGATTAGCATAGTTTGATGAAATATTTAAAAGGTTTTCTTTTTTTTATTATTTTATTACTATAAAACCTAATAAATCAAATGACTGCCAAATGCCATTAAGGTGACACTCTGACTGCAATGTGCTTTTCATATTCAAATTTGAAAGAGGGCTGATGAAAGCGTGTGCGGATTTTCAGTAATAGCCGCCTGCAGCTTGTGTTCATATGTATAAAAAAAATGAATGCACATTAGTTGTCTTGATAAGCGTAATATTTTAATCCTCCTAGAGTCGGGACATTCTCAACTATATTATTTCATCAAAAAAGTTTTTCATTGCACATTTTAAAAGAGATATCCTTCTCTTCTTCACATTATTATTGAAAGATTACTGTGTGCATTGAGTACACTTATAGGAATTTTAATAAAAAAAAAATCTTGTCTCAATAATAATCTGCACATTTTCCAAGCTCCTTTAATACTTCAGACATTATTAGATTTTTTTTTTATTTATTTTTTTAACTAGCTAGCTAGCTATCTAATTCATAGATGGCAGACTGCAATCTTAAAGATCTAAGACCAATTTAAGTTTTGAGATGCACTGCTGTAATTTTGAGTGTGATACTCTGTTAGTTAAAAGGTAATTGTGAAAACAGTATTTGATTTCGGTCTAATATCAACATTACTAATTCATATGATTTCTTTTATTCCACACTACTGTAAATAAAATTTAAATAACATGAGCACTTCTTTCAGTGGTCATAAAACATTAAAACTCAATTCCTAAGAATTTATAAGACTATCTTAATTTATATATAGAAAAATATCTAGTATCAGTTCAAAGTAAGCCCCCATTCCCCACTCTATTAGAGCTCCCAGGCTAACCCTAAAAGGTTTTATTTAAAAAAATATATATATATACACACACACACACACACATACTTATACTTAAAGGACAATTGTCACCTCCAAAATATTTTTGTAATATAATAATCCTTTCATCAAGTTTTCAAAGTAAACAGAGTTATTTTTTTTTAAATGAATTACTGTATATACTCGAGTATTTCAGCAAATTTTTTGTGCTGAAAACCCCCCACTCGTCTTATACTCGAGTCAAGGTCTGTATTATGGCAACTTACATTGCCATAATACAGACCAGGACAGCCGGGCTCATTACAAGCCCGGCGGTCCTGTTGGGGGCTGTCAGCGAGCTGTAACTTACCTTTCCTGCAGCTCCCTTCTCCTCCACTGTAAGTCTCGCGAGAGCCGCGGGGTCAGAGCGTTGCCACAGATTACTGTGGCAACGCTCCGCGTGGCAGTCAGACCGCGAGACTTACAGTGGAGGAGAAGGGAGCTGACCGCAACGGAGGTGAAGGGAGCTGAAGGAAAGGTAAGTTACAGCTCGCTGACAGCCCCCCTCCTACACAGCCCATCCACTGGACCACCAGGGAATGAGAGCCCCCTTCCCTGGCCATGTATCAAGCAGGGAGGGGGGACGAAAATAAATAACATAAAAATTTAAATAATATTAAAATAAAAATATTAATAATATTAAAAAAATGTTATAAAATATTATAATAAAAATGCCCACCCTCCACCAAGGCTCTGCATCACGCACACACACACTGCATTCACACACACACTGCATTCATACACATACACACACTGCATTCATTATATACACACACTGTAAATAAATATTCAATTAACATAATTTTTTGGGGATCTAATTTTATTTAGAAATTTACTGTAGTAGCTGCTGCATTTCCCACCCTAGTCTTATACTCGAGTCAATACGTTTTCCCAGTTTTTTGGGGTAAAATTAGTGGTCTCGACTTATATTTGGGTCGCCTTATACGCGAGTATATACGGTATATGTAAAAACAAAACTAAATGTCTACCTGTAGGTACAGGATCCTTCAGCTATATACACATACACATTTGGCCAGACAGTGTTTAAAAAACATTTAACCTCTTTGGTATTCCCTGCTATTCCCTAGTTTAAAAAACATTATCTGTATATGGCTGATGAAAGGTCCTGGCATATGCTACAGGTAGGTATGAGGTTTTTCTCTCTTTTTTTTTAATTTTTTTTTAATATACTTAATTTAAAAAAAAAATCAATTTATTTTTTCAAAACTTGAAAAAAGATTTATTCTACTAAAACTAGTTCAGAGAGAGCAGTTGTGCTTTAAATGTTTAAATAACATTGCCCATTTAAGAGAGGTGGCAAATATAACTCTGGTCAGTTAATCAAACATATTCTGAACTATTTAATCGTACCAACAAATATATATAGCAATGTTATATGACAATTAGTTTTATTCCATTAAGCTTTAAATAACAAGTAACTGTAAATTGTGTCACACATGTGTCCCTCCTCTGTTTTAGTTTGTGAGAAGTAAATGTGTAACAATAAATTCAACCTGGGCCACCATCATGGAGTACAACTTGGGGTTCCAGTATGATGCTTGCTTTACACTGCTCTGTTATGGGGCTCAGGAGGGGTGTTAGCAAATGGTTCAAATTACAAAGAGTCCTCGAAATAAGGGGAGCAGAGATGTTGAAATGAGCAATGGATATTGCAGAGGAATATTCAAGGCAAGTGCGGGTTTCTAAGGATACACTTATGAGACTAGGCAAGGAGAGCGAGGCACAGGATTTTACATTTTACTGGGCCACAAGATTTTTAACAGTCAACCGGAGAGGGTAACCCTCTGTTTATATACATATGATTTATGTTATAAAAAATAGATAAAGTGAATGTAATATACCCGTATCACACGCTGCATGATTCGCCTAAAGACACCATATCAACAATCAACTTTGTCTAGATTTTAATTATTACACTCTAACTATTCCACTAAATGCCGTAAAAGTCTTTAAAAATAGATCTCACTGGCTTCAGTGGCTTGCAATATAAATTGCTACTAAGTTGGAATTCCAATTTTTAGCTACATGGAGAACAAATGAAATACACTCACATAACCAGTGAACTGCAGTGAAGAGTACAATGCATTTCCTTAAAATCCCAAGCGTCAGATAAATGTCATTATTCTGAAAGTTACATATATCTGGCATAATTAGAGTGAAAAACGCCGCTTTATCTTGATGAATTTTTCCTCCCCTGTATTTTAAAAGACTCATAAATATTTAAAACAGTTCAAGTATTTCAAAATTTAATGATGCTGAGAAGGCTTGTTATGCCAAGACAGAATTATAGGAGTGTTTTATGAACAAAATGGTTTTAAATCAACCTGACAAACTCAACTGGGACCCTGATGTCCCTTTCGGAATGAATTTGTCAGACATTTAAAGATGCATTGATATGAAGAGAATGTTCCACTTAGAAGCTTCCTGTTTCATAATAGTTAAGGAGTTATCACGGGTGTAATGTAATTAGAAGGAGGAAGATTTGTGAAATGGCGTCACACACATATCACCATGATGTGCAGCCCTACATCTTTTATCAATTAAGAATATTTATCTACTCTTTATTAACAGAAAGTTCTAAAAGCAGAACAACTAAAATTGACATATATTTGTCTCTCTGGAAATTGCCATACTTTTTGAAGTTTCCTCCAAAACGAATGTGTGTTTTATTTCTTTTCTACATGTTGCAAATAGGTAGTCAAGTGCATTCTGGTAATTTGTTAACGTTTCAAGTCTGATAATACATAGGGATTATTCTCAGTACTACAAAAATGTCCAATTGGTAAGGTGTATAATATATTTAGTATATGTTTATTTTTTTATGCTCGAAAGTCCCAGAGTAATATTTTTTGTTTACTTTAGTTGGGTCTATAGCTAAGAACAGTTTGGAAAAGCTGCAAATATCTTGTCTGCAGCCCGTGCAAGTCCTCCCCTTTTCCCACGGCACAGACTGAAAGTCTCATTGAGAAGATTTAGATTTTGAGCACCATGTGCACGCAGTCAGGGCCAAGGATGCAGAGTTAAACTAAACCATGTGGACACATGCATGCTCACAAGCTTACTTTAATAGTGCACTATAGGGTCAGGAACACAAACATGTATTCCTGACCCTATAGGGTTAAAACCACCATCTAGCTTCCCTGGCCCCCTCATGCCTTCCCAAGTATAGTTAAATCTTACTTGTATTCAAGTCTGGAGATGCTTACTTGTCCCTGTTTCCTTTTGACCTGCCCACTGTCTGCTGACATCAGCAGAAGTGGTAGCCTGATCCAATCACAATGCTTCCCCATAGGATTGGCTGAGACTAACAAAGAAGCAGATCAGGGGCAGAGCCAGCACAATTCAAACACATCCCTGGCCAATCAGCATCTCCTCATAGATAAACCAAATAGATATTATGCAAAGTGATTGTCCTCATCATATACTTTTGGGAGTGCTGGCATGGAGTCTCTATTTCCTGGTAGAAATTATTTAGATAGCAGTGTTCCAGGATTGTAGGGGTTAAACAGAAATTTAATTAAAGTGGCCCTGTCATTTTATTATTTTTATTATGGTTTTCCTTTTCTTATGCCTTCTGCAATTTAATGATTTTACTTTCCCCTTTGCCACTTGACTTTATTCATTTATTAGCATTTTTTCATTGTGCCGGATCTCAATATCTCATTTTGTTCTCCTCTGTCCATGATATCTGCTGTTTACCCTTCTGTTGAATAGATTTCACTGAAGATTGTGGGTAAATCTGATTGGTAAATGAAACAGAACCTTGCTTTACATTCCGCCAATTGACATGTTTTGTCAATTTTACGGCTATACACAGTAGATCCTACTTTTCTTTAGGTGTTTTATGAAAACTAGTATGCTTCATGCACAAAATAGAAGAATTTAGATACATGGAGCCATATAGAAGCAGATTAAACCCAAGTTTACTTTTGGTGAAATCTCTCTAGACCTACAGGGTTATTTACTAAAGTGAGAATTCAAAGTGAATTTCAAATTTAGCAACATTATATAAGTTTTCAATTTCAGATATTTTGACCTTAAATAACATTTAAGTAACATTTATGTGTTACAAATTGCATAGTAGATTATTAATAAACTTGAACTAGAAGCACAACATTATTAAGGTTACTAAAATTTAAAGTGAATTATACATGAACTTAAAATTAAGGTCAAAATAGCCAAACCAGATAAACTATCCAAGTCAGCCATGCTTCCAGTTCAGCTACTTTGAAATTCAGTTTCAATTCACATCGAATTCCTGCAAGCTGTTAGACTCAGAAAAACAAGCAGTCAGCTGACATCATCAGAAGTGGTAGTCTGATCCAATCACAGTGCTTCCCCATAGGATTGGCTGAGACTGACAAGGAGGCAGATCAGGGGCAGAGCCAGCATGATTCAAACACAGCCCTGGCCAATCAGCATCTCCTCAAAGAGATGAATTGAATCAATGAATCTCTATGAGGAAAGTTCAGTGTCTGCATGCAGAGGGAGGAGATACTGAATGTTTGGATGCATTTTAGGCAGCCAGGACCCAGGAAGGATCTAACAGCCATCTGAGGAGTGGCCAGTGAAGTTATTACTAGGCTATAATGTAAACACTGCATTTTCTCTGAAAAGACAGTGTTTACAGCAAAAAGCCTGAAGGTAATGATTCTACTTACCAGAACAAATTCAATAAGCTGTAGTCGTTCTGGTGACTATAGTGTCCCTTTAATAACCCTGTATGCGGATCCATTGGCAGAAAAAGATAACAAATAAAATATTTTAGCGGTGATTCTCTTTTAAAGCTAACATTTACATGAAGTCTTTTATAAAAAGAACTGCACATAATGGGTGGGGGGGTGGGGGGATAGGCCATTATGTTTTAGTTTTGGAGAGGCTTTTAATGAATGCAATATACATGCAATTCAAGTTATTTGATTGTATAAAAAATTCATAAGGCATTGCACCAGTCTATGGGATCAGTAGTTTCTCCTCTCGTTGTCATTAATATGCCTTTAAGGTTCTTGGAGTAGAGAAGGGAAAGAGAAACCATTGCACTGACTTCCACAAATCCACCTCTTCCACAAATTAAGTGTTGGGGAGTAACAAGATCAGAAAGACATTTTCTCTGAATGATTCTGGAAACCCTAACTTTATCCAACAATGACGAGACACTTAATTATATAAATTGTATTTCAGCAAGGAAATCAAGTTGGTTAATGAAAGATTTAGGTGAATAGGGGGATGGAGAGCAAGCTTTACAACTTGTAAAAATAAAATAAAAAAGACTCAGATAAGAATCGCACAGCAGAAATGTGATTGCGAATTTAAAAGAAAATAATAGAAACAAAAATACAAAATAACGATATATGTTTCATATCATGTTGTTTAGGTTTCCATATAAATTTAGTGCCACAATTTAATGGTTACTCTAATCACCAAAACAACTTTAACTCAATGAAGATGTTTTGGTGTATAGATCATGGCCTTGCAGTGCACACAGCCTCCATGAAAATAATGGTTTCATGTTCAATCAGTTAGTACAGCACGGTGTGTTTACTTTAGAATTTATTTTCATGGTCTCTTAATTGAACTTTAGGCATACACAGGAGGCTGTTGCAGGCTCTAGCATGCTAATAACAAGGCAAGAGAAGTTTAAAAATTAAATTGTTCTCACTATTTAGAACATTTAGGCTAACCACCAAATATTATCATTACAAATATCAGCTGTAGAAGACACACAATCTAAAAATTAGAGGCTTACTAGATGCCACTGCTATGGACGAGTATCAGGATAAACTAATACTCAACACACAGAACTTAAGTTAGCTAAATAAATTATAACCAGATATCCTAAAACTTATTACCTAACCTTAGAATGGCAGGATTTAACGTTAATAAGTAGAATAGCACGGAACAAGTCGGGGTCAGGGAAACAGTGTATGGTTAACGATAAGGCAAGCCAAAGATCAAGTAGTATAGAAGTCAGAAATATCAAAGTACAAACCAGGGTCAAAATACAAAAGAATCAAAACAAATAAAACGCTTTCGGAAAAAAAATAAGGAAACCACGACATGGCACTGAGAAATAGCTAAATTGAGTTTAAATGCCTCAGAAGGGCCAACAGCGGTCATGTGACGCTGAAACGTGCATGAGCAATGGCACACATTCGTTTGCGACCAGAAATAGGGTGGGGTGGCCGGTATTTATCAGGCTGATAGAGAAGGCTGGCATGGAGGAGAGTGCAAGAGGCCTTGGCGGCAATCCCACGTCTGCGTGGGAACATGTCACCGAAGATCGTGCCATAACAAGGAGCTTCCCCATTATATACAGTGCCTCATGGCATCAATCCTGACCCTAAACCAAGCTAGGAAGCCTGCTATTGATGGGATATATTGTCTACCTAAATTACCTAGGGTCCATAAAATATTATCGGCCACAGACACACCTACTTTCTTCAAGGCTTTGGGACTTTCAACACTAGATTTATATTCAATGAGACAACCTGAATCCCAAGTCTGGGAGCCAACCAACATAGTCCCCTTTGTACCTAGAGGAGGTGTTAGGGCACAATCAGGGTCTTTCCTAGGATGAGGATGCTATGAAAATGGCAATTTTTAACTCACAAGTTGATTAATATTTTGGTTTTATATTTTCTTTTAATTTCTCATGTATGTTTTAATGATCTGGAAAAGTTCCCCAAACCAATGATATATTTCAGGTTTACATGTTGGTACCAAAATGCTAAGATTGTTCCAGCTCAGATCATCATATTTGGCGAATGGTCATTATAGCAGGTCTCCCAACTGTCCTGACTTTAATTGGACAGTCTCATTTTGAGGTGTACAGTACTTGTACTGTGCATGGGCACTAAGACTCTAAAGAGAGCGCTTCAGCAGCACTCTCTGCTAGGTCGGGGGCTGGCCAAAAGGCTTCTTTAACCTTCAGTGGCTGGGCCTGTTCTACGTGTGAATGATGATGCCCTCTCTCAAGACTGCCCATCTGCCCTGGTTTGCATACTCTCGCAACACTATACATATGTAAGCCCTGTACTCTACTATATGGTTGATTTTTTTATGAACAGTCCATTATTATGTAGTAATGTTTATTTCCTGCTTTATAAAGTTGTACAGTTTTCACTAATAAAAAAATATACAAACTGTTTTCCAATATAGTATGTGCAATAACAAAATACAATAGATACACTTACCGGCTTCACCTCTTTGGCTATTGCTATAATAGAATCGTCACTGTCACTTGCTGTAGATTCATTTCCATCAGTTGTATGCTTCCCATCATGATCTGACAAAACCAAGATATTGCATAGATTTAACTAGTGTCTACAGATCAAGGCTATGAAAGTTTTATTATACTGAAAAATTACTGAGCTTATCCACTAAAATAAATGTTAATACAGGTATATCTATCAATTTAATGTCCTTCAAGAAGAACTGTCCTACTGCATGTTGGACATAGCTTTAAATGCAAATCCATCTCCGTTAATGAACATACTGTATATCTTTGTTTCCACGCATGATTAGCAAGAAGTTATAAGAAGTGACATTTTAATTTTATATAAATCACAACTATATGCAAATACATTACTGACGTGATATTTAAAATGTATGATATACTTCAATCCTCACTACCTTTCAAACAGCTCAAGATCACCAGGGACATGTATATTCCTTCCTTACCAACTGTTTTCTTAGGGGAATGCCAACATTGGATTAACATCTGATGAGTTATGGATAATTTGGGCACAGGTTCACAACAGCTTGCGAATTGGTGGGGAGATTATATACCCGTCAAGCTTTTAGGGTCAATGGAAGACTGTGCTTGAAGAAACGTTCATGAAAGAGCAGTTATCAAGAATCGTGACTGACTTATGAGTGCATGTTTTGCTCTAGATATCAGGACATTAAATGTAAATGTTTCACATGCTGGCATAGACCATCTCAATGGTGTCAGATGTATCAGAGTTAATAGGAGTTGGTGATGCCTGCGTGCTACCAGTATGATAAAATACAAATGGTGATCTTGCTTGCTCTTATGGTTCCTTGCCGGTATGGAGGACAATATATACAAATATAGGCTCTCAACTTTTCCTTGAACCGGCATCTGTTGTTGCATTTCTCCACCAGCTCAAATAAAAACAAATCTTGGTAAAAAAAATAACAGCTAGGAGTTTGTTTCCCATTTTGTGGCAGCAGTAGCATGAGCTGATATTTCAGCAATGGATGAGACCATTTGGGGCAACTAACTCAATAGAGGTACCAATGGCTTTTATTTATCAAAGATTAGATAAACCAGTGATACCCATGGTTTACATTTATGGCAGAGAATTTCAAAAACGTTTTTCTTTCCACCCTTTGTCCTTCTCAACCCTTCACGTTTCTTTATCTTGTTCCACTCTCATACCTCTCCATAAGTTATTCTCTAAAACCTGAAGGTCACTTCTCACTTCAGTGATACAAGAACAATAAGTTTGCGCTTAGTACATTTGCATTTGCCTCTGCAATTTTTATACTTGCCTGGTCCAGCAAATGTTATTGAAATGTCTCTGCTTGAATTTATTGTAATTGCCCGTTTTTTTTTTTTTTTATCAACTAAAAAAAAATATACGTGAGAAAAAAATAAAAGAAAAAAGAAGTGCTAAACATAAAGCATTATTCTTATGTTTTGGGGCCTGTATGGCTTAATGTGGGGTTAAAAGAGTCCAGTATACATATATAGGCACTTTTCAGCAATTTTTGTAGATCACTTCAGCTACAGTAAAGGATAATACCTGCACCATAACGTATGTATTGAACACAGATTGTTAGAATGATTCTTACATATTTCACTGGCTTTTTGTAAAAAGATATTTAGCTAGTAACCAACTGATCTACTGGATAAGTAGAAAATAAGAAAATCTATTTTAAGTAGTGACATTTGTACAACTGATATGCATTCTACACAGGACTACTTAAATGTACCCTATTGTTGATCCATGTTTAGGGATTTGCATTTACTACCTGTAAAGGATACTTCCATAGCATTGGCATACAATAATCTGGGTGAGTTTAATTACTTGAGAAACAATATGATTACTTTGCCATTTAAAATTTGCCTTAAGGAGACTAACAGATGTTTCGGAGAAATCAGTATTAATTACTGGGCACTACAAAATGTTGACTTTGTGATAAGAAATTGTGCCAAATTCTTGCCTCATGATAACTGTGATATTGAACGTTTGGACATGATAACATAATTTTAAAAAATGTACTTATAGGTGCTGTGACAGATCCATCTGTCTAAGTACTATCTGCTGGTTCGTCTATTTTGTTATACAGTCGTGGAATTACCTGCCCGTACGTCCCTGTTCGTTTATTTCAGTTTATACCGAATAAAACTACCGAACGGCCGGCCACCCAGAAGAGAAGTGTGCTGCTGGTTAACCTATTGGCCTCAATTTAGAACGTTGTGGTTAACCGCAGACACCTCTTAATTGGAACTGTATGCTGGGTGGTCGCTGTTCGTATGTCGACCACGAGGCGGCGGACATTTTAAACACACGAATGAGCAGCGGTGTTCGACGATGAACTTATGGAACTCAAACCGGACACTTTTTCTACCGAACACCGCTGAAACCGCCGACCGGCCTTCTTATCATCAGGCATACGAACGCCAGTCCGTTCGGGACTTTTTATTGTACGAATGGACTTAACCAAGATAGCCATCCCATGGAGTAATTCGTATACCGAAAGAACAGTGTGAAAGACTCCATGGCGATTGAACTGTGTGCATTGGGTCTGAGCGCTATTCGGTAGTAATGTGCTATCTGGGGATACGTTATACGAATTAAATGCATTCGGTAGTTTTACATTTATGGATTTTTATTATACCATGTAAAATGGTGGTTTGCCTCTATCCATGGAGATAATTGGATTTCTTCCCAATTATCTCCAGGACAGAGAGGAGGGGTTTACCTGTACAAAGGGGAGTGTTTATACCTGAGCCACTGTGATTGGCTACTGTACCTCATTTGTTCCAGTCTTCCATCTGGTCCCCTAGGGGAGTGTCCACCAGGTGGGAGACCTGCATAAATACAGGGCAGGTAGCCCTCAATAAACCAGAATCCTGTTTTACCCTCAAGACGGAGCTTGGTCTCGTGTTTGGGGTGATTGCTACTTTGGAGTATTCTTTTGCCTGTTCCAGGAGAGAAGGATTTCGGCTGATTTTCAGGGGAATTGGAGTGTTCGTGAGCTGCTAGTCCCGTATCGAGGAGAGAGGTCTTTCGTATAATTATCCAGTTCGGTGAATTGAAGCGTTCGTTAGTTGCTATTCCCGTAATAAGGTGAACTCCCTATTCGGTATTAACCCACGGTTATACCGTAACAGGTGCCATAAAAAACAAATATGCAATTCAAACTTTTTGAGGGAAACTAGTTATTTTTTGTAACATTGGAAAATATATAAATAACATCCACATGCTTTATCAGTGTCCACAGACAGGACATTTCTTAGAAAGTTATATTGGCTTTGAGAATAAGATTAAGAAATGTTCTTGTATTATTTTACTATTGCCTTTTAAAATAAAATCATGAAGTGAAATGGGGCAAGAATTAAAGAGCAATACAAGAATTGCTAAATAAATAATTCTATTAGTTCAGGAAGTAACTGATTTACTAGGCCTGAGGAGTGTAAGTATGTGGGCAAACATCTCTTATGATACAAATAAACAATAGGTGGAGCTTTAAAAATACTTCCAATATCCTTGACTATATATGCTAAAATACAAACAGAGGGATACACAATAGTGTAGATGAAACCTTCATACAAAGTAAAATATCTAGTTCTCAATAAAGCACACTCACAAGGATAGAGCCATAGAAGAACCTGGCTCTAGTGTGCATCTCCTTAGGTATCCTGAGCTGTAGGCTGTCTCTGCTGGCTGGCCCAGCCAGCAGAGACAGCCTCAGCTCAGGATGTCTCTGATTTGTAAGATTTAAATCTATAAAACACCTTATATCTGAGAGGGTAACATCTACTTCATCATTCTGAGAGGACAACATCTCAACCACCTTCCTCCAATTTAAGTGGGGTTTGGATCTCTCTAAGGACCCTTAGGGGATACACACTAGAGCCAGGTTCTTCTATGGCTCTATCCTTGTGAGTGCTTTATTGAGGACTATATATTTTATGTTGTATAAAGGTTTAATCTGCACTATTGTGTATCCCTCTGTTTGTATTTCAGCATATACTGTCACATTAGGAAGAGAGGGAAGTATTTTTATAGCTCTAGGTGAAGGGGATACCACATAGGTGTATTGAGCTAATCACTATTGTTGTACTGCTTTACTGTCTAAACATCTCTTATGACATGAAGATAGTTTACAAAATGGAATCCTACATCTAAATAAGTAGGTAATCTACTGGCATATAATTGAGTACTATAGTTATTTATATGATCATCTTTCTCTATGTAGAAAGGTCTGGTGGTATGGAGAGAATGCCAAACCATGTAATTCACACGACATGACATAATTCCTCTGAATTACAAAACATAATTTAAAGGGAAACTATAGTGTCAGGAAAACAAACTAATTTTCCTGGCACTATAGCTTCCCTCTCTGTCAAGCCCCCCATCCCCCACCTGCTGTGCAGAATGGTTTAAAATCTCTGGCTCGGGTCCGCCTTCTCTCATATGCATTTCCCATACGGTTTTGGGTGATGCTGGACACCCCCATGCATAGCATTAGGATGTCCAGTGTCAGTCGCCAAACAGCCCAGAAGTCCCACTAGAGGTGGAGGTAATCCTAGCAGGTAATTACTGCAGTTTCTTAAAAACTGCAATATTTACCTGATCAGGGTTTATGGGACATGGGACACTGCACACAGACCACTTCAATAACCTGAAGTGGTGCCTATAGTGTCCTTTAAAGCAGATACCATTATTTTTAGCATAGAGTTTATTCTGCTCATGAAAATAACAAGTCCTTTTAAAGTGATATACGTAACATACTGCAAGTATTCTAAATGGTTGTGTTGTAAAACAGACATATTAAAGATAAACATATAAATTAAGCATTTTACATACAGTGTCCACAACATAAATTTGACGTGTTTGTCTCATTGTATTAAAATCTACCTTACTTATTACAATTTAGCATATATCAAACAACTTTACTCTTATTACCTTCGGTTTCTAAATCTTCAGTTACTTCAGTTTCATCGTCTGACGATTCATAGCTTTGCGATTCCAATTGTCCCTCAGAAAGCTGAGAGGAATCTTCTCTTTCATGCTGAGATTCTGTCTCTGTGTTTTTAAGCAATTCATTTTCTGCTGGTGTAGACTGCATGATCTACAAAATATATACAGTTGCATAAATATAATTTTTCAGATCCACATTTTTGAGAATAAAGCCTGTCTAAAGCCCAGTGAAGCAAACAAATTTAGAAGAACTTTTCTGGAGCTTTTATTGCTTCAAAACCTGAAGTGAAATTTAAAGGGACAATATAGTCATCAGAACAACTACAGCGTAAAGTGAAACAATAGTGCCAGGAAAACAAATACACCATTATTAATCTTGCAATACTTATAATAGATTCCGGGAAATTAGTGTAGAATGAGACAAATTTAAAAAATTTACCGTAAGTGCAAAAACAATTAAAGGAACACTATAGGGTCAGGAACACAAACATGTATTCCTGGCCCTATAGTGTTGAAAACCACCATTTAGGTTGCCTGACCCCCCAAGCCTCCTTAGAAAGGGTTACAATATACTTTATTTCCAGCGCCGCGCTGGTCCGCTGATGTTTCCGCCCCCGATCCAACTCATTGGTGACATCAGAATTTAGAGAAAGCATTGTATTGGCTAAAATCGTCAAGGAGGCGGGATGGAGCAGGGCCAAACACAGTGTTGGCCAGTCAGCACCTCCTCATAGAGATGCATTGAATCTGTGCAGCACTGCCCCAGGAAGCACATCCAGTGGCCATCTGAGGGGTGGCCAAATGAGGTATCCCTAGGGGGCAATGTAAACACTGCCTTTTCTCTGAATTGTTATACCCACCAGAACAACTATATTAAGCTGTAGTTGTTCTGTGACTAAAGTGTCACTTTAACTAAAAATTGTCTGCGGCTCATGTAATCTGCTGGTACTTTGGGTAGTAGAGATTCTCAAAATATCATTAGAAAGCAAACATTATCGAGGTATGTATTATAGTGGTATGCAAACATTATGGAGGTAGGCCAAAAAGACAATATAATCAGCTTGCTAAAACCAGTATATTAGACAGAGTTCAAATTTCCACTAGCAATTGGCACGTACAAATGTAGCACTGGCAAGTATAAATAAAGCAATGGTGAGTACACCATCAATACTCCATGCTTGCAGTGGAGAGAAACTTCTAAGGCCTGGCTAGTGGTACATGATTTTAAAAAGAGGCTGTCACCTTCTGGAGACTTTACAAATATCACCAGGATCTCCCAATGGCAACATCGCTGCTTGGTATCAGGTGGCCAGGGGGCAGACAAAGGTGAGTTTAAGTTACATGAACCTGTCCCTTGTGGGCGTTGCCATCCTCTTCCGGCCAGTTGTGTTCTGCTCCTGGCACTTCAGCACCAGCAGCCCTGCTGTACTCTTGCCTATGTGCAAGAGTACAGTATAGATAAAGCCAATTTTCCTGCAGCAGTCACTGGTGGTAGCTCTGAGCAGTGTCAAAAAATACTCAGACAAAGTAGTCCTTTGTCTCTGGAAAACTTTTGACTGGGTTGGAAGTTAAGTGAAATTAAAACCCCTACAGTGACTTACCTGAATTCAGCACCGATGTCCCTTGGCGCTGGGCCAGGCTCTGCCCACGCTTCACGCTCCTCCCCTGCCGACGTCAGCAATGGCCGCACACGCATTAGACCGCTCCAAAGGAGAGCATTATTCAGTGCTTTCCTATGGGGATTACGGCGACGCTGAAGGTCCTCATGAATAGTGTGAGGACGTCCAGCGTCATTTAAAACACTTTTCATGTTCTAAGAACACGGAAGTCCCTCTAGTGGCTGTCTAAAAGACAGCCACTAGAGGAGGACTTAACCCTGCAAGGTAATTATTGTAGTTTAGAAAAACTGCAATAATTACACTTGCAGGGTTAAGGGTGGTGGGAGTGGTGGGTGTTGTCACCCAGACCACTCCAATGGGCAGAAGTGGTCTTTGTGTTAACTATTATGTCAAGTTTTGATTGCAGAATCTCGATGCAGCAAAATAAATTGTTTCCTATGACCTGTCCCTGGAGATATTGCTTTTAAACCAATAGTTATAACTTAAACAACTTTTGCCCTATCAATAACATTGATATTGTTTCTGAGACACCTCAATTATAACATATGAGAACTAAAGTAAATAGCTCTTATGAACAGGCTGTGGAAATTAATAGCTGGCATAGTGTTTACCTGCAGTAACTTCTATAAAGAATGGTCTAGTCAAATTGTTGACATGAAGCAAATAAAAGATATGTAATACTGCATTACTAAAAAGAATCATGAGTATGTGATGCTGGTCTGATATTGTAAAATGTAAATTTATTTCAAAGCAAACATATGTTTGCAGAAGTGACAAACAGTCGCAAATGACTAAAGAACCCAAACGGAATTCATTCAGCAATCAAATGTATTAGAAACGCTGATATTATGCATATGGGCAATTAAACAATCAATGTGAGCCACATTACTCTGTGCAAATAGATTGCTTTGTTCAAAATTGCTGTAAACAGGAAAGACATTAGATTTTTCCTTTTCTTGCCATGACACTATAGTATTAGCTAGACTAGCTAAATGTTGTGCCGATTTTTTATATATATATATATATATATATATATATATATATATATATATATATGTATAATCATGCAAAGTATACTCTTAATCTCCTGTGATGTTGTTCAATTGTAAATAAAGTCATGAACTTTTCTGTGACAGCTTTATGAATGCATCTCCATGCAATCAGTACAATGTAAACTAATCAAATCGGAGTGCTTAGTAAATGCCATTTCTTCAAACACAACGTGTTTAAAAGGTTGCAAAATAACACAGCAATCCTTAGTGAACTGAAAATGTTAATCTATAATTGTAAAACAGAAATGTGTTTATTTTTAACTCTTTGGTTGCTAAATTGGCTATTAATTAGACATGTGCATACATTACATTAGTGTTTGTAGGTGAACCGATTCACCCCCTCTCCCCCCACAAAATATTTTGATTTCTTTTTAAAGATTGAACCATTTTTGTTTGTTTTATAATTTAGGGTTAGAATTCCCAGGTATTTGTCAACTGGGTAAAAGTTTTTCCAAAGCAATCAATTTGTTTCAATTTAATTTTCAATTTGTTGTCAATCGATGTGATTCATTTAAAATCAAATGCACAAATTAACATGTCTACTAATAATGACTACAAATAGGTTCTAATGTGCTTGTCCCACTGGGGCTTCAGGAACTGCTAATTATATTGTTTTCTCCGTCATTATTAAGAATAAGTGGTCAGGGCCAGATTAGGAGCCTAGTGGGCCTGGTGCTGACAATTATGATGGGGCCTAATTACAGAAACTTATCGACCAAAAACACTAAAACAGTCATACCTCCATGTATCTGATGGAGTTGGTGCTGGAGGGAAACTCAAAGGATGCAGCTATAAGAAAACACATACTCTATGCTAATCTCTATCTAATTAATGCTTTCATCTTTCAAGTAAATCCATACCCCATAACAGCAGTGTCCATGGGCGGGGTTAAAGGGTGCACCACTGAACGAATCACGTGACCAAAACTGCCAAAAGGGGGCGAACATGCCCAAAAAGGGGGCATGTCAGTCTGGCATCAGTGTCGCTATGTATCACAGTGTCAATTTCCCTATGTCGCCTAGTCTCCCAATGTCTGTGTCCCCATTTTTCCCAGTGTCCCCATGTCTCAGTGTGTCCCGTGTCACTAGGATACTAGGGGACACTGAGAGACATGGGGACACAGAGACCCGGGGACACTGAGAGATATGGGGGCACTTGTGAATACAGACATGGGGACACTGGGAGAAATGAGGAGACAGACACTAGGGACACAGACATGGGGACACAGACACTAGGAGACATGGGGACACAGACACTAGCTGGGAGGCATGGGGACACAGACACTTGGGGACACTGGGAGACATGGAGCACTTGTGGACATAGACATGGGGACACTGGGAGGCATGGGGACACAGACATTTGGGGACACTGGGAGACATGGGGACACTAAGGACAGAGACATGGGGACACAGACACTGGGAGACATGGGGACACTGAGACACCAGGGACACTGGCTGGGAGACGTAGTGACACTGGGAGGCATGGGGACACAGACATTTGGGGACACTGGGAGACATGGGGACACTAAGGACAGAGACATGGGGACACAGACACTTGGAGACATGGGGACACAGACACTAGCTGGGAGTCATGGGGACATTGAGAGATATGGGGACATTGAGAGACATGGGGACACAGACATTTGGGGCACTGGGAGACATGGGGACACTAAGGACATAGAGACATGGGGACACAGACACTGGGAGACATGGGAACACTGAGACACTAGGGACACTGGCTGGGAAACATAGGGACACTGGCTGGGAGTCATGGGGACACATGGGGACACATGGGGACACAGAGACATGGGAGACTAGGGGACACTGGGAGCCATGGTGACACAGACATTTGGGGAAACTAAGACAGTACGGACACTGAAAGACATAGGGACACAGACACTAGGGACACTGGCAATGTTCCTGGACACAGACACTTGGGAACACTGGGAGACATGGGGCACTTGTGGACAAAGACATGGGGACACTGGGAGACATGTGGACACAGACATTTGGGGACACTGGGAGACATGGGGACACTAAGGACACAGAGACATGGGGACACAGACACTGGGAGACATGGGGACACAGACACTGGCTGGGAGACACAGGGACACTGAGAGACATGGGGACACTGAGAGACGTGTCCCCATGTATCCCTGCTGCCTTTCCCCCTATCCTTCACATACCTGAGCTGTAGTCGTTCTCTGCAGGCTGGGAGCTGCTGTCTGGACTCTCTGTGCTGTGTAGCTGCTCCCCCGCGGATCAGTGAGTAGAGAGGGGCAGGGAGATGCTGTAACTTCCTATCCCTGCCTCTCTCCACACACAGTGACCCCTGCTGGTATTGCAGAGTAATCTCCGTTTATACAGAGAAAAATATTTGCATTTGTATTGCAGTACCGTCATGGCTAGGCAGCCTCCAATACCAGCTGTGCCTTAAAATACCAGTCAGGTGGTAAACCTAAGAGTAGTCTGTAAAAAAAAATAAAAAAAAAAAAATCTTTTTTTGTTTTTTTACAATGGGCCTATTCCATGGGCCTGGGCCTGGGCCTGGGCCTGGGCCTGGGCCTGGGCCTGGGCCTGGAGCTGCAGCTCCATCAGCCCCTATGTTAATCCGGCCCTGTAAGTGGTCTTCCTGTTTGTGCAGTTTCAGTTTTGTTCAGTACTTTCCTGTGGTAGCTTTGGGAGTAAGATAAATTACATCAAATCTTCTTGGTACTTTGAGAGAGTGTAAACATTACATAAAGGTCAATGAAGCAATCTGTGTTACAGCATGCGCCCACACTAAGGACCAAGGAGGAAGCCACACTCCCTCACAAGCAAGGTAGGGAAATGGAAAGGTTATTATAGATGGCTATAAATATAAAGAGGAGCAAAAGTAAAAAGGAAGGGTGGAAAATCAGGGTATAAATTAGATTCAGATGTGACTCTTTGCTTAAGTTTGGTATTTCATGAAAATACAAAAGCTTGAAAGATTAAACTTTTTTTTTTCTACCTCCTACCTTTCAGCCCCATCTCCTAGATTTTGGAAAGAAAGCCAGAGTCTACATTAAGTCCCTCATTTCTGGAGTTGAAATGTGTGATCATTTTCATCTAAAAATGTATTTCGTTCATGAGAGTCTTTGAAATTCCCTTTAAGAATTTTTTTTACTCCTGAGGTTTTGGATGGAGTGACCAATCTGGGTGAAGCGATGACCAACAGGGTTACAATATCCGTTTTCCTTGTGGTTCTTGATAGAGTGTCTGTGTAGCTTAAGGCCAGTTTCTCCAATGTAGCAGCCTTTGTCACACAATGTAAACTGTATCATGTACACCACATTCGCAGATGTGCACAAATATGATCCCTTAATGTTGTATGATTTGTTATTGCCACACATTTGAGATGAAAATGATCACACATTTCAACACCAGAAATGAAGGACTTAATGTAGTTTATGGCTTTCTCACACATCACCAAAACTTTATATAAACACACAGCTCAATATTCTTGCTTCACCTTTATTGGATCAATTTATATACATACATATATGCAGCTATACTTGCATGCCCTGCTCTACTGTTTTGATTTGGAGCAGTTTGTTTTTAACCGCTCTTCTCTGCCATATTTGAAATCTATTAGTTCCTGTTGGCAGTTGGTGGAATGTTCGAGGGATTTGAAATGGCGGCTGCAGAAATCCTGTGTAACAAGGCTGCAATATGAAGATGCTGTTATATATGTATTAATAAAGTGAGTACTTCATTATACAGGAATTATTGACTGATTTGTACAAAACATCACAGTGGCAGCAGGGATAGCTGAATGTTTTGATATAAATTGGTACATTTATATCCCTTCATGGCAAGACCACTTACTATTATGTCACATATATATTATTATTCTTACTGAGCAATTTGGAGCAGTTTGTTTTTAACCCCTCTTCTCTGCCCTATTTGAAATCTATTAGTTCCTGTTGGCAGTTGGTGGAATGTTCGAGGGATTTGAAAGATTTGAAAGTTCTTCTCTGCCCTTGCTGTAGAGTGAGTGAACCACACTCCAACCTTTCCACAGTTACTCCAGCCACTCCAACCACACAACAGTTACTCAAGCCACTCCACCCAGTTACTCCGCCCACTCCAGTTGTAGACTACTGGTGGAGGCAAGAACACTCCCCAGAAATTGTAGCTTTTCTAGTTTCATACTGCAATACTCTGGTATTTTGGCATATATATATACATATATATATATTATTCTTTTTAATACACAGTTTCTTATATAGTATATATCATGTTGGTGAAGATTACCTTCTGGATATTTAAGACAGTTGCTTTAGTTTTCACCTTTGTAGAGGTATTATGTTCAACAGTCTGATCAATGGGGTTCTACAAAACAAATATTTGATGATCAGAATGAACTGTAAACCATGAGAATCAAAATATTACAGTCTCAGAGAACAAAAATACAAACATCCATGAATTCAGTGACATGTGCAAACTGTTAACATTGTTATCAAATAATAATATAAACAAATATATACACACACACTATTAACCCCTTAACGACTGAGCCAAATGTACAAGTTGTGATCAAATCAAAATGTAAACAAACCACAGAATTTGACTCTATGTCCGTTCAACTATAATTTTCCTATTTCATATTAACCCCTTAAGGACCGAGGACGGTTCAGGACCGTCATCGGCATTTTTGCATTGCCGACCGGTGACAGTGATGTAGAATTATTAAAATCTTTATTAGAACCTGTATTGAATTATTGTACTAACTCCATTTTGTTCACCTTACATGACAGAATTTCCTGACAGTATTCAGTATAATGAATAAGAGATTGTATTTTCTCTCTCTAAGGACATAACTAGCCCCGGAGTTAGCGGATCTCCGTTGACTTGCAACATAGTATAATCCAAGGCCAGGAGAACAGTGACAAAATGAAATGTTCTATTCATAAAAGAACCTTGGAACAGACCACGAGACTGACATCACTAACTACGTAAAATGACGCCCAAGCCCCCCTTTCCACCGAGTAAGCCTCGTGCTAAAGAGCAATGGCGACGACATCCCATGATGGGAGGGTGCCTCACTAGTCACTCAAATCTCTGAGCCAATTAATAATATTAATGGGTGGACACTGACATAGCCACTTAACATTTAACCCAATTAATGATGTTTATTTGTTATTATCTGATATTCAATGATGATGTCATTTTGCATATAAAAAGGCCTGCGTGCCCGCTTTTTAACTAGATGCTAATAAATTTCCTGAAGTGTTTTTAACCTGAACTGCATGTGTCAGTGTGAACTTACTTCTGCGTATACGCAATTTATTCATCTCAGATTTGGACAGGAACAGATAGACTTTTAAACATTTTTGTTTATTTCTAAATTAATCTACATCAATCTGGCGTCCATCCAACGTGGGGCATCGGGCTATGGCCTCCGCCGGTAAGCCGTCCTAAGGAAGACGCTGTTGGACGGAGGAATCAGGGGGGAAGGAAGAGAGACTGATCACCTCTGAGTACACGGTAGAGACTTCTGCAGGAGCCACCGGTATGTTCCAGCCCCTTTGATTGACCCGTCCACGTGTCTGTGACTGCTTCCCGGGAGGGCATCAAAGACAGGTAATATCTTGCCCGGTGTCTTGTTACCCATTTGTTTACCTGCATTTAGTCTATCTGTTGCCTGGGTGTGTAGACAGGAACAGATAGACTTTTAAACATTTTTGTTTATTCTGGCGCTAAACGTGGGGCGTCTTTATTGGATAATGTTAACCACCAAGATTAAAGACTGACTAACATATTTGTTTTAATGTAAGCCCAGATATTTTATTATTATATATGCATAGAAGTCGAGACTTTGGGCATTATAGTGTATTGATTCTAGATCTGTTACTAGCAGCAAGTGCTTAGCCTTATGCCTATCCCACGCATGCTTAAACACTCCTTTACTGTGTTAACCTCTATCACTTCAGCTGGAAGGCTATTCCATGCATCCACTACCCTCTCAGTAATGTAATACTTCCTGATAGTATTTTTATTTAAACCTTTGTCCCTCTATTTTTGAGACTATGTCCTCTTGTTATGGTAGTTTTCCTTCTTTTAAATATAGACTCCACTTTAACTGTGTTGATTCCCTTTGTGTATTTAAATGCTTTTATCATATTTCCCCTGTCTCGTCTTTCCACTAGGCTATACATGATAAGATCCTTTAACCTTTCCTGGTAAGTTTTATCCTACAATCCATGAACCAGTTTAGCAGCCCTTCTTTGAACTTTCTCTAAGGTATCCATGTCCTTCTAAGGATATGGTCTCCAGTACTGTATACAGTACTCCAAGTGAGGTCTCACCAGTGTTCTGTACAATGGCATGAGCACTTCCCTCTTCCTACTGCTAATACCTCTCCCTATACAACCAAGCATTCTGCTAGCTTTTCCTGCTGCTCTATTACATTGTACATTGTCATTAACAGCCAGAAACTGGAAACCAGAAAGGATAAATTAATGTATAGCTAAATGTAAAGCTTAACAAAACCTCCATTATCTTTTTCATTTATCTCGCAGAAAAACAATGTTATTTGTCTATTTTGTAAGTTTTAATACATTATCAGTGAAGAGTAAAATAAGTTTTATCCCTTTTGCGAGACATAAAATTGCGATAATGTATATTTGTGATGTAAGTAAGAGTTATATTTTATAATGGGTTGAAAAAAAAAAAAAAAGAGAGAGTCAGGGATAGCGTCTGTCTCTACGAGCAAAAGTCTGGTGTGGGAGATGTAGTGGACTAGCCACTGCGGGATACCCACGGAGTGAAGCGTTCGAGGCCTGTACAGACAGATGTGCTTGTTAGCCTTTTATTATTTTTCTCTAGGGAAAGCATAGGGCCAGTTAAAAGTTGTTGTACATGGGCTATTTGCAGCCTCCATTGCATTTCTACTTAGTTCTGATTTCTGATGTATCCTCCACTGCTACATACCCACGCCTCCAGAGAGACCTGTCTGCTCCCTTACCTGCCCACCCCTGCCTACTCCTACTCCTCCTCCTACTTCTCTCTCCTCCTCCTTCTCCTCCTCTTTCTCCTCTCCTCTACTCCACCTTCTCCTCCTCCTACTCCTCCCTCTACTTCACCTTCCACTCCTCCTATTCCTCCCTCCCACTCCACCTTCCCCTCCTCCTACTCCACCTTCTCCTCCTCCTACTCCTCCCTCCTCCTCTTATTCAATCCTACTCCTCCTATTCCTCCTTCTACTCCACCTTCTCCTCCCTCTACTCCACCTTCTCCTCCTCCTACTCCTCCCTCTACTTCACCTTCTACTCCACCTTCTCCTCCCTCTACTCCACCTTCTCCTCCTCCTACTCCTCCTCCTACTCCTCCTCCTACTCCACCTTCTCCTCCTTCTACTTCTCTCTCCTCCTTCCTTCTCCTCCTCTTTCTCCTCTCCTCTACTCCACCTTCTCCTCCTCCTACTCCTCCCTCTACTTCACCTTCCACTCCTCCTATTCCTCCCTCCCACTCCACCTTCCCCTCCTCCTACTCCACCTTCTCCTCCTCCTACTCCTCCCTCCTCCTCTTATTCAATCCTACTCCTCCTATTCCTCCTTCTACTCCACCTTCTCCTCCCTCTACTCCACCTTCTCCTCCTCCTACTCCTCCCTCTACTTCACTTTCTACTCCTCCTACTCCTCCCTCCTACTCCACCTTCTCCTCCTCCTACTCCTCTCTCTACTCTACCTTGTCCCCTACCTGACAACATTATATTTTGAAAAAAAAAACAAAAACAAAAAAAAGTTGCTCTGGCCCCTCTTCCGCCACTTCCCAGGGGGGAATACCACACTAAAAAAAAAAAATTATTATTCATACTGTTTTGGGCACTCTCAAGGAAATAGTGCGGTCCTGACCCAGATTCCCATGGAAGTAAGACACCTGTATCATCACTGGGAGGTGGCTGCCCCTCATGTTTTCTTCAATAAGTCCCCAGAAATCTCATAAAAGGAACCTGACTCAATAAAACATGAAACACTAAAAATCAATATCAGCTCTCTACAGAGGGGGGGGCAGCAAGACAACTGTAAATGGAAAGACAAATACCCTCAATCTCACACAGAAATAGGTGAGGATATCTCTTCTACTACTCCTCATGGTTGCTTTGAACAGATGAAAGAAGAAATAAGACACCTCTCAACAAGGCATGCAGTAGCTTTGCCAGATCCTGACTCCACTCTGTTTGCGGATGAAGAGGAAAGGTACCATACTGGATTTGCTGTTGCTACAGAAGATCAGGTACGTCAAGCATCTTTACTTTCCTCACCCACATCTGCTCAAGACACCAAATTGACAGCCTTCTCAGTGGCATGCAAATTGTTTGTTTCTGAAAGACAAGGCCATGCAACAGGAGTGCTCACTCAGGCCCATGGTCCTCGAGGCCGCCAAGGGCCTATTGGATTTTTCTCCTGCCAACTGGATATTGTGGCCAGAGGACGTCCCTCTTGCCTTCGGGCCGTCTTTGCTGCCAGAGAGCTCATTGAAAGAACTGGAGATCTTGTCCTTGGCCACCCCCTGGTTGTCTTGGCCCCCATGACATTTCTGCCATAGTCAACCAGGTCCAACTTAAGCATGTTACTCCTGCTAGGCATCTTCGCCTTCAATGTCATCTTTTGTTGCCTGACAACATTACCCTCCAAAGATGTCAAGTTCTCAATCCGTCCACTCTTCTGCCACTCCCTGAGGGGGGTGTATACTACGGATTCATCATGGACGAAACTTATGTTTTTCTTCTCACTGGCACCATCAAGAAGGAAATGCATCCCAACCTATCCTTTCATGATGGACAAGCACTCCTTCATGACGGAGCAGGATATGCCTTCTGTACCATGTGGTACAAATCAAACATCACTCCTGAATCCTGCTATGAAGATGAACTCTATCATCTGGTCGAAGTAAAACTCACTGCACAAGACTTCTACTGTGATTCTGAAGGCAACAGTATGGTCTTGATTCATCTACCTCCGGAACTCAAGTATTTGTACCGTCATTGGGACACTGCCATTCCACATGTCCCTGTGACCAAGTTGAAAACAATATCATGGAATGATCTTGGGCCTATGGCAAAAGCATGGGCCACTATGGACGAATCACAGCTACAGGAAAATGGTGTTGTCAAATATCCAACAACTGACCACCTAAAAGCATGGCCGCGTCATTTCCTGGAGAATGAGTTCCAAGATTTAACCATAGTGAATGACTACGACCCAGATACACCTCATGACTGTTTTGAACAGATGAAAATGGAAACAACACATCTACCAACTGTGCATGAAGACCCATTGGTAGATCCCGATCTCACCCTGTTTGTGGACGGCTCAAGATATGCTGATGAAGAAGGAAGATACCATACAGGATATGCCGTAACCACAACAGATGAAATTGTCAAATCATCATCTTTACCATCAACTATGTCTGCACAAGAAGCTGAATTGCAAGCCCTGACTTCAGCATGCAAGATCTCTGAAGGAAAGCGCGCCAATATCTACACGGATTCAAGATATGCACTGGGCGTGGCTCACGACTTCGGATTAATTTGGAAAACAAGAGGATTTCTTACCACCGCCGGTACACCAATCAAGCACGGTTCCGCAATCAAGGAGCTGATGGACGCCCTCCTACTCCCAGAAGAAGTGGCTATTTTGAAGATAAAAGCACATGGGAAGTTGGACTCAGATGAAGCAAGGGGCAACCATCTAGCTGATCAGGCTGCAAAACAAGCTGCAAAAGAACCACAGGAAGTGGAAAGAAGAGTGTCCGGAAATGAAGAAACTCCCATATTTACTCTGCAGACTCTTCCAACTGACCTAAAAATCCTGCGGGAACAACAGGCTACAGTTGCCCCTGAAGAAATACAGAAGTGGAAACAGAAAGGGGCAGTTCTGAAGGATGGAGTGTACTCCAACAACCTCAAGTTCTGCCTCCCTAAGAATTTGTACCCAGCAGTCGTACAATGGGCACACGGACCTGCACATTTATCAAAGGATCTAATGAATGCTCTTGTACAAAAATACTACCTCATTGTCCCTATATGAGATTCTATTTGGGACTGCACCTAGGCAAGTTGCTATTTTCCCCAACAACTACAACTTCAAACTGATGTCTTAGTAGATTATGTAACTGAACTCGCAAACGCCTTAAACAAAATCCATGCCCAAGTTTTCTCTTCAATTCCAGATCCTGATTCTGACACAGGCAACCACAGTCTGCTCCCCGATGACTGGGTTCTGGTCAAGAAATTTGTGATATGTGCCACTCTCCTGAGTGGAAAGGGACCACCCACATGGTCTCAAATCCGTTGAAACCACACATCCAATCTTTTAAAGACATGATGGCCATTGCAAATCCAACATTTGAAGATACCATGGCCGCTGAAACAGGTTTCAATGATGTTAATCTATGGTTAGAATGGATGAAATATAACAAACATAACAGAACCGCATGCTATGTGTGTGGTGGTGCCCGGCCGCACCTGGGCACTGTGCCTTCAACTTTGCCAGTAGATATAGAAGAATGTGTTCTGAGTCTTTTTGCCTATCACTACAATTTCAATAGGTCCATATGTAAAGCATGGACAGTAGAGTATCCTCTTCTAGTCAAAGATTGCAAACCCCCAGATGGTGTTACCGTCTATAAAGGTAATTATACCTGTTATGCTAATTATGATGGAATTGGTAAATTTGTGGGTAACTTCTCTAAAGGTTATTGTGCCACCTACAGAACTGTCTCTATGAACCTCCTACAATTCCACACTAGATCATTGGGGGATATTTACTGGTTGTGTGGGGATCTACAGCTGAGATCAAGAATGGATAAAGAATGGTGGGGGGGTGTACTCTGGCTAAAGCAATCATGCCCATACATATTATCTCTGACACACACCCCGATACTCATGAGTCCAAACACTCACCAACCAAGGTAAAGCGTGAAGCCCCAGTAAAAGGCAGGTTTGACCCTCATATTTACATTGATGCCATTGGGGTACCTAGGGGGGTGCCCAATGAGTTTAAAGCCAGGGATGAAGTTGCTGCAGGATTTGAATCACTTTTACCATAGTCACTGCAAACAAGAATTTAAATTGGATAAATTACATCTACTACAACCAACAACGGTTTGTTAATTACACCAGGGATGCCCTTCAGGGTTTGGCCGAACAGCTGCAGGCTACGTCCCAAATGTCATTCCAAAATAGAATGGCTTTAGATATGATTCTAGCCGAAAAAGGAGGGGTATGTAAAATTCTGCCTGACACCATGACATGTTGTACTTACATCCCAGAAAACACAGGCCCCAATGGTAAAGTAACCTTAGCTATAGGAAAATTGAAAGAGCTCTCTGAGGAGCTAAAGAGGAACTCTGGGATAAAAGATCCCTGGGAGAGATGGTTTGGTTGGATGACAGGATGGCAAAAAGCTTTGATGCATATTGGTATAGCAATACTAATTTTCCTTTTTATCTTTGCTCTTCTCGTTTGTTGTGTCCTCCCTTGTCTGAGAAAGCTCCTCTTGAAGACTGTAGACCAAGCGGCACCCACTTACGCACACCTCACAGTTGATGACCAAGATTTCCAAAAAGTCAACTCGCCCTGTATACCGCTACAATCTATCCCGTTTATTGATAAAGTGCAAGAGTTCTAGGAAGGGACCAGCTTAGGGACAGCATCTGTCTGTCTGGGAAGTCTACCGTGCGGAGATGTGGTGGGTTAGCCACCTCGGGATACCCATGGAGTGAAGTGTTCGAGTGCCCAGCGGACAGATGAGTTAGCCAATTAGGGACAGACGAAGGGACAGCTTTGCACTTTGCAATAACACCTAGCTAGCGGGTCACGGGGTTTCTGTGCCTTTGGGCTAACACGTCTTCTGATACTAACAAATAAAGATTATCTTTTAGAATCTAACATTTCATAGGGGGGACTGATGTAGAATTATTAAAATCTTTATTAGAACCTGTATTGAATTATTGTACTAACTCCATTTTGTTCACCTTACATGACAGAATTTCCTGACTGTATTCAGTATAATGAATAAGAGATTGTATTTTCTCTCTCTAAGGACATAACTAGCCCCGGAGTTAGCGGATCTCCGTTGACTTGCAACATAGTATAATCCAAGGCCAGGAGAACAGTGACAAAATGAAATGTTCTATTCATAAAAGAACCTTGGAACAGACCACGAGACTGACATCACTAACTACGTAAAATGACGCCCAAGCCCCCCTTTCCACCGAGTAAGCCTCGTGCTAAAGAGCAATGGCGACGACATCCCATGATGGGAGGGTGCCTCACTAGTCACTCAAATCTCTGAGCCAATTAATAATATTAATGGGTGGACACTGACATAGCCACTTAACATTTAACCCAATTAATGATGTTTATTTGTTATTATCTGATATTCAATGATGATGTCATTTTGCATATAAAAAGGCCTGCGTGCCCGCTTTTTAACTAGATGCTAATAAATTTCCTGAAGTGTTTTTAACCTGAACTGCATGTGTCAGTGTGAACTTACTTCTGCGTATACGCAATTTATTCATCTCAGATTTGGACAGGAACAGATAGACTTTTAAACATTTTTGTTTATTTCTAAATTAATCTACATCAACAGTCCTGAACCGTCCTAACGGTCTTATGTACTTACCCGACCGCCGTTGTTCCCCCGGCAGCGATCGGCGGTGCAGGGAGACTGCCTGCAGCCCAGACAGTCTCCCCATGGCGGATTAGGACCCCTGTGGCCATGTGATCGCTCAACAGAGCAGTCACATGGTCACAATAGGTGTCCATGTGTCTGCCTGCAGGGGGACTGTCTGTGCTGACAGGCAGTCTCCCTGCTAGTGTAAAATCCCCCCCCCCAATATATATAATGTCATACTAAGTGTATTTTTATATTAATATATGTACATATACCAATATAAAAATACACTTATAATTAAATTACACATGTATATATAAAATATATATAACTATGTATATTATATATATATTATTATAAAATACAAATAATAAGTAATTTAAATTAAATTAAAAATGTAAAAATACAAATTTTAAAACAAATTATATATCTATATGAATTTTTATTCTAACTGTATTTTGATATTAATATATATATTTATATCAAAATACACTTAGAATAAAATTGTATATATATCTATGTATATATAAATAAATAAAAATAATATGAAATATACATATGTTCATATATAAAATTACATAAATAATTATATAAATATACACGTAAACTTCAAATATATAAATATGCATATATATTTAAATTCTACGTGCCTATGTAATATTTTTACATAATTAAGTCATTTTATTGATTGCAATTTGAGGGACCTGCCTGCCAACCCAGGTCGAAAGTCCAGAGAATTTAATTTGCTAGCACTGTATTTTACCCTGTAACGTTCTACGACACCCTAAAAGCTGTACATGGGGGGTACTGTTGTACTCGGGAGACTTCGCAGAACACAAATATTAGTGATTCAAAACAGTAAAACATATCACAGCGATGATATTGTCAGTGAAAGCGACTTTGTTTGCATTTTTCACACACAAACAGCACTTTTACTGATGATATTGTTGTGATACGTTTTCCAGTTTTGAAACACTAATATTTGTGTTCATCAAAGTCTCCTGAGTATAACAGTACCCCCCATGTACAGGTTTTAAAGCGTTTTTGAAAGTTACAGGGTCAAATATATGGGTCAAATAGTTTTACATTGAAAATGGCCAGGTTGGTTACGCTGCCTTTGAGAGCTTATGGTAGCCCAGGAATGAGAATTACCCCCATGATGGCATACCATTTGCAAAAGAAGACAACCCAGGGTATTGCAAATGGGGTATGTCCAGTCTTTTTTAGTAACCACTTAGTCACAAACACTGGCCAAAATTTGCGTTCAATTTAGTTTTTTACTTTTTTCACACACAAACAAATATGAACGCTAACTTTGGCCAGTGTTTGCGACTAAGTGGCTACTAAAAAAGTCTGGACATACCCGTACTGAATACCCTGGGTTGTCTACTTTAAAAAAAATATGTACATGTGGGGTGTTATTCGGAGATTTATGACAGATAATAGTGTTACAATGTCACTATTGATAAATTTAAAAAATTTATGTTTTGAAACCGCAATATCCTACTTACTAATATCCTACTTTTTTCCTAAAAATAGCAAAAAAGCATGTAAACACTGGGTATTTTTAAACTCAGGACAAAATTTTGAATCTATTTAGAAGTTTGTAAAGAAAGCCCATTTTGTCCTGAAAAAAAACAATATATAATTTGTATGGGAACAGTAAATGAGAGAGCAGAAAATTACAGCTAAACACAAACACCACAAAAGTGTAAAAAGATGCCTGGTCGCAAATGTACAATATCGCAAAAACAGTCCGGTCCTTAAGGGGTTAAATGCACACATTACATATCAGTTTGTTCAGGAGAAACAGGGCTTTCATTCCATATCAAACATTCATACATAGAACTCCATTTTATATGAATAAAATCTAAAAAAGTAAAAAAAATTCAGAAATTCTGATATTTTTCAATTTCTGCATGTCAATTTAACTGATAATGTCACAATATTGTTTGGTTTTACTGCAATAAAACATACATATTTGTATTCAGAAAGGTCTCATGAGTAAAACAGTAATCCCCGTGTATAGGTTTTATGGTGTTCTGGAAAGTTACAGGGTCAAATATATGTCTTGTCTATTTATTTATTTTTTACATAGAAATTTCACAGATTGGTTTGCTGGGCCTAGGTTGCCTTTGAGACTGTATGGCAGCCAATAAATGTAAGTTACCCCATCAGAAAAATATTAAGTCCACTTTAAAGCCATTTTTCTGTACCACCCATATTTTATTAGTATACTGTTTAATAACCTTTTATTTATTTATTTTCTATTAATGTATTTTTATAGTAATTTCTATATATATTTATATATTTTTAATGGTAAATGATAAGAAACATCCCCCTTTTTACAACATACATTGGATCCTGCAAATAATTCCCGGGAAGGGGTAGTGTCACCCCATAAATTGACACCAAGCCATTACACTTAGAGCCAGTTATCTAAAAGGCTCTAAAAAAGGTGAGCACTTTAAAATTTTATAAATATCACCATTACTGGAGATACTACACTTAGTACGACATATCTGTGTTTTTTATACGTGCTGTGGAGAGGAACACACCTTCACCTGGAGAGAGGGGTCGTGTGATCTACCTTAAAAGACACAAGACGCTTGGAAGTTTAGAGCCTAAAAACTAGAAAAGGCTCAAAAAAATGTGAGTTTAGACACATTTGTCACTTACATACAGCTTTACCATAAATTATAACATATTGCACTATTATCTGTAGATTCTTGTTTTTCTTTCTATGTATATACTATCTCGAGATCATTGTAGAGGGTAATTGTTTTTTGGGTTATAAAAACGCTTTTTTCACCTCACATTATAATATAGCACTACACTCTTTTAAAAAAACTGGGGACCTGATAGGTGGAAACACCGACAAGGCCTTAAGTTTTTTTTTTCTGTGTTTTATGGTGTTTATGTATGGTGGATTCTGAGGAGTACCCACAGAGTGTAAATAGCAGCTAATACTCACCAATTTATATCACGAATTATATAGCGCCACTTATTCCACACCTTTCTGTATATATATATTATTGTCAGTATATAGTTTACTGCCCTGAAACACTCCTAGTTCTGTTCAGTGATGTCTCACGAGCGGCACAGTAACCCCTATGTATAGGTTTTATGCGGTTTTTGAATGTTACAGGGTCATATATACGGCTTATCCATTTATGCTTTTTCACAATGAGATTTTGTCAGATTAGTTTTCTGTGTCTAGGCTGCCTTTGAGGGCGTATGGCAGCCAAGAAATGAAAATTACCCCTCAATGGCATACCATTTAATCCGAGGGTATTTAAAATGGGGTATGGCCATTCTTTTGTAGTAGCCACTTGGGCACAAATGCTAGCCAAAGATAGTGTTCGTTTTAGTTTTTTTTGCATTTTTCACATAAAAACTGTACTTTTACTGATAATATTATTGTCAGTATATAGTTTACTGCCCTGAAACACTCCTGGTTCTATTCAGTGATGTTTCACAAGCGCAACAGTACCCCCATGTATAGGTTTTATGGGTTTTTTAAAAGTTACAGGGTCTTATATATACGGCTTATCCATTTATGCTTTTTCACAATGGAATTTGTCAGATTAGTTTGCTGTGTCTAGGCTGCCTTTGAGGGCATATGGCAGCCAAGAAATGAAAATTACCCCTTAATGGCATACCATTTGAAAAAGCAGACATCCCGGGGTATTCAAAATGGGGTATGGCCAGTATTTTGTAGTAGCCACTTGGGCACAAATGCTAGCCAAAGTTAGTGTTCGTTTTTTTTTTGTTTTTTTTTTGCATTTTTCACATTAAAAACTGTACTTTTACTGATAATATTATTGTCAGTATATAGTTTACTGCCCTGAAACACTCCTAGTTCTGTTCAGTGATGTCTCATGAGCACCACGGTACCCCCCATGTATAGATTTTATGGGGTTTTGGACAGTTACAGGGTCAAATATACGCTTGTCCATTTTTGGTTTTACACATTGAAAATTGGCAAAGCGATTTTCTGGGCCTATCTTGCCTTTGAGAGAGCATGGCAGCCTGGGTAATAACATTTCCACTATTATGGCATACCATTTTCAAAAATAGGCAACCCAGAGTACAACAAATGGCAGACCTTGAGATGTTTGGTCTAGCCATTTTAACAGAAATGATGGGCCCATGTAGCAATTTCTACTTTTATTTTTGTATTTTTAATCACATAAATTGCATTTTCACTAGAAATGTCATAATCCTGGTATTAGTGCACTAAAAACCTCAGTATTTTAATTTAACACTGCCATCTGAATATAACGATACCTACATGTACAATGTTTCCAGGTTTTTAGTATATCATAGGAATAGTACAGTACCCCCACATACACTTTGATCTGAAGAGAGAGGCAGATAGATCTTTGACTCAGATACTGTAGCATTAACCCTGTGATTAGTTTTTTGCTTTTTTTGTGAAGGCACATTTGAAGTACTACAAATGTAGTATTTTGAGTTGTTTGGTGTAGCCACTTTAGAATGGCTAGCATAAACAGGAACAAGCCGAGGTCAGGGAATCCAGGGAAATCAAGTAAACAAACTGCCAAAGTACCATACAGAGTGATTTAGTAGTTCAGCTCTGTATGGTAGACTTTGAAACAGTCTGTTATGCATAGGGCGGGTAGGGATGGACAGGAGAGGTAATAATAACTGGAGTCATTTCGAACTCCTCTTTTCCAGCAAACACGGCATTTTCGTTGGGGTGACCTTTTACAGGGTGTGGGGGGGGATTCGGGAAGGGAAATGTTTGCTGAAAAGTCGTTGGACATCTTCTGATTCCAAAGGAGGGTTAGGATTTGGGGTCTGGGCAAATATAATTTGAGACAAAATTTGGACCATAAACTCTAGAAATGCATTGAAAATTGCAATCTGGGTTATATAGATTGCAATTTTCTTGTACCAGGTCCTACTCTTCCAGTTCACCAGATAGGGCTGTATGCATTGATCAGCCAAGTCTCCCCCCCCCCCCATAAACTTGCTGTAGTCTACAATGCACTTCGGCTTCTCCAGCTGCTCAGTTCCACCTCTCACAGACACTGGCACTGAAGTTTTGTCGTGCATTGTAGACAACATGTACACATCTTTCCTATCGGTAAAGCGAAGGGCAAGCAACTCATCCTGGCGGAGCGCTGAAAGGGAGCCTCTACTGCGTCTACCTCTTGCCAGGGTTTGGGGGAAACCTCTACGTTTCTTATGCACTGTGCCACAGGCTATGCTTGTGTAATAGTTGTCAACCCATAGCTTGTATCCCTTATTTAACAAGGGAAGGATTAGGTCCCATACTATCTTGCCACATGTACCCACAGAACCAGGGCATCCTGGTGGGTCAAGATGGCTATCCTTCCCCTGATAAATACGAAACGCCCATGTATATCCAGATTTGGATTCACACAATTTATAAAATTTTACACCGTATCGTATCGGGACCGTTTAGAAGGGATATACTGCTTAAAAAGTAATCTACCCTTAAACTTCATTAAGGACTCATTTATACAAATATTTTCTTCAGGGACATAATTTTGGGAGATGTTGTCTGACAGGAGTTCAATTAGGGGCCGAATTTTGTACAGCCTGTCAAACAATGGGTCGTTTCTTGGGGGGCACAGTGTGTTATCGTTGAAGTGGAGGAAACGCAGCAGCTGCTCATAGCGATCCCTCTTCATAACCCAAGGGAAAAGAAGGGTAGCCAGGATGGGGTGCTTGTACCAGTAAGACCTGATACTCGGCTTTTTGACAATGCCCATAACTAGAGTTAGGGCCCAAAATTTTGCGCATTTCTGCGAGATCCGTGGGGTGCCACATATTACGTCGATTGTAATATGACCCGGTATTCGCAGTCAGATATTGGTTGGCAAATAAATTGGTTTGCTCAACCAATAACTGAAATACTTCCTCTGACATGAACAAATCAAAATATTTTAGGGGCTCCCAAGCATCCACCATAACAGTGATGCCACGGGTCGCCGTAAATGGGGGAATATCTGGGGCCATCAGGTTTGGGGGCATCCAGTCTCCATCTGGTATTGGGCTTGCTGATCGTCCTCTTGTTGGTGGTGGTGGGGCACCATCACTAGAGGAGTCAGTCATGTCAGAGTCAGTGATAGTGTCACTGTCTTGCAGAGTGTCACTATCACTGCCTGCCAGAATGGCGTAGGCCTCCTCGGCCGAGTAGCGACGTGCCATTCTAGGGGGGACTACTCAAAATTAATCCAAAAAAAATCCAAGGGGGAAATTACAAAATTCCTACCTGCCTAACACCCTATTACCGACCCTCAAAAACCTACAAAAAATAAAAAAATTGTACTGATCGCAGTTTAGGCTGCTGCGACCAGTACTGAACGGGTTAATTTTTATTTTATTTTTTTAATAAAAATAACCTCCCAAAAAAGTCAGCCTGATCAGAGAGCCCTCTGATCACAGGGATCACTGGTACAATACTGTACAGTAGCAATACTCTACAGCAGCGATACTGTACAGTACAGTGTTCATGGCAGTGGGGAAAGGGTTAAGGGAGATTTGGGTTGCTGCGGCTGACAAAGGGTCAAAAAAAATATTATTGCTTTAAAATACACAATTTAAAACCATTTATGCGTTTCACCACTAGGGCTTTTTCAAAATCTTCATCTTATTCCATTTTGAAAAAGCCCTAGTGGCGAAACGTGTAAATGGTTTTAAATTGTGTATTTTAAAGCAATAAAAAGTTCTATTTGGTTACCCTTTTTATAGGACCAACCTTATTTTATTGTATTACACTTTTATTTATTTTTTCCTGGCATTTTAATTATAATAGTATCCTGTTTCATGCAATCCATAGGTGGGGATAATTCCACCAGTGCTGTTTCAATAGAGCAGTATTTTCTGCTCTACCATTGTGAGTATATTTTATTTTATTTTAGCTATTTTATTTACTTTTCCAACTGAGAGCACTATTGCTGTTTTTCTAAATATTCTGTGGAGTACGACGGAACCAAAGTCGGACGGACGGACCCACTTCTCCAGTATATCCTTTAGCGGGGATTATACTGCTAAGCGCCCTCCATCCCAGAGCTGGCCTTAGCTCCAAATGTGAGTGTACTATCCTCCTTTTTATTTATTTTACCTTTGGAGCTACAATATTTCACCATTGGAAGTTTGTCGTGTTTTTTTATCTTCACATATACGGATTACCTACAACCCGGACGGATCAACTCCTGAGGATTGTACACAAACCCTATCCATATACTAGTGAGACGGTTTTATGATTTTTATTGAACATTTTGTTTAATTTCTACTGAACATTTCAACACTTGGATGGACTCTGTTTTACCTACTTTTTTATGGTGTTTTAATAGAGACTATTATAGCTAGGTTATATATATTTTTTATATATATGCTCTATCTATATACTTGTTTTTATTTCCTATAAGTCTACATTGATACATTTTGGCGCAGCCTTGCACTACTGTTGTTGTTATTTTCAGGTCCCGCAAATTGTAATTAATAAAAGGACCTAATTATGTAAAATTATTATATATATATATATACATATATATATATATATGTATATAAATATTTGTAAGTATTTTTAATTTATATATACGTATACATATAGTGATATATACACGTATATACTTATGTACATAGATATATATATTATTTTGTTCTATGTGTATTTTGATATCAATATCTATATTAATATCAAAATACAGTTAGAACGAAATTACACCATATATTTTAATTATTTTTTTAAACGTATTTAAATATTTTATTTTTTTATTATATATAAATATGTATAATTATATATATATATTTAATCAATATCATTCTACGTGTATTTTGAGATATATAGAAAAATAAAAAATGTCTTGCACTCACGCTGAAAGTTATCCCTTGTATGCCGGGTGCTCAAGCCAGGGCTTGGTTGTGCAGGTATCAAAAGAGGTAGCAGCACTCACAGAGTTTAAAAGTTCTATTCTTTATTTGGTCATTTAATTGCGATCCTCTAAACGATCCTCTAAACGGGACTTTCCTCAGGATCAATTATATATATATGCCGCCCTGCGGCGTTTAGAGCCAGTCCATTGAGGACGGCATAGAACGCCCTGCGGTCTTAACCGCCCTGCGGTTCTCTATGTAATGGCACAAGTGAGCAAAAACTTTTTTGAGACCTTGGTGGGGATTTACCAAAGGCCAAGCTACTGAGTTTCACTAGGTTTTTGTACGTTCTCACTGTTATATTCTTTGTTTTTGTCTGCAGCATTTGCCTGAATTGTTACTCCTGGCTCATTGAAACATTTTTTCCCCCTCATTAGTTAACATCACTACGAAAGGGAACACAAACCCTTAAATCATTTAATGTAAATATATGTGTTCACCCTGTGATATAGTTTTTAAAGTATAAAGTTAGGATTTACTATAATATAAAAACATTTTTTTTTTTTTTAAATTAATAAACGTAAGCACAATAAATAATTGTAATGAAATATCCACAAAGCTTACCAGGCTTTGAAGATTTGTATCAATGAAGGAGACTTTTTTCTCAGTTACAGTTTTCTTTCGCCTTGGCTTTGGCTGTGGTACCTGCAAAACAGGTTAGTCTGCATGTTATTATCTCAAAGGAATCAAACACACACGTTGTAATATTTTAGAAAACATAGAATGTGATGGCAGATAAGAACCATTTGGCCCATCTAGTCTCCCCAAAAATACATCAGGGAAAAAAAATACATGGGGACTGCTGTTCTAGTATCTTGACATATGTATTTTCTTTTTTGACTTCAATAAATGTGCATTTTTTTCTATAATTTATTCCTGATGTATTTTGAAGATTCCCTATGAGTGCGAATCTACAAACTTGTTCTGTGTGAAGGATCATGTAATATTTGAATACAGGTAAACATATAAAACTCCACAACAGCAAAAACCATACCCTGGCATTGGTTATTTGCTACTAGGAAGGTGTAAATGTGTCTTTCAGATTCTCAAAAATGGTGCTCAGCTTTAAAGGAAGTAATCCTCTAGAGAGGGTAGCCATTGCTTGGACTCACACAGGGTCTCAATGTGGAAGTGAAATAGTTATCTCCCTCATGTAAGCAGTCATTCTGCTTGCTATCAGTTTGACAACTCATCTGGGATCTGCTGGGTGCCAGTCACCTACTTCATTAGGAACTGCAAGCTCTCTGCTAGCCTAGTGGTGCAGGGCTTAGCTCACTGGCTAGAAATGGTCAGCTGATCTTAGCAGGGCTTATCTTCTAGCTTTCAATGTAGGGGTAAACAGCGCTTGTTGGACAGGTAAGTTGTAAAAACCTTTATGGGAGGGGGGCGCAAGGGCACTCCTAACACCATAACAACCACAGCACACTCTAGATGTTATAATGATCGGAAGGTTTCTTTAAACAGAGCCTTCTAGTGAGGGCCACCTGTGAAAGGGAGGGCTGCAAATCCTGGAGTTTGAACACTCAAGGTTCTGTTCTACATAAATAGTAAAGCCCACTTACCCGAATAAATGCCACTCCATTAATTGGCACTCCATGGCCAATTAAACCTACATTATGGATTCCATCCTTTACCTGTTTATCCCTGAGAATGTGATTCACTCTAGGACTGAAAGGAGGCAGAACTGCTCCACGTATAAACTCACAGGAATTACTTTTCATGAATTCCCCCGCTTAACTAGAATAGGTCCGAATCATTATACCTTATAATGTTTTCAAATTAATGTAAAGTGGTTCTAGTCAAACTGGTAAAAGCAACAACTAGTCATGATGGCTTATGATGCCTGCAGAAAAATCCAACGCAAAGGCAATTAAATTTGCTTCTTCAGGGTTTTTTTGAATTTAGATTAATCATATGCTGGCTAAGCTACATTTTGGACAATATAACAGTAGCTGATAAATCCGAGGAACTTTAACCCATTTTTAATAAAATGTACAATTATATGATAAAGAGACTAAAACATGACCATATAATAAGTTAGATTTAAGTTAATATGAGTACATTCTGGAAAAGTATAAGAAAGGGGTTGCGGCATCTCTCATGCAGAGAGAACTTGCAGAGATTTTGGTTCTGGACTGCCCTTACGTGTAGGATCAGTCTGATATGCTTCGGAATATGTCCTCTGTTATGACCCAAGTGAGCAAAAAACTATTTTGAGACCTGAGCGGGGATTTACTGAAGGGCAACCTAACTGAAAAATTTGTCAGATCAGCATCAACAGATTCAAGTCTTCCTTCATAAATGTTACAGTAGGTCTATAGGTGTTATACAGAGTAACCTGCTCAACTTTAGAAGTGGAATACTGTGTTGAACTCACTCACAAACATTCATCTGTGGATTTAAAAAAAATAATACTAACATATTGTTTTCATACCCCTTAGGATAAAACCCAAATATCCTACTTACCCACTACATAGGTTCTGGCAGAAGTAAAACCAAGGGCCAGTGAAAGTTAACTTAGAAATATAGTAATAATGGGTACATAAACAAAGGTGTGAGCAGTCTCAGTGAGTTGTCTCTTCTGTTCGCCTACCCAGTGTATGGGTGTATAGAGAGTAATGACAAATGCAAATTACACTGGAGATATGCCTTACCTCCTTTTCATCACGTTTGTGATGTCACTAAGGCCTAATTACTGCCCTATTTTTAGTTATAAATAAACTTCACACCCCATCTCCCAGCATGAAGAAAAAGAAAGGGGCCCCAATCATAAAGAATAAAATAGATCAATAAAAGTAGTTTTTTCCCCAGTGAAGGTGACCTGTGATACAATTTGTATTTACAAGTCAAAATATACTTACACGTGAAACTGGCACTGTAGACAACTGATTAGGAGTCTTTATCTCATGTTCTTTGAGTAAACGGACAGGAAGTGGTGTTTCTTTTGGTAACTCATCAAATAATGGTGCTGTTATAATAGAATCAGTTGGAGGAAGATAAGTCTCTTTCCATTTTAGCGTAACATTTATGGTACCTCTGACTTCACTATTGTTATCCATAAGCTCGAACGTCCCTAAATAAAAGAAAAAACAATGTACATGTATTTTAGTGAGACATTCAGTTTAGTGCCATTTATGATGTTTACGGGGTAGAAATGATCCAGCAACACATACAATGTATACTTATAATGGCTTGTTTAGGAAAGCAAAATAATCCCCACTTAAATTCAACTAAAGTCCCTGCTTACATATTAGATGTGTGCATGTGTAATGGTCTGTGTATACATTGCATTTAATGTGTCCCTGGGGTTCCAGTTCTCCATAGAAATTTATTTTCCATATTAAATAAACCTAACACATTAAACAGTTTTGTGTATCTACTTAACACTTTATAATACCAAATAGTTCTCCCGCAGAAAAGGCAGCTATTTATGTGAATATAATATGCAGTTTTATTTAATTTCAACCAGCTAGATTGTAAGCTCCCTTGACCATGATCCTCTTCCCCTTTCCTTTCTCTTAACACTTGCTGTTTGTCTTTTATTCTCTGCTTATATGCCACTGTAAAATTTTACAAATGTGCAGAAACTGTTGGCTCTGTATTAACTCTTTATGGAATATATCCGACAAACTATTTTACACTTTGAGGTCAAATGTCGGTCTTTCCCTGGAGAGTACCGCTGATCCTCCTTGCCGGGACCTCCCAGCCTATGTGCGTTACACATATTCACGCCACCCAGCACAGAGGATCGTCGGTACTCTCAAGGGATAATCATTGGACCAAATGGTAAAATATTTTGTCGGATATATTCCGACATAGGACCGCAAAAGGTTAATGCTAATATTCAGAATAATGGTTATAAGCACAGGTGCCAAATATACGCCCACACTTTCAAAATTCCATTGCAATCCCCTTTTTTTCTGATTCTACTGCCTTCCTTTAGCATAATCAACACATTTGATGTGCTAGCTCTGATCATGATTGCATAACTTACAGAATTATGCATGCGCTAAAAGATCCAATAATGTAAATTTAAACATCTTAAGCAGAATGATCTAATTTCTCACTTATATTAAAGACCATGTTGTCCTACCTGCAATGCATTTGTTATGAGCAAGGGATATAAGAGGCACAAGAGCTTTTCCGAGGTATGCATCGCTCATTTCCTTGTCATCAAAGACATAGACAGCAAGAGCTTCGGATTTCAGATAGCGATCTAGGTCACTGTTCATTGACACAGGGAAGGACATGTGGTCTTCAAACTGTGGGTCATTGCTACTGGTGATAATCGGTGTGTAATGGTCGCTGAAATGGAAGAAAGTGTAGGCCACATAGGGGCAAGGCTGGTGTGTGTTAGATCTTGCCTGCAGATTGTTGCAGCTTTTCACAGTAACGTAGAGCTCATTAAGGTTCTGGTCTGTTGGGGCAGACAGCATGGATTGTGCTCTACTAACAGAATTCTGGTAAGAGGGAGAGAACGAGACATGTTATTTATAAAACTGTTATTTCATATTTAATTAGAGAACACTTTTGATAATGTATAATGCAAACCGATGCTGCAAAGACGTGATAAGTAATCTGGAAGTAATAACATTACATGATTCAGTAAAGGTTATTTACTTGTCTGTAAAAATTGCTGTTTTCGATATCAGCCCATAGATGGAGATTTTGGATCACAGAAGATATATATTCCCAAGGAACCAATGCTGCTCTAATAAGTTCCTTTAAAAAAAATCATTGCTTTATTAACTTTCCTCCAGAGTATTAAGAAAGAAAGCCTTGATAAATTACCATTTTTATGAACTTAGCTGGCTCAGTGATTTCAAGTGATCTGCTTGCACAGTGATTGACACTTATGATTTGTTCTTTGGCAAAGAGGCACAGCACATCAGCAGATTGCAAGAAAGGCCAGACACCAAATAGTTAATACCTGCAGTGGTTATTAGGTCAATGCTCTGTCATGGTATACATTATTTTGGCTTTTTGCAGAAGTTTTTATTATTGCTATATGTTTGTTCTGCAGTGTTTAACCTGCTTTCATGGGCTGGATAGAATAGATCAGTTGTTGGTAATTTAATTATCAGTAGACTTTGTTTTACCATAGATAAAGACATCAAATTCTTCAATAGAAGGTAAGTATGTTTATATACATATATATACATATATATATATATATATATACACACACACACACGTGTGTTTTTAGTACTTGTGATTGCTTATATTCTTTTGAAAAGAGCAAAGCAGGCTAGATGGGACAATTAGTCAACAGGCGAAATAACATTAGATAACATTAGCAAATCAAGCAAGTAATTATTGGGTCTGTACAAACACAAATTCAGACTGAATGAGCTGCAATGCAGGATTAAGAATAAAACCAGATATGGAACATTTGAACTTTAATGTAGAAAAAGCTTATTGGGAGTAAACAGATAAGATTGTGGCAGTAACAATGATGGAATACACCCAAAGTTATTAAAAGAGCTTAGTGGTGTACTAGCAAAACCATTAACAGATTTATTTAACCAATCATTGTTAACAGGAGTAGTCCCAGAAGATTGGAAGTTAGCGAATGTTGTGCCCATTTACAAGAAAGGTAATAGGGAGGAGTCGGGCAACTATAGGCCAGTAAGCCTTACTTCAGTAGTGGGGAAAGTGATGGAAACCATGTTAAAGGATAGGATTGATGAACATCTAAAACACATGGATTTCAAGATCAGAGACAACATGGGTTTACTTCAGGGAGATCATGCCAAACTAATCTTATTGATTTTTTTGATTGGGTAACTAAAATTATAGATCAGGGTGGTGCAGTAGACATTGCTTACCTAGATTTCAGTAAGGCTTTTGACACTGTTGCACATAGAAGGCTTATCAATAAACTGCAATCTTTAAGTTTGGATTCCAATATTGTTGAATGGGTAAGGCAGTGGCTGAGTGACAGGCAACAGAGGGTTGTAGTTAATGGAATATATTCGAAGCTTGGACTTGTCATCAGTGGGGTACCTCAGGGATCTGTACTTGGACCCATTCTCTTTAATATTTTTATTAGTGATATTGCAGAAGGTCTTGATGGTAAGGTATGTCTTTTTGCTGATGATACTAAGATATGTAACAGGGTTGATGTTCCAGGAGGGATAAGCCAAATGACAAATGATTAAGGTAAACTAGAAAAATGGTCAGAATTGTGGCAACTGACATTTAATGTGGATAAGTGCAAGATAATGCATCTTGGACGTAAAAACCCAAGGGCAGAGTACAGAATATTTGATAGAGTCCTAACCTCAACATTTGAGGAAAGGGATTTAGGGGTGATTATTTCTGATGACTTAAAGGTAGGCAGACAATGTAATAGAGCAGCAGGAAATGCTAGCAGAATGCTTGGTTGTATAGGGAGAGGTATTAGCAGTAGAAAGAGGGAAGTGCTCATGCCATTGTACAGAACACTGGTGAGACCTCACTTGGAGTATTGTACACAGTACTGGAGACCGTATCTTCAGAAGGATATTGATACCTTAGAGAGGGTTCAGAGAAGGGCTACTAAACTGGTTCATGGATTGCGGGATAAAACTTACCAGGAAAGGTTAAAGGATCTTAACATGTATAGCTTGGAGGAAAGACGAGACAGGGGGGATATGATAGAAACATTTAAATATATAAAGGGAATCAACACAGTAAAGGAGGAGACTATATTTAAAAGAAGAAAAACTACCACAACAAGAGGACATAGTCTTAAATTAGAGGGACAAAGGTTTAAAAATAATATCAGGAAGTATTACTTTACTGAGAGGGTAGTGGATGCATGGAATAGCCTTCCAGCTGAAGTGGTAGAGGTTAACACAGTAAAGGAGTTTAAGCATGCGTGGGATAGGCATAAGGCTATCCTAACTATAAGATAAGGCTAGGGACTAATGAAAGTATTTAGAAAATTGGGCAGACTAGATGGGCCGAATGGTTCTTATCTGCCGTCACATTCTATGTTTCTATGTAACAAATGTGTAAAGAAACTGACCACAAAGGACAAGATCCTTGTAACAAAACCCCCAATATGAGCATAGGTTATTATGGTGCTTGGAGTGTCACGTAAAGCTTTTTTAGTGAAATATTTTGTACCACCATTTTTGTATAACATTTGATAAAATGTACATGTGCTGGCTGAAAGCTGCCATCCTCACGGCCATTGTTCAATATAAACAAATTGATGGATAATGATATAAAACATTTTTTTAATGTTATTTTTTAGGTGTACATGTGCTCTATTGTTTTGTAACTGAATTAAAAAGATACATAGGCCCTAATATACACTTACCTGACTTTGATCTGGTTCCCTGAGGTTTGATGTAATGTATCCCAAGGCTTTGGCCCTCTCTTTATACAGTCGTATAGCTTGTTCCATGGGAACCCTTAACCGAATCCAATACTCCACTGTACCATAATTCTGAATCTTACTGTCAAGTCCTAAAATAGAAAAGTTGCACTGTCTGTAATCACAAAGTTACCACATTTATGAAAACTATGGAAGAAATTGTTACATCACTCACCTACAAGCATAGCACTACTAAAGATACGTCCACTTTTTTCCAGAATATCATGAAACCTAAGCTGGCACATTGCCACAGTTTGATAATCTGTGCCAAACGCCAAATGCACCTCCAATCTTGCTGTTCTCTTCTGAACATACTGTAGGAAAAAGTCGTCAACATGTACCGTATATTGGGATGTGAAGTCATATGCAGGTTGCATGCCACGTACTACAGGGGTTGTTTGCATCTCAAAATCATAGAAAGCATATGTACAGAAAGTGGCAGGCTCCTGATCTCCAAAGCTTTGACTAGCTGCTGGAGAGAAAGTCACTTTAGAAATGTGGATCTCAAAGAGGTTCTCGCCACGTTCCAGTTTCACAGACTCATCAAACTCGACCACATCATCATCTGACGTTATGTCTGGTGTGAATTTGAATTGCTTGGTTCCATATGCAATGTCTTTCAACTGGGCTAAAAATATGAACAACATGCAACAATTTATTTACCTTTAATGATAATAAGATCATGATTGATGAAACACTGGTTTATCAACATGCCCAGAACATGCACAAATAAAGTGTACATATGCCGTTGTTTCATGGGGCTACATCCACAGCAAAATATGCAATCTAATTTACATATCCACATAATATTTTAATAGGTAAGAATACAAAAAAGAAAATTTAAATGCAGAAAGATACCTTACACTATATACATTACAAATCACACAATATGGTTTTTTTAATATTATGTATTACAATTACTCAGATGTACTTTATAATTACATAGCTATTATGCATTAGAAGATACAAGTCTATAAGCTACATAAAGTAGTTTTTTTTTACTTTAAAAATGTAAATGTTAACCAAAATTACAGTCTAACATAACAAACAGCCTGCCTAACCCTATCACGCTCTCCCCTAGTCTTCAATCATTTAATCATTCCATTGGATGGAATGTGTCTGCTGACTGTGAGGTACAGGGTCAAAGTTTACTCAATGATGACGAGTAGGGGGCGGGGCGGACCGAACAGCGCATATGTTCTCCGTCCGCAGCGAACCGTTCGGGACATCACTAATGTTAACTAGCTAGCCCTATGGATTGTGTAATGCATGATTGTGATCAGACACGTCTTCATTACACATGATTAGACTAGATACCATCAGTTATATCCTTACCAGCTAACTACCAGCATGCTTCACATCTGTGCCATTACCTAGAATGCCTCACTCAAATTATGCCTTATTGTAAATATTTTGCAACACACAAAAGTACATTGTCACGTTTCATTCAGGCAATGTATGTATATGTATATATATATTTCTGTCTACAGCGTATGACAAATAAATAAAGACAGCCATGTTGAATTACTATTTTGAGTCATTTTTAGGAACCACATACAAGGTAGCAAAACAGTGATACATAGCACTTAAAGGAACACTCCAAGTACTACCTGTCTGCTATAGTGGTTATGGAGTCAGGAGTGTTAACAGTTTAACAACTTACTGGGGTCCCACCGGGTGCCCACTCTTACCCAATGAGCATGGGTCCAAATGGCTGGGTTTAGCTCAGACCAGCTAACTGAAAGCTCCTTGGCAGGAGCGTCTGGCAGTAGGGGAGGCAGCAGCATGCACCCAACAGAACCCAGGTAATTTGTCAAACTGTTCCTAAACGGTTTTGACTACTTACACTTAGAGGGAGACCATACCCAAAACAGCAAGTTGTATTGGCTAAGCTGCTTGGAGTGTTCATTAAAGGTGTTTCCATAAATGTAAATGAGATGGCAATCATCTTAAAGATAATGTTAATGTTGTTAATAAGGGTTACAAATATATAATATGCCAATATATGCAATAAATATTGTGATGGAACGCAGTCACTGAGTATCGTGCCCACTCGCTTGCCTGCTTATTGTTTTCAATGACTCCTTATCTAAGGGGCAATCATAAGGGTTAGTTTATACGGAAGCCAGACTTCCAGGCCACTTATATGCGACTTCTCACACCTTACAGAATAGCTCTGTTCGGGCCCCAGCTTCAAAGAGGAATTTAGATTATAAACCTTTTTCTGTTCCATACAATCAAATTAACCTCTTTTGAAATTGACAATATCACTTCTACCAGTCAGCCAATTGGCTGTACCATGTCCCATTAAACTTAAGTTGAGTTGTATTCCCAGAACTGTGTGTCGTCCAGTTACTGGGGGGAAATGGATGTCTGTATATTTTAAGGATTCCAGAGTGGCTGAGGGAAGGAATTAGCAAAGGTAACCGGTCGAGTTACCCGTGGTCCGCTACAAAGTTATCCTGCAGATTGATCCAAAATATAAATAAGACAACAAGTATGTATTATGCAAATTAGCATGTTGCTGAATGTTTGTCTTACATTTGGCATGTAACAAAATAAATATATAAACTAAAACCAATGCAGCAGTTGCCTCTACTCCAAATAATTTCAGTTAATGAACTCTCTGAGGTTCTAATTTGTATTTATTATTTAAACTCCAATTTAATAGGTACTATATAGTGTAATTAGCACAAGAAAATAAAAAAAATATATATATATTCACACACACACACACACACACACACACACACACACACACACACACACACACACACACACACACACACACACACACACACACACACAAAAAATAAAAAAGCATATAGGTATAAGTATAGATCTAAGCACAACTAAAATATAGAGATCTGGAAATATTTGATGTGTGTATCAGCTAATGGAAAGCAGCACTAGATGGTGCTATTTCAGGTATGAGAAGTCCAGTTATTTGGGATTAACTCTGCATTTTTCAATAAAGTGCAGTTTAATTTTCTTTGCTTCAGAGTCCTTTACAGTACACATATCACTATTAAGTAAAATGCCTTGTGAAATCTATGAGAAACGTGAAATATACATTCCAATTAGAAAGCTGCATGGAATTTAAATCTGTCATAAACAATGAATCGAAGCACTGCAAAAGTATACTGGTTTAAGTACATCTGTATACACAAGCTGCAATCACTGTGTTTAACCCCTTAAGGACCAAACTTCTGGAATAAAAGGGAATCATGACATGTCATGTGTCCTTAAGGGGTTAAAGGCACACCCCACACACCTTTATAACTTCCATAAATTAAGAACCTTGCTAGATGCATACAATATTGTGTTGGTAGTTTGTGGTTTGTAACTTTACTGCAGGTAAAATGTGCAATTTACCTTAATGTTCAGCTTCTGTTTTCTCCACCAAACAAATGTTAGAGGAAGTTGTAAACACCATTGAATTTTCATTCAGAAATGGTTATTTGTATTCAAGTGAGCGCAAATTCAGATGGTAAAGCAAAGTCCTTTTCACTGAAAAGTACTAAAATATAGCACCTCTGAGCAGGATCATGATGACAATGTGTTTGTGTGTGTTTGTAACATCACAAACGTTCTAATGTTTAGTGCAAACGTTTGTAAGTGAAAACAAAGGATGGGTGTACATAATTAAGATCCTAGTAACAAAACTAATTTATATACAACAATTTACCATTAGTTTATCTCTGTGTTTCCTTATTATAAAATAAGAAAGTGTAGGACACTATTTTACTCGGAAATCTCACGTTCTTGCTTCAAAATTGAGGTCCCTGTTCCACAGACCAAAGAATAATAGCAAGAAGAAAGCTTTAGCACACAGCGTAGTGATAAATGCTTTATTCAGCCATCAAATGCTGTCTAGCAACGTTTTGACACTAAACGGGTCTTTCTCAAGGCTAAAACCCATGTTTAGTGTCAAAAAGTTGCTACTCTGTGTTTGATGGCTAAATAAACCGCCATTTATTGCCACACTGTGTGCGGAGTTTCTCTTCTTAAAAATGTTCCTTAATATTAGGTCCTGGTAAAATGTAGTCCAAGAATACTCAGAACTATATATCAAAGTTATCATTCTGTCTCTCCTAAATGGCACCCTACTTTAATCCCCTTCTTGCTCTAAACAACTGCTTGAAAACTGAAATTGAGTCAAAAGTAAAGACAAATAAGTCAATGGGACCTGATGGAATACACCCAAAGCTATTAAAAGAGCTTAGTGGTGTACTAGCAAAACCATTAACAGATTTATTTAACCAATCATTGTTAACAGGAGTAGTCCCAGAAGATTGGAAGTTAGCGAATGTTGTGCCCATTTACAAGAAAGGTAATAGGGAGGAGTCGGGCAACTATAGGCCAGTAAGCCTTACTTCAATAGTGGGGAAAGTGATGGAAACCATGTTAAAGGATAGGATTGATGAACATCTAAAAAAACATGGATTTCAAGATCAGAGACAACATGGGTTTACTTCAGGGAGATCATGCCAAACTAATCTTATTGATTTTTTTGATTGGGTAACTAAAATTATAGATCAGGGTGGTGCAGTAGACATTGCTTACCTAGATTTCAGTAAGGCTTTTGACACTGTTGCACATAGAAGGCTTATCAATAAACTGCAATCTTTAAGTTTGGATTCCAATATTGTTGAATGGGTAAGGCAGTGGCTGAGTGACAGGCAACAGAGGGTTGTAGTTAATGGAATATATTCGAAGCTTGGACTTGTCACCAGTGGGGTACCTCAGGGATCTGTACTTGGACCCATTCTCTTTAATATTTTTATTAGTGATATTGCAGAAGGTCTTGATGGTAAGGTATGTCTTTTTGCTGATGATACTAAGATATGTAACAGGGTTGATGTTCCAGGAGGGATAAGCCAAATGACAAATGATTTAGGTAAACTAGAAAAATGGTCAGAATTGTGGCAACTGACATTTAATGTGGATAAGTGCAAGATAATGCATCTTGGACGTAAAAACCCAAGGGCAGAGTACAGAATATTTGATAGAGTCCTAACCTCAACATTTGAGGAAAGGGATTTAGGGGTGATTATTTCTGATGACTTAAAGGTAGGCAGACAATGTAATAGAGCAGCAGGAAATGCTAGCAGAATGCTTGGTTGTATAGGGAGAGGTATTAGCAGTAGAAAGAGGGAAGTGCTCATGCCATTGTACAGAACACTGGTGAGACCTCACTTGGAGTATTGTACACAGTACTGGAGACCGTATCTTCAGAAGGATATTGATACCTTAGAGAGGGTTCAGAGAAGGGCTACTAAACTGGTTCATGGATTGCGGGATAAAACTTACCAGGAAAGGTTAAAGGATCTTAACATGTATAGCTTGGAGGAAAGACGAGACAGGGGGGATATGATAGAAACATTTAAATATATAAAGGGAATCAACACAGTAAAGGAGGAGACTATATTTAAAAGAAGAAAACTACCACAACAAGAGGACATAGTCTTAAATTAGAGGGACAAAGGTTTACAAATAATATCAGGAAGTATTACTTTACTGAGAGGGTAGTGGATGCATGGAATAGCCTTCCAGCTGAAGTGGTAGAGGTTAACACAGTAAAGGAGTTTAAGCATGCGTGGGATAGGCATAAGGCTATCCTAACTATAAGATAAGGCTAGGGACTAATGAAAGTATTTAGAAAATTGGGCAGACTAGATGGGCCGAATGGTTCTTATCTGCCGTCACATTCTATGTTTCTATGTTTCTAAAGCAGTTCTATTTAATTATTTATTAGTTTGGCTACTTTGCTTTATTCAAATTTAATGTTTATGTTTGTCTAGCTCATTGACATAGCACTGTCATTCCATCATGTATTTTTAACAGATTGCTTTCATTCAGCATGTGTTTGTGAATTTCGGTCAAATGTAACAAAGTAGAAAAAACAGCTCTACCTTCAAGCTTGCGAATGCGAGCAGCTCTGACGTCTAGTAGGTGTGCATACTGTTTTAATTTTAACTCGTAATCCTGTTGTATTCCCTCCATCTTCCGTGTTACTGCTTCTACTTCAACCTGAAAAAAAAACAAAAATAGATAATGCCCATTCTTTTCTAGGACTCAAATTGTATACTAATAATGATCTATATATCAATGCGTATGTCTGTTTGCACCAGCAAAGAGACTTTTATTTTGCTGTATTATAGTTGTTAGTTCTTAAAAATAGGATGTTTCATCTGTGTTTATTAAAATTTGCTTTAACTGTATGTTCGCTTGTCATGGTATTGTCACTTTACCACTGTTGGCGTGAACTTACACATTGGTAGAACTATGTCAAATCATTATGAGCAAAATAAATATAAATATAATATAATGCCTGTAAAGGTGTATATTGAAAACATAGGGTGGAAACCACATATTATCAAAGATACCATTGTAAAAAGTAACATGGACATCACCAACACTGAAAGGCAGGAGATCACAATAGAGGAGTCACTACAGAGATACTTCATGTAGCAGAGCCTCACTAGAAAAAGACCTTACAATGAGATTTCAATGAGTGCAGCCATCTTGACAGACTCAATCAAAACTATGATGTAAAATGATTGGTTGTAGTTCCACAACACATGACTTACACATAAATACCACAAATTAAGTGAATGAGATATACATGTTGAAAAAGCTACTTGATAGGTGAATAGCCTATCTAGTGTTTCAACACCTCAACATTTCTTTTGTAATAGTGTGGCTTTTGTTCACACTGCAGCCAGCAAAACAGTGTTGGCGAGTGAAAATTTAACCGTGGCGAAAAAAAATTCCCTCCTGGTCAGTATATCATTCACTCTCCCGGTGTCAGCTGTTCCTATGATCCGGTGGACCGCCTCTCCCACGTTACCTGCTGTCTCAGACATTTATTAACAATCATACTATATTAGGCCACACTTAGCGTCATTACACATTGTTGCAAAAAAGTACAACTTTAAACATTAAAAAAAAATGTATCTAGGGACAAATATAATGCCTGGAAAGGTCTTTATTCCAGCGCAAGGAGAGTCTCCACACTACAGTTCCAATCAAACACCTGCGTAGTCATTGTTACTGATGTCTTGGATCCAATCAGATGCTGTTCATTTGAAGAATTGGGATTCACGAGAATTGTGTGCAAAAATATTGATTCTTTCACACTTTTATAAAAAAAGACTGCAGAGACATACTGTTAAAGGGACACTATAGTCACCAGAACAACTACAGCTTATTGAATTTGTTCTGGTGAGTAGAATCATTACCTTTTTGCTGTAAAATCTGTCTTTTCAGAGAAAATGCAGTGTTTACATTACAGCCTAGTGATAACTTCACTGGCCACTCCTCAAATAGCTGCTAGAGATCCTTCCTGGGTCATGGCTGCCTAAAATGCATCCAAACATTCAGTATCTCCTCCCTCTGCATGCAGACACTGAACTTTCCTCATAGAGATTCATTGATTCAGTTCATCTCTATGAGGAGATGCTGATTGGCCAAGGCGGTGTTTGAATTGTGCTGGCTCTGCCCCTGATCTGCCTCTTTGTCAGTCTCAGCCAATCATATGTGGAAGCATTGTGATTGGATCAGGCTCTGTAAAGACAGTGTTTACAGCAAAAAGCCTGTCCCTTAAGTCCCTTTAAGATCTAAGCAGAAGATATATATTACTAGTGATCAATCATTATCCACATACCTGGTAATCTTTGTTAATGTTATGCTGCATGATTAGCATATTACGAGTCTTCTCCAATTCCTGTACAGTCTCCGCATGACTTGCCTGTAGCTCCCTCATTGTCTTCTCTAAGTCTTTGCCAACATCATCGTCAACTTTTTTCAAAAATGTCAGTTCGCCAGTTTTTTGCTGGTTGCGAGCCTAGATAGGAAGACATTATTCTACAGGTCATTACATGTATGTAAAATATACAAACAAATGTGCCTGAATTGACCTAAAAAAATAATTGCAATTAATCTTGACTGTTATATTTCTGTTTCAAAGTTAATACTTCCAGACATATAAGGGTTAAGAACAAGAAAAAGTTGACTTGAGGTTCTGGAATATGTAGCACTTAATAATTCACAGAGCTGCAAAGATGTTGATGATTAACAAAGCTGTATTTTAAGCCAACTAATTATGACTTTATTATGAATATGTACTGGCATGTGCTATTGGTCCAGTCTGTTTGTAATTGTTAAAGTGCCAAAATAGCCATATGTTTTCAAAGTATTTATCAAGCCATAACCAATTATGGAGACAAACTGCACATGCAAAGATGTAGAGAGTTCTCCCAAATCTCAGTGGGAGTAAGAAAACTTGCATACCATCAAGACAAAGCAAATTACAAATCTATGAAGCAGGGATGGAGTACCACTGTATGATTGATGATACATAATGAAGCACAATACAAACATGGTAAAGTCTTAAAGGCTTAATTTTAACACGATAAGCACTTGCCATCATTGTAAAGTGCATGCTACTTAGAGCACTCTGAGCCCCCATGAGGTAGCTGATATCAGTTTATTAAGCAGTTTCAATCCACCAATCCATTCATCCAGTCAAATGTGATATTTTGAGTGGATATATGGCGATAAACTACCTATTCCACGATTCTCTGCAGGACAGGATACTGTAGGATACGATCTGTCCCCGTAGACCTAATAAGATGCTCCTGATTGGTTTGCCTAGTTTTGCATTGCACCTGATTCAGAGCTGTATGCCCTAATATGAGCATTATTTTTAGAACTCAAGTATATGCTAGATCCTACAATTGAAGCCTAAGCTCCACGTTGCCTCATGGAGGAAAAACTAACCAGATTATACAACTCTCTGTTTTAAACAGTGTCATTTAGGAGTTAAAATCTTGCATACAGTTTTGCATCTTTTATGATTTTTTTTTTTTGTGTGTGATTTAATAACTAATGTGTTTTTTTTACTGTTTCTATTATTTCATGCCCTGTCGTTTTCAGTTCTGCACGACTTTTTTGGTGGTGCAAGAGATTTATCAATCAAGCTTATAAAACTGTCTTATTACTCCTCTGCTTTTGGTGCTTACTTTGCAAACCAACATATCTGCGTTTAGGGCTAAATAATCAAGGGGATTAACTAGACTTGTTTTGCGCTTGTTAACATCTGATCTCTCTCTTGATTGTCTAACTATGGTCAGTCTCATATGAAAGTTTCAGTAGAACAGAATAGACAGATTTGCTCTATCCCAAATGTGCTTGTTTAAATATTTACTGTAATAACAATTAATGACCAGGTCAGCTTACAGTAGCAGGCTTGCCGCACAAATAGGCAACAGAAAGCATAGCGAGCAAATTAATAAACATGGAATAATCACAGGTAAATTACAAATGGCAGAATAATGGCACAAACCAAGGGTGGAATTTAAGATGTCAAAAGATATAACTTTTAGACTATTTCTAAGAACTCATAATACTCTAAATACGAACAGAATACAGACACTATAGCATTAGGTATGCAGGTCTCTTTAAGAAAAAGAACAGGTTGTAATAATAACAATGTTTACATGAACTACAAATAAAAAAATATTAGAAGCTTACAAGCAAACTAAGAATTTTGAGGTGTATGTGTAACGTTTAACAGGGAAATTAGAAAATGAATCACTAAATCACGAATGGGGTATCTGAAGTGAATGCACAAAACAAGAACAATACATTTATTGTGATCACTTTTTTAAAAACCAAAATTGTATTGATAATTGTGACGATACGGCCGTAATATATCGTCCGTGGGTATTCTTTTTACATAACATGCAGCTCTAAACTGCTCCACTAAATGCTAGGACTCCTCTTTGGTAACTTATGCAGGATAAACTAAGCTGATATCTGGTTACTATATAATATTCTTAAAATACACTTAAAATAACAGTTATGGAAATGGAGGACCTTCACTGGTCGACCCAGGGTTAGAAAAGAAAATATTTGAAGATATGGCACCTCTGGATACAATATTGGTTTAAAGGGATAATAATAGGGATTCCCTTACTTTTTGCCGACATACATAGGCCATGCGGGTGAATATTTGGTTAAGCACAGAGGTAAATGAATATTCTTAAGATTGATAATCATGAGATAAGTTTAGTCTAATGTATTTATTATTATCATAATTTCTTGTTTTCTGTGTTTCTGTGCTTTTTGTTTGTTTGTTTTCATATATGAATAACTTCTACTAGTTAAGAGGATAGATACCCAAGATCTATGCTCAGAAAAGATTTACATAAGCTGTGTGTATGGTAAACATTCTATGATTTTATTTGGCCTTGCTGGAGCATTTTTCTAGTATATCACAGTAACAATACTCCACACGTTTACTAGGTCTGGATGAATAGACTTCATATCATGAGAGATAGAAATATATATACATACATACATACACTTTTATGTTTGTATACTTCCCCTCTTTTATTATTGTACCCCTTTATAACAAAAAAAAATCTTAATAAAGATGAATAAAAAAATAAAAGCTGAATTAATAAACTGCATGAAAGATGAATGCAAGAGTGTGGCTGACACGATGATAAATAGCCTCAAAATGTCCAGGTATTTTTAAACAGCAGCAGCAAAACAGTTAAATAGTTCGTGGCGTGGTAAGTGTGTGAGAGAAACAAGGTGATGGAAGTATGTTGGAAGGAACGGTTGTTGGATAATTTCTTTCAGTGTGATCATAAAAAATGCAAAAGACATAAGTGTATCTTTGCATCGAATTGAGTCTCCTATCAGCGTTACATCAATAAAAAGCTTGTGTGAACCTGACAGGTCAGTTTAAGTCACAGGTAAGAAAGGAGCATCTCTGAATTACCTTTATTAGCATAAGAGCCTCGCTGAGTTCAGCCACATCCACATCACTCTCCTGAAGTGGAAACAGACAGAAAGGAGATCAGATAAGCAGAAGTGAATTTGATTTACATCTCAAGTAACAAGAAAAAAATCTGGCATGACATAAACCTGTGCTGAGTGGTATTAAATAATGAAAATAAGCACCTGTTCTCCTGCAATGACAGCAACATATTACCTAGTTAAAATTTTAATGCGACTTTAATTTGTTTCCTGCATCTGTAGCATGGAATTTCAAACATTTATTTGCGTTAAATTCTTATATCTGGGACTAAATAAGGGCAGACTGGCATTTTTGTTTTAGATATTTTAAAAGTTTTTTAAAATAATGAAACTTGAAAGAAAGGTTTTCAACCATAGTATGGGAGGGAGAAGGGGGTATGTATTGAAAAAGACAAGGAAAGAAGGGAACATGTCAGTGAAGTGAAAGAGGCATACAGAAAAGGGAGCTGGATGGGTTGACAAGTGGGGTATATAGACAGGGAGATGAATGCGTATATTAAAGGTTACATAGATAGAGAGCATGGATCGGTAGTTGAATAGCCAACAGAAAGGGGGTATAGTTTAGTAAAAGAAAGGGGTTATGGAAATGGGTAAGCAAGTGACATTGATGAGTAGAGATGACATGGGAAGGGGATGCATTCATACACTATACACAAACATATCCCTGCATTCACACACAGGCACTCCACACAAGAATGCACCCTTCTCCCCACATATTTGCATTCTACACGAATACACCCCTGCATTCACACACAGTCAACACAAACACAACCGCGACTTTATAAACACACTAACATTAAAATCAAATATGTTATATCTTTTCATGTGACAACAATGAAGAAATGACACTCTGCTAGAATGTAAAATAGTAAGTATACAGCCTGTATAACAGTGTCAATTTGCTGTCCCCTCAAAATAACAACACACAACCATCAATGTCTAAACCGTTGGCAACAAAAGTCAACCCCTAAGTGGAAATGTCCAAATTGGGCCCAGAGTGTCAATATTTTTTGTGGCCACTATTATTTTCCAGCACTGCCTTAACCCTCATGAGCATGGAGTTCACCAGAGCCTTACAGGTTGCCACTGGAGTCCTCTTCCACTCCTCCATGATGACATCACAGAGCTGGGGGATGTTAGAAACTATGCGCTCCCCCACCTTCCGTTTGAGGATGCCCCACAGATGCTCAAGAGGGTTTAGGTCTGGAGACATACTTGGCCAGTCCATCACCTTTACCTTCAGCTTCTTTAGCAACGCAGTGGTCATCTTGGAGGTGTGTTTGGGGTTGTTATGTTGGAATACTGCCCTGTTGCCCAGTCTCCGAAGGGTGGGGATCATGCTCTGCTTCAGTATGTCACAGTACATGTTGGCATTCATGGTTCCCTCAACGAACTGTAGCTCCCCAGTGCCGGCAGCACTCATGCAGGCCCAGACCATGACAATCCCACCACCATGCTTGACTGTAGGCAAGACACACTTGTCTTTGTACTCCTCACCTGGTTGCCGACACACACGCTTGACACCATCTGAACCAAATAAGTTTATCTTGGTCCCATCGGACCACAGGACATGGTTCCAGTAATCCATGTCCTTAGTCTGGTTGTCTTCAGCAAACTGTTTGCAGGCTTTCTTGTGCATCATCTTTAGAAGAGGCTTCCTTCTGGGACGACAGCCATGCAGACCAATTTGATGCAGTGTGCAGCGTATGATCTGAGCACTGACAGGCTGACCCCCCCACCCTCTTTTTTTCAGATCCTCAGAGTTCTTTGCCATGAGGTGCCATGTTGAACTTCCAGTGACCAGTATGAGAGAGTGTGAGAGCGAAAACACCAAATTTAAAAACACCTGCTTCCCATTCACACCTGAGACCTTGTAACACTAAGGAGTCAATGACACCAGGGAGGGAAAATGGATAATTGGGCCCAATTTGGACATTTCCACTTAGGGGTTTACTCACTTTTGTTGCCAATGGTTTAGAAATTAATTGCTGTGTGTGGAGTTATTTTGAGGGGACAGCAAGTTTACACTGTTATACAGGCTGCACACTTACTACTTTACATTGTAGCAGAGTGTCATTTCTTCAGTGTTGTCACATGAAAAGATATAATAAAATATTTACAAAAATGTTAGGGGTGTACTCACTTTTGTGAGATACTGTACATACATAGTCTTGAGCTTTCCCTAAGGATTATGCTGTCAAGTCATGTACATGTCACAAAATAGTCATATGCCGTTGTCAAACAAAAGAGCAACACACATCAAACATTCACACATTCCAATGTACTATGTAAACTAGGCCAGCTGGCACATCATGAAACAAAATCTGACATTAATTTTTATTTAAAAAAACAGCAATAGAAGGGTAAGGTGCCTCACTATTTTTGCTTGAAGGTACTGCATTATAAAGCTTTTATATAACAACGTGCGCTCCTTTTATATCCACTCAGATAGTTAATTTGTAATCTGTCCACATGGAATAAAATAATTCTATTCAATTTAACATGACATCTTTCTAAGTAAAGATGCATGCACATTACATTTGCCACAAAGTTGAAAATCCAAACTGACATTGGGTTAATAAACATCTTTGTAAAACCAAAAGAATCAAACAAGAATCCCTTTAACCCCTTAGTGACCAGGCCATTTTTCAATTATATTACCGTTAAGGACCAGGGCTCTTTTTACATTTCTGCAGTGGTTGTGTTTAGATGTAATTTGTCTCTTACACATTTACTGTACCCATACATATTATATAGCATTTTTCTCACTATTAAATGTTCATTCTAAAGATACCATTATTTTCATCATATCATATAATTTACTAGAATAAAAAAAGTAAAATATGATGAAAAATGGAAAAATAAAACACAGCTGGCCATTATGGTGTTATTTTTCACTCACACATTCTACTTTGGGCATAGATTCTAAGCGCTCCTGTTAGGTGTTACTGCCAAAGGACACCCCAATATATGCTCGTCAACATCTCCCGAGTACAGCAATACCACCCATGCATACGTGTGTCGGGTTCACTGGGGGGTGCAAAGCAAAATGTCTGATATGCGTTTTTCAAATTTTACATATCGTGTTTGCCTATCTTCCTTTTGGGGGCCTTATCAGATATCCCAATGTATTTTCTTGCCATGAGTGTGCATATATTTGAAAAGTTGACACCCCGCAGTATTGTATATGGAGTGTTTTGATGCCTTAGATGCAATCATTTTAGACAAAAAAAGTTGAAGAACATATGTGGAGGTAACTGTTCAATCCTCATTTTTACACACGCACACTACTTTTTGACTGTGATTTAGGAGAGCCCGTTGTTGGTTATTGCAAGAAAACACCCCAGGTTGTTTTCTGCAAGGCCTCCTTAGGACACCCATGCCCCCCATGCATAGGTTTGCCAGGATTTTGGGAAGGTACGGTTACAATTGTATGATTTGCAATTTGAGTTGAAATTGAGAGTATTTCTTCTGATAGGCCTATATTTAGCTTGGGGCTTATCACGTACCCCAGTTTTATATATCGCCACGAAAGGGCACATACTTAAAACGTAGACACCCCGAGGTATTGCATATGAAGTGCTTTGATGCAACTTTTTTTTTAGCCAGACAAAAAATAAAAAAGTTGAAGAACGTGTGTGGAGGTAATTGTATGACTTGCAATTTGAGTTGAAATTGAGAGTATTTCTTCTGATAGGCCTATCTTTAGCTTGAGGCTTATCACATACCCCAGTTTTATATATCGCAACAAAAGGGCACATATTTGAAACGTAGACACCCCGAGGTATTGCATGTGGAGTGCTTTGATGCAACTTTTTTTAGCCAGACAAAAAATAAAAAAGTTGAAGAACGTGTGTGGAGGTAACTGTTCATTCCTCATTTTTACACACTGCTTTTTGATTGTGATTTAGGAGAGCCCGTTGTTGGTTATTGCAAGAAAACATCCCAGGTTGTTTTCTGCAAGGCTTCCTAAGGACACCCATGCCCCCCATGCATAGGGTAAATGTAACAAAACCCAAAAAAAGAAAGAAAAAAGACACCAAAAACTGAAGGCAAATGTTAAAAAATAAATTAAAAATGGACCAGCGTGTGGTATCGTTTGAAGCAGTCTCCAATGCAGAGTCCAGGCTGTCCAGGGCAATCAGGACAGTGATATACACATCTTTTCTCTGCCCCCTCTTAGAACAGACCCTGCATCTTTTTTGGGGATTCTGCTTTGCCGCAGTAGGGGGAATTTTAAAAATAAAATGTGTAGCCCCAACTCTGCTCTCTCCCATCACCGCCCGGGGAGCAGGTGCATCACGGTACAAAATCCCCGAAATGATCTGGAGCTGAAACTGTAAAAATCTCAGTTGCGTCCCAGGGTTTGCTTTTTGAACAAGAAAGCGTTGTGGGTTGCAATCTGCATTATGTAGATTGCAACCTTTTTGTACCAGGCCCTTGTCTTTCGTATAATTAGGTAGGGCTGCAGCAGCTGATCTGCCAGATCAACCCCACCCATATGCCGGTTATAGGCCTTGATGCACACTGGCTTCCTTGTTCTCTCAGCTCTGCCATGTACAGGGACCTCCACAGTCCCCTCAGTGTGGATGGTGGTAAGAAGGTACACATCCTTCTTGTCTCTGTACTTAACTGCCAACAGCTCCTCTTGGCACAGAGCTGAGGTCTCCCCCCTTCGTAGCCGGGTGCGTGCAAGTTGTCCTGGGAAACCTGTGCTGTTCTTTTTAATTGTGCCGCAAGCTACTGTATCAAAACAGTACAGTAGCTTGAACAAAGGGACACTTGTATAAAAATTGTCAGTATACAAGTGGTACCCTTTGTTCATCAGGGGGAATATCAGGTCCCAGACAATCTTGCCACTGGTTCCCATATGTTCTGGGCAACCTGGAGGGTTAAGTTGGCTATCCTTTCCCTCGTACACGCGGAAGGCCTGAGTATACACAGTCTCGCTATCACAGAGCTTATACATCTTTACACCATACCTAGAGTGCTTGGAAGGAACATACTACTTGAATCCCAGCCTTCCCTTATACTTCATCAGGGATTCATCCACGCATATATTCCTTCCAGGTGTATAGGCCTCTGCAAACCTGGCAGCGAAGTGGGTAATCAGGGGGCGGATTTTATACAGCCTGTCAAATTGGGGATGCTCCCTAGGGGGACACAGGCTGTTGTTGCTGAAGTGCATGAAATGCAGAATCATTTCATACCTCTTCCTCGACATACATTGGGAGTAAATGGGGGTAGAGCAGATGGGGCTACTGCTCCAGTAGGAGCGGATGGAGGACTTCTTTATGATGCCCATCAGCATAGTCAATGCCCAGAATCTTTTAAATTCTGGCACATCAATGGGGGCCCATTGCTGCTTTGCCAAAAAAGAGTCAGGATTTGTAGTTGGAATTGATGGGCATATAAATTAGTTTGGGTGACAATGTTCCCCAATACATCATCGCCCAGAAACACCTCCATAAACTACTGAGGGCTAAATCCTGTGACATCCAAATTAATACCAGGATTTGCAGTAAAGGGTGGGATGTCTGGCCTCTGGCGGTGAGGCACTACTCACGCCTCAGCAGTTCTGCCAGCTGGAGCAGCACGTCTCCTTCTAGCAGGGGGACTAGAAGGCACAGATACAACATCACTAGATACATCACTAGCAGCAGACACTGTATCTAGTGATGATGTATCGGAGCAACTGGCAGGGTCAAAATCAGGGTCAGAGTCTGACATAGACGCGTCAGACTCTAGCGCAAGGGTGGCATATGACTGCTTAGCGCTGGTTGACTTCCGTGACCCATGTGACATGATCACAATCACTTTACTTAGTGACCTATCACAAAAAAAAAGACAAAAAAAATAACCCCTATAAAAATGAACAGACAGCAAAATAAGTGCTGCTGTACAAGAGCCTGTGATCTGTATCGTGATCACTGGCAGGACAGGGGTTAATCGTTCTGAAAAGAGCTTTTGGGTCTCAAGATTTTACAAATCCCTACCTATAAATACCTAAATCTCTCTAGCTAAACCACAGATCTCTCTCCCTCTCTCACTAAAACACAAGTGAAGAGAGGGAGGCAGATCCACACTAATCAGAGAAATGGGGAACACACTTGGGATTAAATTGCTAATGGGGCAAGCTGTGATTGGATGACCCCAGCCTGCCCATTATGATGAGGCATGCTAGGGACACCCCCAGAAGCCCCATGATTCACTGCCTTTAGAAAGGGGGGGGAGGGGTTAATATTGATAATTTTATTTATTTTATATTTATTTTTTTACATATATTATTATATATGCACTGAGTGCCAGGACCCTTCGAGGCACTCAGCACATGCAGAGCATCACTGCAATACTATCAGAGCTTCCAGAGCTCAAAATAGCTGCGGACGTAGGTCATTATGGACAGTTTTATGCCAGACGTACATGATACGTCTTCGGTCGGGAAGGGGTTAAAAATGTGACAATCTACATGTGTATTGTATGCAAAGTTTATGTTTCTATAGCACACAAAAAGTCATAAATTTAGAGTTAGCTTTGTGTTTGACATATGTCAGTACCTTGGTGAAAAATCGTAGTTTGTTCTGAAATTCATCTAGCTGTTGCTTCTGTTCTAGATAACGCAACTGAAGTTTCTGATTTTCTCCACCCAACATCTCTGCACGCTCTTTGAAGAAAATATCACATTTTAATATATAAACAAACTGATTTACAGAATTTTAATTATGTTTTAATTAATATTACTTAAAACATAAGCAAAACATAATGTGATTCTTATAAATATTGCATTTACAAGAATTTTATAATTTTTTTCTACGGTTTATAGAAAACAAAAACTTGAAGTCTGTATATGGACACCATAAAACATATGTTTACACCAGGTTCAAAATGTCTAGTCCTACACTACCAGACAGGCCTCAAAGAAACTTGTCACTGTAAGCATGTTGAGTCCATCGCACACCCATCATGAATTTTCATTCGCTGAAGGCTAGTGGAGTGAAGGTTAGTGGAATTTTGAGCCATGTTTATATCACTAGGAAACGTTAAACTGGCTTTTACAGCATTTAAGGTGGGGGAATGTGGTAAATAAACTAGAGAACTCACCTCTTTCCCGTTTGACTCTGTCTAGGATTTCATTTTTGTCAGCTAAGTCAGATTTTAGTGCAGCTTCCAGTTGAGCAATCTGGATCTTCATTTGCTGTTCTCTCATCTTTGTTTGCTGATCGTGACTGTTGCCGACATCAAATGCACTGCAAAAGAGTAAATGTACATACTTTGAAAACCGGCAACTAGGGCAGACATACAAATTGCCCTCTTGCCTGCTCTACTGTGCCGAAATTGAGCGGAATTATGACTACACATCTGCACTACTACAGAGGGATACTAAAGGAGTCTCATGTAATACTCCCATTTCAACAGTTATATCCTTTTTTACGATCCTGTAACATGATTCTTCTTAACCCTATAACAATAAAAGCTAGAATATATTTACTGAGTAAATCAAATTATCGTAGGACAATCTGAGAGGTCCTGGTCATATTGTGGCCTTTTCCCAAGAATGAATCCAAAGATTATTACTATAATTAGCATTTATATATCACCAACACGTTCCACACAGCTCCTTACAGTTATACACTGGGGATCTAAAACAAGAATTGACATACAAAGTAGTGTTGACAGAGACAAAAGGTGAAAATGGTCCTGCTCAAACAATCTCACAATTTAAGAATCGTAAGAAAGCTAAGAAAGAGATTCACTAGAGTTGGCAGAAATCCAAAGGATTTGAAGAGATAAAATTATACACCTGTAGTTATTATGTCATGGTTAATAAAAGAAAGTAAAGTATTAGGATAGTTATAGGATGGGTTAGGTCGAGTAAGCTGTTGAGGAAGAGAGGTTTTGTTAAGAGTCAATGTGACATAAGAATGACATTTTATGGTAACAGAATGGTATATTGAGCAACTTGCAAGTAGTAATTAGGAGATGAGTGCTAGCTTTTGGAAACTTCTTTACAAAGATCAGAAGGGTGGTTATATGGGCAGAGGATGTGAACAACATTTTGGTGAGTAAATGAGTCTTTAAGATTTCCACGAGGAAATTGATGTCATGCTGAGCGTAGTTGAATGGTGATTGATTGGAAAGAAAAATATTTAACATGAAAACAGGGAGGATATAGGAATGTTTATATGGAAGGAGCAAAGAACAGAAAGATAAGAGGGTGACAATGAAACATGCACTGTATGAATGAAGAATTTAAAAAAAAAAGATAAGAAACATAAACATAGTGAGAGCATCATAGTTTGTATGCATTGAAATAGATAATTACAAGCAGAAAATACAAAATAAGTCAATACAGAATGAGTAATAAGTTTATTAACGTTTAAAAACAATTTACACAAACGTATAACAGACAAATAATCTAGCTTTTTAAGCTATGTGCCTTACTGAAGAATCTAGGGTAAGATGCTATTTTTTAGGTGTTTATTATCTTATGTAAATGTATTTGTTCATACAACACAATATTTTAGATGACTTTAGACTTTTACATGCCCTCTCTAGCATTTGTACTGTCACAGGAGTGCACAAGTGGTGTACCAGGTGTGCCTAGCACCTTAAACTCAGCTCCAAATTGTGTAATCTATCCCTATTTCAGGAATCAAAAAAGAGGCTGTAGCAGTGCAATGAGTTGCAAATTACACAGAGGACAAGATAAGGGAAAGAACAGCAACTAACTCAAGCTGGCCTAAGGAAAGAAATGAATTGAGGTAGATTAGTTTAGTTTGTTTCATAAGTACAAATCCTTGAGAGAACACTGAAATGCTCTATGCATGCCGATATGTACTGTAGAAATAATATGTATCTTTAGGAACTATCAGTTTGTTATATTTATTAATGTATGCAGTTTGTGTGTATGTATGTGTACACACACTACAATTGCAGACTATTAAGTGTAATATTATCTTCTATACAGTGTATTATAAACGTTATAGTGTATTCTAAACAGAGCAGTCTAATGCTGCAGAGATCAGGTGTCACATATAAAAGCCTTGACTTAATTTAAACACGTATACATCATTATTTATCTAAACCAGAAAAAATGTCTTGAGGATTTAGCAATCATGTATTCAATTTGGATACAAAAAGGAAAGTAAAAGCTAGTCCAAAAATGCGGGAGCATCTGAGCATGGAAAGGCTCTTTAAAGTTACAGCACTTGGAATTGAATGGATGTGGCACAGAGATCACTTGTCCTAATGTTTTAGGAATTAGGCAAACATATTCTGTTATGCTGCTGCTTAAACCAAAGGCGCCGTGCACAGCCTGCGGTTGGGGAAGATGAAAGGCTCTGTGGGATGAGCAGGGGACTGGCCTTAATTTAGAGTCCCAGCTATGTAGAGGGGAAAAAAAAAGCTGGCCCTGGATTCACTATTTGTGAGCCTGCTGAAGGAAATTAGATGTATAATGTATTGGAATCCAAAACTCAGTCACTGACAAGACCACAGAGTCTGTAAACTATGCTCGAAGAACATCAATCTGCACCTAACTCTGACGGGCAGGCCATGCTGTGAAAAACAAGAGGCATTAAAGAGTTGTGTTACTAAAGGGTAGTAACATCTGTCCAAGTAATATGAAATCCATTTTGTGTTGCTTACTGAAGCTCTATAAACTCCAGTTTCCACTTTCTGAGCAACTAAAAAGCCTGTTTGTAATCAGAGGTGTTAAATGTATAGGAATCGGAAAATGTCATTTTCATCAGGCACGAAAGGTCACAATAAATAAACAAACAGTATTGTATGGCACATGAGGGCAAAAGAATAAAATGCTTCACAAAAGGATGGAAATTCTTCCCCTCCCCCTCTCAAATAGAAAACCTGTCTGCAATAAGGGGAAGAAATGAATGCGGAATGAGCTCAGCTCAAGCAGAAATGCAATTTAAAAAAATGATTTCCAACACAAATAAAAGATATGGCATCTAATAGAGAATAATGATTTAATAAGTCGGACTACTGTATAAGTCGCACTGTTTGTACTTTATGGTCAGAAGCCTAATACTTAAGAGAAATGCTTTACATATTTCTTATTTATATAGACATATTTTGTAAATACTTTACAATATATAGACCCTGATGAAACATTTACACATTTAAAAATTTTGCAGCCAAAGGGGACATGTAACACAGGAGGATTTATGAAACACATGAATCTGAAGCGAAATTAAGTTCAGGATGTATAGTTCTTCAAATAGAGCTATCGAACTAGAGTTAACAGTTTTTTAAGATAGACAAAAATCTAATTTTAATTCTAGAGCAGGCATAGGCAACCTTTGGCACTCCAGGTGTTTTGGACTACACCTCCCATGATGCTTTTCCAGCGTTATGGGTGTAAGAGCATTATGGGGGATATAGTCTACAACATCTGGAGTGCCGGAGGTTGCCTATTCCTGTTCTAGAGGGTGCTCTAAACAGATGTCCAAGGAGGGATCATAGGTGATTTTCAGCAACTTTACCAACACTAATTACTTTAGAAGTAAAAACTGACCTTGCCATCAAAATTTAAAAGCACTGAAACACAGACATTGAAAAATATAAACAGCGCATGAATTAATACCTGTTGTAAAGCTTGTCATAATTTTCCTTTAAGAGATCTCGTTCTTTCTCCAAGTCATGGATTTGATCAAGTAGCTAGAATGTAATAATAAAAGTATATTAAATATATTATGAAATATTAGGTATATAGTACATCATACATGGTTTGTCTATCATATGAAACTGTAATAGGAAATATTCTACAGGGTGTGTGACTTGTCAGTGAATTTCTAAGTGAAATGATGACCGCATATTACATTAGTGAGTTGCCACCTCGATTTACTTATAACATATTCATTTAAATAGGAGGCAAAAAACACTTTGCTCCAGTGACAACTAGGTGTGAACAAAAATATTCATGCCTAACTAGCTAACTCAAAGTCATGGAAAATTGTCCATGCAGACCTAAATAAGGGACAGAAAATACAATACAGCCTGTAGCGGACCACAAGTAGCCCGACCAGTTACCTCCGCTATTTCCTTCCTTCAGCCCCTCAGGAACCCTTAAAACAGGCAGACAGCCATTGCCCTAGTAACTGGTCGACACACAGATCTGGAGGTACAACACTGACTAAACTCTGTTTATTTTGTCACACAAGGTTTTACATGCATAGACCACTACACGGGGTCTCCAACACAAAACAGGGGTTTCAATCCCAAGAAGCTGATGGGGGATGGAAGAGGGACAAAGCAGCCAGTTCAAACTGGGCTGGCAGTGTCCCTGTGGCAACGCCCTGCTGTGGCAGGAAAAGGAAGGGGGAGAGGCACAGACCAGCAATACATTTCACTTAACTATACTTAACATAGCTGCTGCCTCCCCCTCCCTCCCTTTGTTGACCCACAGCTGCATATACAGGCACATGTAAGAGTCCCAAAAATGGGGCCGTAAGCTTGTAGCCCGTGCTAAACAAATCAGGCCATCCATCACATATCTCCCCCCATAGAAATAGACAGCGGGTAACACCACTGTCATTTATTTTGTAAATATGTGTGAGGTAAATAGTTATTTTAGCTTTAAAACACCATTGCCTAGATAAAAGACTTTGCCTAATTAGTATTCAGGAAAATAGGTTTGCATGAACAGTTCTGAGTTTTATTTCAGATCTAAAAGCCAAGCAAACTGAAACAGCCTAGGAACCACTCTACCAAGGTGTCCTCCCTTGCTCGCTTTATTGCAGAATGGCCCCTGCTCGCCGATATGCTCCCAGGCCCCTACTCACCAAAACACACCCAAGCATGCTGTGAAAGTGGCCCTGCAAGCAAATAGATGCTGAGACACTCCAGATAAGTGCAAATTATTTTGCCTGAATACCAGTTCTTTAAAAGTCCTTTTCACCTAGGCAAATGTTTTAAAGGTCAAATAACCATTTGCCTAGGCAAAAGCATGTCTACCTGATTTAAACCAAAAATAAGAGGAATATTGCATCTTTTTATGTCCAAACTGTTGTCTCCAGAAAGACTATACCTGGAATAAAGGAAAAATAAAAACATATTTACTGAAGAAAGAAAGTTGCACCGCTCCTAATCATATGGAAAATCTAATTGACAGTAAGTGAATACCTATATTTAGTTTTTTCCCACACAAATAGCAGAAATACATCAATTGGTAATAAACAAAGCTTAACTTTTTATGTTACTGCTTGGAGTACCATTTGTACTGAGGCTAGGGTGTGTAAGCAATAATGTCTTGACAATGTATGTAGGGATAACTGCATAGCTTGTTTTCATATTTCTTAAATTGAGGCAGAAGTGTGAGATGATCAAATGTGGACAACCAATTTTGTAGAGTGTGCTCTAAGTACTCTGGTGGTTTCTTCAAAGCAGGGGTACATGCCAAAGTTTCATTGATTCATCTGGCTACAGGAATACTGTATTTTGAAACAATTTCTCTTTAAATCTTCTACTGCCTAAAAATTCAAAGGTTATCTGATAAACAAAATATTGTTGTTTGTTCAAGGTAAAATTAAAGAGCCCATTTAACAACTAGATTGTTTGGGGTTTTTCCTTGCATCTTTTTTGGTTGTCTTGACAAAATGTAGGCAGAATAATCTCTTGATTTAGACTGGATGAGTTATCCATCTTAGGTCAAAAAAAAAGGGAAGGAACTTAAGAACCATTTTCTCTGTGTGGAAAGCCAGATAAGGGAATTTGGAACCGACAACCTGAAATTCTCCTGAACATTTGTCTGAAGTGATAGTAACAAGAAATGTTTCCTTCCAGGACAGTACCTGGAGAGGACAGTCTTGCAAATGTTCAAAATGTTTTTGAGTCATGGCTGAAATGACCAAACGCGAGTGCCACTAAGGAATCAGTTCTAACATCCATTATTTTCATTCTGGAGCCACAAAAACATACTACAGGACAAGCCACCAGTAAATACCTTACAGACAAAGAGATGATAGCTAAGACTTGGACTTTAATATAAGCTGGTTCAATGCCTTTAGAAAATCAAATTTGAAGGAATTTAAGATTATTAGGACTAGAAACACTAACTGTATAACAATGTATAGACAAACACCAGCCAATATATAGGTTATACATTCTCTGGCGAATCTAGAATGCACACTTTTTGCTTGTCCTAAAAAAAGGTTGTCCATGTCAGCTGGATCACAGCATTTGGATGTTAGTATCTGAAATAACTTGCTCTGGGTATATAGATGAATATGTAGAAGATCTTTTCAAACAACTTGCAGTTCTCTGAAACACGAAGAGTGAGCTTTCTTTCTCTGGTCCCAAAGACCACTTGTAAAGAAATATATAAGATGTGTTGTATAGATGTGTTGGATGCATTTGTGAGGATTAAAGTACTCAATTTCTGAAGGACATGCTGTCAGAAATGCAGTATTACCATTAGAGTTTTTCTGCTGTTTAAGCCAACAACTTAATTTTTGAGTCAATGGTAAGAGAACATCTGTATCACTCCTTCAGAATCCTGTAAAGGTCTCATTCGAGTTTTTGCTCAGGTGATAACAGCGATAGACGATACTAGTAGATTTCAAGCTATTCTAGCTGTTCTGGTGGAGCAAGATTGGAGTTTTAAAAACCTGGGACACTGCTTCCAATAGTTCCATTTGTCTTCTTGTCTGGCATAAAGAGTTTCTAGACTGACTCTAGAATAAAGTCAAGTAAAAAAAGCTGATCTTGTTGGAATAGAGTGAATCTTCTTCCTCTAGAATAAAGTCAAGTAAAAAAAGCTGATCTTGTTGGAATAGAGTGAATCTTCTTCCAATGGTCGTGCAAAAGAGTTGACACCATATAAATGATTTTGTATAGCAGCTCAGTGGATCTTCAACAGCCAATCATCTAACAATTAATAAAACTCAGATATTTATACTGCTAGAAAAACGTTCCAAATAATTTATCTACAGAAGTCACCATTTTTGTAGATAAATCAATTGGAAAGTTTTTCTAACGGTAATGATTAATTTTGAAACCTTATTAAAGACTTAATTAAGTGGTTGAATGTGATATACATATACATTGAAACACATGTACCAGCTAAACAAGTTAAATGTTAATGTAGCTAGTATACGTGTTTTGCCATCATAATGTTTGTGAGATGACAAGGTCTGAAATCCAAGCACAAATCTTATTTCTTGGGCTTGGGATCTCCTTAAACTAAAAGGGTAATCTAAACGTGAACCCTGTGCTTACTGTGCCTAAAGGAGTATCAGCTACACCTCGCTGGTGAAGCCCAAAGAAGGCCGAAAGGATAATCTGGGGTATCTGGTTCTGTTTCTATATCTCTTGTGCAGAGATAACTTGCTGGCATTTTGGTTCTGGACTGCCCTTATGGGTGGAATCAGCCTGATTTGCAATTAGTATAGGTTCTCTTTGTAATGTCATCAGTAAGCAAAAATGTATTTGAGACCTAAGCAAGGACTTACAGAAGGGCAAGGTAATGATTTTCCCTAAACTTTTCTCAGATTCCTCATTTTCGGTTTTTGTTGCAATGCAACCTTCTTTCTTGCCTGGTTCTTAATCTCTTCTCTGAAAAACACTCACAATACATGAGAAGTAGATGTACGTATAGAGTTTTTGTTTTCTTTGACTGCATAACAGGGTTTCTATGCCTTCTGTGGGACATAGATGAAAAGGGTTGTATTGGCATTTTTAGCATGGATATAAATACAAAAAAATTATAACAAATTAAAATTATCACTGCACAAAATTGAACCATATAATTTGTGTTTTAGGTTCTATGTAGATTAAAAAGAATTACAATAACATGAACAAGATAAAGTACTTGGATGGACAATAACAGTCCAGTTTATTAGTGGAGATAAAAAAACTGGACGTTTATGCTTGTATTTTTTTATTTTATTTTTTAAAAGATCCATGGGGTTTCTAGTTGGACTTGCATAACAGGAGAGTATTGTAAATGTACAGATCAAGCATAACATATGTCCTGGAGTAAAACCTTCGAAGAAGCGATTATATTAAATATGCCAGACTAGATCTGGCTGCTAAAGGTAGATTAAAATCAACTTTTTTTTTTACCAGTAGCAAGATTACAAAAGTTTTATCCATTAGTCAATTTGGAGGCTTAGTGATAAGGTTAGAAACAGGTTTGAAACCAGTCATAAAAACCATATTACTTTTAACCATTTCCTGAGTCCGGACTTCCATACCTTGGTCATATCACTGCCAGCCGAGAGGGAGATCTGGTTTTGCCCCCCCAAAAAAATCACAGGGAAGGCACCTTAAGGCGTTTTAAACATCTAAATCTCGTGAGTTCCTTTCAAATTGCGTATTACTTATTATCGTTTACACACTATGTATTGTGTTTTTCTTCTGTAGATAATCAGCTAAATTCCTTTACTTCTCTGTACATGCATTCTATTTTATACGGGATAAAGTCTGGAATATCCTGAGAGGAAGCTGACACAACGATAAGTTACTTTTATTCTTTTGTATATAGTGACAAATAGAAGTGTCTATTGTTTAACATTTTCTACTGTCCTATGCTTAACACATATTGAAACCAGTCACTAAGCTCTTCCCATAGAGAAAAAAAGAGCTATTAGAGACAGTCTTTTTTAGTAGTGGCTGCCAATTGTTCCCTGTCGCTACTTGTAAAATACAGACGTTAAACAGTTACTATTTGCTAGAAGTATCAACAGGTACTTTGGCAGGTAGGGTGTGTCTTTAACAACTAACAACTGATATGGAGATAGGCCAGAAATAGTATTTTGGGAGTAAATTTCCATTTGTAAGTTGCTAATGAATACCATTCACAGTCGCTATTTCTAAGTTTCTTTACAGTTTATTTTCAAATCGCTCAGAGAGGTTTCAACACCAGTGTAACAATAAGTAAAGAGACACTAGTGAATAACATATTTGCGTCATTTTTACCTGCAGCTAAAAATTTGAAGAAAAAGGGTGCAAAGCTGCCAGAGCAATCACAGATAAGTGTGAGGTATGGCAAATTATCATACTTGGGTGCACTAGAGATCTATAAGGAAAAATGTGGGGTCTCAGGCAAAAACTTCAGGAATCACCCTTACATTATCTTAATTGCAGAGGCATCCATAATTCCAAACTAGCTCCAAAGTACAACGATAAAATTAGCTTATTTCATTTATTTTTATACTGAAGAACAAGTAAAACAATGGGCTATCTAGACAGACTTTTGGTACTAAAATGTTAGAATGATCTTTGTAAAAAAAAAATTATATCCCATTTTTTTACATCTGTATATAGTTGTAAAAACACATGTACATCAAAGGACACAGATTTTGCAGTCTAGAAAAAAAACAAAAAAAACACCCTTTTTTTAAAATACAGAAATATGTTGTAAAAGTGAAAGTAGAGCTAGCTTCAAATAAAGTAGAAATAGCAAATGGCTTGACTTACAAACCAACCATAACACTAAAGTATTTATTCAGTAAATAGTGTGTTGAAATAAGCTTAAAAATCCACTCTCAAAATTTAGGACTAAACAGCCAAGCTTAATTTAAGAGTTAGGCAGCTTTGGTCAAAGTATTGCGGGTCAGTTTCTACAGGATTAAATACAAACATGTATTCTAGACACTATAGTGCTAAGTGATTATTCGAGAGCATCAATACTGATGATCTGAGCCAATGCAAAGCTTTCCTATAGGAAAGCATTGGGAGGCTATTGTGTATGTGCGGCAGAACGTTGCGCTGTGCCAGTCAGCATCTCCTCATTGAGATGCATTGAATCAGTGCATCTCTGTGGGGAACGCTCAGCATCTCCATGCAGGGCGTAGAGTTGCTGAACACCAGTGCTGCACAGTGTAAACTAGGAAGCACATCTAGTAAACGTCTGAGTGACTGCCACTAGAAGTGTTACTAGGCAGTAATGTAAGCTGTAGTGGTTCTGGTGACTATAGTGTCCCTTTAAGAATCATACAGCTTTGATCTAAATGTTGCATGTCAGTTTCTACCACAGTTGTCGGTCTATAATTAAATCCCTATATTGACTAACATTACAATTGTTAAAATAACTACATTACTAAATAATCATTTGCATTGTGACAGTTCATTTGTATACACATCCGCCCCATAGAAAGGTGTGTGCTTTTCTACTGAACAACCTGTAATGTCAGTGGAGGAGGATTGGGTTGAGGAAGATCTTGGCCTTATTGCTGGAGGAGAGTTTAAGTTTTTTGGGTTGGTGTAACCCTACAACATCGACATAAAGAGTCTAATTGGCAAACATTGAGAAATAGAAGAGGAATATTCTAAATGAACATCAGAAAGACAAAATGGCAAGTGCATGCAATGCTTACAGATGAAAAGCAATCTATATACTCTACAAACAGTAGAATGCAGCATCAACATAAAGTCACATACACGTTAATTCACTAAAGTGAGAATTCAAAGTGAATCTCAGTGTTAAAGGACCACTATAGTATCGAAACACAAACATGGATTTCTGACATTATAGTGTTTAACTATTTAGGTCCATGGCCCCCCTTCTAGTTCAGTTAAAAGGTGCTTATTCACTTTTTTTCCCAGGCCATGCCAATCTTATTGCGCCTCGCTCTGCATGGCCCACATCCATGGCCGGTCTGTCCTTTGGCAGCAGTGGGGCCACCGCTCCAGGTGGCACTTTTACAGCCCTGTACACGTTAAAGTACCTGAAGTGGATCCTGGGCCGCCTATGCATATATATATATATATATATATATATATATATATATATATAGCAATGACCACTATATATACATGCAGCTCTGGGCCCCTGCTACCCTGTCCTGTGTAGAGGGGGCGCAGGGGTCTGATCTTCCCCTCCTGCAGCTTCAAATTGGCTCCTCTCGTAAAACCACAAGAGCGTTGCCATGGAGGGCAACTCTCAGGTGTGCATTATGTGCCGTGCGGAGCGTTGCCATAGCAACCCGTGGCTCGCAAGAGCAGAAGACATCAAGCTGCAGAAGGAAGATCAGATCACTGGGCCCCCTCTCCACAGGACACAGCAAAATGTACCACTGGACGACTGTGGAAACTAGTGTCCCCCCTCCCTGACCACAGGTAAGAGGCAGGAAGGTGGAAATACACTAAATCATACTTTAAAAAAAAAATAAAAAAAACTGATCACCCCTCACAGCCTGACTACACACAGTACATATACTACACACACAGACACTGCACACACTACATGCACTACACAGAGATACTGCATCCATTACGCACACTGCACACAATCACACATACACTACATGCACTGCACACACTACAGAGATACTGTATACACTACACTTCTCACAATACACAAACACAGGCACAGCACACACTACATTGCATCAACTACACAAACACTGACAATGCACCCACTACACAACATCCATTAAAAAGACACTGTACTCACTATACTGCATCAACACATACACTGCATCCACTACACACACACTCTGTATCCAGTATACACATGCATACAATGCATTCACTATACACACTGCATACAATACACACACTGCATCTCCTGGATGTGCACAAGGTTTTGGGGAGGGGGGAGCATTTCATCCTTTGACCCAGGCAGCACAATGTCTTGCCGCCTCCATGGCTGAGATCATGGTGGTTATGATGCCAGCAGTTTTCCAATGGTTTGCCCTCTTACTCGGGTCCCCACTGGATGCCTAGTCTCTACTGGATACATATAATTGAAATTAGCCAATGATGCCCAAGTGACTTTGACAGAGGTGGAATTACACCTACAGCAGCAAAGGGTTACATTTTGTAGGTGCAGCTTTTCAGACAATGGGGTACAAACCTGAAATTGAGTAGGGACAGGAACACTACCATGTTAGGAATACAGATTTGCATTCCTAACACTATAGTGTCTCTTTAACTGATCCTCTACAAATGTGCATACTAATCTACTGAAAACAAATTGCTAATAGCAAGTTATCAAATCGTATTCACCAAGTAACAATCTGTCAGTAAGGGGAGATAAAAGAAAGTCATACAGCTTTTGTCCTGGCTCTCAGTAAGAAGTCAAAGTTATACATTTCCTACCGAAATAGATCTACATAAGGGCAAAAATTAACAGTTTCTTATTGACGTATACGCATGTATGCATTACAAGTCTCAAACAAAAGCAGCTCAGAATAAAATTGAATACATGGAAAAATAAATAATAATAAAAACATTTCAACGCTCGTGTTGACAGGAGATTTGAATTTTGAAACCTTTGCCACAGTTGACTCAACCTCATCTGTTTTAATGCAAAATTTCAATTACAAGCTCCTTAAAACATGCCAAAGAGAACCACTGGCATAGAAAAATAAAATAACTGGTTTAGCTTCTAGACAGAACAAAGATGTCTTCTTTAAAATGATTTCATTTCAATGAACTGTGACATGCACTAAAATGTAGAATGGCTGAATTATTAAATGGATGTGGCATGCATAATTCTGATTTCCTTGTCTAGCGCCAGAAATGTACTGGAACTAAATCTTCCTAAGTGAAAAATCTACATTAAAAGGATAAAAAAAGGAATATGAGGCTAAGACAAAGTATGTAAAGTGGAAAATAATTAGGTCACATTATGACACTTTCAACTAAAATGAATTGTACCCGTCAAGATACCAAAATCTAGCCCTTATATGATGTCTGGAGGAGAATAAATGATTTAGATTGAGTGTCTTTTTTGTATCAGAGACTTTAATACAAACCTCGTCTAGCTTTCTTTTGGAAAAATCACTTGTTTGCAATTGTTTCTCAAGCTGAAAGCCTTTTAGACGCTCTTCCTTCAGCTGAATGTTCAGACTGTCGACTTCACTCAGAAAGGTTGCTTGGCTAGACTTCATACTCTTCAGATTCTGTGGGCCAATAAAAAAAAAAAAAACTATGAACAAAAGTATGAAATTAAAGGGTTACTCTAACATCTAGGGCAACCTCTGCTTTTAGAAGTCATCTGCATTTGCAGTGTTAAAATATTTCACAACACTTTCCTCTAATTTAGGAGACCATATGTAGAGGGTTACTCCAACCCCGTTTTAGATTTATTCTGATTTACAAGATTATACAAGGTGGTGCTATAATACATGTAATATTTTATTTGAAGAAAAAAATAATTAAAAAGTGATTATAATTTCCTTTAAAACATACCTCTACTAAATTGTTTGTGGAGTGCACTTATAAATGCCACATTGTGCTGTACAGGCTTGATATAAATTAGTATAAAGTGAAATTCTTTGGCGGTATGAATAACATCTCATTTATTACACAAGCTTGGGTGTGCTGGAGCAATTTGCACAGCCGCTAGGGTCAACTGAGTGCAGATGTGCGGAGTATGATTAATTGTGCTGAAATAATCAAAATAAATTTGCCTTTATAGTGTGCTGTTAATTTGTTTATGTTAAAGGGTTTGTAAAATTCCATCAATAAGGATGACAGCGCCTGTCTAAACTGAACTGTGTTACAGGGAGTCTATGTCAACTGGTTATGATGTTCAGAAGGTCCCTTTAAAATATCTGAATGTAACCCAGATAACCCAGATACTGCTGTAAAGTATGGTGTGGGTATCATCTTGTTTAATAAGCAGGATCTGGTACAGACTTTGTATAGAATGCATATGGCTTGGATAAAGTACAAATCTTTCTCAATGTTATAAGCTACTCGGATGAGCGAAGGTAAAGTATGATGGTAAATAAACCAACAAGAAGTGCTGGCACTAAACTAAGAAACGTAAAAGAAAAAAGAAAAAATTCCACTAGCAAACATCTGCCATATTAAAAGCAATGAAAACATAATAGTCAGTGTGTACCTCTTTATATTAAATTAATTACTTAAAGTGACCCTACAGTCACCAAATCAACTTTAGCTTAATTAAGCGGTTTTGGTGCACTCACTTGAATATGCATAAGTAGGGTGCTGCTGGGAGCCAACTTATACAATAAAAATAGAAAATCCAGCGCACTCCATTATCCCATAAACAGCAACTTCAGTGCTGACAGATTTATTTATTTATTTATTTATTTTTTAAACACCTAATCCAGGCAAAAAATAATGTATGATCATATAATGTAACTAAACCCCCATTATTTTTTGCCTGGATTAGGTGTTTAAAAAAAAAAACAAAAAAAAAAACTAACTAAATCTGTCAGCACTGAAGTTGCTGTTTAGGGGATAATGGAGTATGCTGGATTTTGTATTTTTATTGTATAAATTGTCTCCCAACAGCAACCTACTTATGCATATACAGGTGAGTGCAGCCAGCCCCCTGTTTTCTCATATATATATTTGGGAGTCTAGCCAGGGCCAGCCTTAGGGGTGTGCGAGCTGTGCGGCCGCACAGGGCGCCATGGACCAGGCAGCGCACTGTGGCCAACACAGCTTGCACATGGCCTGTGTCAGGCCGGCCCTGCATACCCCTCTCTGCTGCTTTCAATATCTCCTTCACATGCACCAGCTCCACTGCTTCACATCTCCACTGCTTCAACAGGTACCAGGGTGGAGGATTTCATTATTCTCCACCCGGGTCTATTTAAAAAAATTTTTTAAAAAAATTGCGGCAGTGGGGGCATGGCTTAACGAGTGGCGGAGGCGGAGCCAATACCTACCCGAAGCCCCATGTAACTGCTGCACAGGAACTGCATCCACTCCCCCTTTCAGCCATAATGGAAAGAGGTAAGTCTGTGTGTGTGAATGTCTGGCAATTTGTGACTGTTTGCGTGTGTGTGTGTGTGTGACTGCCTGCCTGTGTGTGTGTGTGTGACTGCCTGCCTGTGTGTGTGTGACTGCCTGCCTGTGTGTGACTGTCTGTCTGTGTGACTGCCTGTGTGTGTCTGTCTGTCTATGTGAATGCCTGCGTGTGTGTGTGTGGCTGTCTGTCTGTGTGACTGCCTCCGTGTGTGTGTGAGGCTGTCTGCCTGCCTGTGTATGACAGTCTGCATGTGTGTGTGCCTGTGCCTATGTGTGTGACAATCTGCCTTTAACTGAGTGTGTGTGCCTATCAGTGTGTGTGAGTGTCTGCATGCCTGTGACCGAGAGTGTATGACTGCTTGTAATGGAGTATGTGTGACTGTCTGCTTGTGACTGTGTGTGCCTGTAACTGTTTGTGATTGTGTGCCTGTAACTGTGTGTGACTGTCTGCCTTTAACTGTGTGTGTGTGACTGTCTTCCTGTAACTGAGCGTGTCTGACTGTCTGCTTGTAACTGTTTGTGTGACTGTCTGCCTGTGTGTGTGATTGTATATAGGCAACTTGGGGGAGGGGTGCCTTATGGCTACACAGCCAGCCCTGAGTCTAGCCAACTCCTTGGTTTTGCACCCCTCCCTGTCACAGGTGCCTCATCCCAGGGCCCTATTTAGCCTGCTGTGCAGAGAACTCTAGATGGAATTTTTCCCCTAAGTAAGTAGCTCATGAAGCAGACTCTAGAGGCTTAGCATGCAATGTATGATCATATAATGTAACTAAACCCCATTATTTTGTTGCCTGGATTAGGTGTTTAAAAAAAAAAACAAAAAAAAAAAAAACAATTTGTCAGCACTAAAGTTTCTGTTTAGGGGATAACGGAGTGCACTGTAGTATTGGTTTTGGTTTAAACATTAGAAATCACTTTACATGAAGTGTTTTAAAAAGGCTGTGTAAGGGAGGTGTTACTAGGAGTGCACAAACAAAATGATTTAATTCCGAAATGGCAGAGAATTAAGCAGTGAGCAGTAACAGACAAATTGTCTCCGTGTTCCTTTAATCTCTCACTAGCACAGTACTTTGGACAAAAAAATAAAAAAGTCTGGAAACATTGCACTATGCCCAACAGCCAGAAGTGTTACTGCATTTATACATTTTGTTTCATCTCCAATTGCCAGTTCGTGATTGACAGCTGCTCACCTAGCAGAGTTCTAAGAAAAACATGAAATTAGAACGATTCACGCATTGTATACAGTACCTATCAGCCATTCAAGTAGCATATAGCCTAATGAGCAAATCAAATTGTTTATTATGCCTGAGGACTTTGAGCTTCAACATCCTCTACGTGCAATGTATATAAAGCTTATTTTTCATATGTTGCCTACACCACTTACATTCATTATGTCGTAATTTGCCCAGTGATGGGACCAGTTTGCTCAAAGGTCAAGTATTCATAAAAAAAAAAGGTGAATTGTCCTGAAGGGAAATAGATTTTTTTTAACCCCTAAAAGACAGCGTATTATCAAGAATATGATTTGAACAAACCCTCAGTCAATGTGGAATTTCATGCTTCTTTAGCACTAACCTTTTTATAGAGACATTTTATATCTGTAGGTACTGACATGCAATGTGGATGTATGATCTATAAGACTATTATTACAATGCACATTGACATTATCCATTCATGGTAAAATGTAAATTAATTGTAGGAATAAAAGTAAAAAATACAATTAGCAAATTAATTAAAATAAATAAATAAATAAATAAATATATATATATATATATATATATATATATATATATATATTGCCCTGTCCATCTGGATATATAAAATTTGAAACCTGCTATGACATATAATATATAATTTTAAAAGATACTTACATCAAGTCCATAGATTCACTTCTAGAATCATATCTGCAATGCTTTATAACACAATTCTGCACCGTATGCCAGGCTATTACAGCTTATATATTTCTAGTCATATACAATGAGCATTAAATGATTCTGGCATTCAGTCCGGAACAAATCTGACAACACCGTATTACAGACATTACCTCTTGAAGTAACTGAAATTTGCTTTCCATCTCAGTTAATGCCATGCTTTTCTCTGAGAGTTGTTTCTGGAGCTTGATCATTGCAACATTGTCTTTTATAGTAGTCCTATGGACAAAACCAGAAATAATTCGATTTTAACATGATGTCAAATAAAAATACACTGATGGGATTTTGGTGTAGAATTGAGGCAGAATATGTTTATACATGGGTATACTGTTTTTATATCCCAAATCACATGGCGTGATGAACCCATAATGCACACTGTGATATGTATGAATTGATACCAGAGAATGACCTCTGACCCCTCCCTTTTCTTATTGATATGTTTGTTTTTATTTGAATATCCATCTCTTCATCTCTGTACCTAGATACATTTCCCCCTCCCTTACCTTTATTGCAAGCTCTCTGACCCTCACATCTCTTTATTCAACAGCCTGATTCCCCAACTTTGCAAACCCATTCCTTCAGTGAGCAAGCCTGATGCTCACCCTCCCCACCCCATGCTCATTATTACATTTATAGATTGTCTGTCACACCTACATTTTAGTTAGGTTAAAAAAACCTGCCTCTTATTAGTACACTCCTGCATTAACCCATAAAACACCTTCACCTGCTCCATACAGCGGGAAACACACTTGAACTTGCCTTCACCAACCTCTGTACTGCCTCTAATCTATCCAATATTCCTTTTCCTCTATCTGACCACCATCTGCTGACTTTTGACATTGGCATACCTAAGAACCAATTGACACCACCGTCTGAACATCACTCTCACAGAAACCTCCAATGTCTTGACCTACAGCATTTCTCCACTAATCTCCAAACTCTCCTTTTACCTATCTCAAACCTCACCTGTCCTAGTTCTGCAACCTCCTTCTACAATTCCACCCTCTCCTCTCAACTAGACACCATGGCACCTTGCACATTTAAATGCTGCAGGCCCCCCCAACAACAACCCTGGCACACCAAGCTCACTCGATACCTCCAAAAATGCTCCAGAACTGCTCGCTGTACATCTGACTTTCTCCACTATAAATTTATGCTGAGCTCATACAGCTTGGCTCTTTCCTCTGCAAAAGTTAATTACTTCAATACCCTCATAACCACACTCTCCCGCGAACCCAAACAACTATTTCACACATTTAACTCTCTTCTTCGCCCTGCTGTTCCTCCTCCACCTACTTACTTGACCGCCTCAGACTTTGCAACTCACTTCACTGACAAGATCTCTACAATCAGAGAAGAGATCTCTCATCTTTCTTCTTCCCCTTACAATACTTCTTGTTACTCCTGTGTCTGTCTCCCTCCAAGTCAACGGTGCTACCATCAGCTTCACCACGCAGGCTCGCTGCCTAGGTGTTCTCTTTGACTCCGACCTCTCCTTCAAGCCTCATGTTCAATCTATCGCCAAATCCTGTCATTTCCATCTCAAAAACATTGCGCGCATCCGCCCCTACTTAACGCCAGATGCGACTAAGGTGCTGGTCCTTTCCACTGTCCTTTCTCGCCTTGACTACTGTAATCCGATTCTCAGTGGTCTTATGTGCTCCCAACTAGCGCCGTTACAGTCCATAATGAATGCGGCGGCGAGACTCATCTTCCTGTCCGCCCTCACCTCCCATGCCTCACCCTTCTGTCAGTCCCTACATTGGCTTCCTATAAAATATAAAGCTTAATTTAAAATTCTGGTTCTTGCTTTCAAATCTCTACATAATGCTGCTCCCACCTATCTATGCACCCTTATACACAAGTATGTCCCGTCTAGGCCCTTACGATCTGCTGAAGACTTACGTCTATATTCTGTCCGTACTCCCACCTCTGATGCTCGCCTTCAAGATTTCTCGAGGGCTGCACCGTTCCTGTGAAACTCGCTTCCCTCCTCCGTTAGATGCTCACCCAGTCTCCACTCCTTCAAAAAATCATTTAAAACCCACTTCTTCATAAAAGCGTATCAATTAAACTGTTAATAGCTCCTGACTGATTCCTCTTCTGCAACTGTCACTAGTCTAATACTATCCTTAACTTTTTGTGTCATTTTACCCTACTCCCTCTAGCATGTAAGCTCATTGAGCAGGGCCCTCAACCCCTCTGTTCCTGTGTGTCCAACTTGTCTGGTTACAACTACATGTCTGTCCGTCCACCCAATGTAAAGTGCTGCGGAATTTGATGGCGCTCTATAAATATCATAATAATAATAATAATAATGAGGAAACAATGTGCCACTAAACCACATATAATAGGAAATCAGAAAATGGGATTCACTTTATCTTAATCATGCGATGGGTGTTCTTGGTGCTGGTTACCATAGTTACACAATCGATGAGCAAATGCAAATTACAGATTTCTTCAACCGCACGCTTTAGGATACCCATATAATAAAACCAATTACATGAATATGATCCGTAAACCCATAAAATTACTGTGGAAAATAATTGAACATGGCAAAAAGTACACACCACATAACTGTTGCAAGATGGTGTAAGATCCCTTACCAAAAGCCTTACAAAGTATAAGCACACAAAGGGGGTAGTAAAAAATTGACAACATTTAAAAAAAAAAAAAACACTACAAGGTGACTGACCGTGTACACGTCTACTCAGAGATGCTTCCTCAGCAGTAAAAGATCCAAGTGTAATACCAAACTTTAAAAAAAGCTGAGTAGTGGGGCACATCAGAGACTTGTTCCTTTGAGATTGCTTAGAGTTAATTGGTATAATTGGTTGGGAGGTTGGTCTCCGCTGCTCAACTTTGGTATTGCGCATGGATGTTTTACTGTTGAGGAATTGTCTCTGTGTACATGTATCATACCTCCCGTCTCTAAATTCAGACGGACGGTAGCAGGTCTGGGTCCCTGTGAGTCATGGATTAGTACATTGGTGACCCACTTCCGGAGTCATCCTGAACAGCACATTATGGTTTTTAATGACACCTATCATACAGGACTATATACATACATATACATAAACACACATATACACATACACTTGAAAATTGCTATTAAATTTAGCAGATAGTTAGATTTTGTTGAATACCAACTTAACATTCCATAAAAATAAGGCACCAGCAATAAAACCTAAATATATTTTTAGCATGTGCCAGCTAAAGCTGAATCATTAGATTTTAAATAAATGAGAATTGATATTAATAAAAGTGCCGTCAAATTAATGTCACCAGTTCACAATATGCTCAGATGAGTGTCAATGCACAGACTTTGAAAAACCTATCTAATATATATGCAATAAAGACAGAAAAAGTGCTTTCCTGTGATATAAGCACATATTAATAATGGAAAAAAATATTTCTACTGTCTATTTCACACAAGTCCTGCCAAAACTCTGCACTACCGTTGGCAGAATCTAGTGAATTGTAAAAGTACTTTATAACCACAAAATAATGTAATATTTTACTCAAAAGTAAAAGTGGCATTGTTCACTTGATACTTGGGAATATAAAGTACTCATGTAATATTTTCATTATGGGAATAGGGTGTTAAGTGCCAGTCTATACTTTATTGCTATGAATGTCTGTCAGCAAGAACATTTGTTTGGAATCCAATTCCACTTCCAAAATGTATTGAATTTTTATATAAATTGCAATTTCCTCTTTCACCTTCAGATCTACCAAATTAAAAAAAAAGGCTGAAAAGGCTTCACTCAAATATTCTTGTAAAGCAACACTTAAACAGCTAACAGATGCAGCACATCATAACATCATATTAGACAAAAAAAAGGCTATGTACCACAATTCAACTCAATTTCTCTGACAGAGATAATACTAGAGGTGATTATTGTACATCAGAAGCGCATTAATACTTTTTGATGCAACGTACTGAAGGTAAGTGGAACAATCTGTGTCTACATAAATGACAGCATAAAGTACTCTGTTTAATACTTGTATTTATACAAAAAATAGTAGTTTAAAGCAATGAACACAACAGATGTGTAGAGTGCACGTACAGAATGGTCTGTACCACATACTTGGTGCATTACTAATCATTTAAATAGCAGCTTTAAATGTGGTACCACAAGATAGTACAGCACCAACACCCACAGTCAAACTTCTCAGAGAAGCTCCTACAGTATAAAACTAAAATCATTTAGGCATTATAAGTTAAATGGATACTATAGTGTTAGGTATCCAAATATATATTCCTAACACTATAGCACCCCTTGCCTCCCCATCCCTCATGGTCCCCCGGCAAAGAAAGGGTTGAAACCCTTTATTTACTTACCCAATGCCAGAGGCAATGTCCCTCGGCACTAGATAGGCACTCTGTCCCCTCTGATGGAGGAGCCTAATGCACCTGTGCGGCGAGCACATTGGGTCATCCCGATAGGAAAGCATTGCTGCAGAGCATTAGGACGTCCAGCGTCATTTAAGTGACTTTAAGCAGGAAGTGACTCTAGTGGCTGTCTGGTAGACAGCTACAAGAGGCTGTCTCAGTGCTTCAATGTACACATTGCACTTTCTCTAAAACTGCAGTGTTTTACATTGTAGGGCTAAGGGGGACAGGGACACTGCACCCAGACCACTTCTATGAGCTGAAGCGGTCTGGGTGCCTATAGTGTCCCTTTAATGTGGATAGGGGAAGTGAAAGAGGTGAATGGAGAGAAGAGTTGAAGGAATGGGAGGGATGAAGTGAGAATTTAGTTGTCAGTAATGGTAGTGCTGAGGGAATAGTCTACTCATGTCTGTGAGAATTTGCATACCTTGGCAAGCTAGGAGGTGCAGTGCAGGAATAACTCTGAAGGTTCAACGGAGGGTGAGAAGTTACACACAGGTTTGTACACTCTCTACAAATGTGAAGCAGATCTCATGTTCCTTCTAAACATTTCTAGTATCTATTTCACACAGAAGAGATGCAATTTCCTGACATGGAGTACTTATGTATTACTAGTAAAATCATATACCAGTGTTCCTCAGACATGCATCTAGTAGTACAAGGTGGCAGGAGTGTAAATATATTGATCACTACTATCATATAAAAAAACTTACAGAGATGGATGGGGGGATTGGGGTGGGGTATGATGCAGAGTTCTGCAAATGTTTGCAGCTTTATTGACAGACAAAGCTGTCTAAAAATGGATGGTTGATAATGTACGAATTGCTGGAATGCCAGTTTGCAGAGGGAGTAGAATAAGCCAGCTCGAGGGGAGTTAAGTTCTGTCTGAGTTTCAGTGTGACATGCAGCTCCTCTTTGTACTGGATGGGTCCCTTCTTTAACTGAAGATGATTTGTATCTAGATTCACCTATAATTTCTGGGATGTAGAAAAACTCTATCCAATGTTTTAGTATAGAATGGTTAATAATTTTTTCACAAAAAGGCAGCCCTGCAACATTATTGATGCCATTAGGGGCGCATTCACTCAAAATAATGCAATTTATAGTGAAGAAGTGGGGAATGATGCAAGGGTGATGCATAGGGTGTGTATCCAAGCTAACCCTATAAAAAGCACTTCAGACAAGCACTAGTCGCTCAGAAGTACTGTGCTTTTGCATAAAACGAGCTGTGAACATGCTGTATGTGTTCTGTTCTCCTGCCTGATTGCCTGTGAACTTTTGTCACACGGACTGACCATGATTTCTGGATTTTCCTTGCCTCTACTTTGCTATTGGTTCCTGCATATTGGGCTCCTTTAGCAAAATTCCTGATGGATATGTTAAACAAACTAAACTACATACATTCGAATCCAGACCAAATACATTTTTACCTGATTTATAACCAGTTTTTAGGGAAGCTTCCAAAAATCTGAAAACAAATAGGTTGAACAGTCCTTTCCACAACTGTGGAATGACTTTCCTTCTATCAGTCTTCCTCGCGTTTAAAATCTCTCAGAACATCTGCATCTTTGAATCTGCAAAGAAGTCATAACTGTAACAACTGGTATTGTTTAAATATTTGATTTGTATATTTAAAAAAAAAATATGTATCAGTATTGTATTGTTTGTGCTCGCTAGACACATTTGAAAACAAGAGTTCTCAATTTATACTTTCAGTTAAAACACTGTCGAAACAAAACTAAATAGATCAAAACAAATCTTTAAAAATTACCAAATTGACTGATTGGTGGAAATTGGAGACATAAAACAGATTATTATACAGTTATTTAGGGTAACAAAGTCCTAATTACAATGGCAAGATTGAACAGCTAAGGAAAAATTTCTCACCACCTTGCCCCTCACCTTCTCAACCTCATCTGGATCATGCCTCTCCAACCCTTCCGACCTTCTCCCAGGCTACTGAACAAGAAGTGGCTGCGCTTATCCTTTCCTCTCGCCCCACTACTTGATCCTGTCCCGTCTCACCTTATCAGATCTCTCTCCTCTTGTCTTGTGCCCTCCTTAACACACATCTTCAACTGCTCTCTTTCTTCTGGCACTGCCCTTATCAAAGTCACTAACGACATTATCACAGCTAAATCCAAAGGTCACTACTCCATACTAATTCTTCTTGACCTCTCTGCTGCCTTAGACACCGTTGATCATGTTCTCCTTCTCCATACTCTTCAATCACTCGGTCTTTGTGACTCTGTCCTCTCGAGGTTTTCCTCTTATCTCTCCCAATACTCATTCAGTGTCTCCTTTTCTAATAATACTTCCACCATTCGCCCTGCCTCAGTTGGAGTCCCCCATGGCTCTGTCATTGGTCCCCTTATATTTTCTCTTTACACTGCCTCTCTTGGCAAACTTATTACCTCATTTAGATTCCAATACCACCTGATGATACCCAGATATATCTCTTGTCCCCGGACCTCTCCCCTGATGTCCTGCAACATGTCACCTCTTGCCTTCCTTCTATCTCTGATTGGATGTCCTCCCGCTTTCTGAAACTAAATCTTTTCAAAACAGAACTTCTTGTCTTTCCTTCTCCTAATATTAATCCTCTCTCGCTCTCCCTTCAGATTGGTGGTACCCATATGAGCTTATCCTTACAAGCATGTTGTCTTGGTGTTACTTTTGATTCTGGCCTCCCCTTTGAGCCTCACATCCGGTCTGTTGTCAAATCATGCCAATTCCACCTTAAAAACATTGCCCGCATCCGCCCCTTACACAATATGCTACTAAAGAGCTTGTCCATGCTCTAGTAATCTCTCACATGGACTATTGTAACTCTCTCCTAATTGGTCTTCCCAAAAGCTGTATTGCCCCGCTTCAGTCTGTAATGAATGCTGCCGCCAAACTGATTTTCCTCTCTAGTCGGTGCTCTCACACCTCACCCCTCTGTCAGTCCTTACATTGGCTTCCTGTATACTATAGGAATCAATTCAAAGTGCTAACCCATACCTATAAAGCACTGAATAATCTTAGTCCCTCCTATATCTCCTCACAGATCCATAGGTATGCCCCTTCCCGGTCTCTCCGATCTGCTCGTGACCTTCGTCTGTCCGTGCTCGCACCCGTACGGCCAACTCGCGCTTGCAGGAATTCTCGCGGGCGGCTCCCTTCCTATGGAATAGCCTGCCTACCGCCATCAGACTCTCTCCTCCAGCTCTGCTTCACTCCCACCTTATTTGATTGCTATTTTCTGTCCTAATGTGTTTTATGCCCCACCTCCTATAGACTGTAAGCTCATTTGAGAGCAGGGTCCTCCTAAACCTATCGTTTCTGTAAGTTTTCTTGTAATTGTCCAATTTATAGTTAAATCCTCCCTCTAATAATATTGTAAAGTGCTACGGAAGCTGTTGGCGCTATATAAATGGCGATAATATATAGAGAATAAAACAATGCAAACTTCCTGGGATTCACCTTTAAAAGTCTCTGGTTTGTGAAAAAGGGTATTCTGTTGAGGATGACACTGTGCTGAACCTTGTTCTTCCGCACATATGTATCCCATGTTCATGTGCCACAATTCTAGTTGAAGGTCCACTCTGATGCTCCAAGTCCACACGTTGTTGGTTTAGTTTTTTTTATGCCAGCCTATCTGCAAGCTATCCATGATACAAATAATTATTGTGGTTGTCTCCACTCTTCTGAGCCATGAAACTCCCTACTTAGCACACAAATACGAGGTCTGTCTAGAAAAGCTCTGACCATTGTTAATAAAACGAGCATGGTTTGCACGACATTGATGTAACCTGGCAGCCATGGCAACAGGGGCGCCCTGGCAGCCGACACAGCTCACGCATGGCCGAATGGGAACTGTGTGCACCTGCTACCCAGGTGTGTGGGGGGGATTTAATTTTTCACCACCCGAGTAGCCGACTATCCCAAAACACACATGTGCGGGTGGGTGGGGCTTACCGAGTGGTGGGCAGAGGCGGGCCTATAAATGGCAGCAGAGGCGGAGCTAAGTGCGCCCAGAAGCCGGTGTTGCTGCTGCACAGGAAAAGGGAAGCAGGAAGGACTATCTGCTTCCCCAACAACTCCAGGAGCTGCATCTTCACTTCTCACTTACAATTACTGACCATAATAGAGAGAGGTAACCTTCCTTTTGGGTGTGTCTGTAACTGTGTATGACTGTAACTGTGTGTGTGTGTGTGACTGTCTGCCTGTGTGTGAAACTGTAACTGTGTGTGTGAGAGACTGTCTTGTGTGTGTGTATTACTAACTGTGTGTATGACTGTGCCCTATACAAACACTACACCCCTATACACACACTATACATGGATGAAGATGGCGGGGGCGCCATGGCAACAGGGGCACCCTGGCAGCTGACACAGCTCACACATGGCCGGATGTGAACTGTGTGCACATCTACACATATTAAGAGGAAAGAGGAACCCTACAAATCTATTAGCCTGTCTGGAACATATGCCTACTGTTGGTTAGAGAATTTTAAGTACTACCTGCACAGTAAACATTTTGGGTGACAATTGGTGGCTGACGTTCATTCTATTCATAAACAAAAAATAAAGTGCACTGTGTCTTTAAGACTAAATATAAATACCTTATAGTAAAAGTGAACTTTGCATAAAATGATGCAATAGGTATGCTGCTCATGATTTCTTTTTATATTTATCTTAATTTTTTTTTAAGGAGATATTCCCCAAAAGTTGTGTTTTGATATGTATTTATGAGAATGTTTATAAATGGATGTTTTCGATATTCTTAATAGTGTGAATATATGTACTGTGTATCTTTTTCTATATGGGACTTTTTTAAACATTTTAGTGAATATTCCTTTTAGCAAGCGTTGAGATGTGGGTGTTTGTAATCACTTATGAGAATAAGGTTTTCCAATTTAGCCAATCATATGGCGAGATTTTTGGACACTTCTAGGACGTAAATTCAGACTGTGGTTGGAATATGGGTGGATCTGATGAAGCGGAGTGCATCGGTGAAACGCATCATCACGCTCTGATGTCATTACGCTCGATGTAAACCCCGCCTCCCAGAAGAAGTGTACCAATTATCCAGTTCTTTGTATCTTATGAAGTCGGCATTCGACGCAGAGACTGGTTTTAACACTGATCGGAGGAGGAAGATAGACTGCCTGGAAGCGGATTTTATCCATATTGTGAATAAAGTTTTGTTTATCTTCACCACAGCCTGAAGTCTTCATACTTGCAAAGATGGCATCATAGTTCAGAGCAGACTTTACTGCTTTATATTTGTGAGTGTTTTTAGTCTATTATTTATTCCTTTTTTTTTATTATTATACGTATTGCCCTATGTGCTTGTCCTTTTTCTCTTTTCTTGGAACCCTGTGACAAGCAAAGTGGAATACTCCTTAGTGGGTATAAGAGTATAAGGTGTCCATATCACTATTGTGGTTTCTATTAGAATTTGCACATTATTGCACATAATTGTGTGTTTATTGCACAGTGCACATTGTCACTTTAGGTGCAAATATATTGTTATATTAATTGTTTTATGCAAAGTTCACTTTCACTTTTACTATAAGGTATTTAATTTTTTTCTTAAAGACACAGCACACTTTATTTTTTGTTTATGTTGATACATGTGATTGGAGCTTTTTTCAAATTATATAGTGCTGATTTTTTCTTAACAAATTTTACCCATTTGTAATATTGTTCAGTGCCATACTTTTACTTGTTTTTTTGTACAGTTCATGCTATATAGGCAATACAGAGCTTTAAGCAGTTGGTACTCTGATATGTTGTTTAATGCCACGCAAAGGACACCTACATCAATTGTGCAGTTATTTTAATAATCTGTCAATTTTAAACAGCAAAAAATATCTAAGCAGGCAATGGTGAGAGGGGAACCATGCCACAATTTCCACTTGGCAATGGAATACCTCCCAAGTGTCCCTATTCATAATGGACAGTCCCCATTTTGGACCCAAACACCCTGTCCCTCTTTTCTATTCCAATTTTCTAGGAGCAGAGGTAAAACTACCGCAAATTGGAGGGTGCTGTACACTGAGGGGGCCCATGCACTTAGGGATCTCACGGACCCGGTCATGCACTGCGGCCCTTTAATAACGTTGGAGAGCTGTAAACTTGAAAAATATTATATATCATTATTTTAAAAAAAATTAATTTAAAAAGATTTACAATGTTTTAACCCCTTAAGGACACATAACATGTGTGACATGTCATGATTCCGTTTTATTCCAGAAGTTTGGTCCTTAAGGGGTTAATCAATGGTATATTTTAAAGAGTGACTACATAACCCACACCAAAAAATGTGAGCATTTCATAAAGATAAAGGTTCCATTGAAATTTCAAGCACTCAAAATATAACATAAACGTAGGAACAACTTTGTCTTGAGGTAATTCACTGAGTTGACAAAAAAATTGTCAAGTGGAGGAGCCACCGAAGTCAGTTACCACAGCTGTCATAGCAATGACTGTGGGAGTAAAGTATTATCTCACTCATTGCGACATAAGATCAGTTGAGGCTTCTGCTACATCAATCTACATCAGTGATGTACTCTCACGCATTTGGAAGAGTACAGCACTGATGTAGGCACCCGGCGGATGAAACAACAATGACATGGGTGTCTGGCAGTAGAAACGCCAGAGCTGGAGAATGAAGATGGTGGCAACCATGAGGGCGATAGCATCAGGTAATTATAACTCACACCAAGCTGCAAAGTCACCATTGGGCTTTTTTTTTTTTTTTTTTTTTAAATATGCAAAATGACAGAGTCACTGTGAAGAATGACTACAATCACACATTCAAACTGAAAATTGGAAAGTCCACTGACCAACCTGTGACTAATAAAAACATTTTTTTAAATGTAACAGTAGAAAAAAAGTCAAAACTCTAATGATTCCATGTTAATGTTTTCTCTCTACGTTAAATCATTGTTTTTATAATATGGAGAAGTGAAACAAACATGATGTTAAGCTCTTTTTTCTTTATACCTATGTTTCACAAATTTCCTCCCATACCAATGATTAGCAATAGCCTGAAAGAAGACGACTGAATGCCACCGCACCATCCACACAGTGTAGGCAGAAGCCGCAAACATAATTTCATCCATAATAAGCAGCATATTTGAAACCTCTGATAACCTCGGAATAAGAGGTTTTCTATTTTTTATGCTCAACATTTATGCACATATTGGAAACGCTGTCACAAAGCAGTGCTGCAGCCAGAAAATCATCTATAAAGCCCCAACATCTGTAATCCAGCTGAGGACCTGAAATGCTTATTTTCATTCTTAGAAAAATCAAAGCCCTCTATGTTTTTGGCACTGGCCTACTCGTTGTCCTTACACTGAAGATAAACAAGCTTATAAGACTGGGTGGGTTTTAAAAAAAAAATAATAATAATAAAAAGAAAAAGTCCTTAAACTGATGTTGAAATAAGCAGATGCCTTGAACATGTTAGACACATAAATTAGGACCGTGATGAGAAGATGCAGCTCTGTGGTCCGGCGTGCATCATGAGTGGGGTGCAATGGTTTGCATAATTCTTGATATCTTGCATCACACATCAAAGAAGCTAAATCTATGCCATTTGAAAGAATAAAATTGCTCATTCCAGCTGGATGCTTCTCCCTGCTTCTGGAAATTTTGGTATGATGGAAGATTATTTTGCGGTAAAAATGCTTCTGAAGCATACAAGATGACACACCACTTGCCTTCTCATATTTAGTTTAGAAGCCTCTTTTAGCATAACTTTTCCTGCTTGAGAGGTCTGCATAGTAATACATGTAACCACTCTCGAATGAAAAGAGATTTGAGTCGATCAAAGCATTTCATCGATTGTAATTTCACACAGGTCTTCCGTCATGGATGTATAAAAAGAGGTGTTATCTACAAACTAAAAGAAACAGCGATGTTCATTCTTCAATTAGTGGTTACTGACGACCAAAATACTGCTTTCAATTATGGAAACCAGAGATGAAAATCTATCTCACCCCATGAAGAATAGTTGAGCAGCATATATATATTTTTTTTTCAAAGGATTTAAATTAGAACAAATGAAAAGTATATTTATGGGAATGAATAACTAGAATAGGTCATGCTGTAGTCAGGAAAATAAAGAGCGGTATCTTTAAAAGAAAAAGTAAATCATGAAACAGAAATAGGAGCTCATTTGGCAAAGATTTTCAAAGATTCAATGATTTGATAGTTATAATAAATCACATTTATAAAACAGGGTTTGGCTGTTTTATTCTTGTTCCAAAAAACAACCTACACACTTCACCCAAACGTCGCCGGTCACTCATTGTGTGTACTAAAAAACATTTATAACACAAAGAGATACAGTTGCAAGAAAAAGTATGTGAACCCTTTGGAATGATATGGATTTCTGCACAAATTGGTCATAAAATGTGATCTGATCATCATCTAGGTCACAACAATAGACAATCACAGTCTGCTTAAACTAATAACACACAAAGAATGAAATGTTGCCATGTTTTTATTGAACACACCATGTAAACATTCACAGTGCAGGTGGAAAAAGTATGTGAACCCCTAGACTAATGACATCTCCAAGAGCTAATTGGAGTGAGATGTCAGACAACTGGAGTCCAATCAATGAGATGAGATTGGAGGTGTTGGTTACAGCTGCCCTGCCCTATAAAAAACACACACCAGTTCTGGGTTTGTTTTTCACAAGAAGCATTGCCTGATGTGAATGATGCCTCGCACAAAAGAGCTCTCAGAAGACCTACGATTAAGAATTGTTGACTTGCATAAAGCTGGAAAGGGTTATAAAAGTATCCCCAAAAGCCTTGCTGTTCATCAGTCCACGGTAAGACAAATTGTCTATAAATGAAAAAAGTTCAGCACTGCTGCTACTCTCCCTAGGAGTGGCCGTCCTGTAAAGATGACTGCAAGAGCACAGCGCAGACTGCTCAATGAGGTGAAGAAGAATCCTAGAGTGTCAGCTAAAGAATTACAAAAGTCACTAGCAAATGCTAATATCCCTGTTAGCGAATCTACAATACGTAAAACACTAAACAAGAATGGATTTCATGGGAGGATACCACAGAGGAAGCCACTGCTGTCCAAACAAAACATTGCTGCACGTTTACAGTTTGCACAAGAGCACCTGGATGTTCCACAGCAGTACTGGCAAAATATTCTGTGGACAGATGAAACCAAAGTTGAGTTGTTTGGAAGAAACACACAACAGTATGTGTGGCGAAAAAAAGGCACAGCACACCAACATCAAAACCTCATCCCAACTGTGAAGTATGGTGGTGGAGGCATCATGGTTTGGGGCTGCTTTGCTGCGTCAGGGCCTGGACGGATTGCTATCATCGAAGGAAAAATGAATTCCCAAGTTTATCAAGACATTTTGCAGGAGAACTTAATGCCATCTGTCTACCAGCTGAAGCTCAACAGAAGATGAGTGTTGCAACAGGACAATGACCCAAAGCATAGAAGTAAATCAACAACAGAATGGCTTAAACAGAAGAAAATACGCCTTCTGAAGTGGCCCAGTCAGAGTCCTGATCTCAACCCGATTGAGATGCTGTGGCATGACCTCAAGAAAGCAATTTACACCAGACATCCCAAGAATATTGCTGAACTGAAACAGTTCTGTAAAGAGGAATGGTCAAGACTTACTCCTGACCGTTGTGCACGTCTGATCTGCAACTACAGGAAACGTTTGGTTGAAGTTATTGCTAACAAAGAAGGTATAACCAGTTATTAAATCCAAGGGTTCATATACTTTTCCCACCTGCACTGTGAATGTTTACATGGTGTGTTCAATAATAACATGGCAACATTTCATTCTTTGTGTGTTATTAGTTTAAGCAGACTGTGATTGTCTATTGTTGTAACTTAGATGATGATCAGATCACATTTTATGACCAATTTGTGCAGAAATCCATAACATTCCAAAGGGTTCACATACTTTTTCTTGCAACTGTATATTCTTGTATTTACACCAGCTACCCTGTGGGTGAAAACTGGAAGGATAGTGTCATAGTTCAATGCTCCATTGTCATATTCAGTGTCCCATATTATATATAGTGATGGAATTGTTATTGAGTGATGGAATTGTTATTGAGTGATATGCCTTTAATGTATCACTATTTAAACGGCCTGTGCATACTCCTCAGGGCTCGATTAAAGAGTCTGATGTAACACACTGGTTTATCTACCAGGAGATGCTCCTGCCCTGCGATGCTCCTAGCATTCACAACAGTGTTGCTGTCGCTTGATCCTCCTGCTCCCTTGGACTGCCAACCCGGCTTGGACAAGGACTACCTCTTCTCTGCACTCTCGGACAAATTTCTGGAAACTACCTCTGCTCCATTTACAGGACACTTAGATTGCCTCCTCCATTTGTATCTGCAATCCCAGACAGACCCTTAAAACAGACCTCAACTTAGCAAAACAGACTCTCTATTAGATTTCTCTCTCTGGTAACTAGATCACTCGGACAGATTAACGGCACAGTATACAGGACTCTCAACTATCAGGAAGCTTAGTACCATAATCATTATTCTCTGGTTTCTAATTTCTATTCAGTCAACATTCTGCTTCATTTGAAAAATCAAGATTTACAGGTACAGGCTTATCAGATAGGTTGATCATTGTGATCTCTCACCTTTCCTGAAACATCCCCAGAAACCCTAATTCAACAATTAAGTCCTTAAGCAACAAGTACTTACCTGCAACCTCAAAAACTGTACTAAAGTCATTGGTCTTCATATAATACTTCCTTCTCTCTGCATTGCACATAGTACAAATATGTTTAGAAAAGCAGAGCATTCTAAGCGTCCTGAACTTCATGGCGGCTGAACAAACTTTGTGAGAGCTCTTCACCTGATATAGTGATTCGGCCACCATTTGGACTCTCAACAGGCCAATCAACCATAAATTGAGGCTTATCACACTCTGGAACGTTCAAGCAGCGGATTTCCAGCAAAACTCCTCGCGAAACTGTAGGCCTAGTGGCTGGGAGAGGTGGCCACTCTCCCGACCTTGGGCCTGCACCACACAGAGAGTGGCTAGCAGCCCCGTTACCCTCCCCCTGAACCAGTGGGGGATATCCTGGTCCCCATTGAGTGCTTACCTGACACCAGTCTAATCATCAGTGGATGGTGGTGTCCACCAAGGAAAATCTGCAGGGCCGAATACTTGTGAACTACAAGTTGAGATAGCCACTGTCACAGCCACAGAGCTCTTTGCTAACCTTGAGGAGTGTATCGAGCGAGCCTTCGCACAACTATGGTCCCAACTCAAGGCTCACACAACCGAACGGGGGCAAAGGCACAAGACAATGACGCTACCTCCACAGCCCATTGTGAGACAAGCTTTTATCTGCAATGCAGCGGTGCTACGAGCGAAGTGGCAGAAGAAGAGGCGGAAAGCACCACAACCCCGCAGTATCCGCTCCAGGATCTGCCAGCACTCACCTAGGCATCAGTCCACACGGGAAAGTCTCCCCAGGCACAGTTTACATCATCAGGTGATATATATTAAGTGACGAAGCTAGCCACAAATGAGATCCCAAGACTGGAAGGGAATGGGCCCTTCAGGAAGTGCTGGACTGTGTTAAAGCCTGGGGCTGGTGGGGTAGCTCCGGGGGTACCCAGTATATTCTACCACCGCTGGGCAGGCTGCTCGGATGTGACACTTTAGAAAAACTTCATTTGGAACACAACTGCAGATAAATAATACACTTGATACTGTCACTTTAAGAAAGTATTATTTATTGCAATGAAGTAATTTAACTTTAGCAATCTTCTATAGCAATATGATTTGAAAATAATAAAGCATAAGCAAAGTTAAATCCTGCTTGAAATTGCTTTAACAGAGATAGCATTCAGTAGAAATAAATAGTAACTCCTTAATTAGGAAAATATAATAATAGTCCATTAGACATCAATTAATGAATAGTAGAAAGGAAATTCTTCTTTTAGAAATATATCAGAGTCCTTTAGATTCAGGCAGAAACTGAATTAAATTAGGAAAGTATGATTAGCTGAAGAGTAACTGAATCCCAGAGGGCAGACAAGTATCCCATGTATCCTAGCTAGTAACGTTAGGTATCATCCATTAGTAAATCTCCTTAACTGAAGAACGTAACTGTATTCCCAGGGTTAATGAGAATGGAAGTCCTTTGCAACTGTTAATGAAGATTTAGGATGCCAGCAGTATACTGAGGATTTGCATGATTTCATGGTCAAGTCTGTTCCGAGTCTGGGAGTGGAGAAGTCAGCGTAGTCAGGATCAGGTAGAAGAGGTTTGGAACACAGGTGATCAATAGAAGGTGCTCTCTTAGCAGTTAGCAACAAAGTAGCAAGTATGAAATTGATTGAGCACCTGAGGTCAGGTGCAGCTTCCTTTTAACGCAGGAATGGATGACATCACAAGCATAGGTGGGGCCTAATCGGTGAACCAGGAAGTACTGCAGAGTGTATCTACCGATCAGTAATCATGACATCGGGACAGTGGGCATAGGCTGAACACCACCCTTTGCTTGGGCCTCAAGACTCATACAAAGCAGTGTTTTTATCCCAGCACCACTACCCACTCACTTTAAGTTCCATGTTTGATGGTTTACGTTTTCCATTTTACTTATGTTCTACTCAGTGGCTTTACTCTCCTGCTTGTATTGCTACAGCTCTGTTGCTCTTTACCTACTCACTATTGCATACCGGGCCTCTTATCAAGGATATAACTCTCACCTGTTACTAATGTATGGGATATGTGTTTATACTTACTTATGCTAGTACTATCTAAATTTACCCAAGCTAGTTTTGTTGTCCATTCAGCGAATACTCTCTTAATATCTTAAAATGAGATGTATCTATAAACTAGGTTTATATTAGTCTTGCACTGTGCATTACTTGTGGTACCATTTTCTTCTATGACTGTATCATCTCAATAAAACAAAGACTGATAGAAAAAAAATCATTATTTATTATGTTGACAAACGGCAACATCAAAAACAAAATAAATGTTTGGTCACAAATCCACTTACAATATTCATGTTTTGTCAAAAGGAGATTTTTAAAAACATTTTAAAACAAAAAAAAAGCATATTTAAAAAAAGAAAAAAAAACTATAGTCTATAACAAAAAAAATACTAAAAATAACATTGCATATATTCATACTAAATAAGCGTGAAAACCATATGTACTAACCATAGCTGATCTATTCAAAGCACATTTATTATGAAAATTGTTTCCATGATGCTAAGAAAGCAAGACAGGCACTGTAAGTACACCACATGTAGGTTTTAAAGTAACATTTTTCATTTTTTGCATCAGAAAGTAACAAGTGACTGAGCTAGAGTTTAAAAATATAAAATAAAACAAAACATGCACAATCCTCAATGAGCATCTGGACTGACAAATTTAAACTTCAAAAGTTAGGCATGCTGAAAGAAGCAATATTCCAATAAAAAAAAAAACCAGTCCAAATGCTTATACCAACAACTAATAAAATGTGTTTAAAGCAATTTTATGAGTTGACAGAGTATGAATTAATATACTTTCCACTCACCTATTATAGCATTTGCTTGCAAACAACTTCCTTTTTTAATAAGCAGAAGTATTTCTTATACATTTTTCTATTTTAACCATGCGTTATAGTCAAAAGAAAGATGCATATAAAGACTACTTGTAATTAAGTATTTTTTTAATGATATATTTAATATTCATGAATCTTCTCCCCACCACAAAAAAAATCAAACTTGAAACAGTGTTCCAGTAAAGGTCACGTAACACAAGAAATAAAGAAATATATAAACAAAAACTATGTATAACTTCAAAGAAACCAGAGCCTGGATAGCAAGCTGGCATATGGTTGCCAAATCTCAATAGCCAATTACATGCTTAGAAAAGTACACAAGACACAATGATCAAAACAATGTTTTACCCTTAAAATTAAAGTGGTTCTTGCTTGTCTCGACTATGCAATTTCAGTCCTCACTTTTAATATACTGCAAAAATTGATCAATTGCATTCTCAATTTGGGTGTACCTTCAAACAATTACTTGTATATAGATTAATTTGTCTTCTCCAAGAGTTTTCTTCACTTCTGGTCTAAAGAGATGTATTAGCAATGTATAAGGATTCATAAAGATTTATGTTTGTGTACTATTTGGACAAAGGTGATTTATGAATTCAAATGAATTATAATAATTGTTGGACTAATATGACCATTCTGCTTTCACACAACAACATTAGAGTGGCATTAAAGGAACACTATATTGGTAGGAATAAAAAACTGCAATGTTTTAAATTGCTGGGTTAAAGGAACACTAGAGGGTCACACGTGAATTCCTGACCCAAAAGTGTTAAAACCATCTGGCGCCCCTTGCCCTTCTAAATATAGAAAAAGCTCATCTTTATTAAAGACTGTTACTGTTGGCTCTGCCCATGATCTGCCTTCTTGGCTGACATCATCAGAAGTTAAGATTTGAGCCAATTGCAACATTTTCTCACAGGAAAGCATTGGATTGGCTGAGCTTGTCCAAGAGGCAGATCAAGGGCAGAGCCAGCACAAGCCAAACACATCCCTGGTTAACCAGCATCTCCTCCTTGAATGAATGTATCTCTTTGTGTCTTCAGAGTCTTCATGCAGAAGGTGAAGACACTGTGCAGCACTTTCCCAGTAATGGAGGTATCCCTAGGCTGTAATGTAAATTTTGCCTTTCCTCTGAAAAAACAGTGTTTACTGCAAAAAGCCTGAAAGAAAAGTTGTTCTGGTGACTACAGTGTCACTTGAAGTGGACAGGGACAGTACACCTAGACTACTTCCATGAGATGAAGTGGTCTTGGTGCCTATAGTGTCCTTCCTTTTTATCCAGCTCCAGCTATTATCACACAGATACGGTTACTCACAGATGGATTTGGAAAGCACAACACATCCGTAAAAGCAGTGAAAGCCTCTACAAACACTATGTAGATCACAGGCATAACCAAGCACCTACCTACTCGGTAGGCCAACAGGTTTGGTTATCAACAAAATATTTCAGATTCACTTGTGCTTCACATGGACCCTAATACAAAAGCAGCTTTCCATTCTCAAGATCACATCTGCAATACAAAAGTACTTAATTACCTACTACTGTATTCATCACACGTTTAATATCTCTGCTAAAACTGGTTTCAGATGATCCCTTTACAAGTGGTTCCACTCCACCCCCTAAACTGGTTATTGTGAATGGTGAACAAGAATTTAAAGTGGAGTAGATTCTTAGACTCCAGTATACTGGAAGAGTTACAAACCCAAAGACTGATCCAGGGAACATGCCTTCCATATATCCTGATAGATAGTAAATGCAGAAAGCGCCTCTAGTACTTGTCTGGTAGACAGCCACTCTTAACCCTACAATATAAACATTACAGTTTCTTTAATTGCAGGGTTAAGGGGACAACGACAGTGCACCAAGACCACTTCAATGAGAAACATAGTACAAGAGGCATCCCAGCAGTCCTTCTTTCTCGACTTTGGGGTCCTGTCTTGCTTTAGTTCCCTGGTGACCTAAAACTGGGAACACCAGGGAACTATCCCTAGGCAGCAGAGCATGATTACATGATTAAATGCAGTTCTGAAGGCTGTGGGCCAGTCAGACTGATTGTCAGTGCAGCTAGCGGGCCCTTCCCTTACCAATGTTGTAGAGGCATCACTGGTGATGCAACCTTATGGCCCTGCCCCCACCCCATTCCAAATTTTGGGAGCCATGATACAGGGTAACTAGAAGTAAGCATCAGACGATGCACACTGACAATTCTGATGCAACCAGTTGCTTTTATGTTATGCTAATTTTACATATAATTAGATTAATTGAATCATCCTGTGTAAATAAAATAAAAAAATAAAAAAACCTTCTTTTTGGAAGACCTTGGAGATTGTTAGACAGGATATCTAAACAAAGTGCATCATGAAAATGAAAACTAAAGAAGAAAACTATCTCAGCAAGTCTGGGATAAAGTTCTGAAGAAACGCCAAACGGGAATTTTTCTAGAAAAGGATAAACACCTAACAAGGTAAAGAGGGCAATAGCCAGACACGCAAACAGGAAGCCAATGGAAACGCTGAAGGAGTTGAATAGATCTACCACTGACATGGAAGAAATTGTGCATACAACACTCTCTTGTCTCATGAAACCGAAAATAATGTTTTATCTTTCATGTAAAATGTTATGTATGGCACAAAGCCAACGCTGATTTTTCACGGTCGGTAAAGTGGAAACGGATCAGGACTGAGAACAAAGTAGAGGCAGTAAGTACAGAGAAATTTGTTTTTTAGATGCACAACTCAGACTGGAGCAAGGATTACCATTCTAAACACAAATCCAAAGCTGCAGCAAAGTTGTTTAAACCAAGAACTTGAATATCTCAGAATGACCCACTCAAAGCCCAGACTCAATACGACTGAGAATCTGTGGAAAAACTAACCTGACAGAATTTGGGCGATTTTTGGAAAGGAAAAAAAAAAAGATCAATATTTTATGTAAATGTGCGAAAGTGACAGACACTTACCCAATAATCAGCAAGTGATTGGAATCTGTGTGAGCAGATATTATTGACAGCCAGCAGGTAAAAACTAGTAACAGGATTGAAAACCTGTTGGTAAATAGAAGCAGCTACTAAATACCAGCTTGTACCATAAATGACCCCTTATAGCGGTTTGAGCAGCTAATGGTAACTGTGTCGCATCATACAGATTACGCATTTCGTGCAAATCAAGTGGTAAAAAAACAATAAAATCCGTTTTAATTCAAAGTTGTAACTTAGCAAAATTTGGAAACATCTCATTGGGAAAATACTTATGGTACTACAGGTAGACCATACCTTTGATTTGAAGACTGATGCTCTCTAAGCTGTAAAAATGTTTCCTCATAATCCTTTTCCTTCCTTCGCAACTCATCTCGGAGTACATCTGCTGTATGCTCTAGTTCTTCTATATGACTCCGCTGGGATTCCACCATATTTTCTCTAAAAAGAGAAATCATTTGAGAGTTAATTTCGATAATAAGAATGAGGCTTTAAATTTAAACAATGATACATTTTGTAGCAAATTTGATAAAAAGTTTTTGAATAACAATCTAAAATACATAAAGGGAGACTATAGTCACCAGAACAACTACAACTTAATGTATTTGTTCTGGTGAGTATAATGAGTCTCTGCAGGCTTTTTGCAGTAAACACTGTCTTTTCAGCGAAAAGGCTGTGTTTACATTACAGCCTAAGGACACCTCCAGTGGCCACTCCTCAGATGGCTACTAGAGGTGCTTCCCGGGGCAGTGCTGCACACTGTGAAGCACAGACATTCAGTGTCTCTGTATGGAGTCACTGAATTTTCTGCATGGAGACACTGATGCATGGAGACACTGATGCTGATTGGCCAGGAAGGCATTTGGCTCCGTCCCCCCAGCCCTCCTCCTTGTCTGAGATAATCAGAATTGACAATCTCAGCCAATCCAAGGACAGCATTGTGATTGGCTAAGGTCATCACTTCTGACGATGTCAGCCAAGGAGACAAATCAGAGGCAAAACCAGCACTAGCAACTGGAATAAAGGTAAGATTTACTATATTTAGGTGGGAAAGGGGGGCTAGATAGTGTTTTTAACAATATAGGGTCAGAAATATGTCTGTATCCCTGACCACATAGATTTCCTTTAAAAGAACCAAAACATCAAAAATAAAAGATACGTATTGCGCTGGCATATGTGTAAATGTTGTTGTACAAATTTGCTGCCATTTTTATATAAAATCAGATTGTAGTCAGAACTGAGATTTCAGATTGTGGTTCACTAATGTCTTCATTACTTATTTTAATCTAAGTGCTCTTTTTTTCTGTGCACCGTTATCTAGCTCACTGTCAAAATTTCATACAGTCATACAGATCTAAAACACACTTTTTTTCTTAGCAATATGTTAGTACATTAGTGCTTGAAAACATACAGATTTCTTATCTCTGCCCTGGCATCCTCCAGTAAGTTATGCCCGTATCGTGGAAGAGCAGCGGGCGTAGATTTAGCGTTCATCTCTGAATCAGGCATTCTCATTCCTGAAATAATTAAGATGAAACATAGCTCATTAGTATTAGCTGAACATTGTCATATATGTATAGGTTGAAATAATGTTTAAAACAACTGTATATTAATAATAATAATTCAATTGGATACTACAGGATATATTTGACACCTTTGTTTATCTAAGTGTTGTTATAGAAACTAAATATCACAGAAACACTAAAGCACCTTAATCTTTACAGCGTATTGTAGTAGTAATGCTGCAAGGAATATCTGGGTGCAGCTCCTCTAGTTTTTATCATACCACTAAGATAAAGCATAGCTTTTTTCACAAATTTCCTGTCCAAATTTGGACAATAATAATAGGATCTAAGCACTTCCAATTATATTTGCTTCAAGCAACTCAGCCTGTCCGACACGGACCATGCAAAAATACATGAAATGTGTCAAAACTAAAATGACTTAATGTCACTTTTTGGAGACTAATATTTGAAATATACATTAGACTAGTTTGGGATGTCTAACACTCTGCAATGTGATGGCTCGGTTAAGCCAAAATTGCTTTGTGAAAATCAATTTGGCCGTACAGAACATATTGGCGGCATTAAGGTCAAACATATGAGGTCTGGCCAATGCTTGCTAGCCACAACCATGTAAATAGTTTAAAAATAAAACCATAAATATGACTATGGACTATATATGACTACCATATTAGTTTAAAAGCTCCCTTATACACATAATGTGGCATGCCATTGTAATAAAAAAAAAAAAAAAAGCTATTGCTGTCTGGCAGCTAACAAAAGCCCCACCCGTGGGCATTGGTTGGGACATTCAATTCAAATAATGAGGGGTGAACAGGTCGCAGTCCATCCACATGCCCGTACCTGTGGTTAACGGGTGGAAGCTCTAATATTGATAACAGGGGAGGGGGCCAAGAGTCCCCTCCAGCCCAACCCATGGGCAACAAGGGGGGCTCTTTCATAATCAATGATGGAAGGGTGGGCATGAAACTATTACACCTTGTCTCCCCTGCTTTCATTTTTTAATTGATGGTCCCACCATGGGGGCACAAGGGGTGGACAGTGATGCTTAAAGACGGTTACACAGGGAGTTATAGTTGCTAGTCATTTATTGCAGCAAATAATCACTGGCTGCTTGTTGTTTAGCAAACAAGCCCCCACTTGTGGCATGGTGAGTGAAGCATGGGGGAAGTATAAAACCTCTTTGTACTAATATGGGGATCATAGTGACCCCACAGACAGGTTTTAACTATTTGAACACTGGCTGCAAGTGCAACCAGTGAGCATACAGTTAACATTGAATCCGTTAACAACCACACAGCTCAGTCACGGGCAGTTTTGATAACTTCGGGATTAGGGCATGTGCAGGCTCATAATTCGTTTTTTCAGTCAAAAAGCCAATTGGCTCGAATTTGGCCAAATTATCATTCTGCAGAAACCGACTCTAGCAAATATAAAGATGAAACTATACATTGGTTTAACCTTTCTTGGGCCTTACCACAATTCCATCAACATAAACATGGACTTAAAAGTGAGGCCTATATATTTTTAAATCGGGAGAATAGGACAGGTTCGGTCTACACCTGTTTAAGCATACCTCATATTATTATTATTTTATTATTTATATAGCGCCAACAAATTCCGTAGCGCTGTGCAATGGGTGGACTAACAGACACATAACTGAGATCAGACCACTGGATGGACAGGAACAGAATGGGTTGAGGGCCCTGCTCGATGAGCTTACATGCTAGAGGGAGTGGGGTATAGTGAAACAAAGGGTTAAAGTCGGGGAATTACATAGTTTGTTAGAGAAGGGATATTGAGTGCTTGGTAGGTCATTTTTGACAGTTGCAGGAAAGGAGTCATGGGGTGGGGAATGAGAAACCTGCTGACAGTTTAATGGATACACTTTAATGAAGAAGTGAGTTTTCAAAGATTTTTTGAAGGAGTGGAGACTGGGTGAAAGTCTGATTGAGGAGGGAATGGAGTTCCACATAATAGGTGCAGCCCTGGAGAAGTCTTGAAGGCGAGCATCAGAGGTGGGGATCCGGGCAAACGATAGGCGCAGTTCTTGGGCTGAGCGCAGGGGTCTCGACAGGACATACTTGTGTATGAGGGAGGATAGGTATGTTGGAGCAGCATTATGTAGGGATTTGTAAGCAAGTGCCAGAATTTTGAATTGGGCCCTATATCTAACTGGAAGCCAATGCAGGGACTGACAGAGCGTGGAGGTGTGGGAGGTGCGACCGGACAGGAAAATAAGCCTCGCAGCCGCATTCATTATAGATTGCAGCGGTGCAAGCTGGGAACATGTAAGACCGGGGATTGCAGTAGTCAAGGCGAGAGAGAACAACAGCATGAACCAGTACCTTAGCCGCGTCCGGCGTTAGATATGGGCGGATGCGCGCTATGTTCTTGAGTTGGAAGTGACAGGATTTGGCTATTGATTGGACATGGGGAGTAAAAGAGAGATCAGAATCAAAAGGAACCCCTAGGCAGCAAGCCTGCGAGGTAGAAGTGATAGTAGCGCCGTTGACTTGGATAGAGACAGACACAGGAGTAGCAGCACTTGAGGGAGGAAAAACTAGAAGTTCTGTTTTGGACAGGTTGAGTTTAAGGAAGTGAGCAACCATCCAGTTGGAAATAGCAGAGAGGCAGTCAGAAACACGAGTCAAGGTGGGCGGAGAGAGATCAGGGGAGGACAGGTAGATTTGCGTGTCATCTGCATATAAATGATATTGGAAGCCAAAGGAGCTGATGAGTTTACCAAGGGAGGCACTATAGATAGAGAACAGTAGGGGGCCAAGGACAGGACCTTGGGGGATGCCGACAGAGAGGGGTTGGGGAGAAGAGCGCTGGGAGAGGTAGGAGAGAGCAGTATCCCATAGACCAAAGTTACGGAGAATGTGAAGAAGCTGTTGATGATCAACAGTGTCAAAAGTGTCAGAAAGATCAAGGAGGATTAGGATAGAGTATTGGCCACGAGATTTAGCAGCAATTAAATCGTTGGATACTTTGGTCACAGCAGTTTCAACAGAGTGACCAGCGCGGAATCCAGACTGAAGGGGCTCAAGCAGAGACATATGGAAAATATTTAATTCATGGAACTGGAATTCGTATCATGTGAAAGTATGTGTCATAACTGAGTCTCTGGTGTACTATTTAATTGTGAATACTATTGGATTGCTTGTTTATAAGAAAATTGGGACAACAGAAATGTCATTCATAAGAAAAGTAAATGGAAACTGATGAGTTAAAAATAAAATACACATAACTTTATAACAAGACAAGTTAGGTGTATAGGAACTTCACAACAAGACATGTTTTCCAGACAAGTTGGATGTAGAGAAACAAAAGCTAGTTAGGGCCAAGGTAAATGAGGATATACGCTAATTGCATATTCTTCTGTCTACACCAAGCCACTTGATAGGACTACTAGACTCCAACAATCCACCGGGCACATACTGAAAACTTTAGAACATTCACTTAGTTAGAATGTTCACTTAATATTTTTTCATTAGCTAAACTAATCTTTGGGAAGGGTGCAGAAAGAGCGTGACAGGCCAAAAGGTCAATCAATTCGGCATTTGATATCATACAAAGTAAAGTGTTATTATTTTATAAAAACAACGTAACACTTTTGAAGCATCCAAATCACAATGAAATTGCTGCAATAAAAGCATATACAAATTTATTTTCAAACTGACTTTAATACTCTCGTCAGTCACACACAGTGCATGCCGCTGCAGCAGAGATTATAAGATTTATTTATAATCTGTGAAAGGCATTTTAGATTCTTTAGGAATTAACATAATTATAGTGGGTCAAATAACTGTAATAAAAAGAGTTAAGATCAATCAACCTTTCTAACCCACTATTTTGATGAAGTAGGTAAACCAATAGTAACATTATTTATGTTCAAACGTTCAATATGAAATATAAAAAGGGACCAAATGCAAATAGAAAGACTTCAGAAAGCAGTAGTAAATGGAAATTACATAAGCATAACAAACATAAAGAAGAAATGTCGTTTTAAATTTTATAGTCATACTTACTTAGACTACATCAAATTATTTAACCTATTTGATGAACAAACCAGACTATGGGCAAAGCAATTTCTTAACAAACATGAAAGAAGTCCTTACTGTAGATGCCAGTAAAAAACAAATCACATACCCCTGCGAATATTCTCCTGTGCAATAACAGCTTCAGTCACTCTGCGCAAACCAGAATCAATTCGAGGCTGTACAAAGCTGTAGGGAGTATGTCTGTGGCCCTGCACTTGTTGTTGCTGCTTGGCTGCTATCAGGCGGTTCTGTAGGCCTTCCTTTTGCTTCTCCAACTCACGGACATTCTCCTGTAATTGTTCTATCATCTCTTCCAATTCAACATCCCTACCAGATCGTCTTGGAGCACTCGACCCTTGCTCAGCTTTCTTCTTGTCTTGTACCAGCCTGATCAACTTTGTAGCCATCCTAAGAAAAGTATTGTAGCAGAAGATTATATTTTTTATTTATTTATTTTTATATTAAAAAAAACAAAAAAAAACTACATTCATATTTAGCAGGTTAAGGATTGATTACAGTGTAGGCTCTGCACAGGACTTACAGAAATAACAATATGGAGATGATGAGTAATGATGATGTAGTAAGCTAGCACTAGCACAGTGTTTTTCCTACAGAGGTCCATAATAGCACCAAAAGGGTTTTTAATATGAAAACTGTGCGGACTCTATACATAGATAGATTAGCAAGGGCCAGGATAATATAGCATCTAGGGAAAGGTGGAATCGATTCTAAACATTTCAAAGCTTTTTTTTTGGTATGAAGTTATGATCTACATGTGGTCAAAGAATGCATAATTTTCCAGTTTTATAAACTAAGTGTGCAACTCCTTGATAAAAGGGGATTTCACATTTTAAAAGAGGTGTGCTCCTGTTACCATACTGGAGCACCAGTGTATGCATAGCTACGTGCAGTCATTGTTTACACAGCAAATCTATGGAAGAGCAGGAGCAATCCTTATAACGTTCTCATAAGGCCCAAAAATCCTTGAGCCCTAAATATGCTGCTGGTTATTTGTGCTACAATAGCTTGCTTAATGTAGGTAAACATTTAACATTTTGCGGCTATAATTCAAAAATGCTGCACCCTTCATGAAACCACAAGACCACTCCTTCTCTCCAATTAACACAAAGATGAAAAGGAATGTGAAAGTCAGCAAGAAGGAGCATTCTGCTAAAGCTTCCAGTACAGAGTGAAATAATGCTTTGCAGATTTTGATAGAACTATTACTGCCTGTGAAAGGGTCCTTTGAAGATAATTGAAACCACTGGGTAGCAATCTGCTTTATAGCACTGACAAATAACAGTTTCCTAAGGCTTATCATTTAAGTGTGGTAAAAGAGAGAGAAAAAAGGATGCATATTTACTCCATATGTACAGAAAGTTTCATTGTTACAGCATGCCTAGCGTTATAGGACAGGCTGCGTGTTAAAGGACAAACTTGTACAATATGGACACAATGGGCTATGCCTGTAATTTTCAAATACTTTGTAGACCACAAAGAGGTTGCTCATAAACAAGAGTGTTAGAAGGATTTGGGGTATTTCCACTTTTTGTGTGAAGTGTAAACGGAGATTATAATGAAATGAAAACCAGATTTGAAATCTTAAATGTCTAAAGGCGACAGAGTTTCTTTAGCTCTAGTAAACTTGTGGGTGCATTCTGCGTATAAGCTACAAACGATCAACCACCTCTATCTATCGGAAAAATAAACTGTTATTGGTAGGGACATCAAGAAATTAAACAAAGATGTGTGTGTGATTTGTTACTTGGCGGTCATTTATTTACAGATTACACCGTGCACACAACTGGCTCTAGCTTAAAAAAGAAATCAGTCACATATGCAAAGCAGTCACAAGCATGTTCTGTTTGTAGTCAGCTAATGCTGCCAAAATCACTTTTACACACTAAATTATATAAGCATTTTTTCCTGTTCATTTGCTTCAAGTTTTAGTGGCATAGCGATTTTTCCTTGATTATTCAAGCATATATAAAGCAACTATAACCTACATGCATTATTTAAGAGCCCAAAGTTACGAATAAATCTTCTGTAATAATGAAGTAAACAGAATAAAATATATAATATTTGTAATAGATAATCACTTGATATGACTAAAACATTTTCTGTGTTCTTTATCAGCAGAAGGGTTTGAAAACCTGAAAGAAATCTGTAAATATAGTATTCTGTATATTTTGAACCTGACCGCATATAACGTTAGAGTGGGGTAAAAAATAATTCTCTCAGACACACGATTGGCTCACAGTTACAGACAGACAAGTTAAGTTTAAAAGCGTATTACAGCGATTTGATTTTCACAACCAACATTTCTGTAACTGTAGAAACATCTCCCAGTGTAGAATTAACCAACCATAAATCAGCTTTCTGGTTTAATGTAATATTAGTCAAGAGCAATACTGCACAGTTGAAAGATACAAGATTTACATGTGTGGAATTCTTGAGCAATTCTCCATCCTGCTACGAGTACAAAAAGAATAGGAGATGGCCAACCAAGAAAAAGGGCCATCATATGGACAGCTGGTGTTTTTATCTCTCACATAAATGGGAACACACCTTAAAATTATATATAACAGTATGAACTGGATGTTGAAATGTATAAGTAAGCACAACAGATATTAGTAATGTCCAATGACTTATGAAAACCAAAATGTCCACTGTTGTGATAACAGAGGACATCAACATGTAATGGGCAATATTTCAACAACTGGTTAGATCAAAAGGTAGTGAAATAAATCAATAAAAATGGACAGTAAGAAATAGTAATGCAAAACAATAAAATGATGTTATATAGCAGTATCATCAATCATGTGATTGTGAGATTATTTAAGCATGGTACAGCATTAGTTTCAAATTCCAGTCAATGCTTGATTTAGGACTGGACTATCATGCTGCAACCACTGATGATAGTTTAAAGTGTATTGTTAAGAATAACAGTACAGTAGATCTGTGTTTGGTTAACACGATGTAAGAGTATACAGAGGCGGCTCTAGACTTTGCAAGGCCTTAGGCGAAAGTCAAACATGAGGCCCCCCATTTACACCATTAGTGAAAAAAATTGCCGCAACTCCCTATGCCGCTGCGTTGTGAGCACTTACTGTAGATATGACATAAATTGCTAATCATTTGTATACGATTGCTGGGTATGGTTGTATAGCCTGACATTTCCCCACATATTCTAAATTCCTTAACATGTATATTATCATATATGTGTTTCCCTATGTATTATGTATGTATGTATGTGTATGTATGTATATATATATATATATATATTGCTTGCAACTTTATCTTTGCATTGCCCATATCATACCACAACCACACTGCAGACACACGCACACATTTAAACACTAATACACAAATACATATACACACTGATACATGCACATGCATTTACACACACACACACACACACACACACACACACACACACACACACACATACACACATAAACACACTGATGCACACATATTGACTAATACAGACATACAGTCACAATGTGTTTATCTGGCTGTGTGTATTTCTAAATGTGTCTGTCATTGTCTATCTGTGTATGTGCCTGAGAGTGCGTCTGACAGTGAGTACCCTTGTATGTGAATGTATGTTTCTGTGAGCATGTGTATGTTTGTCTAGGACCGTATGTGTGTGTGTGGTAGCTGCTTGCGGTATTTTTTGTATATGGACTGTGGCCTTTGTGCATTTTGTCTGTGGGGAATGGTGACAGGGTGTGTGGAGGGAGGTGACAGGGTGTTGAAAGGGGAGACTGTGTGTGTGAGTGGAGGGGATGACAGAGTGTGAAATGACGTGAAAGAGAGTGAAGGGGGCTGACAGAGTGTGGAGACGTGTGACAGAGTGTGGAAGGGGGTGACAGATTGTGGAAGGGATTAACAGAGTGTGAAAGGGGGTGACAGATCGCTGAGGGAGGGATGGGGTGACAGAGTTAGGGGGTGGCAGAGTGAAGGGTAGGCAGGTGGCTGAGGGAGGGGTTGACAGGTGGCAGTGTCAGAGAGGGAGAGGGTGACAGGGGTCAGAGTGAGGGTAGGAGGGGGTGACAGGGGGCTTTGCGATGGGGTGACAGAGAGGGAAGGTGGGGTGACAGGGGACAGAGTGAGGGAAGGTGGGGGTGACAGGGGACAGAGTGAGGGAAGGAGGTGGTGACAGGTGTTAGAATTAGGGTAAAGGGGGTGGCAGGTGGCAGAGTGAGGGCCACAGTGAGGTGGTGACAGTTGTCAGTGAGGGAGGGGCTCACAGGGGGCAGAGTGAGGGGGTGACAGAGGGCAGAGTCAGGGAGGGAGGGGGTGACAGCGGGCTTAGTGAGAGGATGACAGCGGGCTTAGAGGGGTGACAGTGGGCTTGGTGAGGGGGCGACAGGGGACTTGGTGAGGGGGCGACAGGGGCTTGGTGGGGGGTGACAGGGAAGTTAGTGATGGTGACAGGGGGCTTAGTGAGGGGTGACAGGGGGCTTAGGTAGGGGGTGACAGGGGACTTAGTGAGGGGTGACAGGGGGCTTGGTGAGGGGTGACAGGGGGCTTAGGTAGGGGGTGACAGGGGACTTAGTGATGGGTGACAGGGGGCTTGGTGAGGGGTGACAGGGGGCTTAGGTAGGGGGTGACAGGGGACTTAGTGATGGGTGACAGGGGACTTAGGGGGTGAGGACTTGGTGAGGGGTGACAGAAGACTTGGGGGTGAGGGGTGACAGGGGACTTGGTGATGGGTGACAGGGGACTTAGTGAGGGACTTAGTGATGGGTGACAGGGGACTTAGGGGTGACAGGGGACTTGGTGAGGGGTGACAGGGGACTTAGAGGTGACAGGGGACTTAGTTAGAGGATGACAGGGGGCTTAGGTAGAGGGTGACAGGGGACTTAGGGGTGACAGGGGACTTTGAGGGGTGACAGGGGGCTGAGGGGTGACAGGGGGCTGAAGGGGTGACAGGGAACTTGGGGGTGACAGGGGACTTGGGGGTGACAGGGGCCTTAGTGCGGGAGGGGTAATTACCTTTGCAGGTGTCCCTGGTGGTCCAGTGTCCTGGCTCCCTGGTGGTCCGGTGGGCCTCCTATCCGGTCTGCAGCTCCGCCGGGGGTGAGCTGCAGACCACGTGATAGGAGTCTCGCGATCTCCAGGAGTCAGAGCGTTGCCGTGGTAACCCGCGGCAACGCTCTGATTGGCTGGGGATCGTGAGGCACTTCAGTCTGCAGCTCACACCCGGAGGAGCTGCAGACTGAAGGCTGGCTCTCCGGGCGGACTGAGGGGGCCTCGCACCCGGCGGCATAAAGGGCAAGTCGCCGGGTTCCCCCTGATGTCGGATCCTCGGTCATGGACCGAGGACCCGACATGTCAGTCTGCCCTTGGGCGATTTAGGCGGCCGCGAGGCCCCAGCCAGCGCGAGGCCTTAGGCGGCCGCCTAAATCGCCTAATTAGAGAGCCGCCTCTGAGAGTATATATTCAGTCTCTGGCAATCCATGTATTCTACTGCTTTGCCACTAATGTTGTGTAGTAATCGCTTGACAGCCTTAAATCTAAAACAATTGTACACTTTACAAGCAATGTACTTCTACTAACAATAGATTATCACTTCAGTTATTAAAAACATGTACAGCATGGATTAGCTCTTTAAATCTTCCTGCGAATTACATTATAAACTCTATCAGCCTGAGAAGGACTAAGACTTCACTTTGACCCAAATAAAGCACATTATTACTATACTGAAATTGATTTTCCATGTTTTATTCTGTCAGTAAGGTGAAGTCCTAATCCAAGGATAGCTCTGAATGTTCTTTTAACATATTTAATAATATGTTCCCTTAATAATTACACAAATATTTCTGCACCTTTATTTTTATCTATGTACACTATGTACACAGTATTTTTGTAAAGAATGTCCTCTCTAAGTATATAGAAACAAACACTGACACCAACGTAACTCACATCAATTATTTTGAACAACACGCCAATTAATCACATTTAGGAGTACACAAAACATGTAACAAGTAATTGAAAGCAATGTCTCCACCTTTTGATTTTATCCTCTTGTTTTCGTACATGCTGTTTAAGCAGAAAGTTTTCATCGTGTATGCGTAAATATCTGTCTTCCAAATCTTCTCGAGTGATTCGGGATACTGACTGCCGGGCCTTGACACTTTTTGAAGTTGAAGGCTCTATCAATGAATATATATTTTAAAAATATGATATTTTATGGATTACCTAAAACTTTCACACATAATACAGGTATAACATTATAAAAAAAAACATATAATCGTAAAATATTTTTTATGGATAAATTATGCTCCACATGTTAAGACCAATAAAAACAAGTAACAGCTTGTAAGTTGAAATATAAAGCCACGCAAAATGAATTGACAAATACACAAAAATGAATACATAAAGTGTATTAGGTACACATAGAGAATGGGATGCTAACCTGTTTCATGCATAACGGGCACTTCCTCTAAAATCTCCCTATGCCCCCCTATTTTTACCCCAAATCAAAACAAATCTATCTTAAACATAGAATACCTTTCCCCATGTGACAAGTTGGACATTTACCTCTAGTACTATATTTTTTTTCCCCTACCATTCTGAATTTTTGCTTGTTGTCCCCTTCACTCTATCTCCACTTATGTTCTTCATGGTTTCCCAACCCTTTTCTTCAAAGCATTTAGTTTTGAGTCCTACATGACAAAACCCACCCTATTCCTGACATATGTTTTCACTGTAATATTAAAGGTAATTTAAAAGTCCACAAAAGTCTGAAGCCTAACAAAATGTAAATAAAACGCAAAAGTGTTCAATGTCTTTTCTTAGAATTGATGTCGTCAAAGCCTGAATAAGGGAAATACAAAGAATAGGATAATACTACAGTGAGGGAAAAAAAATATTTGATCCCCTGCTGATTTTGAACATTTGTCCACTGACTAAGAAATGACGAGTCTATAATTTTAATGGTAGGTGTATTTTAACAGTGAGAAACAGAATAACAAAAAAAAAAAATGCATGTCAAAATAGTTATAAATTGATTTGCATGTCAATGAGTGAAATAAGTATTTAATCCCCTATCAATCCAATCAGCAAGATTTCTGTCTCCCAGGTGTCTTTTATACAGGTAACGAGCTGAGATTAGGAGCACTCTCTTAAAGGAAGTGCTCCTACTCTCAGCTCATTACTTGTATAATAGACACCTGTCCACAGAAGTAATCAATCAATCCAAACTCTCCACCATGGCCAAGACTAAAGAGCTGTCCAAGGATGTCAGGGACAGGATTGTAGACCTACACAAGGCTGGAATGGGCTACAAGATCATCACCAAATGGCTTGGTGAGAAGGTGACAACAGTTGGTGTGATTATTTGCAAATGGAAGAAACACAAAATAACTGTCAGTCTCCATCTGTCTGGTGCTCCATGCAAGATATCACCTCATGGCATTTCAATGAACATGAGAACAGTGAGGGATCAGCCCAGAACTACACGGGAGGATCTTGTTAATGATTTCAAGGCAGCTGGGACCATAGTCACCAAAAAAACAATTGGTAACACACTACGCCGTGAAGGACTGAAATCCTGCAGCGCCTGCAAGGTCCCCCTGTTCAAGAAAGCACATGTACAGGCCTGTCTGAAGTTTGCCAATGAACATATGTATGATTCATAGGAGAACTGGGTGAAAGTGTTGTGCTCAGAGGAGACCAAATTCGAGCTCTTTGGCATCAGCTCAATTCACCAAGTTTGGAGGAGGAGGAATGCGGCTTATGACATCAAGAACACCATCCCCACCGTGAAACATGGAGGGTGTTTTTCTGCTAAGGGGACAGGACAACTGCACCGCATCAAAGTGACAATGGACGGAGCCATGTACAGTCAAATCTTGGGTGAGAACCTCCTTCCTTCAGCCAGGGCATTGAAAATAGGTTGTGGATGGGTATTCCAGCACGACAATGACCCAAAACACACAGCCAAGGCAACAAAGAATTGGCTCAAGAAGAAGCACATTAAGGTCCTGGAGTGGCCTAGCCAGTCTCCAGACCTTAATTCCATAGAAAATGTGTGGAGGGAGCTGAAGGTTCGAACTGCCAAATGTCAGCCTCAAAACCTTAATGACTTAGAGAGGATCTGCAAAGAGGAGTGGGACAAAAGCCCTCCTGAGACGTGTGCAAACCTAGTGGCCAACTACAAGAAACGTCTGACCTCTGTGATTGCCAACAAGGGTTTTGCCACCAAATACTAAGTCGAAGGGGTCAAATACTTTTTTCACTCATTGACATGAAAATCAAAGTACTAAGTCGAAGGGGTCAAATACTTATTTCACTCAGTGAAATGCAAATCAATTTATAACTTTTTTGAAATGCGTTTTTCTGGATTTATTTTTGGTTATTCTGTCTCTCACTGTTAAAATACACCTACCATTAAAATTATATACTGATCATTTCTTTGTCAGCAGACAAACGTTCAAAATCATGCCTGGTAACATTACTGATCCAATGTACCAACGATCTCTCTTATTTCATGAATGTAATATCTGTATTTCTAATCTGAATTCTACAATGGCAAACATTGTTTTACAAAACAGAACAAAGTCTCATATCAGCACTTGCAATTATGCTTACTAAATTTAGAAGTTGTGCACATCAGGCTGACAATCCCCATTGGTGGGAAGCTCTGCCACTTTCCACTGGCATGTACCTTCAAGGCCACCAACCCATTTCTGACTTTGCATTTCCTTATGTTGGGTGGCATGTAAATGTATCTACTTTATTAACATATTATTGTTGAACAGACCGCTATTCAAGTTACTAAAATTGTTGATGGTACTACATAACATGTCTTAATCAACTTGATTGTGTGCCTTATCGAAAAAGGAAAAAACATATATAAATACAGATTTGCGTTATGTAAAGGGAAACTTAAAGCTAAATCGCCCGACCGATGTCCTTATATAGATAACACATTAAAGCCAAGTCCTGCCCCCCTAAATAATAATCATTAAAAAAAAAAAAAAAACATACTAACTATCACTTACTCAACTTTTGTACAAACAAAGAGCTAACAAAGCGTTACCACCTGGTAATGCTATTTCATTTCATTTATAGATTCTTCCACTTTAATATATATGCGTTGCTGGGTAAACCCAGGTATGCAATAAATTAACTCTTGCAGAGCAGTATATGCATTGCATGCGTGCATAGAGCACTGCTGCAGAAAATGCAGAGTATGGTGTGAGTGTATAGCATTGCTCCATTAGAAGCCCAAGTGCACAGTCACATCCTGAGGCATCATGTGAGGAAAACGTTGTGAGAAGCCTGTGTTTGGACTGTGTGAGGACCCCTACTGAAGTCAGATGGAGGAGGAAGATCAGCACTGAAAGATTCACCTGTTGCTGGATTACAGGTAAATTTAATTTAATTTTTTAATTTTCAAGGGGGGTGCTATTACTAATGCCCAGTAAGGCATTGTGTGCCAAAAATGTCAAACTGAGGCAAAGGGTTGGAGTAACCCTTTAAAGCATTATATAGATAATGCAATAAAAAATGCAAGATATAAAAATAAACATTACTTAGCTTTAAAGTTCCCTGGAGATGCTGGTAGTTTCAGGCAGATCTGCCACTTACCAGGAAGAGACATTCAATCCAGAGCAATCTTCTTCTGTTCTGTGAATTCTCTCTAGTCCCATTATCACCTGTCTTTAAAAGCTTTATGGGATAAGTTACATTCAACCTTACGATGAGTGCAACTACTCAATAAACCGATAGTAGTCATACTAGAACTGCACTCAGTTAAAGCTTAGTCCTGTTTCCCATTTTGTGAACCAGGCTACATGTACTGATCGGTAGAGCTGTGGTTCATGGCTTAGGCTCTCTCTCCTGGGAAAAAAGAGAACTCCAAACTTTGTGTGCATTATGAACAATCAGCAAGCACAAATTAATAAAAATTGACATCAGGCACCCAGAATTGAGCCTGACTGAAAGAGGGGGCAGTTTGAGATTTGCAGTAATCTCTACAAAAAGTTCTGGTTTAGAACTTCAGTACGGAATGAATGCAAAGTACTCTCTGCACTATCAACTCTGTAGCTCTACAAAGTTGTGATAGTGCATAGAGTGACCTTTAAATGTAAATTCTGTCACAAAGATTAAAGAGAATTTATACAAAAAAGACAAATAATAAGGTGAGGTGGGTGGTGCTAGGTAAATACACTGTCAGACCTTGCGTTATTCCAATTCCTGTAAGACTTGGTCCAAGGTCTTTTACTGGTAGATCTGCAGCAGTCTCGTCCAAAGGAGTAGCCATTGCTGTAAAACAAATGGAAAATTCTATTAAATTGCACATATAAGTATATCACTCTTTAGTTCCTAGTGTTTCAGGGTAAACACCAGTAGTAACTTAATAAAACCAGACTCTTTATAAAAAAAATAAAAAATAATATTAAACAAAAAAAAAACAAAAAAAAAAACTCCTTTTGAGGAACATCAAGGTAGGATATCAAAATGATTCGGAATGTAGCAATGCAAACTATGAAGTTACACTTAGCAGGTAACTGTGACAAATGAACAATCGTATTGTACATTTCTGACCAAAATAAACACATTTGAACAAAAATAAAAAATCCATTTAATATTCTAAATTGACTTTTTTTTGTGTAAAATGTTCAATTTCCATGTCAACTAGCCTCAATTCCAGGTTTTGAAAAATAAAAAATTACCCCAAGAACCAAACCATGTAGTAGCAGAAAATAAAATGCCATAATACATGTCATAAATAGCTCAATATGTTACACAAGCACAAAGTATAGGCATGGGAATCATCATGTCAATAAGTATTCTGGATTACATGCAGCTATCAGAATTGAAACACTAGAGAAACTCTTAAAGTTGTTTACTCACATTTATAAGGAAATCTATGGATGTACATTTTACGAAGACCAAGACACGTCTTATGACTGTAAAGTCCATTACAGGTAGAGGCATGTGTCAGTTTATCAGAAATACGTAGATTGCCAGACTTCAGATTCCATGGTATGAGATGGAGCATCATACTATCATGTCCTGCTCCTCCAAACCTAGAACTACCTATTACTATGGCTATCCCTTTTAACTGCCCTACACAGGAAACATTGCAAAATCACATTTTGTCGCTAAATACTTTTATATAATTTTATATTAAATGTAATAAAGAGGTAATCTAAACAGTTTATAGAATTACGCAATGCACCATGACAACTTAAGTGTTTTTAAATGGTTTTGTGCAAAAAGTCTGTATGTGGAATGTTTATGTATGAAATGCTGCACCACACAGCTTCCTCTATGATGCCAGCACACTCTATAGCCAGTGCTGGCATTGTCGGCTAGAGAACTACCATAGCAATCACAGCACATGCGCAGTGGTTGCTCTGTGTGGAGAGCAGAAGAACCAGCTGTGGGTGGTATTTTTACTCACTTTTGGAGGTCTTTGCACATTTAGCAAAAAAACATTTAAGGCTTGGGGTGTATTGGAGGGTAGATATGCCATAGGCTCCATCTTCTTTATTAAACTCCTGAAGCTTCATCTTGCAAAAATTCTCACACATATATGGGAATCCAAAACTGATGTCTAAAAACTGATGTCTATGCAAAATCCTGCAAGTAGCAGTTGGGGGAAGTGACAAAACATGTTGGCAAAAGTTTCACCTTTCCTCAAGTTTTGTCAACTTCAGACTTTACCATAAGACCAAGTAGAACCCTACTTTGTCTTATAATATATTTTGACGGCATTGTATTCTCAATGGAATTCTAAAACACTCAATACGAGTAACTTAAAAAGATTCTATTTTTATGAAATACCCAGAACGTTTGGAAAGGTGATAGGACTGCATTTACACTTATGATTATAACTAGTCTGATTATATCAGTATTTATGATAGACTATAAAAGAGTAAATATTTGTATTATGTTATAATATACTCACGTGTGGCTATATTAGTCTGTGAAACACAACTACTGGTATTGGCGCAAACAGCAGAACTACAAATATTCTTGCATATTTTGTCTTAATATTGTTTCTCTTGCTAACACATAAACGTCAAGGACATACTTCAGGGATAGGCAACTGTCAGCACTCCAGATACTGTGGACTACATCTCCCCTGAAACTTTGCCAGCGTTATGGGTGTAAAAACATTTTTGGGAGATGTAGCCCAGAACATCTGGAGTGGAGGGTGAAGGTTGCATATCACTGACATATTTCATAAGCAATAGAGGCAAACATTTGGTACCCCTCGTTTTATGGACACTCCCCATAATGTTCACTCAGCCAAAGAATCAACCATACTGGCTTGGCATAATGGGAGCTGCAGTGCATATAGAAACATATCAAGTGGAGTTCCAAAATAAATGGTAACCACCCTCCCAATTTACTTAGAATTACAACTCCCATGATCCCTTGCCAGATGGGGGGGAAGAGGGGGATGTCTACCTTTAGTTACAGTGTTGTAAATATTCAATTGATAATATGGACATCAGATCACAGAGAAAACGTATGCATGCCGCAGTCTCTGAAAATATTCAAAATAATAAAATACAAGAATCAATATTTATATATTTTCTATAAAGGAAGGTTAACGTATGGGAAAGTAAAACATTCTAACCTAAAGATTCGATCATTCCCCAGGCCTTCTTCTCCTGCACCGCGTCGGCCTGCTCGGCACCCAGCAACGGTTGCTAACGACCAAAAGCCACCCTGACGCAATTTCCTGGCCGCTTGCAAGTTGTGCCGCTAGGTATGACGGGAGACGTAGTCCGCCTGTATGAATCGCTGAATGACGTCAAGACAGAGTGCAGTGTTCTCACGGGACTTGTAGTTCAACGCGTGCTCTTTTCCGTAGAAGATAATTGCGTTTTAACTACAAGTCCCTGCGTACAAGCATATGATGGAAGAAGGAAAACAAGGAGTCATGATGAAACGCATTGCACACGAGGAGGGAGAGAAAGAAGCTAAGGTATAGGAAGCTAGCTTTGACAATGTGTCAGTGGTACTAGCAATTAAGTTCTATTATACACGTATGGAATGGAGAAAAATAAACTCAGTGCTTGCTTGTTTAATGTTGTCTTTTGTTAGGGAACACTGCATTATTACTATTAATTACATATGGTGACAATGCCTCACATTTATGAAGGAACACGTGTGAAGGGGTGGGTATTCTCTAAAACCTGAATTGTATAGAATAGGAATGAAGATTGCAAAATGTAATAAAATTTTTAAAAAATCAGAAAAAAACCCTCTACATCTGGAATAGCACAGCTTGATTATTTCACCTCACTGTTGGAGAAAAGGGAATGTAAAGAACATTCCCACAGATTATCTTGCGCATGGCGTTGTGATGTCATTGGCATCTTGATGGACATCTTGCAAGTAGATACCTGTTTCAGTTAGCTGTTATGACTGGTAGCTAATGTATAAAAACAGAATGCGGAAACATCTTGAAAGTTTAAGATGAATTTTCACATCATCAGTTTTAGTGCAACTTTATAGCTAGATTTAAAAAAAAAAAATAGCTATAGATTAATCTAAAATTTGTGCTAACGTGTTAATAATTCTTCATCTGTTTTATTTTCCATTTACATGCTTGGCCATGCAAGGCCCGACAGAATTATTATATGCACATGCATGGCACTGCTGGAGGAAATGCTGAAAACACCTGCAAGCATGGCATTTCACCCGAAAGTGTCTGAGGTATCGAGGGATTGCAAAGTCACTGCAACATGAAAGTGCAGTGGAGGACTATTCTGCAAGTGACAGAAATTATTTTGTCATAAGACAGAGAATTCCCCAATTGATTCAGTTCCAAAGCATTTAGAACAAAAAAAAAAAAAAAACCCCTCTGGATTTGTACGGGACAGCAAGCCTCCCAATCATCACGATTTCTGGGTCAGTCACGATTTTAGGGTACTGTCCTGACTTTGTTCCCTGGTGTTCTGCTTTTTGGGACACCTGTGGTTTCCAGAAAGTGTAGCATGAATACATCATTAGATACATGATGTATTCATGTATCTAAGGACCATGCAAAGAGCAATGAAACAATGCTGGCTTGTATTATTGACAGGCAGCCTGGCCTGCATTCCTCTCCAATATGATCTGACAGCCACTAGAGACTAATTTAGTGAGAGTAGTTTATTTTATTCAGTCAAATGCTGCTCATATAGACCATGTGATTGGTGCAGAGCAGTGTTTTGTCGTCCATGCACGCTAGCCTCCCAATGCTTCCTTATGGAAAAACATTAGATTGGCTGAGATCATCAAGATGGATGATCTCGGCTAGAGAGTCTGCGGTGAGACCAGCGTGGCAAGAGAATAAAGTAAGTAAAACTTATTTTTAAATCCTCACGGGGGAAGGGGGGAGTTGTATTCCTAACGCTATAGTGTTCCTAACGCTATAGTGTTATAGTTTAACAGAGCAGGAAATAAGAATGTCTCAGTTAAACACAGTCCAATAAGAGATGACACTGCTACGTGTTTAGGAAGACTCGGAGTCATAGTTAGGGAGGTGTGGCTAAGGCTGAATACACTAAGTGATTTAAAGGGACACTATAGTCACCAGAACAACTACAGCGTCGCAGATTTGCCTCTAGCGGCTGTCAGGAAGACAGCCACTAGAGGTTGGATTAACCTTGCTATGTAAACATAGCAGTTTCTCTGAAACTGCTATATTTACATCTGAAGGGTTTAAACCTGAGGGACCTGGCACCCAGACCACTTCATTGAGCTAAAGTGGTCTGGGTGACTATAGTGTACCTTTAACTCCCATATGGAAGATAATTTAGCAATGAGATTTCAGGCGCAGGATGCATACCCCAAAACACTTTATTAAGCTAAAGTAGTTTTACTGCTTAATGTCCATTTAACTTCTAGTTGTACAGAAAGGCATGCTTTAAAGCAGGCTTCCCCAAACTCCAGCCCTCCAGGTGTTGCTGAACTACAACTCCAATGATTCTCAGCCTATCTATTTCATTCATAGACTCATGGCAACATCTGGAGGGCCAGAGTTTGGGGAAGCCTGCTTTAAAGGAACACTAAGCACCATAACCACTACAGTGCCCTGTAGTGGGTATGGTGCTAGGAGTGCATAGCATTGTAAGTAGTCAGTCACTGAGCTGTAATGGAGGCAGAGTACAGTGCCTAAAATCGGGGGTTGCAGGGCACTCCGGCTGCATAACCACTGCCAGGAACCAACCAACGTTAGTTTTAGTACAATAATCATTAATCAAAGCAAACCTTTTATAAGATGCACTTAATACATATTTCAATATAAAGTCCACAGTCCATTTGAAACTTGCAAGCTAATCTGTTTATTGACTATTTACTAAAAAAATTTTTTTTTTGGAATGACAATTCTCACATTTACTTAAAGCCAAATCCTTGTGGAATTGTGTCCTCCCAACCGAATCGACACCGGTGTCTGGTTTAAAATTAGTGCTTTTCACATCCAAATTTTGCAATGCACAGATTTTAAATGGACACTGTAGATACTAGAACCATTTCATCTCTTTAAATCGGTTATGGTGTCTGGAGTCTCGTGGTACTGTCCCTTTATTCAGTGTTCAAGGAACAATATAGGGTCAGGAAAACAAACATTTGTGATCATATAGTGTTAAAACAACTATTTAGCATCCCTGGCCCCCCTTTAACTTCTGAAGCGGGACTGTGGTCGCTGGCTCTGCCCTCTTGGCTGACATCATCAGAATTGATCATCTCAGCCATTCACAATGCTTTCCTATACGCTGCCCTGGCCAATCAGCAACTCCTTATAGAGATGCATTGAATCAATGCATCTCTATGGGGAAAGTTCAGTGTTTCCATGCAGAGCGTGGAGACGCTGAGCGTCAGTGATGTACACTGTGTAGTACTGCTCCAGGAAGCACTTCTAGTCGCTGTCTGAGGAGTGGTCACCGCGGGTGTCCCTAGGCTGTAATGTAAAGCTTACAAAAAAAAGCCTGCATGGACTGACTATACTCACCAGAACAACTACTTTAAGCTGTTTTGACTATAGTGTCCCTTTAAATAATGTTTGAGCAGTTTAACACTTAATAATATTTCCTATAAGGTTTGCCACTCACAGCCAAGTCTCCATTGGAGGTATAGCTGAGGCAGAGATTACACACTTCCTTTTAGCTGAACTAATTCATACCAGCAATGGCAGTGTGACGAGTGGAAAGTTATCAGCTGACACCCTCAGCCAATCACAGTCGCTCATTGTTGCTCAGGCCTTCTCATTAGCCAAAGCTGCACAGAGAGGATTGCTACTGAGGACTCCCGTTAAGCATTAACAATGGTTTAAAGGTTACTGGTGGAACAATGACATCTGAGGACTTCAGACACTTTAAAAACTTTCATGAGATGAGGCAGTTACAGTTTCTCTACATAATTGGGACCATAAGCAACTGGTTGGGTGCACATTTGCAAATTATCGTTCAGTTGGTTTTATCGATATTAGTACTTATTTGCCCATTGGTAGTCAGCAGACAGAGTTAAAAAACTCAATGGCTCAAGAGTTAACCATGTGTCGGCTCACTAGCGCTTGCTCACTACTCACCACTATAAATAGCCCAACTATAGGAAGGTTGAAAGCCTCCCTTATGCTCCCACCCACCAATCCATTGGTGGCATGTCTAATGGTGAGCAGCCAGCTACTGCTGTAATTAAAAAAAAAAAAAAATCACCACTTGCCAGATATTGCTGCCCAACTAATAAAATTGCCTGGTGTGTATTTACATGGCACTACTCCTCTCCATGCCCCTACTGTAGGAACTGGATTGAGCCGTCACTGTCCTACCCTGGCCAGCTAGTGGAAGTTCTAACATAAAACATGATGGGACATGCTAACATCCCCCAAGCCTCTATCCATGGCCGATTTGAGGGATGTGGAATTTCTATCTCCCGACGCCTGGGACAAGTAGTTCAGGGCTCCAGGCATGTAGATATTATTGGCTTTTAGCACTGCCATGGGCTAGCAGCAGGGCTTTTTTAGTGGAGCTATGGATGATATGGGGCAGGGAGCATGTGGTCTGCACTGCCGGTAGGTACAGACCACAGTAATCGCTCCCTCACTGTCCAGAGTTCACTAATGTGATAGAGTGCAATCAGGGAATCCTGTGGGCTGCGGTCTTTCTCACTGAGTGCTGCACAGCGAGAGAGTGGTTACTGTTGTCTGCATCCACCTGAGGTGCAGACCATGTGCTCCCACACTCAACCACTAGAGACTTTAACCCCCAGTGGGCTTTGAGGGACCATAGCACACAGTATGTGTGGATATGGTGTGTGTTTGCTCTGTGTAATATCTGTAGAGGTGGTGTGTGTGCTCTGTCTTGCCCTCTCCTTCTCAGATTTGTGCCTGGAGGAGGGCAAAGCAGAGAACGCACATAGTTCGCCAGATCACTGCTGGCACAATAACCACTACAGTAAGCTGTAGTGCTAATGGCATTTATAGTTTTCCTTTAAGGTTGCAGGTTCAATTACTCTGTGATGAGGTTTGTTTTTTCTGCTCATTCAGTTCACGTCAGATCCACTCCAAATGATTGCAATTCCTGCATTGTGATTCTTTTTTAATATTTTCATAGTTTATTCAGCACTGTGAATACTTAACCTTTTGTTACATCCATTGTGTATAAAATATTATACCGAATGAAGTTCAGCACTTGTGCCATCACTTTTAATATTTAAAGGGAAACTATTGTGCCAGGAAAACAAACTCGTTTTCCTGGCACTAAAGCTTCCCCCTCTGTTAATAACCCCTACTGTCACTTACCTGGGTCCAGCGCCGATGTCCCTTGGTGCTGGCTCAGCTCCGCCTACTCTCCTCCCCCGCTGACATCAGCCGGCGGGTGAGACCTAATGCGCATGGGCAGCAATGGCTGCGCTCGCATTAGTATTTCCCCATAGGAAAGCATTATTCAATGTATAGCAATAGAGATTCTAGTGACGCTGGAGGTCCTCCTGCATAGCGTGAAGATGTCCAGCGTCGTTTAGGCAACCAAAAGTGTGTCTGATAGACAACCACTAGAGGAGGAGTTAATCCTAGCAGGTAATTATTGCAGTTTATAAAAACTGAAATAATTACATGCTCAGGGTTAAGGGTGATGGTAGTTTGCACCCAGACCACTTCAATGAGCCTTGTTTGACCACGATCTGCTTAAATCTACTTACTTTTCCATGGTTCTTGTTCATGACAGATTTTTCAGCTCAGTCTATTAAGTCCATTTGACCAAAGAATACTTTTAATAATAGGCAGATCTATGTGAAATGTAACTTTTTTGCAAAAAATGCCCTGAAACAATCTTACGATCAATATTACAAATATGCTTATAGTGAAAAATAATGGGAAAACTATCAGTGTCAGGTTTTAATGTAACATGAATGTGATGGAAAATCTTGCCCACTCTTCATTCTTGTCGGTCCACAATATATTATGGTTTAGTGAATAAACCACAAATGTTTCATATAAGGTGAATGTTGTCTACAGAAAAAAATGTTTCATATAAGGTGAATGTTGTCTACAGAAAAAAATGTTTCATATAAGGTGAATGTTGTCTACATAAAAAAAATGTTTCATAAATGGTGAATGTTGACTACAGAGTAACCAACATGTTAAGTTAATGCTCTGATTTCAGTTCTATTCAATTCTTTTACTAGCACAGCTATCCAGTTCAAAAATGCTGTCAGAGAAAGTTAATAGCAAAGCTGAATGTCTTGAATGGTCCCAGGGGTCCTTCAAAAGGAGCAGCAAAGATGTCAAAGAGTTAATTTCCTGAGAACATAAAAATAATTCTCATTGATGTGTGCTTGAGATATCCCCTGTGCAAATTGTATTTCCTTCTGACTGACACGTCTCTTTCTGTGTTCCTTGTCCCAATAACAGAGTCATATATAAACACTAATAATATTGCAGCTTTAATGCATTTGTGAAGTACGTTTTCCAGTCACCTTTACCCTCATCTAATCAGAGCAGTTACCTAGAGGCTACCATTTATCTCCTGCTTCCATTATAATTATTATTTGGAATTTGCAGCACTAAAGATATATATACTTCATGTGTGCAGGAGCCTATAACATTGAAACAAGTTATTGATCTGGACCCTGTGTGATTTCTCCTTGGCCTGCTGTCAATAACGTTTCAGCATCATGCTATACTGTGGTTGACCTCACAAATCTTTTTATTTTTCCTTGTTAATCCTTTTGGTGCTGAATAGAAAGTGTTAACCAGCAATTCAGCCTGCTTTCCAGTGAGCAGAGCATCATAAAAGAGGTGAATTAATGACCATTGCTTGGTAAGGGAGCGAAGCTTTGAAAAGAGCACCTATTTATACATCTTTAAATTGTAATGCTTTTTTTCCCCAGTCTTTACACAAGTTAATGTATTCATTGCTTTAAGGGGCCTTGATCCATAAAGCAGATTATGATTTGCTTGAGTGCCCAGAACTTTTATGTTCTGCCCAGTGGTTAATTCAACAGTGCTGCTCCATTACTCATTGCTCTGTTTACTTCAATTCCACAGTTTTGGTGAATGAACCTTGTATCAGATGTATCAAAAACACTTCTCTATGCGTTTGTGGAGATGTTCAAAAATCTGCATAAATATAATGCCTTTTATGATACTAATATTATTGAATAGGTTTAGTCAGGCACAGTACAACCTATTAGGACATTGATTAAGAGTTACATAAGCTTCAAATTATTATCATTACTATATTATTTTTGGCATTTATGAAGCTCCAACTTTTTACGCAGCACTTTACAGTATTATAAAAGAGGGGGAATTTAGCAATAAATTAATACTATACAACAAAACTGTTATTTATTTATTTTTTTACACGCTTGTTTGGCTATTTTTGTATCTATATTTACGGAGGTGATCAGTTGAAGGCAGTAATTTACAGTTTTGTTATATTTTTCTCTAGTATCCAAAATAAACGAGACACAACGACCTTTCAGGTCCCAAAATTGTTGGCTCTGCTGGATTAACACACTTATAATGTATACATGTCTGGTATAAAAAGTGAAGCACTTTGAAGCACAGACAAATACTTGTGAAATATCTTTCACGATTCTTTCAGCATTGTAAATATTTGCAATGTCTGTGAAACATTCAAAAAGAAGAGTTTATGAGAACAACTCCTCAAATAGCTTCAGTAAATCCCCACTCAGGTCTCATACAGGTTTTAGCCCAATAGTGCCATTACAGAGAACCTTAGCCAATCACTTATTAGACTGATCCCAAGTTCCCTCTGCACAAGAGATACAGCAATTGCAGATGATTGTACTAGTCTTCATTGGGCATCATCAGTGAGGTATAAATGATACCCCATTAGGCATAGTGAGTAATGTGTCCATATTGATTTAGGGAGTCCCTTGGCTTATAATTTCATTTCTTTTTTAGTCTGTAGTAAATCACACATTTATTTTATGAATGTTTTAGTTTAGATGAATCACCACAAAATTAAAGGTTTCTAAGAATGATCCCTTTTTTAAAAAAAAAAAAGGTTTAGAACTAGCTCAATTGGAGCTCACTGAGAGAACTAAGCCATTGCAACAGTACATTGTGTTTTTCACTTAGAAACATAGAAAGTTATATCAGTTCCTGACCACCATACCTCTCAACACTGACTGGTATTAATAGTAGATGTGCAAGAGACACCCAGAAAGAGACAGGCCCCAAGCAATTAAAAAAAAAAAAAAAAAGTTTGTCAGCCAGGCTAGAATGGGTACCTACTGATTCTCCTCACTCAGGGAAACACATGCATAGAGCACTGATAAAGTGGAATGCACTAAGTACAGTTTTAAACAGAACAATACCCTGGTGTCTTGATATATGAAGAAATAAAATAAATAAGGCAGAACAGAATGCCAAAACTGTAACTGTCCTATTAAACTTGGGACTTTAAGGCATGATTCACTGATACATTAAAATCACCTGATGACCAAAACAGCCTACATTTGAATATTATATATGATTCTTTAAGTTTGTTTTAAGAGGACACTGTATGCACCCAGACCACTTCAGCTCATTGAAGTGATCTGGGTACATTGTCCTTATTGCACTTAGTGCTGCAAAGTAAAACATTGCAGTTCCAGTGTGCTACATTGCAGCTCTAAGTCTGCCCTCAGTGGCTGTCTACCACACAGCCACTGGGGGTGGTTACGGAATCAAAATGGACCTTCGGTCCGTTATCTGTCGCTGAACGCCCTCAAGTTCTGAATGAGGACCTCCAGCGTCATATTTTCCCCATAGGGATCCTTAGATACATGTAGTGCCAGGAACACGGATTTGTTTTCCTGGCACTATAGGATCCCTTTAAAAGCTGCACTTCAACAAGTACAAGTATAAATAATACATACTAAACAGTGCTTTCATGAAAATGCCTGAAGGGAGCTATAATATTCACCAAAACAACTACATTAAACTGTAGTTGTTCTGGTGACTATAGTGTCCCTTTAACCCCTTAAGGACCAAACTTCTGGAATAAAAGGGAATCATGACATGTCACACATGTCATGTGTCCTTAAGAGGTTAAACATCTGTATCGACTCTGATAAAACCACCTCTCCAGGCAGGGAATTCCATATCCCTATAGTTCTTACTGTTAATATAACCTTTCCTTTGCCTTAGACTAAATATCCTTTCTTTCTGCCTAAATGCGTGACCTCATGTCCTATGTATAGCCATGTTTATGAATAGATTTCCAGATAATGGTTTGTACTGATCCCAAATATATTTGTATAATGTTATCATATCTCCTCTGAGGCGCTGTTTTTCCAAACTAAAGAGATTCAACTTTTTTAACTTTTCTTCGTAACTAAAATGCTCCATTCCTTTTATCAATTTTGTCATGTGTCTCTGCACTTTTTCTAGTGCCATGATATCCTTCTTTAGAACAGGCACCCAAAATTGCACAGCATATTCAAGGTGTGGTCTTGCCAGCGATTTATAAAGAGGCAAAATTATATTTTCATCTCGAGAATTTATGCCCCTATATATACTTGACAAAACCTTACAGGCCTTAGCAACTGCAAACTGACATTGCATATTGCTGCATAATTTGTTGTCTATAACAATTCCCAAATCCTTCTTGTGTGTAGTTAACCCTAGTTCACTACCATTTAGGGTGTAAATTGCTTGTGCATACTTAATCCCAAAGTGTATAACTTTGCATTTATTTACGTTAAATTTCATCTGCCATTTTAGTGCCCAGTCCCCCAATTTACCCAAATCCCTCTGCAGCAAAGCAGTATCCTGCTCACTTATTACTTAAAGGACCACTATAGGCACCCAGACCACTTCAGCTTAATGAAGTGGTCTGGGTGCCAGGTCCAGCTAGGGTTAACCCTTTTTTCTATAAACATAACAGTTTCAGAGAAACTGCTATGTTTATATTAGAGTTAATCCAGCCTCTAGTGGCTGTCTCATTGACAGCCGCTAGAGGCGCTTGCGTGCTTCTCACTGTGATTTTCACAGTGAGAAGACGCCAGCATCCATAGGAAAGCATTGTGAATGCTTTCCTATGAGACTGGCTGAATGCACGCGCGGCTCTTGCCGCGCATGCACATTCAGCCGAGGAGGAAGAGAGGAAGAGGAGAGCTCCCCACCTGGCGCTGGAGAAAGAGGTAAGTTTAACCCCTTCCTCACCCTAGAGCCCGGCGGAAGGGGGCCCTGAGGGTGGGGGCACCCTCAGGGCACTGTAGTGCAAGGAAAACGAGGTATGTTTTTCTGGCACTATAGTGGTCCTTTAATAAAGTTTTTGTCAGTATGAAAAATCAATTAATGCAATAGCGCAGTGATTAAGCAATTCAATCAATATATATTAGCAAAGGGGGCCCATGTTCTCTTTCAATGCAGTTATGAGAAGGAAGCTGGAAGAGGAATTTAGCAGTATAGTCATTATACTTTATGCATCCCTTTAAATATATAATAACCCTCTATTATTGTATAATAATTATGAGTGACACAAATAGCATAGGTGGTGCTAGAACACAGACATATCAAAACAGTCGATTGGCCTTAAGGTACAAAATATCCGTCTTCAGTAATGGGGTTAACTATTAGAGTCACAGAATTATAAAAGGACTGAGAAGACATATGTGCTGTTTGACTGGTTTTATGGTACGTTTCTCCTGTCATATAAAATATTGTAGTTCAGAAGTGAGCTAATGTGCCAGGAATGTAATTTTGCTTTGACACTGGTCACAGCTTTATTATGGTATCTGGAATCCTTAGTCACCTTAGGGGCAGAGGATTCTCATCTGACCTGTTAAAATGCACAATAAAGTGCCATCTGATTTACCCTTTGGTTGTGGGTAAATGACTTAGTCACTGAACAAGGAAGAAAATTTGCCCCAGGCATATTCACTGACAGTCTGTTGTAATAGCACATGCAGCAATTTCAAATGGTTGTGGGTTACTGTATGAGCAGGAGTTGCATGACATTCCACTTTCTGTTAAACAGAGAATAAAGTCATTCGTGGGAGATAACAGGGGATTATATAATTGCAAGGTTACATTGTCAGAAGTGAATCAATAACTTACAAAACTTAAATCCAAAGCTCTTGGACGATTCACCAATTCTAGCTGTCCATCAAATATGAAATGGCATCTTTATCAAATGATGCTATAAATTAATTCATCAAACATAGTTAATCCTCGGTCAGGTTAAAATTTAGAGGGGCCTGTCAAGGGGTGTTTCCAACACAGACACTAGAAATTGGGGTGTGCTTTTGCACCCTTTCGGATATAATGAGAATCCTTTTTCCTATTATTTTTTTTACCATAGAAATTACATAGAATGAAGACATATTTTTGTGTATCACATGGGTTTAGGTGGACTACAAATAGATGGGCACATAATGAAGAAGGTATATGAATGAATGGCATTCACTAATTCCAAACAATTCTGAGTACCATTCTGAGTGTCAAATAATTCTAAGTGCCAACTCCAAATTATTATTCCACTCTTAACAAAAGGCTCAGCAGGGCCTTTATTAGGAGTAGCAAAGGACGTATTCATTTTATGAAGAGTAAAATAGTATACCTTATGCTACAATGTCTTGTTCGAAGTATAGGTTTTTTTACCTCCCCCCCCCCCCTCATAAGCAGCAAATAAGTTAATTTACTTGGCTTTTATCCCATGCTGTGATACTCTCTTTGCATCTGGCTCACTTCTTTTGCTGAGATCATCAGTCTTGATGATCTCAACCAATCTAATGCTTTCCCCTGGGAAAGCATTAAGAGGCAAGTGCGCATGCTCAGCAAAATGCAACACTTCACCATCAGATGGTCTCTTTGAGACCGTATGATTGAAATGATAGAGTTGACGTGGTCTCGGTGCCTATAGTGTCCACTTAATTTCCAATGCATGTTTATTATTGAATCCTGCAGACCTATCCACTCCCCCCACAGTGATTCTAAAGTTATTTGAACATCTTTCAAGTCTTCAAAAATATGTTTACATTTTAATTTTTTGGTTGTTGAATTTATTTTATTTCAATGCTTCAGCCATGAGCTGTAATTTGCAGCTCTTGAATGTAGCATTGGAAAGTTAGATTTAATTAGCAATGTTTCCCACGAGTTGTGAGTGATCACTACCTTCCTAAACACTTAGAAACCAATGGCAATTTAAATATTTTATACTCCAGTCATTATTCTGTAACTTTTTACCAGTCTATCATATTAAATCATGAATTTGTCATGTTTTTGTACATTTAAAAGGACACTATATTCACCTGAACAACTTCAGCTTAATGGGGTTGTTCAGGTGAGCACAATAGCTCCCTGCAGCCCTTTTCATGTATACACTGTATTTTCTGAGATGGCCACCAGAGGGACTTCCGAGTAAACTGCTGCCTAATTCGCATTCATCATATTTGACATCAAACGTGCTATCAGGACACAGGAGGCATTGTGAACGCACCTCCTGTGTCCTGTAGTAACCCGGAGCCTGTCAGCTATCAGAGCCGACAGTGTGGGAGTTAAGGATCTCCTGCACACAGCGTGGGCTCAGGCTGAAGGCAGAAAGCATGAGACCGAGCAGGAGGGTCTACTAACTTCAAACATTAAGTAAACTTATTTTAAAAATAGAGTGCCTGAGCGGCGGGTGGGGGTCCTAAATGAAAATGTGTGGGGGGAGGGGAATCTATTGTCCTCCCCTCCACCCCAACCCCCACCCGTAAGTGGCGGGTGGGGGCCCTAAATAACAACAAGGGGGGACCTATTGTTCTCCCCCTCCTGGCCCCCACCCCTAAGCGGTGGGGGCTCTAAATGAAAATGGGGGGGAGACCTAGTGTTCTCTCTCCCGGCCCCCACCACTGAGGTCCCCCCTCCATTTTCATTTTGGGCCCCCACCCGCCGCTCATGGGTGGGTTCAATAGCCCCCAGTCGCGTGACTCGGGAGGGTTTTTTGTTTTTTTACAAGGGAGCAGCCACAGGCGGCTGAAAGATGCAGCCGCGGCACAAGTAGGATTCAAATGAAATTCCAATCGAACATAGTCCCGAATTGCCTCCTAACACGAATGGAGAAACTGTTCTCATTCTGTTAGGTCGAAATTCGGTAGTTTCGCCGGCGTTCTGTCTAATTTTCGCCGGCGTTGGAAACCTCCATAAGACAAAGTAGTCCCTACTTTGTCATATGTTTTAAAGAAGACTAGAGCAAACAGGAAAAAATGAAGAACAAATCCTGACAGAGGGAGAGAAGAGGGATCGATTAAAGAAAGGTTAAGTTCTGTATCCAGCTGGAGATTATATATATATATATGAGTGTGTGTGTGTGTGTGTAACTATACTTGCAAATTAGTTATACTTTATATTAGGAAAATTTAGAATACCTTTCTCTTTTTTTTTTTTCTAGAAATAATGAAAGATTTAATCTTGGTTGTTTCCCCTTGCAAATATATTGATTAAAACTCTTTTGTATCATCTTCAACCAACTATCTGGAATTTTAAGAGGGAGCCTTTGAAATAAATATAGCCATTTCAGTAATAGATATGCATTAATTATATTAGCTCTACCTATCCACGATACTTCCACTATTTTACAGTCTTTCAAGGTATAATTTCCATACAAGTTTGAATTTGTTTTGCTATGATCACTCCTAGATAGTTTGTAACTTTTTTAGACCATACAAAGCCATACTTGGATTTAATAGCATTTTTTAAAATCTCTGTTGTTAAATTACAGCGCATAATAATTGATTTCTCTGTTAATTTTAAAATTAGAAGCCTCAGAATATTCAGTAAACTCTACCATTAAATTTTCCAATTACTTAATTGGATCTGTTAGTGTGATTAATATATCATCTGCATATAGGTTTATTTTTGATTCTAGCGATTGTAATACAACTCCTTTAATATTTTTTATTTTCCCTAATCCTACATGCAAATGGTTCTAAATAAATTATATAGAGCAATGGGGAAAGTGGACACCATTGACGTGTTCCATTCAATAGTGGTATCCAGTCAGAACAGATGTTTTGTCCTACAACTCTTGCTGAAGGTGATTTTTTAAAGGGCCAGGTCATTATTCAAGAGTGAGATGGGCCTGTAATTTTCCATTTTAGTAGGACACTTGCCCTGCTTCAATATTGGTATTATATTGCCTCTTTGAATAGGACGATTTCAGTGAATATTGGAGTAACCTTTTAACCAGGGTCGCCATCAGAAATTGTGCTCCCTTAACATAGCTCAAGGTCTGGGCCCCCAGGTGCCCGCCTCCAAATCCCGCCCACAGGAATACACACACAGACACAAAAGGACACAGACAGACACACACACAGGAAGATACACACATACTAACAGACACAAATACTGAAACAGACATACACACATATAGACATACACAGATAGAGGTACACATACACACACATACTGACATATAGACACACACTGACGTACATACATACTCACATACATACAGACATACATACATACATACTGACAAACTGACATACATACTGACATACATACATAATGGCATACATACACATACACACACACACACAGATATATACTGACATATACACAGACATACAGACATACATACATACAGACATACAGAGATATATACATTGAGCTTTATGAACACTATTTTTTTGTTCCATTCATGCATGAAAATCTGCAACTACACTACCGGGTTTTATAAGAAAATGGAAATTTAATGAAAGGTCACAGAATGTAAGACATCAAAAGACCTTCAGGTTCCAATCTGAATTATTTCATTACCTGTAGCATGTTTTTTTTCTATGATAAATCTGTTTCATGCCTTTACAATGTACCTCATTTTGAGGTATGTCTACAATGAAGATATTTGAGGATATTTCTGGAGTCTGTTAGGCTTTTCTGTCTGCTTATTGTAACTCATCCACTGATCCTTGCCTACACTTTACTTGTACCACTAGGCTATTGAAATATTTACAGCATTTAGATTCAATTTAAAAATTTGAGTATTTGAATATAATGGGTTCCAGCCCCTTCTAGAAATGTGTTATATTTACATATCAGTATTTGTACAAAGCATGTGGACACTTAGTGATGTCAATTTAGAATTGAAACAGACCAGAGGAAATTCATTTACAATTGGATTAGATCAAAGGCTTGAGATGTCCTAAATCTCTATATTACCATTGTATTTTCCGAAGTATAATTTATTGTGTAATTTTAGGAGCTCATTGCTATTGTAAGTAATGCTACCTAATCTGGAACAGATTAAGAGTTATCAATCCAAGTGCTAATGTTATTGCATAGCACTTGATGCCCTTCCCTTAACTCCTTAAAGGGACATTGTAGGCACCCAGACCACTTCATCTCATTGAAGAGTGGTCTGGGTGGAATATCCCTGTTGCCTTAAGGATGGAGGCAACTGTCCAAATTATAAACCAAAACAAACCTAGAATGTGTGCTATTTGTTTTGTAACGCCATCATTTAAAGGGACACTATATTCAGCAGAAGAACTATAGCTTAATATAGTTGTTCTGGTGAGTACAATCATTCCCTGCAGGCATTTTCATTTAAACACTGTCTTTTCAGAAAAACGGCAGTGTTTACACACCTCAGATGGCCACTAGAGGTGTAAGGGGGCAATGTAATGTAAACACAGTGTGCAGCACTGCTGTTTAGCGTGTCCACGCCCTGCATAGAGACGCTGAACTTTCTTCATAGAAATACATTAAGTCTATGCATCTCTATGAGGAGGTACTGATCGGCTCAGCTGGCGTGTGGCCCTCCTCCTTGCTGATTTCAGACAATCCAGTGCTATGGGAAATAATTGGATTGCCCAAAATAATTTATTTTTTTATTTTTATGATGTCAGCAAGGAGGCGGATTGGAGGCGGGGCCAGCACCGGTAGACCCGCATGGTGCTGGAAATAAGGTAAGTTTTCTCACCTTTTAATAGGGTTAAGGTGTGAGTAGAGATTTAACCCTCCTCACACCAAAATATTGGCATGCCCCTTGTCTTAATGGTGTTAAAGCATGTAGTGTGGAATAACCAATTGTCGTTAATGGGTTAACAAAATACTCTAACATTAAAAATAAATATGTTTGTGTTCCCATAAATAAGTCTGTTTGTTTGGTATGTTTTGACATGGCAGTGTGGTGCCAAAGGCACTCATTCAAAACTGAGAGAAGCTTCTGTTACACCTGTAAACTCCTGCTTGTCTGGTTAGTGGATATGCTCAGCTCTCCCACTGAAAGGAGGAACAATATTCATTAAATGTTTAATCACTTCCTTTTCTACGCTTCCTATGTATTTCCAGAAACTTAAATGGTGAGTAGGGTCAGCAATACGGGGCCTTAGTGAACCCATAGCATGTCAGCTGATGGAAGGGTAAGTATAGGAAGTGAAATATTATTAAAAGGACACTCTAGGTGCCAAAACCATGTCATCATAATTAAGTTGTTATGGTGCCAGGAAGTCCTGGGCACCATCTTACCGTAAGGGGATGAACCATTACTGGGTGGTTTAATCCCAAACTATGAAAGATGTCATCTGTACATTCTGCCTAGCTACTTCCTTCAGAGGTCCGAGGCTTCACTCCGTAAGCCTTGTACTGAATGCCGCTGACAGGCTAGATGCTTCAGATGACTAGTTCCCATTCAGAATACTGACTGAAAAAATATATCTATCTTTTTCACTGTTTTCTGAATATGGAACTAGTGATAAGTTTATCCCCTTAAGGTAAGACAGTACCAGGGACTTCCTGGCATTGTACCAACTTAACTTGGCACTTAAGTCGTTATAGTGGCCAGAGTAGTCTTTTAATGGCGGTCATAGAAAAGTTTCCTTTTATGTTATATATGGAAATTTAAAGTGCTTTACATGTTGCTTCAAGATGTGGAGGTTTTTGTCTGTGAGGCTTGGAGATCTACAATGTCTTGGACTTGTCCTGAAGATAGCTGTGTTGAAGATTTTACTAGTTTTAGTGTACTTATCATTTTTATTTTAATAATGTCAGGAGGTGATTTTTTGCATATCTTCCTTTGCTAACTCCAGATAACAGCAAAGAACAAGTAACCATTCAAAACACAGTAATCTGTATATGAATCAGAGAGACCTTATGTACCTCCTCTTTCTTGATACATAATGAGATAAACTACATCTGATAAACATCACAACAGTCTTTGAAATAAGAACAATGACAATGAAAATCAAGAGCCAGCTTCGCATAGAAAGGAGGACTGGATACCATAGTCACCGAATGAAATCAAACTGAAATAAAAAAGAGAAAATACATGAAAGAGAAAAAGATGATACATATTATTAATGCAGTAGTTAATGTTCAAGGTTTTTAAAAGAACAAAAAAAAAAAAAACATTATCAAGTATCAACTATATAAACATCAGAAATATTAGAAAACCCACAATGGAATGTATGCACATAATATTTATAATGGCAGAGACAGAAACTGTAAAGCGTTTGCAGTTCCTTTCGAGACACCAGCTTGTCCCGGAATCCCATGCTGACAAATAACATTTTCTCATGCCTGGTTCCCATGAATCCCAAAAGAGGATTTTAGCCATTTGCGATAGCTCTTCGATATTCAGAAAACATCCAGGCCACTAGATGTAGACTGCTTTTCAGAATGAGGGGGTGACGATTCCCTTTCATATCCATGAGTAGAGTTGGAAATGTGGGAATCAAAATGGGATTGTCACAAGACAATTCTAGGAGATCTGGTGAATGTACACTTGTCGACTGTAAAGTTGTTGAATCACCAAGGAAAGCATCCACTGTTATACAGTCTGGATTTGGTAACCAACTGTAGAAAGCAGGTAGTTTGGTGTTGATGTGAGACGCAAACAAATCTATCGGAAAAGAGCTTTGCAGGTTGTAGAGGAGAGAGAACACTGTGGAATCCCACCAATGTCTCGAGATACAGTCCAGTGTGAGGTTTGTCTCTCCCATAGGTATTCAGCTTGTAGAGTAATGTTTCTGGGTAGGTAAATTTCTAAATGTCTTTTGTAATGTTGGAGAATAGTTGAGACTGGGCTCTGCCCAGGCAGTTGATATATCAAACTGCTGATATGTTGCTCATTCTGAGTAGGACTATGAATGGCAAAGGAACCTGTCAGGAGTTCCAGGCAGTTTATGTGTTGTCCCGTCTCTGCCGTTGCACATGTGCATTCACTGGAGGCTTCCGTTATGGCCTTTTCCCAGCCCCAAAGACTAGCGCCTGACTACAGAACAAAATCTGGTTGCGGGACGATAGCCCATCAGTTTCAGGTTTGCATATTGCATAACCACTACTGCAGAAAACCCAAAATTGAACTGTTTGGGACCCAGTAGAGGTATTTGGTTTTCAGGCATTGCATCACCCTATAATGTAGAGGGCCCTTAAAGATGTCTTGTATGGTTGATAATCGGGGTCCCACAATTCTCTCGAAGAGTCGAAGAGGGATAGAAAGTACAGTTCTTTGCAAATTTAAGTCACCTTGGAGGGAGTAAGTTTGAGAACATAGTCCATAGAATCAATCTCGAACATAGTCCATAGAATCAATCTCGAACCCAAGGAATTGTACTGATTGTGCTGGTGTCTATGTTGTGTTTGGGTGATTAACAACAAAACAAAAGCTTTGAAAAACCATGCCACAAATCGAGTCTGATGGTTCAACCTCTGCTTCTGCACTTAAGATAAGAATACCTCAAGATAGGCTACCACTGGGTTGAGCATCTTCGTGAAACACCATGATGCGTAACTGAGGCCAAAGGGAAGGCAGATGAATTACCATGGTAGATCTCACCATCTGAAGTGTAAGAAACTCTGTCTGACTTTGTGAACTGAAATTGAGAGACACACTTCCTTGAGGTTAAGAAGTGTAAACCAATCCCTCGGCTGTAGCAGATTCAGGAGTAAGTTGCAGTGAGGGCAAAAGGCTGTGAGAAATGCCGGTTCTGGCCTACCAAGATTAAAAACCTCTCAAGCACTTGAAGGCGAGCTCACAGGGTGTTCTTAAAGAAAAACTAAACCGATAATGCCGAACAATAGCCGAAATAAGCGGATGGTCTGATAAATAAGGACAAGTATAGGGAACAGTGAAGCAAAACTCCTCCTGGTCCCAGAATGGTCCAGGCACAGTAGTGATAAGAGTAGGAATAAATATATAAGAGGAAAAAAGGGTAAAATAATGTCTGTAACACCAGATTAAAGCAATAACAGAAGAAAGTACAACCACAACAATAGACTTAGTTATACTCTGACCTGTATCCTCCACTGGAGCAGCAAAGAAAGAGGATGTGCTTAAGGTTTTTGTGACTCATATACAGATTACTATGTTTTGATTGGTTACTTGTTCTGTTTGTTTTTTTTATTTTTTATTATTTGCTGCTAGCTTGAGCTAGTAAGGAAGATATGCAACTATGAAGCCTCCTGTAATGTAATACAATTAGGCTTCGTCAGTTCTTAAAAGAGATGATGAGATATGTTTCTCTGAAATGTATTGTGCTTATTTTTTATTTTTATTTTTTTTGCAGTGTGACTTATTTATCATTAAAATATAACTGTTTGGTTTATTTCTTTAGAATTAACATTTATTTTGAAACTGTTTTTGTGTTCCTATGGTGGGGATGTGAACTTCGAAATTTTAAGGATAAACATCTCCCTTTGTTCTTTTGAGTAATTGTGTTTAACTGCCTGCAGCAACTGTAGTTATGTTGTGGACACCAAATAACATATCCAACCATCTTATTCTCTAACAAGGTGATACAATGTTCTGTCATTACAGAACAATATCCACCTGTCACTGATTTCTCAGTGCTGTGGGGCAGTATGTGACTTTTATCTAAGTGCAGAAAATGACAGGCTCAGGATTTAATAAAGTCATTGAGGACAATGTCACTTGATATTACTGTGCCATTTCTACTTAGACTCCTTACTTCCTGCTGGAGGGAATCCTGTCCCAATGGGCTGTAGTGTCTGCAAAAACTAACTCTGCTCTATATATAAAGGGAGGGTTTGTGAACCCTAATTACAAATAAAAAAAAGAATCTGATTAAATAATAATAAATGTAAACTAGTCCTTTGTTGTTTTTGAGTTGTAAATCTGTGTAATTTACCATGTACATTTGAGCCGTATATGATAGTTAAGTTTAAAATGCACTTCCTATAGAACTCAGGGCTCATTTCCATCCACTACATGCTAAACTGCCCGTCGCTCCTGTTTATTAACAGACAGTGTGAATGTTAGAACGTGCCTGGCTCTTAAAGTTTAAAGACATGTCCTGCTAAAAGAATAAGGAAACTTGAGGTAGGGGATGGGGTTATATATCTGCTTAGGCACAGATTTACCATTACTATTCTACATTTTTGTAAAAATAAGAAGTCTAAATATGTGCTATGTTTGTACATTATACTGTACCCCTATATGTATTAGAAAGATGATCACATGTGTGGTTAACTGGCTCTCAGAAGTGGTTCCAGGATCATGCTGGAACCATAATCAGTTTAGTGGTCTTTAGTGGTTATGGTGCTCAGATTGTCCCTTTGAGAAATGTGTTTTTGTTTTTTTTTCTTCTAGAGATACATACCATATTTACGCTCCCTAAATCCCCTTGAGAACGACAGTGGAAGATACCACTAGTTGACCATGAACCACTTGTGCATGAATGGGCAATGTAATGTGTACTGCTCTGTACAACAAGCCTAAAATAAACAGAACATGTTCAACTTGGCCTGTGATCTTTTTGTTTCTGGTGACAGCATCTTTATATGTTTAAAGTGCTTTAACTTGAAAGAAGGATCCAATGAGTATGGCAAGCTTTGTGCAGAAACATAGTCCTCACTAGTTTCTGCTTCCAAGCAAAAAAAACCTTCAAGTGACTGGAGATGCTGTCAGAAATCCTGTATCAGTGTTAGTTGTCAGAGTCTGAAGGATGGGGAGCAGTAATAAGCTACTTCTACTCCTGATCTGTCCAGACATCTGACACACTTCTCTGTCTCTTCTCAGTCTACTGTCTGCCTGTGCATTATGACATACAAGGAGTAAGATCAAATATACTTGTGACACCTGATCGTATTCAGTGTCTACTAACAGAATCTCGTATAAAGCTTAACTTGAAATAATGACATTTGTAGCCAGGAATATGAATTATTCAGGTCCTATCACTCTGTTGGATTGGAGTACCAGTGATTTAAAAACCACAAAGGCAATCAGTAAAGAAAAATTTGATTCTTTTGAGTATCTGAAACCACATCTTTAATGTCTATGTCCAATTCAGTGGTGTACATTTGTTATAATAGAGAAGAGATGTGTTAGATCTGTGATGTGATGCCGCTTTCTTTCAGTTTATGTCCAATCCCTGGCGCTACAAAGCACTGAAAACAAAGAAATGTGTAGAATTCTGCTGTCTTAACATTTGCTTAAAACTACACAATGCCGTGTGCTGTTGTGCATTATTAGCAAAAAAGCTCAAAATGCTAGATTTTTTTTCTTCTATTTTTTTTTATTTATTTTTTTGCATCCACTGTGTAAACATGGATACTGGTAGATATCATTCTGAAAAATGTATGTAATTGAAGTAAATGCGTTGGGATTTTCTTTTTTTTTTTTTTTTTTTTAACATGTGGTGTGTGACTATTATAATCTAATCATCTTGCCGTAAGACAAGTAAAATAGAAGGCTGAGGATTAAATAATGTAAATGGTTTTAAAACAGAACATTAGTGGGTTATTCCAACCCTTATTGATAATGAGGATATTTTATTTTGAAATGCCCTATTGGGTACTATTAGCAATTGACTATCCCTTTTTAAAGTAAAATACCATGTAAGATAAAGATAAAATGTACTTGGAATCCAGTGCTAGGTGCCCCCTTCGCTGCCTTCCACGCCCCGTCCAGTCAAGTGCTTTTTATAGAGCTGGGCTCAACAAATCCCACCATGGCGACTAGGAATTTTTTGTGGCGCTTGGCTTTTGTGGGCCCTGGCCTCCTTAGGTCACCCAGAGGTGAGCTGCTATGACCAATAGAGGAGGTGGTGAGGGAGCTGTCATCTTCCTGCTCTTCTTGCTCTGTTTCTTTGCGCACCCTGCTGTGATGCTAGGTGCCAGGATATGATGACGTGCCAGGATGACGTCCTTGGCAACACTAAATGGCAAGGGAGCAGAGCAGGAAGATGACAGCAGCCACATTGGCTAAATGGACCCATGGAAAGAATATACTCCTGCTCTCCCAAAGGTAGGGAGGCTAGGTAGATTTAAATTGAATTAAAACAAATAATAATTTGTGAGTGTGTCTGAGAATGTGTGTATGCGTGTCAGTGTGTTTGTTAGTGTGTGTGTATGTCAGTGAGTGTATGAGTCTGTCTGTTTGACAATGAATATGTGTGTCTGTGACTGTGTCTGTCCACCCTCTGATCTTATTCACCTTTTTTTCCCTTGTCTTGCCGAAGCTGGCCATGCCTCCTAGCTGAGATAATCAGCCTTAATGATCTCAGCCAATCTTCTAGGAATCTGTTAAGAAGCTATTGCGCATGCACAGCAAACATCATCTCCTCATAGAAATGCATTGAATCAATAGATCTCTATGTGGAGCGTTCAGTGCCTCCATGCAGAGCGTGATGACGCTGAATGTAGGTGCTGCACATTTGTCGTCTGAGAGACTGCAACTAGATGACAAATGTGCAGCAAGGTAAACACAGCATTTTCTCTGAAAAGGCAGTGTTGACATTGAAATCCTATAGGGACAGGCTATAGACTCGAGAACCAACCCCCACATTAAGCTGTAGTGGTTCTGGTAACTATAGTGTCCATTTTAGATTTGTATTTCTGTTGTTAAAAATAAAGCTTTGATAGGTTGTTTTTTTTTTTTTTTTAAATGACTCTTTGATCCAAAGGAAATTTGTCAAGCCCTGTCATAAAAACACATTTGATTGGGCCATGCGCACGCCCTAGACAGTGAGGGAGTAGGGGGATGGATGAGTAAGAAAAAGCATATTAAATGGAAAAAAATATATAGAAAATACAAAATTTGCAGGAAAAACATGAACTTTTGTACTGATATACAAGAAAGGTATCAATTTGAAAGATAGAGGGAGTTTTGAACCATTTTAGTTGATGTATCTATATCTATATTTATACCTGTATATGTTATATATCAGCGGTTCCCAAACTGTGTGGGCACACAGGGGAGCCGCAAGTCATTTTCCCGGTGCTATGATTATCGCACCGGGGACTGTGCCTCCCTCTCCACTGCCAGCTCTGCAGGACCCCTCTCCGGCCCGCTAGCACTTTGCCGACAGGGGAGATGACCCGGGGGAGCACGGCAATGCTCTGAATCTCACAAGAGTGAACTCTAGCAGCTCCTGAGGCTGTTAGAGTTCACTGTCACCACCAAGACCACCAGGGATTGCAGGAAATGTCCCCCCTCCCAGGCAAAGGTAAGTAGGCAGGGGGGACATCATTTTTATTTTTCATACATTTTTTTATATATATATTTATTAATTTGTTTTCCTATCCCCACAGACCCTACACCACACAATAGCTCCCCAATACACACACACTGCCCCCATATACACACACTGCCCCCCATACACTGTAACCCTCACACACACTGAAGCCCCCACACACACTGCACCCCCCCCACACACACACCAAACACAACCCTGGCCAGTCAGCCTCTCCACATAGAGATGCATTGAATTGATGCACCTCTACGAGGAACGTTCAGTGTCTCCATGCACTCCAGACACGGAATGGCAGTGCTGTACAGTGTGCAGTACTGCCCCAGGAAGCTTCTCTAGCAGCCATCTGAGAAATGGCCCCTGGAGGTATCCCTAGGCTGTAATGTAAACACTGCATTTTCTCTAAAAAGACAGTGTTTACTGCAAAAAGCCTGAACGGAATAATTATACTCCCCAGAACAAATACAATAAGCTGTAGTTGTTGTTGGGACTATAGTGTCCCTTTAATATTAGGGAGCCTGAAATAGCGTGCAAGATTGTAACTAGCCTCTGGCACAAGAGTGCTTATTTCTCAGTATATGCTGCATTTCAAGCCAAAAGGTGCATATATAGATTCCTTCCTCCATGACCACTTATAAAACTAGAAGTGGTCATGGAGGTTGGAGTAATGCATTACATTGAAAAATATGGCCTCCATTACCATCTGGCATTGGGAGCCAATTGATAATGTTTTCACACATTTGGCCAGTATTGTCCTGCAGTTATTTAAGTGATTTATTTCCTCATTTCATAAACCATTTTCTGCTGAAAAGACTGCCGTAGTCAGAAAATATTATTGTTTTAAAAGAAGGCTTAAATTTGTGATTGAATGGTTAATCTTGTGATGTCTAGTCCAATATTGCAATGTTAATTAAAAAAAATTAAACCAATTGGCACCTTTTTGATAGTTTTGCAATTCAATCGATTTTACTATGTTACGTTTCTGTTACAGTGCACATTTGTTGTTTAATTGGTGCAATTGATTAACAAGGAATCGTTATTTAACTTAGGTAGCAAAACAGGGAAGGTGTTTGTGTTTTTTCTGTTCATGTACAAACATTTTTGGGATGTTATTTCCTTAGGAAAGTGTTTTCAAGTCCTTTGATGCATTTAGATTGCTAAGTTCAATGATTCTGTTGAAGTTGTGCTAACTCCTTTATCACCGATTCAGTAATGATGCAATGGACAGCAATACATAGTGTTGTACGTGGGAGAAGAAAGGATTACAGTACTAGTAGAAAAGGCTTGTAGTGTGGGAGAGGAGTAGAGAGAGGAAAAGGGGGGGGGGGGAAGATAGATGGTAGAGTCTTCTCTTCCCCGCCTCAAGTGTATTGTCGTGTACTAGAAGCGTATGGAAGGGTTAAGGGGGCGGTGGCCAAAAGCCTCCCGGGGCACCCATTGACATAGTTTTTACAGTGTGGGAGAGTCTGGTTTTGGGAGGGGGGGGAGGTGGGAATGAGTAACTCTGCAAGCCCACCCAACCGTCCACTCATTCGCTTATGTCACTTTGTAACCAGGGCTCTCAAACTTATTTAGAGACCCTCGGGTGATAGCAGTCAATTTGTCCATGAGGCAGGTATTTTTTATTTTTTTTGTATAAATATAGATAAAGGGGGAACTTCTTGTTTGAGACAATTCTGACCTAAGGCACGTCTTGCAGCTAGAGTCCGTTTATGCAGTAGTCGTTGCTCTGGTCTCGTCCAGTCGTCTTTAGGTCTGGATAGCAAGAAGACCCAAATCTGCGCCATGAGGTCTCCCACACTTTGCCACCGGGCACTCCCACTACATGTGGATGTATGTCTCTTTGGTACCGCAATTCCTCCAGCAAAGGTGATTTGGTGTCTTGCCCATGCGGTACAGCAGGATTGGTGTCGTGTACCAACGAAACATTGTCTTATTTGTTTGTTCCTGAATTGATGTGCAAATCAAGACCGCCGCATTGGCTTCCCATATGTCCTGCCAGTCCATACCCTCTAAAGTTTCCCCCAGGTCGGTTTCCCATTGCTCTCCATATGTTAGTTTTCCCCATTCAGTGGTGTTGGATGCAATGTGTGTGCACTTTTGTATTTTTAACAGCTCATTGGCAGCCATTATAATTTTGCTAAATATTGGATTTGAGAGTATTTCCCAACGGATAGTTAGAGATACTCAGAACACATTACAAGGACCAATAGTGATTCAGGTCCTATTGAAACTGCTTGATTTAGTTCACTTTAGGGACAGATATTTGATCTGGTAATGGTTGCCTTTTACCTGCAATTTGTGGGCGATAGCAGTGGTCATGGTCAGCGGGTCTAGTAACTGCTTTTAAATAGAGGTCTGATTGGTTATAGATGATGCAGGACTTGGGAAGACTATCGCTGCTTCTAAATTATCAATGTCTTGTCACTAGCGTTCTATTGGTCAAAGGTTCCTGAGTTCTGATGACTTTTTGACACATGACTTATGCTTTCATGGTATATCAATGCATTGGATGATGGAAACACAAGTTTATGCTGGGGTGAAAAAAAAATATCTACTTGTCCAAGGGGCTAAAGTAATTGCTCAATCTACTTGTCCATCATAGCAATTCTGGCACAACAAATTATTTCAGATTGAGGCTCCTGCCTAGAACCCTGAACATTGACATGGTTATTCACCATACTCTAAATTTTCTTGAAATTATATCCTTAAAATATAACACAAAAAAAGACAAACAAGCTGATATAGAAAAACTGTCCAGATGAACTATTGTCACAACATTTGATCTCCTTTTTTCCATCTATATTTCATTTGTGAAACTGAATAACTGAATAACCCTAAGTGAGTGTGTATGTGTGTGTATGTGTCCATGCCAGCTATGTGTGTGGGTTAATTTATGTACAATGTTTGGTGACTGTGTTTAATGTAATGTTTGATGGCTGTGTGATGTGTGTAGTTTGTGTGCCATGCTTTGCATCCCCGCCTGCATAGCTTTCTACAGGCATATGGAGTCTGTGTCCATTAGGGGAGTGCTTCATCTGCACCTCTAGTGGATGCAGACCACAGTAATTGCCCACTGGCACTACTGGCATTCAGTGAGTCAGAGAGCATGCTGGGAATCCTAACTGCTATGCTCTGACTCACAAGAGAGCACTGGACCGTGAGGGATTCATTACTGTGGTCTTCACCTGCTGTGCTAAACCCCCCAAAAAACTACTTGCCCCGCACCCAGAATTGCATGTCTCTGCTGGTGGACAATAGGAATTCACCATACCTGTGATGGCTTTAACTGCACATAATTCTGTACTGACCTTCTCTAGAATCAGCTCTATTTCAGGTACCCTTATCAGCACAACAGCATGAATGATTAATGACAGAACAAGGTCGAATTTGATATTTTGGAATTCTCTTGTTCTGTGCTTGCTTTTTATTGCTGCCAACTGCCCTGGAATTCAGTAGAGAGTGCTAGTATTGGTTACCCATCTTGTGCCCAAGCCCTATTTACATTTCAGTGTATTGTTAGCTGGTAAATAGATTATGCTCTTTAAAAAAAAAAAAAAAAAATGGTAAATGGAATAGTTGAAGGGACAATCTAAAACAACCTTTACTACAGTGATTGTGGGGCAATAGCTAGATCGGCTGTTTTCGCCATACATTTGAAATTCCCAATAATTATCATTTCAAATGAATATCCCTGTTATATCTATATTGATCAACTGCACTGGCTGTATTAATCCCACACAATGCAGTACTAAACCTGCTCTTGCAACTTTAAGCATTACTCCAAGCATCATAACCACTACCTAAATCCTAGGTGCTGAGTATTCTCTAATACCAGCGGAATTGAATCCAGCTTCTACTGCCTTTACAGCTCTCGCTAGCTGTGAGCAATAGTTTAGCACTCTCAGCCAGTAAATGAACCTTGGAACATAGAATACATTAGTCAGTCCGAATTCTCAAATTACTATTAGCCATTCCAGAATTTTCACTTAAGGCTTGCTAATGAAGGCTGCCTGAGGTCGAGTTATACTCCAGCAAAAATATAGAGTATCCAACTAGTATGTACAGTGTTTCATCCTGAAACGCTGCACATCCAATTTCCTTGAATCAAAACACTGAACCTTGTGCCTTTAACCCTAAATTTGCAACATTATACCTGCAGGCCACCCAACTGTCCTGATTTCTGCAGGACAGTCACGATTTTCGGGTGCTGTCCCTGCCGGCCATTTACCTTTTGGTCAACAGCAGTTTCCCAAACAAGCACAGCGTGAGTGCATCATTAGACAAGCTTGCGCTATGCTTGGGCACTAAGACCCTGCTGGGTCTGCCCTCAGTAGGTTGGCCTGGCCATTTGGCAACCAGCCTGGCCAGGTTGGTCTCTCTAATCTAGGGCTGCTTCTTTTTTGCCACTCCCACAGAGTTCCCACTTCATAGGACCCTCGGCACCCACCCTGCATCTTGCACCCACAGCAATAGCCACACATTGTGCATGGATTGAAGTGGCACTGTCACAAATTATGTAACTGAAGCAGTTGTTTCTTGCTCAGTATTACGTTTTGCAAGGACATATTATACATACAGAGATTAAAACTCTCTGCTGCTGGAGGTAAAACTCTACCTCATGATACGTCATTAAAGGGTTATTAGGCAGCTTGGAACTAGGGTTTCAGTGTGGCTAATGTGAATTCTGTGCAAAATTGGTGTCTGACGATAGCACACACTGCATGCTGGCACCAGACAGCTAGTGGAGGCAGCCACCGCCTTTCCGTGCCACCCCTGTCCTTCACTCATCTTCCCTGACACCCTACCAATAAGGGGAAATTATGCCAGCCAAGAAGGATCGGGCTCCAGGGAGAGCATGGCATTGGTGCTGGAACAAAAGGACGTTTATCTTTTTTTTGGGGGGGGTGGGATGCGGGGTGCGGACCACCACAGCATGGGTTACTCTAGCCAAACACAGTATTTTGTGAAAACACAGTTTTTTTTGGTTGGAATAAAAATTTAGCCTTTCCCTCACTATAGTCCTCTATTATTTGAATGTAAATAATCCACCATGTTGAAGAATTTTTCCTTCCTTACTAATCAATGATTCAGTTACAGTACAGTAAGTATGTCCTCCAATACACATGCATAGCATAATAAAGACTTTATTTATGTATGTAATTTTGAAAACACCTCTAGGTGTCCTTACAAGCCTTCAGTTGAGTTTTAAATTACAAAATATTGCTGTATCCTTTTTATGTCCCTTTAAGCATTCTCCCGGCAGGAAGTTTGTTTTATTGAGCAAAGGGCACTAGCTAATGTATTCATTCCCATTCTTAGGAGCGTTTAACGCTTCAGCAACATGCCCTTCTCACAGCCAAAGGCCTGTTAATGGAGCTGATTTGGTGTAATAATTAGCAAGTAGCTGCCACTAACGACGGTGCTTACAAACACCTAAGGTGTAGAGGTGCGTGATAAACTTCACATTCTGTGAAAAAATAGGGTGGGTCGCTGGGGTGAAAACTCTGTCCTTTGTTCTACTTGTCAGATAATTGGTTACCTTTAATGTTACATATGTTGAACATGCACAATGTCCACATAATATATAGCTAAACAACTTTGCTAAAAATTATCCATATGTTTTCTTTATCCTTAACCTTTTAATGGTTATGAGTGATACATGAAAAAAAATCCTTTTAGGTTCATTCTATTGCGTCGATTTATTTGTCAGGCAGAAAGCTTCTAATACATTGTCCATCAGTATGTGTATGTGGTAAGTGTCCTGGAATACACTCTGGATCGATATACTCTATAATGGGTCAAATGTGTCACTATGTTGCCTGCACTTTGAGGGTAATAGTCTCAATTTAGAATTTTTACAGGAGCAATATAGCATTAGGACTACAAACATGTATTCCTAACGCTATAGTGCTCCTCGACCTATAGGTGGTCACTAAAGGCATTTTAATTTTGCAATGGGCCATTACTTAAGAATGGCAATGTTTTCAGTTTCAGTGTTAAAATTAAATCACTTCATCTCAACTATAGTGTCTCTTTAATATGTTTGCATATCCTATTTCAGTGATGGCGAACCTTTTTGAGCCCGAGTGCCCAAACTGCAATACATGCCAACTTTTTTTTCCTCAAAGTGCCAACACAGCAAATAAACCTGAATACTTAGGTTTAAGTTTAGAAAAAAAAACAACTCATACAGTTGTCCAAACTAGTTCTCCTCTCCCCCCAGTATCTACCCTTCTCCCCCCAGCATCTCCTCCTCCTCCTCTCCCCAAGCTTCTTCTCTTCCTCTCCCCAAGATTATTCTCCCCTTTTCCCCCCTTCTCTCCAATCCTTCCCCAAAATCTCCTCCTCTTCTCCATCAGATTCTCCTCTTCCTCTCCCCCAAATTCTCCTCTTCCTCTCCCCCAAATTCTCCTCTTCCTTTCTCCCAGATTCTCCTCTTCATCTCCTCTTTTCTCCCCCCAGCATCTCCTCTTTTCTCTCCCCAGCAACTCCTCTTTTCTCCCCGCAGCATCTCCTCTTTTCTCCCCGCAGCATCTCCTCTTTTCTCCCCGCAGCATCTCCTCTTTTCTCCCCGCAGCATCTCCTCTTCTCTCCCCGCAGCATCTCCTCTTTTCTCCCCGCAGCATCTCCTCTTTTCTCCCCGCAGCATCTCCTCTTTTCTCCCCGCAGCATCTCCTCTTCTCTCCCCGCAGCATCTCCTCTTCTCTCCCCTCAGCATCTTACCCTCACTACCCCAGCATATCCCCCTCTCCCTACCAGCACATACATAATGTGTTTTTTTTTTTTTTGGTGCGGGTGGGGGCTTGAAGTACACACAGGCTCCCTATCTGGTGGATCCGATTCCTTCCCGCTGCTGTGAGGGGGTGTGGGCGCGAAGGAGCACTGACTGAAATGCTGTTCCAGCACTGCTCCCTCAGCTGATGCCGTCGGGAAACAGGAAATTACGTCAATCAGGCGGCGGTGCCTGATTTAGGTAATTTCCTGTCTCCAGGCGGCATCAGCGGAGGGAGCAGTGCTGGAACAGCACGTAAGTCAGTGCTCCCTCGCAGCCCTCCATCCCTTCCACCCTCCAGCGCCACCTTAACAACATTTTGGGCCCCCGGGCAAAGCAGTGCACTGGGGCCCTGCCTACACACAACTCACAGGAATAAAAATGTAAATTATATATAAAATTAGGCTTATATTTATTAGTATCTCCAACAAATGCAATACATACATAAAATACATACACACACACACACAGACTGCTGAACACATTCACACAAAGATTGCTGAATACATACACACCGACACACACACAGTCCGCTGCATACATAAAGAGAGACTGTTGAATACACACACAGACAGACTGCTGAGTACACACAGACTGCTGAATACATACACACACACACATACTGTATTGAGGGGTGCAGTGTATGTGTTTGTGTGTACGGGTGCGGAGTATGTGTGTAGTGCTGTGTGTGTGAGGGGTGCTGTGTGTTTGTGAGGGGTGCTGTGTGTCTCTGAGAGGTACTGTGTGGGTGGGATGGGATGTTGTGTGGAGCGTTGCCATGGTAATATGCGGCAACGCTCCACACAGATTGCTTGCGGGAGGACAGGAGAGCTGCTTCCTAGAGTCCTCCCGACATGGAAGCAGAGTAGGCGCCTGCCGTTTTGGGCAGGCAGGTGCCTACTCTTCATTGATGGTGACCGGTGTTCTATCAAATAGGGGATTTTCACCGGTAGGTAAATTTTTCACCGGTAGGTAAATTTGATAGAACACCGGCAACCAGGATGATGTGCTATAGGCTCACTGCTTTATTGCTCTGGGTATGTCACTCTTGCATCTTGTGCATATCTTGCAAATCCATTTAAACAGATACTCATGCACATAGTTAGAAAAGAAAAACAGCATTTTAAGCAAACTCCACAACTTCAGTTTTTAACCCTTTCCACAAATGGAAGGGGGCCCATAGTGTATAATTCTTTCACAGTTTGCTTCTGCATTTAGCTCTATTCTGGAAAGGAGAGCTAATTTCTCTTCCATGTGAGTATGCTGATGTGTACTTTTAGACATTTGTACAGCTTTTATAATAATATCCTGTAGGTATACCTAGCACAACATTAAATATGACTAAAATGTTAAAAATGGGGACCTAAACTATTTTTGCATATAATTTTTGCACATCAAGTGCAACTACAAAAATAACTTGAAATACATTCACATTAGTCCTGATTGTAAAATGCTTCATATTTCTGGGATCTAAATACATTTTTGGTAGTTAACACTTAACTTATACCATCCCTATGTCCCCGGCAAAGCAACACGCCAAGCTCCCGATACTCGAGCCACGTGACCATCTAGGCCGGAGGTCACAAGGAGATCCACTCTGAGGCATGCACCACAACGCCGAATGGACACCTGCCACTGGTGGCGGACGACCACCAGGAAATCCGCAGCGCCCATACAGGGAAAGACCGAGCCTCGCTGAGCTCCTCAGTCAGTGGACAATGGATGTTGACCTCACAAGAAGCCTCCCGCCACCTACGACTAATCACCAGGCTCCAATACTTCAAAGTGCTCGCTCCTATATTTCCCAGCAGAGGAATCGGCTGACACAGGGACCCGAGACCTGAATCCATCGCACCACTCATGGAGAACATGACTGCATGGATGGAGTAAAGAGTAACCCACTTCAGCTCGAACTGTTTAATTTCCTTTAATTCACTTTTATTCGTGCCTATTACTCCCATGTTTACATGACACACACTGCTTGCAGTCTACCCTGTCTAGAGGCTATCATCCCACCACTAAATCCACTCTACATATAGACCCATGGCAGCGTTAGGCTGACTAACTTATCAGCACACATACATCATGCATAAGGAGCAAATTCATGTGCCCAATGTGCAACTTCTATGCGGGACAATATGGTCTCTCAGTTATAACCACAGGTTGCTGGTGCCGACAGTCCCTGCTACACGGACCTCACTCCCTCATGTATCGTTATCTTTTATTTATGTTTAAAGAAGCACTATAGGGTCAGGAACACAAACATATATTCCTGACCCTATAGGGTTAAAACCATCATCTAGCCCCCCTGACCCCCTCATGCCTCCCTAAATTAGTAAAAATCTTACTAGTATTCAAGTCTGCAGCTGCTTATTTTGTCCTTGTTTTCTTTAGACCTGCCCACTGTCTGCTGACATCAGCAGAAGTGGTTGCCTGATCCAATCACAATTCTTCCCTATAGGATTGGCTGAGACTGACAAAGAGGCAGATCAGGGGCAGTGCCAGCACAATTCAAACACAGCCCTGGCCAATCAGCATCTCCTCATAGAGATGATTTGAATCAATGAATCTCTATGAGGTTCAGTGTCTGCATGCAGAGGGAGGAGCCACTGAATGTTTGGATGCATTTTAGGCTGCCATGACCCAGGAAGGATCTCTAACAGACATCTGTGGAGTGGTCAGTGGAGTTCTCACTAGGCTGTAATGTAAACATTGCATTTTCTCTGAAAGACCGTGTTTACAGCAAAAAGCCTGAAGGTAATGATTCTACTCACCAGAACAAATTCAATAAGCTGTAGTTGTTCTGGTGACTATAGTGTCCCTTTAAAGGACCACTATAGTGCCAGGAAAACATACTCGTTTTCCTAGCACTATAGTGCCCTGAGGGTGCCCCCACCCTCTGGGACCCCCTCCCGCCCGGCTCTGGAAGGAGGAAAGGGTTAAAAACTTACCTTTTTCCAGCGCTGGGCGGGGAGCTCTCTGCTTCCTCTCCTCCTCCGTTCCTCCTCCTGGGCTGAATGTGCACGCGCGGCAAGCGCTGCGCGCGCATTCAGCCCGTCGCATAGGAAAGCATTTACAATGCTTTCCTATGGACGCTTGCGTGCTCTCACTGTGAAAATCACAGTGAGAAGCACGCAAGCGCCTCTAGTGGCTGTCAATGAGACAGCCACTAGAGGAAACAGGGGGAAGGCTTAACCCATTCATAAACATAGCAGTTTCTCTGAAACTGCTATGTTTATAAAAAAATGGGTTAACCCTAGAAGGACCTGGCACCCAGACCACTTCATTAAGCTGAAGTGGTCTGGGTGCCTAGAGTGGTCCTTTAATGTAAACTTACACTAGCGCTAACCCTCACATCAACAGAGGGATTCCCCAGTTCACAAAGGACAGAACGCTTTGTTAGTGCCCTCTGCTGTGTGGTTGCAGCGTGAGAGCAAGATCTCCCTCTGTAGAGCTGTGCCATATAGACATCATACCCAGTGCTGATCACAATTGGCAAAGGTGTCATCCAGCTAGACGTTAATGTTTTTTTAAAGTCTTTTCAGACCTTAGAGGTCTTATTAAATTGTGGGCAGGCAGGGAATTACTGTGGCTGAGTTAGATCAGGCGGATTTAAATAGTTCTTCTTTTGAGCGCTGCATGCAGCTCATCTGTCAGCCTGGGGCCACTAAATATGGCCCCAGCTGACTGATGGGGATCCCTAAGTATCGATTGATACCTGGTTCTCCTTGGTGTGATCATGGAATTAACCCTACTCACACCAAAACATTAAGACATTCCAGTCCATCCTAACAGGGTTAAGGACAGCATGGAACGTTCCTAGTCCGTAAAAGATTAGGTAATAAGAAAATGTAATTTTTAAAAAAAGATTTATTCAATGGTGTCATTTTCAGAAAAATTACGCTTCCCCTTGCTATTAAACTTTTGATTCATTTATGCAAAATGCATTTATTTTGTTAATGCATTGTAAATCTGTTTTTGATTTTGTTATTTGTTTTGTTTTTTTGACTGATAAAGTTTATAAAAACCAAAACTTGAGCCTACTCGTCATAATGATTTTGTTCTAGGAAATTCACAGTCTCCAGTTATCAGTGACGATACATAGTTTAAAAATAAAAATAAAAAAAATCAATGATAAATCTGGTGGATTATAAAGTTAGACTTTTAAGACATACATTTACAGCGTTAGAAACATTTTTCTAATGTTACAAAGCAATGGCTTTTGAAAACATACTTCACAGCTGAGAGGTTTTGAGTATTTAACATTTCAATGTTTGCAGGATGGGACTTTAACTATTTTGGCACCACAGCAGTCAGCTAGTATTAACAATATTTCACTTGCCCCCTCTGGCTCTAAAGGTTTAACTAAACATACCCTGTTAAACACTCTTGCACATGAATAGTCTCAGTCCTATTTGTTAAATGCTTGGTGAATATGCATGATGGTGTGGGAACAAGGATATGAGCTTGTTTATAAAAGAGGGGGGCGGGGGCGCAGAAGGAGCAGTTCCCTGTGCACTGAATAAGCTTCAATTGAGCGTGTCCAAATTTTCTTGTATCACATCAATTAAATACATTTAAATCTTGGGATGAAAACTGCAAAATTTATGTTGCATAATTGCTAGTACATATAACTATTAAAGAACATATACTAAATTGTAAATTATCTTTTTAAAGTGGTTTCAGGAATATGGCATTATAAATGATGTACGTCTTTTATAAGATCACTCCAAGCACCATAACCACTCCCAGAGTAACATACCTATACTTATCCAAATCTGTCTTTTGCTCTCCTTAAAGAGCCATACTCCACTCTCACCTCCAGCTCTGCTACTTTTCCACCTTGTTTGACCTTGCTGCCCTCTTGTGTATTTGTACCCCACCTCCTCTAGACTGTAAGCTCGTTTGAGCAGGGCCCTCATCTACCTATTGTTCCTGTGTCACTGTATAATTGTCTCATTTATTGTAAATTTCCCCCTTCCATAATATTGTAAAGCACTGCGGAATTAGCTAGCGCTATATAAATACCAATAATAATAGTCTATGTTGACATTTTGTTTTAAAGTGATGTGTGTTTATAATTCTTTCAGCTGCCTGTGTGGACTATTAAAGGGACAGTCTAAAGGCCATAGCAATTATTGACTGAGTGTATCCGGTAATGGAATTGATATTGCTAATGTTGGCCTGGCAATTTCAGTAGGGGAGTACCATGAGCAATAAGAGCACCATAACCACTACATTGGAGTTGTGTGTTATGCTGTTAAGAACACCCCTTTAATTCAACTTCAGGAAGCAAATAAAATGTATTCAATGTTGTTGTTTTTTTTCCAGAAGCAAAAGTTACTGGAGCAGCTTGGGGCAAGATGCATTCCATATCTTTCACCAAATGATGAGAATTTCTCCCAGTTGGTAAGTGATACAAATTCTTCAAAATAGTTCACCAAATAAAATCTTACTACAGTTCTGAACAAATGTGGACAGAATTAGAGCAGTTTTATTTCATGGATAACCAACAACCTCCTGCTCTTGGTCCCATGATCCTTATCGAGCAATTGGCATCAACTGGGTGAGAATTATAGGAGTCACTTGTGTAATGTACAATATTCTACGGTTATTTGATTAATGTTGTGTATCTAAATAGTCAAACAATCCAAAGTGTCAACATGATTCTGAGTGTATACAGAAAGAGTGCCTTATATAAACCCTTTCAGTACCAGAGGTACAAGTTTCCTACAGGGTTGGTATGTAATTGGTCCTAAAATAGATAAAGTAATCCTATGTTGAATATAATGATATATAATTCTGGTAATTCTCCATAATCAGAAATATTTTATTTACTTTATTAATGTTTAGCACTACAAAAAAATGTACTTATACACAAAATTAAGCCATGCACTCAACTCCCACTACTCTTGGGTGGCAACACTGGCTATAGTATTCATCATAGTACAAAACTAAAAAGTAACCTGTGCACTATTTCAAATCCCTATGCACACTTAAATAACAGGGATGTTAGTATCACTCCAGTGACCAATAAAGTGCAAGCTCTGTAGCTCCGTTAAGGCAAACCTCCTACTCTAACAATTCACCTTGCTGCTTTCAGCAAAAAGGCAAAATCGCTAATGAGACAAAGAGATATTCTTATTAACCATTAATATGGCACAAATGGGGTGGGGGCAGCACTGTAACATAGCTTAATTTTGTGTGTTTGAATTTCCTTCTGTATTACACAGCCAAACGCTCAAATACCCATTACTCTTGGACAGCAGCAATGGCTGTAGTCTTCTTCAGCCCAAATACATAGAACAAAACTAACAAAAATAGGTTACCTAAGCACCATACCTAATACCTCTGCATATTGGTTTTGGGATAGTGGACAGGTAACTTATTATACAGTTGGTCCTCATTTAGCAACCTACCTGTTTTATGACAGCTTGCACTTTTGGTCGGTAAGTGAGGAGTTAAGGGATTCCCTGCTCTGGTGCGCATGTCTATGTTCGAGGAAACTTCCCCAAACATTGACGAACGCACGAGTGCAGGGAATCCCTTAATTCCTCACTTACCGACCAATTCGTCATAAGTGCAAGCTGTCATAAAACACTCACTCCTCACTTACTGACCAATTTATTCTTCCACCTGAAGTGTGTGGATTGTTAATACAAAGCAAGTCTTATGGCTTGACTGGTGTGCAGATTTTTGTTTTACATTGTATTAACTATACAAATTTGCAGTGATGCTATTACCGGAAAGGATTCTGGGTGGGTATATGCAAATTAGATTTTTGTTTTACATTGTATTAAAAAAAAATATATATATATATATATATATATATATATATATATATATAATCTCTCTCCCAGGTCCCAGCACTCAATGCTCCCGGTATTTTAATGCTCTTGTGCTGTCTCCAATCAAATTGTATACGATACCAGTAGAGAGCACCTGAGTGCTCTCTACTAGTATCGTGTATATATATATATAAACTTGATTATTAAGTCCTATATAAGCTTGTGTTTTATGGTATGTTATTTGTATCCTGATGAAAGCTCCATGAAGGAGCTGAAACGTGGATGACTATTTTTGAATAAAAGAAGAAATCCATTTGAAAACTCTTGGAGTGCTTTGTTGATGTATTGATGTACTGTTTTGCTACCAGAGCACCAGGTACCATCTTCTTTTAAGTTTGAGTGCAGGAATTTCTTACATTTTTATATATACATATAGATATAGTTCATACAATGTAAAAAAAAAAAAAAAATCTGTACACCAGTCAAGCCATAAGACTTGCTTTTCCCTCACAAATTTCCAGTGATGCTATTACCGCCAAGGATTCTGGGTGGGCATATTCAAATTAGTGTATATATATTTATTTTGTATTATTATTTTTTATATGCGGTAAAACAGCTACGCATTTAGGGGCATTGGGCTGTTATCTGTTGTCTTATTATCATTAAAGCACTGCATGTTTTGACTGTATTAGGATTATCTACATAACACATGGTGATCATTATACAGTTTTACAATGGTTTGCTCTGTTCTTGCACACAGCTGTAAACCAATATATAAAATATTTAAAATAAAAAAGGTTGTTATAGAGTGTGGGCCTTACATCAACACAATATGTGGATGTGAAGGTCAGCTTTCTGTAGGAATACAAATGTAATAAATGAATAGTGCTAGGGAAATCACCTGCAAATGTTGAGTTTGTGAAATTATATGTGCCTCAAGATCCCTTGTAAGATGTTAATCTCAGTGAATGCAAAAAGATCTACACGCATATGCCTTCTACTAAATGATAACACATGCAGCATCACACAGAGAGACTACATTTCCCATGATGCTCTTACAGCCATGAATTTGTCAAAGCTCATGGGAGATGTAGTCCAAAAGATCTGGAGTGCTGATGATTCACTACACCGGGTATAGGCTATGGGTCACGGAGTCTTTGCATGATGTCCCTTTTTTTGTCAAGCTTTTATCAAATGGCTTGGGGAAAAAAAACTAGAACTGTCTTGACAACATTTCCAAGCTTTCTGTTGTTTATAAGATACAGTCTAATTGTTCAAGGTTGGATTGCTTTGAATTGATAATGGTTACGTGGAACATGTGTTCTCTGAGTATAGCACCAAAAACTTTCTGCACCATAGTCTTTAATAGTGTTGGTGTTTAGAATGTTCCTTCAGTCCACTATTTTAATAGATATGTCTGTGAGACGTGTTTTTCCTGTATCATAGATTTCTCAAGATCGTAGATGTAACAAGTGTGATTGTCCAAGTAACAAATATCTATTTAGAGTAGTGCCATAGTGCCTGTCACATTATTTATGCAAAATTTACATTTTGATTTTTTAGTTTAGCAATATGTTAAATGTCCAAAATGTTGTCAAGCTGCAACTCAAAATCTGTATTTGGTTAACTTTTTTTTATTAAATTAAATCTGTCTTTACATTAAACCCACACTGCAATCTGAAAAATAATATTTATAAAGCTCTACTTTATATATAATGAAATTAACATGATACACTGATACACTTTTAATTCTATTTTCAGTGGAAATACAAATATCATAAATTTATCATTCAGAAAGCAGAACATACACCAGTGGATCTTCACAGCATTGTGCAGAAGGCCTTTTTAGCATTACTTCAACATGGCTGCCTTTTTCAAGATCTTGTTCGACTGAAAGGTAAAGACTTGCTCACCCCAGTGTCCCGCATTCTGATTGGTTGCCCAGGATACACTTACAAATACTTAAACACCAGATTATTTGCTGTGCCGTGGGCTGATGATCAACTCAATATCAAGTACAGCACGGATACATTATCAGAGGCATGCCGAGCCTTTTATGAGTTGAACAAGTATCTATATTCACAAACCGTATGTGAGCTGCACAAATTAAATGGGAGCAGACAAGATCATAGCTTTCCAGATAGCAATGCAGAAACTGAATTTTCATTGCCTAGTTGCAGTGCTAAGGAATCTGAAGAATACCAAACTGAATCATATAACGTGACATTGATCAACTACTTGGATCCACGTGACATGCCCTATCTAAGGGAGGAACCATACTTTGGAATGGGAAAAATGGCAGTCAGCTGGCATCACGATGAGAATTTGGTACAGCAATCCACAGTAGCGGTGTACAACTATAGTTTTCAAGGTCAGTAACATCACTAAACTGAGTGCATTTCTTATTCTAGAAGTAAGCTGAATTTCTCAGAGTAGTGACCAGCACCTACACCTTGAGGTTTGAAATGTATGTCTCTGTAATGTACCTGCAACATTCCTCATATAAGGTTCTGTCAAATCTTAGGCTAATATAATTCAGTCCACCGGTCATTCTTACAAGAAAAAAATTATATAAGTATTATGAAAAATAATTCTGTTTTGGGGTTCTGGAGTCAAAACAGAAGGTTTTGTACCATAACTCCTTCTCTATGTGATTCCCAGTTACGGCTTGTTTTATAGCTGCAGTTCACATACACAACTCAGGGGGTACATGTAAGAGAAGATGTGGAACGTTTCATAGTGCAGTATATCAATGGAAAATCAAACTCTAAAAATGAAAGAAACTCACAAAATAAAATCCTGTTGGGTGCATCATAGACATTAATCTCACATGTACAGTGTAATCTGTTGATAAAGCAAAGTTTTTTTTTTAATTTTCTTCAATTTCTTTTTTTATTCCTTTTTATGAGACTTAACTATATATGAATCTGCACCATTGCGATATCAGCCAAACAAGTATGTTGTACAAGAGAGGTTGAGTTCATGGAACCTATCTTGCGAATTGTTTAAATTATTTAGAGTTTAATTTTAAATGTATATACTGCACTTTGATGGTTTCTCTGTTTTACATGTAAATTATTCTGTGGATATGTCATGAAGAAACATCACAGGAAAGCATGAAATCTAGAAAAAATAATTAATTTCAGAGGCAAAAAAATTTTCTGACCAGCAATGAGAGACCTGACAAATGGGTTTCGCGGCCCACAACAATCATCATACAAACTGCAATAATACAAGATCCTGATTTAAGAACAAAAATACAAACTCAATCATGTGAAAAAATAAGTTATTTTATTCCATCCAACTTATATATGTATATTGTATTTGTAAGTACAGCGAAACAATTCACAGGGGGGACTGAGAGAAAGACGTCAACACGTTTAGATGTCTCCCCTAATTTTACCACAATTTATAATGGTACAATAATAAAGAAAAACACACATAAAACACACCAATAAAAATTAGTTCTTCAATAACAAGGAAGTCTTCCATGCCAGATCAGTAAAAAGGTATATACTCAATGGGGTATATCAACTAAGTGATTAAAAATATAAATCGCTATAAAGGGCAAAAGCTGCTTGACTCTCATAAGATATAAAAAATGAAAAAAAAAAACCAAGAAGAATGAGATACCGTTAAATGCCAACAACAAAAGTAATCCAGGCTTAATTGCAAACATTTTTTAAAGATCTCTTAAAGTAATTCGCAGCAAATTACCCTATATAAAATATTGGCATAAAGAAAACAAACATAGACAGTTATTAAACTCTTAGCTAGATCCTATGAATAAAATTGCTACAATAGAAAATTCCCCAAATAATAAACTATATTCACATAAGCCAAAGAAAAAAAGCAGAGTCATCATTTTAAGAAAAATAAGGGATAGACATAATGTTTCATAACCAATGTCTAATGATGGAGTTAAGATCCCATACGTTAATTACCAAGCATCAGTTCTAGAAAGTATTATCAGTTCATATATTTGCATTTTTCAATTGGTCATCGTGTTTTCCATATTTTTGGATCTTATAATTACACAGCTTTACAAAAATCTCTGCAGCTATAAGTACTCTCCATCACCTACTGATGTCTATTGAATACACCTTGTACAAGTGCTTGTACAGTGAGTGGACTTAGTCTCTTTGAGCCTCACCTGCTGTAACTCGTTACTGTAACTGTCTGGACAGGGGATATGCTCATCTTCCAATGAAACAATGGAAAACAAGGATTGGCTGACTGGTCATCAGCCACTTCCAAGTTTGGAAATTCCTAGACCTCGCGGTAATCCAATGTAATCCATGGAGATTCATAGCAAATGCAGGGACATCTTTCTTGTGTATTTATATAGTGTATAAAAAAAATGATCAACTCCAACCTGCAGTTCCCTTTAAAGTGTATTTAATAGACACAGTTACATAAGTATTAGTACTTATTGACGGTTTTCATTAAATGTTTTTGTTTTCTTCTTTTTAGACAACACCGCTACAAAATATGTAGAAGATAAAGATGCCTCTAAGTGGTGCATTGGCTTGAAGATAGCATGGGATATAGAGACTCCTGGATTTGTTTTTCCTTTAAACTCCGGAGATTCCTACTACATGCTGGGTAACGTAGTATTTCCATTTTATCTTGTACAAATTGTAGTTTGACTTCATTATTTATTTTTACTTTACTTTTGAATGTGTGCATGTATTAAAGGCAAAATATATTTAATATAATTATATATATTTAATAATGTATAATATTCTATATTCTGTGAAAGAGCAGTTTTTCTATTCCTATATGCAAACTGTACATATATAAATGTTTATATCTGTGTATATGTAACTTGATGGATCAGAAGATAATTGAAATTGTGTGCTGCTGTTTAGGAAAGGCTGGAGGGAAGCTTTTTCCAATACACTTGACACTTTTAGGTTCAGCTTTTAGCAGCCCCTTGTTTAGTAACCAGTCATCTAAGTAAGATAGCTTATGTGTTTTCACAATGTGAAACTCTTTACACGTACATTTGTTTTGATTGTTCCAAAATATTCTGTCTGATGTTTTTTTCCCACAAAGCTGAGAAATGCAGAGAACTGACAGTGAAATTAGTAATTTTAGGCTAAAATATTGAAATTGGAAAAAGTCTTGGAATCTTGCTGCTTTTGTGATTTTGCTATTTTGGCTTAAAAAATTATAATAAAAAAAAAAAAAAAAATATATATATATATATATATATATATATATATATATATATATATATATATATATATATATATATATATATATATTGATTGTCGGTATGGTTAAACCTTAAAGGGACACTATAGTCAACAGAAAAACTAAAAAACTACAGCTTATTGAATTTGTTCTGGTGAGTAGAATCATTACCTTCAGGCTCTTGGCTGTTAACACTGTCTTTTCATAGAAAATGCAGTGTTTACATTACAGCCTAGTGATACCTTCACTGGCCATTCCTCAGATGGCTGTTAGAGATCCTTCCTGGGTCATGGCTGCCTAAAATGCATCCAAACATTCAGTGTCTCCTCCCTCTGCATGCAGATACTGAACATTCCTCATAGAGATGCATTGATTTAATTAATCTCTATGAGGAGATGCTGATTGGCCAGGGCTGTGTCTGAATTGTGCTGGCTCTGCCCCTGATCTGCCTCTTTGTCAGTCTAAGCCAATCCTATGGGGAATCATTGTGATTGGATCAGACTACCACATCTGATGATGTCAGCAGACTGCTTGTGTTTTTTATTAGGCAAACAGCATGCAGAGTTACAGCTTCTGGCTTGAATACAGTAAGATTTTGCTATTTTTAGGGAGGCATGAGGGGCCCAGGGGGGGGTTTTAACACTATAGGAACAGGGATACATGTTTGTGTTCCTGACCCTATAGTGATCCTTTAATGTTAGTGTTCTGATATTGGCAGTGTGCTTCTAATTTTTATTTTTAATTTTTAAACTGTATTTAATTTAAAGAACATTTGTTAATGGAACGATATCAAAAAATTTGTTGTATAACAATTTTGTAAATTTTGACAGTTTTGCCACATTTAAGATTTAATTACTTGCTATTTTATATGCTGAAGTTATGTTTCTCAGCATGCATTGACCATGTACTGTCGATTAGCTGCCCAGTTATTTATTGTCTTAAATCACATAATCTAAACACTCGATGGCTTTGCATGGACATTTCTCCTTTGTGCCTGAATGTGGGGCATCAGAGAATAATCCTAGAACAGGGGCCAAAATCAGGATATTCCTGACAACTCTTAGAACTGTTGGCAAATCTATTCAACTGGTAAAGAAGAAAATTTCAGTTGTGTCAGGTGAATCATTGCATAATCGACTTCCATCTAAGGCAGATTGAAATCTCTTATAACAATATATATTTAATAAAAATATATAGATTTGTCAGTAGTTCTTAACACAATATACAACATAAATTAGCACATAAGAAACAAATGTAATATGTGATCCATGTGCAGGCATCATACATAGAGGTAATTTGGAGTCTTCCCCCCTCTGTACATCTTAAAGGTGGAAGAAGCTTTGTAAATGTCAACTACATTTAGAAGTAAAAAGGCATCCACAAGGAGGCTTTGGAAGGATTGTATTTAAACCAAAAGATTAACATATTTAAAGGGACACTATAGTCATCGAAACAATTTAAGCTTAAAGAAGCAGTTTTTATGTTTAGATCATTCCTATGCAGCCTCACTGCTCAATTTTCTGCCATTTAGGAGTTAAATCACCTTTGTTTCAGTTTATGCAGCCCTAGCCACACCTCCCCTGGCTGTGACTGACACAGTCTGCATGAAGATAAAATGGTTTCATCTTCAATCAGATATAATTTACTTCACACGTTTTTATCTCCTGCTCTGTAATTTGAACTTTAATTACATACAGGAGGCTCATGCAGAGTCTAGCAAACTATTAACAGGACAGGAGATAAGAAATTGTAGGCTAAACATAAACTGCAATAAAGGAAGTGTAAACATTAGATGACTCTGTACAGGAAGTGTTTAGGAAGGCTGTGCACGTCACATGCAGGAAGGTGTGACTAGGGCTGCGTAAACAAAGTGATTTAACTCCTAAATGGCAGAGAATTTTGCAGTGAGGGGCATGATCTATACACCAAAACCGCTTCATTAAGCTTACGTTGTTTTGGTGACTATAGTGTGTCGCAAATCATGATAAATTTTGTATTGCTTTTCCCAGAGGAATGCTCCCTTACCTCGCCAATTTCCAAATGGCTCAGAGAAAAATTAATACCTTGAGAATGTTTACTTCTATATGCGTAAATTCTCTTCCATTACAAGAACTATGAAGGCACTGTATTCAAGTCTGGTATTGAAGCCTGCTGGACAAGTATTTATTTCCGAAAAGTCATATAATGCCTTGAAAATAATGAACATGAATCAAAATGATTATTTATTACATTAACAAAAATAGAAAAATATTAAAAGTAACTGTTCCTACAAGAGACAATGAGACACCTGTAAAATAAAACAGGCAAAAAATCAAGGAAAGCTCCAACTGGTACCCAGCAGGATGAGAAACGCTTTTTTCTGTACTACATTGATCACAAACCTTTAAAAACACCAACTTTTGTGGACTAGGAGTTATGGGAAATGTAGTTCACAGTTGGAGTAATAAAGTGTTATCATCGCTGATCCAGAAGAAAAGAAAGAAATAATGTTAATGGTAGATATTTTATATAACAGCAAATACATATCATCGTACGGTTCAGTATAGTTTAGGGGCTGTTTGTTTTAGTTTGAAATGAATACGTTATCGATCTGGTCTCCAAGAATTCCAGAACGTAATATATCCCCATGACACATATGAACCTTTTATGGCCAACAGTGCAGCCTGTTCTCATAGTTTTCTTTTTATGTATTTTTTTTATTTTGATTTGTATTTTTCTCTAATAACATCTGATCTTTTCTCTGCAATAGCAGAAAACTCATAAAGCCGGCTCTGGATTATAAATTGTTTCCTCACACTGATATTCCATAGGTGTCACCAGCAATTCAGTGTTTATCACTATGGAATACAAGGGTTTATATTGCACAGTTGAACTGTCTTTATAATATCGGTATTTGGCAACATATTTCCTTTTTCGTTACATATGACAAGACGTTTGTTTTCTTCTTTTCATATAAACGAGCACCCATTTGTATTTTTGTTTTACTAAATATGTTAAAAACTTCATTCACAGATAAATCATCACGTTTCATCTTATTTTGCATACAAACTATTTTGTAATTCCTATACAGTTTATTGCTTGCACTAGTGTGAGTGTACAAAATTAAAGTCCGCTTATAATTTACTGTTATGATGCAAAATGATGTTCTGACCAGTATAGAGACAAACGTGCTCAGGCTGAATGAAGCTATTGGACTCGTGGTGAATGTTAGGTCAGAGGTGGGCAAAAGGTAAAGAATGGAGATAAGTGAACAAGAGGCTGAGTAAGAGGTTAGGAAGAATGAGAGATAAGCTGAGGAAAGATGTGAAGGGGACTTAACAACTGGGAAATGAAGCAATTATGAGGAAAGAGATATGGGTGCAGGGACAAAGAGACAAATTTATCTTCCAAAGCATTTGTAGACATCTAGTTCCATCAATGCTTATACCACCACACTTTAAATTCGATGAAGATGTTGAATGTTACTGAATCCTACCAAAGGAATACATATTTGGATTTTTTGATGATTTGATATCTATTTATTCAGACACATTTGACAGACATTTCCTAGAGCCAAATGTATGAATGTTTGAAATACGACGACAGCTATACAGAGTTGGGTCTAGGTTAAGCAGTTTCTTAAGTGGTCTTGATGTTGATTTTTCACCTGTATATTATAATTTTCATTTCCATTTTCTGAATGCAAATGGTCCCAAGTCGAATAGCTTTTTTAATATCATGTTTTAAAAATGCAGGTGGATGAGTCAATGGCTTTCTTTGTATTGTTTAAGAGGTTTGTGTGTATATTATATTTAGTGATTTGATTTAACATAAAAATAAGTAATTTAAAAACGAGTAAACATATTCTGTGCAAGGTACTCGTGATAATCTTATGTGTGTTGATCTAACAATTCACGTCTCAGCAGAGTTCTTTCTGCTATAAATAGAATTTGTATTTGCAGTTAGAGGACAGACACAATCTTTGCATTGCAGATAACGCTGCATTTATATTGTTTTGCAAAATTAAAGTGCAGCATTAACTCTTTTTGATTTATCTCAAGCATATTGGAAATTTTCCTGATCAGGTACAAATCTGTTTAGCCGTGTGATTGACATCCAGGTTTCCCAGGCAACACGTTTCATCTAGCACCCAGCGTTTAAACGAACTCACAAACATTTGGCCCCCGGCCACTCATTTTAAGACGGCTTCTCCTATTTTGTCCCTGTGTCAAAAGTCACTTTGCAGGAATAAATAACGCCCCGAAGCCATTCTCAGAAAGCCTTGTATGTGCAGTGAGATAGATTGGTTCTCGCCAGCAAATAAAGTAAAGATAAATTGGTGCACGGTTTCACCTCTTTACCCTCACTTGGCCTTGGACTGATTTCAGTCACTAAAAAGAAAGCTGATGGCAGTGTGTGCACAGCATTGCCAAGGCAATAATTTTGCACTGGGAGATCATTTGTCCCTGAATAGTTAGGACGGAAATAATAAATTAATAATAAAGTTGTAATAAAATAGGATATGGGGATAGCTTGAAACCCTTTCTTAGTCTCCGGATTGTGAACATATTGCAGTTTTGATACCTTTTTTCCTGAACTGTAACTGATAAGCGTTAAGTCAGTATGTCTTTATGAGATGCTCAGAGTAAGATGAGACACCGCTTCTTGCATTATATTAATCGCAAAGTCGTCCAAATCATTTACTTGTCCAATGGATATGGTTCGTGTCCCACAATTTTTATTATTTTAATTTTAGTTTTTTAAACTGAAAATAAGACAACATTCTTACAAACTGACTTAAAAATAGATAACCCAAAATAGACAAGCCTGGGGGTTGCAAGATAATATTTCCATCCACTTCATTAATATTTCGAAATATAATTTATTAATTTCGGTATGTTTTTTTGTTTGTTTTTTAACTCTGCTTGCAATAAGGAATGCAAAAGTGTTTTGCAAAAATAAAGTGTTTATTATTAATATTATTTGGTTATATATAGCAGGTTTGCACAGTGAAAATAAATATTGATTTTATTTGAGCAGAATTTATCTATAATGAACCGAAAATATTTAAGATCACATCTCAGTTAGGTTCGTGGTTCAAAACCTCAAATGCCAGTGCAATAAGAAGCTTGGCTCTATTCGTCAATCGTAGTTTTTCAATATCACAGTTAAAAAATAATAGATCATAGTGTCAAGTGAAACAGAGTGATGGCAACAAGACAGGGCAATACAATTGTAACTACCAGGTTGCTTAAGCCAGTGTTTATGTGATATGTTTTTATAGAAATTTGAGCCATAGTTTTCTTGTTAAATTAATTTATGATTGTGTCACATGCAGTGGCTCAAATTTTCCTAGAAAAGGTTTTTTTTTGAAACGGTAAAATGTTACTGCAGTTCTGCGCCATGTTAACCTTTTGTTGTTTTTTGGTTTTTTTGCAGAATTAAAAATGAAAAAAGTACACTCTGTTGAATTAATAAAAAAAAAAAAAAAAAATATTTGGTGTTTAAACCAAATAGTTTAATATTCATCAACAGTCTCATTGAAAAATCTCTGTGCAGGAGCCACACACGCATGATTGCAGCTTTCCAATGCTTCTCAATAAGCTTTAGTACAGATGTGCTCTTGCCTGCCTGCCACTTTCGTTATCTTCCGGGCTGTCTAAGTGAGCTGGGCAGATTTTTTCTGACCCCATTTATAACAGTGCCGATTTTCTATTGAACCTTTGGAAGGCTAGTGCGCATGCGAGGCAAAACGCTGTTCTGCGCCAATCATATGGTCTCTATGAGACCATCAGATTGAAATAGCCAGGTTTAACAACGTTTTTGGTGCAGAAGCACCTCTAGTGGCTGTTCGTGTGACCGCCATTAGAGGCATATTAACCCTGCCATTCCTGACTATTGAGATGAAGTGATCTGGGTGTCTGTAGTGTCTTTTTAATACAAATATCTATTCCAAAGATTTTACATATGCTCTAACAGCGCCGAGACTCCCTTGACTGTGATATTGAAAAACTACGATTGACGAATAGAGCCAAGCTCTCTGCCTTCTTTGACATCATCAAGGTGTTGTTTCCCCATCGCTTTTCCAATGATCCTTTTAGAGGAGTATTGGGGTCCTGATGCCCATGCATCCAATGATTCTCATAGAGAAGCATTGCATCTAGTGCTCTCCTATGAGATGTGATGTCACGGTACGTTAAAGTCAGTCGCTATCGACATCGTTGTCTCATCAAGCCTCCTTAACTATACTATACATCTACAAAATCTGGTAGACGACTTCTTAACATAACTGAGTTGTACAACACTGTTTAAAATTATGAACAGTACGGAGGTAAAACTTCATTCAGACAATACCTATCTGTTCATTACCTCCCTTTGCTCCTGATAAGAACCGGGTGCTGCGACAGCCCAGTATTTTCAACCTTGTATCGGTGCAACTGTTTTTTTTTCTGTCCTTTATTGCATCGTTCTGCTTTGACAAAACTAAAACAAAGAATATATATTAAAAAAAAAAGAAAACGAAAATGTGGGTCTGGCTTTATAAAACAAACATAATTATGACGATTAATACTTCCATGGCCTTGGCTAGCATTTCAAATGGATCTACTATTGTGTTGTAGATCTGCAGATAAGGTCTGCACTTAACTCTTAACAGCGTCTGTTGTTCACAAGTTGGGTGAGGCAGATCTCGATGTATAGTGGCGCAGATAAATGATTGGCAGTAGAGGACAAGGCACAATCAGAGGAAATTAACAAGCCATGTTACGATAACGTGTAACCGATACCAGTAAACCGAAATGGGGCAAAAACATGTTCATCTTGACATTTTTTTGCAGACTTATTAAAAGGACAGTCTGAGCAGCAAATCCGCTTCAGCTTAATAAAGCCGTGCTGATGAATAGATCACGTCCTGCAGTTTCCATGCTCAGTTATTTGTCTTTCAGGAGTTCTATCACTTTTTTTTTCTGTTTATGAAACTTTAGCTACACCTCCCCTGGTTGGATCTCACACAGCTTGCATTAAAAAAAAAAAAAGTTTCCTTTTAAATCAGATCATACAGAACAGTGGCCTTGACTTAATAAGCTTTCCAAATGATTCAATACTGTTAGAAAACTTTCCAAATGATTCATGTACAAAAAATCCTGTAGACTTTAGTGGTGACTTCTGTAGAGTAATCATTTGGAAAGTTTTTTTCTAACATTATTGAATTATTTGGAAATCTCATTAAATAAAAGTTTCTATGTTTTATAGTAGACATTTTTTATCTCCTGTTCTGTTAATTTGATTGTAATCACATCAGGCTGCTGCAGAGCAGGACATAGAAATTCTAAATGAAACACACTGTTTAATAAGTGAAGCTAAAAAAATTTATACTTTTTCAGGAAGTGTGTAAGGAGCCAGTGTGAGCCATAGGAGGCGTGTCTAGGGCGGTATAAACATAATGATTTAACTCCTAAATGGCAGAACTGAGCAGTGACACTGTTACCGGGAAACTGACGGAGGCCAAGCACAAGAGAGATGGACACAGGTTTCTTCAGGAAGGAAGAGGTCTTTATTCGATTCACCGACCGGGACTCAGAGGGACTTATGTCACCAAAAACAGCAAAGATCTGAGTACTGAATACATAGAGTACATTCCTTATATAGCACTGTAGCTCCTCCCATAATTAGCTACGCCCACACATACCCTTAACCTAATCAATGAGTAGAGTCTAAACTCATCCATCCGGTCCAACCACGTGGCTCATCTGAAACAAAGGAGAGGGACGCGTAATTCCAGTTCCTGCATTCCTGCACATGCTCAGTACAGTGATGACAGTATCTTAGCTACGTGTAACTAACTAACTGATACTACAAACACATGTACCTACATATGCCTTGTGGCAATCTTGGCCTGCTAAACTTGTATTTTACTGGAATTCCATCACAACACTGCAGATGCATTTTCCATACACTAAAACCACTGCACTAAGCTAAAGTTGTTTTGGTGCTTAGAGTGTCCATTTAGGAGATGATGAGAACATGACAGTTTGCAGTAAAGAACTAACTAAATAACTGACCAGGGTTAGACAGACGAGACCCGCTTCTAGTGCTTAAAAAAACTTAAAAAAAACGAAAACAGCGACAATATAGGACATGACTAACAATGCAAGAAATTACATTCAATCTAAGATCTTTGTGCATAGGGTGTTGGCTTGAGATATCATCATCTGTGAAATTTAGCTACTGTCCCCTTCATTTCAGACATGTAAGTGTGATTGCTGCTCAGGAAGTGCTGCTACTATTTATTAATTGTAAAAAATACAGTGATCAATAAAGTGTTCAGTAATGATACAGGGCTCAATTAATAATTCCGGTGCTTATAATCTATAAATCTCTGCATAACCTACCTATCCTAACTAACACTCAAGGTCCCTACGCTGTGTTAAAGACCCGCTTCTATCCTCCGTTCATAAATACATCTTGCCCTTACCTCTTGTGTCTCTTTACCCCACTCCCCTTAGAATGCATGCTTGTTTGAGCAAGGCTCTCATTAGCATCTGTTCTTATATGTCCCACTTGTCTGGTTGCAAATACTTGTCTGTTAGTCTGCATGTTGTACAGTGCTGCATAATTTGTTGGCACTTTATAAATAATAATAATGCTAATTATGTGGGAAGAGAGAGTAATTTGTGTTATCAAAATATCTGATTTCATATTACCAGTTGTGTCACTCTTTTTGATGTTAGATGGATTGTTTTGTAGCATAATGCAATATTTAGAATGGTTATTATTCCAGTTAATTCTGGAAATATTATGATTGTACTTTCAGAATGTTCTGTACCAATTTGCGAGCATATATCTAAATTTCTTTTTTATTTTATTCACAGATGATCTCAACAAAACTCACCAACACTGTGTACTTTCTGGCTCCGATCCTAGATTCAGCTCTACGCACAGGGTAGCTGAGGTATATCCTCTGCTTCTATAGCAACAGTTGTCTCCTGTACTTTTAATATTCTTTGTAGAATGTAAGGCTTAATTGCAAAAAAAGTGTAATTCATAAAATCACCCGTTCTTTGGCATACCATGCATTTGTTTATACAATCTTTTATTTAAGCCTGTTATATCGAAGGCAAATATCATTGCAGCATAAAATGAGAAAAAATTAATAGATAGGAAAACTAGAATAGTAAAGGAAGGCACACGTAGTGTAAAGAGGAGAACTTGAGGGCAATATGATGAAAATTAGATAGTGTGGAAATGAAGATTTTAAGAGGCCTGTCTGAAGGAATAGCGGTGGGGTGAACATAAGGTATAGAAGAAAGGAGATGAGAGGGAATATGAGATGAAAAGAGTAGATGAAGATAATTAGTCTTGCATACACTAGTAGAGAATAAATTGGAATTGCATTTGGTTAACATTTGGCAATAAAGATGAAGTATTATTCTAAATCTCCTAAATGTTTTAGCTAATATTTCCTTGTGCCCTTTGGTGACTTTTTACTTTTCATATTGTACGATCTTTGTTTTGCAGTGCTCCAGAGGAACTCTGCAGTACATCCAGTCACGTTGTCACATGGCTCTGGAAAATCTTTTTATAAATCCCAAAAATGAGAAAGCAGAATTGAAGTCCCTTGAGACTATGGTCTTGATGCAGGCAGAAGAAATTCACAACGAGGTAAGGTGTAGCCTGCTTTTAACTAGTAAGAGTATTGCCGACTCTTTATATTTTTATTTAAACTTTATCTGTTTGTTTAATTTATCACAATCTTCTAAGAGTACTTCAAGAAAACCTAATGCCAACATCCCTCTGATATATGAACATGCTGCATAGGAAGGGAAGCACAAATGACACAGTAAATGTGGCCTGTATCGGGAGTTGGAGAATGGGTATGCAATTAGTGATGTCCCGAACGGTTCGCCGAACGGTTCGCCACGAACGGTTTGCCGCGGACTCATCATTGAGTAAACTTTGACCCTGTACCTCACAGTCAGCAGACACATTCCAGCCAATCAGCAGCAGACCCTCCCTGCCAGACCCTCCCACCTCCTGGACAGCATCCATTTTGAAGCTGCATTCTTAGTGAGCTGTCCAGGAGGTGGGAGGGTCTGGGAAGGAGGGTCTGCTGCTGATTGGCTGGAATGTGTCTGCTGACTGTGAGGTACAGGGTCAAAGTTTACTCAATGATGAGTCTGCGGCAAACCGTTCGTGGCGAACCGTTCGGGACACTATTAGGGATTATGGAAGTTGGAAAGTGGCTGGTAGAAGAAACAAGAAAGATATCAATGAAAATACAACTGTTTCACTATGTAATGCAGTACTTTGGGTAGTAGTGAGAATAATTTTAAATTAAGATGCAATCATTAAAATTGAATACTTTAATTCTTGTAGATTTGGTGTGAATCTTAATTATGTTCCCAGCTATTTCCACAGCAGAACCAGATTAATGTTGCCCAGGGCTCTAGGCAGTGTGCCGTATTGGGCCCCTGTCCTATAGCTCTGGGCTCTGTTTTGTGAGTGGCATGTTTGTTTACTTAGTGTGTCTGTGTGTACTGGTTGAGTGTTGTGTGTATTTGCTGAATTGTGTGTTTGTGTGAAGGAATGTCAAAGTGTTGTGTTTTTGGTCCAGCTTTGAGTTAGCTGGATACCTAGTAGTCTGGTCGAGGAGCTCCATTATCTGATATTGCTACAGACCACAACGCTCCCTCAACAAAGTGCTGAGAGGTCTTTTGATCTCCTTGCTGACTTGACAAGGGTCTACTCATGGTCTGAGCTCCAGGTCTAGATAGGGACCTACAGGGCCCTAGGTGTCCACCTTGGTCGCCTAATGGGTAATCCGGCTTTGCTCAACTTATAAGGAAATTAATACATTAGCAGAATCCCTAAACTACCTACCTTTTATATATCTATGCTGTATGGTTATCATTTGGGAGATAACCTTGGGAAGCTGTGTACTTATAAGTTAAGTTTTTGTATTTTATTTTGTTTGCACACTTAGAAATCACAGGTGGATTTGCAGTCTCTTTGAGATAGGATAGCCTTATGCCTATCCCACGCATGCTTAAACTCCTTTACCATGTTAACCTCTACCACTTCAACTGGAATGCTATTCCATGCATCCACTACCCTCTCAGTAACGTAATACTTCCTGATATTGTTTGGAAACCTTTGCCCCTCTAATTTAAGACACTGTCCTCTTGTTGTGGTAGTTTTTCTTCTTTTATAGTCTCCCCCGTTACTGTGTTGATTCCCTTTATGTATTTAAATGTTTCTATCATATCCCTCCTGTCTCATCTTTCCTCCAAACTATACATGTTAAGATCCTTATTTATCTAGTGCATATCCTGCAATGCTGACAACATATTTCAGAAAATAATTCTACATCCTTATTGTTCTTACTGTAAAGATCACTTTCCTCTGCTGTAAGCGAAAACACCTTTCTTCCAGTCTCAGTGGCTGACCTATATATTTGTATAGTGCTATCATATTTCCTCTGAGACACCTTTTTCTAAAGAAAATAGTCCATGCATACTGTTTTCTAGTTTGTTACCTATTATTGTCCCCAAGTCCTTTTCATTTATTGTTATCCCTAACTCAACCCCAACCAATGTGGCTTGTTGTGTTCCTTTTATCAAAATGCATTTATATTTATTGGATCTCTTTTTCCATTTCCTATTATCAAAATCCCTCTGTAGAGATGCTATATCATATTCATACTGTATTATCCTACTAAGTTTCATGTAATCTGCAAACATGACATAGGACTTTCAAAGCCCACTTCAAGATCATTTATGAACAGATTATTAAGAAGCTGTGATTATTAAGAAGCTGTCCCAGGACAGAACCCTGAGACACTCCACATCACAGCCCATTTTCACAGTTTTCCATTTACAACTTCTCTCCGCACTCTATTTTTAAGCTAGTGTGTCTTATCCTAGAACATGAAACCTTAAAGAAGATTAAACCTAACCTAGTGGTATGAATATATTTCCATACTAAACTCCCTAGGCACCCTTGGGTGAATACCGTCTGGCTCAGGGGTTTTATTTACATTAACTTTAATTACATGCTGTACCACTTAAACCAGTAACCTGTTTGATGTAAGGCTTTAGATACAGGGATATGCAAATCTGCGGCCACCAAATCTTCTTTCCTATATATTGAAGGATTTTTTTAATGCCCTTCATAGTTTCCAGTGGTCTAAAACTTTCACTTTTACCCGACTGAACAAAAAGTTTGGGACTTATTCTTGCTCTCTTTGGCTTTGAGTTTATTATGTTTTTGTTTAACCCATCTAGTAGCGTTTTTGCAAGTTTTATTGGTATGCTTATATTTGTTATAGGATGCTTTTGACTCATGTGATTTAAATGTTTATTACTTTTACCAAGCTAGAGAGAGTGTGTGTTTGCGTGTGTGCGTACACGCTTTAGCCAGTGAATAGTTTACCAGTCAATTAGTTATAAAGATCCCCTTATACTAGTGAAATTAGCCTTTTTAAAATTAAGCATTTTTAATAAATGTGTATAATATAATATATATATATATATTTTTATTTATTTTTTTGCTAAAAATCTCAAATGCTACCATATTATGGTCTCTGTTTCCCAAGTGTTAGTTAACTTGAATGCATTCAAATAGATCAACATTATTACTTATTAAAAGATCCACACAAGCATCTGTTCTAGTTAATGCTTCAATATATTTAGCACAGGTGTTTTTGACCTCTTTGTAACCAGTTCAGGTAATTTCTGTGAAATTGTCCAGTAGCACAGCTGTACATGTCATCAGGAAACACAGAAACATTTTTTTGGTAGTTATAGCTCAGCTAACAGATTTCTTATGTATAGATAGCAAATCCATGAAATCCCTGCTCTGAGCACTGAGAGTTAAACATGTTCAATGGGTCAGACTCAGTAGAACAGAATGAGAGTCTCCTGATTTGACTAAGCAGCGTTCTGGAGTGGGAAAATCTTGAGGGTGAACATGTCATCAGTATTGATATGCAATAGAGTAAAGAACTTCAAAAAATATCTGTTTTTCATTATTTTCGATTGATTGTTATTGCACATTTAATGCATTATTATTATTAGGAATGGGTCCATGAAACCTCCTTTCTAAGAAGGCATCTTAGACAGATGTAAATGCAGTCTGTTGTTTGTTTGGCTTTAACTAACTGGACGATATTTGCGCAGGTGGAGTTTGAATGGCTTCGGCAGTACTGGTTCCAAGGCAAACGTTACCTCAAATGCAGCGATTTCTGGTCTATACCACTAGCTGAACTGGAAGATTATTGGAAGCAAATGGAGATCACGGTGAGTTAGCAAATCACCAGCATTTTAAATCATGAAAATGTGTGTCAAATCTGAAACACAAACAAGAGAACATAGTAAGGAGAGGCAGGATTATTCTATTTAACTGGACAGACAGAAACACTAATTTAGACTTACGTGTGTACTTTTCCATTACTGTCACTACTATAAAACTTGTCAGGATATCATGGCACTTGGAAAAGTACAGAGACGAGCTACAAAATTGATAAAACGAATGGAGCATTTTAGTTACAAAGAAATGTAAAAAAAAATTAAATCTCTCTTTTTTTTTTTTTTTTTTATCAGAGCGTATATGATAACATTATACAAATATATTCAGAGCCATTACAAACCATTATCTGGAAATCTATTCATAAACCGGGCTTTACATAGGACACAAGGGCATGCATTTAGGCTGGAAGAAAGGAGATTACATCTAAGGCAAAGGAAAGGGTTTTTTTACAGTTAGAACAATAAGGATGTGGAATTCTCTGCCTGAAGAGGTGGTTTTATCAGAGTCCATACAGATGTTTAAACAGCAGTTGGATAAATACTTCCAAAAACATAACATACAGGGATATCATTTCTAATTAGTGGGGTAATAGCTGCTTGATCCAAGGAGATATCTGACTGCCATTTTGGGGTCAAGCAGAAATGTTTTTCCTACTTTGTTGCAAAAGTGGAAACGCTTCAGACTGGGTTTTTTGCTTTCTTTTGGATCAACAGCAAAAACATATGTGAGGAAGGCTGAACTTGATGGACGCAAGCCTCTTTTCAGCTATGTAACTATGTAAGGAGTAAAGTCATGGATTAATTCCAGGGAACCCAGGAGCAATGACCCTTCCTATAACAACACAATGATCTCCCAGGACATCTGGGCCCCCTGTAGTACATATATCCCTTTTCCCTCTTAAAGCTCTTCTCTAATACAGACTGAAACGGCCAGGAAATATTGTCCTATCAGCCTGTAATAAACGGTGCAGGTAAGAGACATGTGTCCTCTGTGGGAGAGTATGCAACACAAATATATACAAATAAACCCACTCCTTGCCCTACACATCAGCCTCCATCTTGTATTTTCACTCTATATATAACAGGACTGTACGCTGGTCGTATCTCTTCCTTACTAAAGAAAGCAGTTAACCATTTCATGTGCATTTGGGCCAGCATCTCAATGCAAAGATTCTATTTTGAAGAATATGCAGCATTGCTTACTGACTTTCTACACAGCACAATTAGATGGATTGGGCAGGTTTCCTTAAACCAGATTGACTGATGTTAATACATTCTTTTTGAAGTGTTTCTTCTCATTTAAGTCATTAATGTGCTTGACTGTGGGGGTGTAATATCACATTTTCTACTCACAACTTCGTATCTTTGCACTGATTTGAATCCAAATGATTAATACCTGACAGAAAATAACTTTTTCTAGTCTACGCAGTGATATGCCTTTTAAAGATATGGGCATATGTTTTAGATGGGAGCAAGAAGTAAGGCACAGCGAACAAATAATTGTATGTTATTATCTAGAATCCATGACTGCTATGTAAATACTGTATGCTCTGTAATTATTTTCCGTGGCAGGCTTTTGGTCCTGTCTGAGAAATGTAAATGTGCTCACTGGCAATGTATTTTATCTTTGCGTTATCCTGTGCAGTAAATGGATTATTCAAATTATTGAATCCATCATAACTAGTTTGTATACCTCGTCTGGATCACTAACTTGAAAGACCCATTGATTTCAGACTGTCTTACCTACCAAGCGGGGCTGACACAAATAACAATTGAAACGTCGCCCGTGACAGTTCTCTGCCTCCCGCTGTGAGTTGTTTTGTTCATTATTTCCAGTAGCACAACACTGTTTACCAATGCTGTGCAAATTTTATATTAGTGACATAATTGAGAACATAATTCTTTGTACCTACATTATTCCATTAAGTGCTCTTATGTTAGTCACCGTCTTGTATGTCATTACGTTCTAAAAATAGTATTTAGTCACAAGTACTTCATTTCAAAATTACTAGGTTTGTTAGGTTACCATATCATTTCAGCAGACCCACAACTGAAATGTGTGTGTAGATACAAACCTTTGAGGCCAAGACATGCCCTATTTACAGTTTAACAGTATACACCAGCTAGGAGAATACATGTAGTTCACTCCATTTTGTGGTTCTAATTTTCAAAACGCCACAAGACATGAAATTACACTTTGCTTCAACATCACTTTCTGATTTTTCAATGGTTTTGCTTTTGACATATCTGATCTGACTGGCTGGAAATTTTGGGAATATTGTAAATGGGTGCATTCTGTATTTTTGATCTATTTCAAAAACAGCTGTTCAAACCGAGCAACATCATATAGTCAGACTCACAATGGCTGGGAGCTATGAATAGCTTTTATTTTTGTGATGCTGTCAGTCTTATACATTTGATGAAGATGACTGTCGAAGAGTTTTAGTATTAGAAACAACAAGTGGTGTTACGTGCTATTACTGCTCAAGAAGGTTTGCTTTGTTTAGTAATAGCAGTAAGGAGGTTTTTTTCAAAATAATTGGAAGGTGTATTACATCTTGGTACTTCATATAAAACTTATATATTAATCACTAGATGCAAACAAGTGATTGCGCCTGTATGACCTAACACTGCTATGGTGGGAATATTGGATTATGGGGACTGAGGAAACATTTAAATAATGTGCATTATAGCAACCTTTTTGTTTGTTTTTTTGTTTTGTTTTTTTATAAAAGGGAAAAACTGACATATTCTAAACATTCACAAGGTGTTGTGAAAAAGTCAGTACACACAGGAAACAATAAAGGCCCTGTTCATGAGAAAGATATCTAATATGGTATAGAGTATCTCAGTGAGTCAAGTTTCAAATTGTGGGTTATTATGACCCTTTATAAATGATTGCCTTTTTTTAATTTATTCAATAAATGGGTATTATTCATTACCCCACTTACCCATATAAACCTGTAAAGGAAAGAAAACTTTCCTGAAAATCCCTTGATGGATTCCATGCCTCGCCTCAGCCTCCCTTGCACGGTCCAATAAAATGCTTCTCATAGAGAAACGTATTTGATTGAACCGTTTTGTCAGCTCAGCGTGCAGGGGAGGGTTAAGAAACAAAATGAGGTGGGGACGGCAAGGAGGGCTAAACATAAATAGGGAGGGATAGGAGACCAGGCTTCCCCTTGCCAGTGCACTCCCAGCGCTGCCTTCAAGAGGAGAAGCTGACAATGCCTGCCGATATATAGATATATAAATTTCATAAAATTGGCATTAGGCAGTCAAGAATATAGTTCCAGGCTGACTAAGTCATGTGTGCAGTGGGTGTAACTAAAAATGTGCTAATATCTTGCAGATATTCAAGCAGAAACATTGCACATACAGATTACTACCACCATGACCACTTCTAAAAGCAAAAGTGGTCATGGTGGCTGGAGTAACCCTTTAGTTAATTTGTGTTTGGTTCTGTTCAAGGGGATCTAAAACATGTATGAACACATTTATAAAACCTGAAATATACTTACCAATTAACTTTCCTATCCTGATTTAAAAAAAAAACAAAAAAACTAAAATACACCTTTCATGTTTGAAATCTTTAATCACATCTCTGAACATTACACCAATAACTAAAAGATTGAAAATCACTTGTACTTCGTTTTAACCTTCTTTAATTTGATGCTCCATTTTCTTTTAAATTTATATTAAGTATTTAGCAAATTACATCACAATCCACTCTGTGCAAATGTTACGGGGAAATAAACATTGATGAACTAGAAGCGCCAAGTATCATAGTACAGAGGTGTTGATTTCTACATTTACAGGGTTATTAACTAAAGTGAGAATTCAAAATGAATTACAAATATAAGGCCGGAGTAGCCAAACTGAAAGCATAGCTGACTTAGAGTATTTTTCACTTAGGCTATAGTGACCTTAAACTTGAAATTCACTTTGATTTCACTTTGAAATCTTACTGTAGTGAATATCCATTCCAGTTTTATTTTTCACACTTCACAAATACATATTTGTTAAATACCAAGATAAGAAAGCATTGTATCAAAAAGTCTGGGATGTAACCGTTTCCAATTAAGTTTTTCTTTATGGACATCACATAAAACAGCATATCTCAATGAAGGAGCAGTGATTGACTGATACTGACTTTTGACTTAAAAGGCTGTCATTCATAACATGGCACTTTATCCTGCTACTTATTTTATGAATTGTGCTAACAATATATATATATATATATAAGGCTGTCATTCATAACATGGCACTTTATCCTGCTACTTATTTTATGAATTGTGCTAACAATATATATATATATAAGGCTGTCATTCATAACATGGCACTTTATCCTGCTACTTATTTTATGAATTGTGCTAACAATATATATATATATATATATATATATATATATATATATATATATAAAATAATCTAAAAGGTATATGTAAAATAAAATAATATAAAAAGAAATTGCATTAAAATCTAAAAAGCAAAATGGGGGGGTTGGAAACATAACATAAACATGGTATGGTGCATCTGAAGAATAAACTACATAAATATATGGTAGTGTAATTCTGAAAATGTAAAATTAAAACAACAACAAGATGACCCCCGCACTGTACCCCCAGATTCTTAGCTGGTTTTAGTAAGCAGGCTTGTCACCCACTAATATAGCTAAGTTGTCTTGTACATAGTAGGTGCCTAGGTATATTGGAAGTTATCTAGAATGTTCAATATCTCAACCATGAAGAGAGAGGAAACATAACGTTTCATTTGGGTGTCTGGCAATACTCATTTTACCCTGTAAGCTATTTAGGAATGCTTTGCAATGGTGGGATATTAAAGAATTTGCTTGTTCAGGTGCCTTGTATGCATTGAACATATGTGTGGGTTAACAATTCAAATGTAAAATATCTTTTTAGCTATACATGTTTTTAGGCATTCCTCTAGCTAAATGTCCCTTTTAAACCCAAGTAGGGTCAAGTGAGTGGGGAGAAAACAGATGTATCGAAAGAAGTAAATGTCTTTTTAATAAAAAAATTGTTGCATTTTTTTAAAAATTCTGTTTAATGTAAAAACATTTCAGGCTCAGTCGCTGATGTAGATGATTTCGCAACAGGCCCGGACTGGCCATCGGGCACACTGGCACATGCCTGGAGGTCCGCGGTGGCCATGGGCCAAGGCCGACAGGGGAGGTCACAGGATCTCCCTGGCTGGTCCATGCAAGGTCTGCGCTATCTGAGTGCTGGCCCCACTGTGTTCCGAGACAGGCCGGTGGGTAGATCAAAGATCTTCCTCACCGGCCCACATGCAGTGTGATGCGGCCGCTGGCTGGGAAGGGAGACAGGAGAGTACCCGGAGGAGCTCTATCTTGTAACAACGCCAGGATCCTCTTGCCATTTCCAGAGTGTTGCCATGGCAACGCTCCATGTTTTGCGAGAGTGAACTCTTTCCCCACAAGCTAGAGTTCACTCACCACTAGCACCACCAGGGATGGCAGCACGATCCCCCCTCCCAGACTAAAGGTAAGAAGGGAGGGGGTATACAAAGACTGTTTTGTTTTGTTTTTTATTATAAAAAAAACAAAACATATATTGTCATTAACCTGCCTTCCCCTCAACACACAATCCCTCAAAACACACACACACATCACCCTCACACAGCACGCTAACACACACAGCTTGCGCTGTGCAGGACAAATACAGGGACCTTTTCTCACGCTAGAGGCTCTGCGCATGGTCTGCCCTGGAAGAGCATTGAACCAACATGCCCACTTTGAGATGGGGCATGCTTGTCATTGGGGATGACAAAACACACCCTATCTGGCCCCGCCCACTTTTTAGTGGGCTGGATTTTTTCCCCCAGTCCGGCCCTATTTCGTAGTATGACAAAACTCACAGTTAACATTGTCACAAGGCACTAATTACCAAACATTTGGTCATCCTTTGATTAAAAAAAAACTTAATCTGTGTCACTAACAGGGTAATTTAAGTGAGATTTCAAAGTGAATTTCATATTAAGAGAAAAATAGCGTAAGTGGAAATATTCTCTAAGTCAACTATGCTTAAAGGCAACTACTCTGGTCTTAAATCACTTTGAGTTCCCACTTTAGTGGATAACCCTGTCAGCATTTAAAAAAAAAAAAAAACTAAATCTACAAAATCTTAAAATGTGGAACTTGTGTATATTTGCCTGTGTTGTTAATTAAACTGATGCATGGGATCAAATTAGAACTAGTTTGTCAGTCTACTTATTTAAAATTTGCAAGAATCGAATCAAAATTTTGTTACTATTAACCTCCAGTGGAGGGCGACCTTACCCTTCTATTTAAGAGCACATATACCTGCTTAACAGCTCAGCTCACAGTTACAATAAAATGTAACATTAACTGTAGGGAATTATCTCTGTTGCTTTAAGTTAGATTGTATAACACAGAAAATCAATGGTGGGTTAACAAATTCAATATCAATAGAACATAAAGCAAGACAGTGCTTTCACTGAAGCACTCCAGCATGTGAAGTGTTCAAGAGTGGGGGAAGAATCTCTGAAACCATGTACAATTTATTTGACCTGTAGGTCTCCTGTTTGAATACCAAAAAGACCTTTCATCCTTTTGTGAAGATTAAAAAAAAATCTAGGGCAATTATAATTGAAGTATAATAACATTAATAGAATATTTACGGCATTACTAAAGGTTTTTTTAAGCTGTATATGTTAATTGAATAAGTATTGCTTGATGAAAAGGAATGAGCACTTTTAGAAAAAAATAAATACTCTCCGCACTACGCAGAATCTGTTCTTTCTAAGAATATAAATCACTCAGAACCTTTAGTTAATTCCTTTGTTGAAATGCTGGTTATATCTACTCCTGTTGACCTTTACGCTATAGTAATAAGTAAATCCAGTAGCAGCTTGTGAGTGTATGGAGTGAGATTAAAAATAAGCAGGGGGACCAGTAATTTCAGGGGTCCTGTAAAAATTCAAAAACATAAAGTAAACATAATATAAAGTAACAGCATCATCCACAAAACCAGGATGTGGAGAATGACAAGTGAATTATATATTTTAGGTCAAATACGTGGGAATACAGAGGTGGATATTATTTTTTATTTGCCAAAAGTTCACAATTCTGTTGTCAATCCAACACAATGTCTGGTTTAGTGAATGTCCCTGTAGATGATTTACCCATTGCTATTTCGATCATCTATAAGGGAGCAAGATCTGTTGTATTGCTATAAGCCAAATACCATTTACTTTTTAGAGCAACTTATATATTTCGACTTTATTCCATAAGAACAAGGTAGTGTTCCTCTTTTGAGATCAGGATTTTATTAGTTTAATTCTTACTTTTTTCCAGTGTCTGCTTTTGAATAGCTAGGTGATAATTTGTACTGTGAGAATTTTTATAGTTGCCTAAAAATGCAGGCTAAAAAATAAAACTCTGGATCATCACGTTCAGCCGTTCACACTCCTCTGTTTCTGCTGTTGATCTAAAAGAAGATGAAAAACCAGTGTTATTATTCAGTCTGCTTCCTATTGCAGACTGCGAGGACAAAGCCGGAAGTGGAGCAAGTTTCACAGTGTACTTTGGACCTTTGCGTATTTCTTAAAGCTTGTGGTCAGATTCATTCAGAACCACAGAGGTTTACCAGTAATACATACTGCATTACCCAAGGTAATCCACATAAGGATAATTAAAGCAAAGCTGTCATCTTTGTGTTTTTTTTCTGTACTTTTAACAATCATGCACATTGGTGACATGTCTGCCAACAAACGACTGGGATGTTCCTGCATATGAACATTGAATTTAAATAATGTGCTTTGCAAGACACCATAAACACCAGTAACTGATGCTGGTTGATCTGCTTACAATGCACTCACATTTTATTTAATATGCTATAATTTTATATATATATATATATATTCTGTGGGAAAAGCAAGTCTCATGGCTTGACTGGTGTGCAGATTTTTGTTTAACATTGTATTAACTATATATATATACTTTAATTTTTTTAATATATGTATATATATATTGTATTACTTTTTTAATTAATTTTCTTTATTATAAATATTTTTTTTGTGTAATTAAATTCATATAAATAAATATGTCTCTAATGCAAGTTATTTGGAAGCATTGCATTCATGCAAATTAATTAAAATTTTCAGATCCTTTTGCTAGTCCACCTTATTAAACGGTATACAACAGAAATGGCCTAAATGCACATCTATAAGACTGGCAAAGCATCATGGGAGTTGCAGTTGTCTTAGCCTTACTAACACCCTCCAAAATGTTGACTGCTGCAAAACCCTTGATCAGGAATTGCAGGAAGTAAACAATTTCAAACATGCAGACAGGTTATGCAACAAACTGCAATGCGGTGATGTGTCCCCCCTTAGTTTCTTTAATGGGAAATGCATATTTGAGTTTTTACTCACTGTACATGTTTAATCTATTTTGTCAAGTAAGAAACGAGGGGTAAGCAGGGTGGCGGCTGCTACCATTCAAGGTTGGCAGGACTCCCTCCGGAGAAAAGTCATTTTTACCCACAAGTTGTCAGCAAGTGCTGTATCTCTTATTCTCAGCTGCTCGGGACACCTTACAATAGAATTGCCAACAAATTGCCAAGAGACCAATGTGAGTTCAGGTGGAGCTTTGATCCCAATGTAGCTTAGCAAATACTTGTATTAATACTATTTAAATGGTAATTGAAATTTATCTTGTTGGAATAGCATATGGCATATAATGTCTATTTATATTTTCCAGGTTTGCATTTTTGTGCACTTTTTGAAGTGTATTCAACACATCTTTATTGATTTATTTTTTTAAACTTGCATCTTTAGGCTGCAAAGTTGTTGTTTTTTTTATTTTTTATTATTATTTCATTCCTACCCTTGCATGATTCAATTTTATGAATTCAGTCATATTTGACATATTTGACATATTTACTGAAAATCCTCAGGAAAGGGAAAAAAAAACCCACACATCTATTTTATTACCCATCATCCTTTTCAACCCTGGTATTAAGGATACTTTTATCAGTTTGTTTATTTCTTCTCTCTATCCCTTGAGGAGAGATTTTGCTAGAAGTCCCTCTTGTAATGTAAATGTTAAACCTTTTCATTTAAATGACATTCTGATAAAAAAAAATCTATTATTTTTTTTTCCTTCCTACACCCGCTTATTCCTCCATGAATGTTGAAACGTGAAATCTAAGTTGGCTTCATTTACATTACCACTCCCAGTCGGGCAGAATAAAAACCTATTAAAATGTATGTATTTTGTTTTAAAAAGTCCATGATTTGTGGGCCTTTTGGGGCTTTAGATCAAGATAAAGTAAATTCAAAGAGTGTTCATTTAAAAGGCCCGTTTCAAGCATGGGCTTCTCGGTAGAGATGCAGATGAAAAGCTTATATCTTTAGTGGTGTGAAGCACTCGTGCAGTCTGATTTTCCAATGCGGACAAGGGACGATTTAGTCTGGTACGCCAAAAGTGACATTTTATTCTGCTAAGTAATGGTTGTAGAAATAAACCATCTTACAGAAATCTCTGAGCTGTATTATTCACATGCAGCCTTCCACAAGATCTGCAGATCACCTATCACCAAACTATGATTTTTTTGTTATGATTTAAGAAAATATAGTAGGCATTTAAAAAATAAATAAATTCTCTCTGTCTTTATGAATCATTTTCATTTTATTGTGTTAATAAGTGAAATAGTTGCACAAAAGTCTAGTGTTGGAAAATGCAGTTGTAATCCAGTTAAGCTGTTTTTTTGGCCTGAATTTAAAATTAGATTCCCTGGTAAGATTGTGGTTTAGTGAATAAACCTGGTTGATTGCTGAAATATTTTACTAAATACCTGAGATACACTTTTTACAGCTAGTATGATTAAAAGGTTGCGTCATGGTCATGGGAGTTGCAATCATAAGATAGCTTTAAATCCATGGGTGTATGAAGTGGGAAGGATATAGGGAAGAACCTCCCCCTGATTATTTAGTTGTGGGTGCGAGGACATGATGGTGTAGCTTTTAAAATCATATGTTTTGCTTCATAACAGAGGCAATTGTACAAGTTATGACCAAAACAAAACCTGAGCTATATGTCTGTTCAGGCATAAATTTAATTTTTCATATTAAGTGTACCAACATTTATTATATATCATTTTTATTAGGAGAAACAGGACGTTCATATCACAATTTAAAACAATTTAATATGAATAAAGTATCAAAAAGTGTGGGAAATTAAGAATTTATTTTTTAAGTTCTGCATTGCATTTAACTGTGAATGTAACAATACCGTTGGCTTTTACTACAATGAAATATATATATTTGTGTTCAGCGATGTCTCACGAGTACAACACTACCTCCCATGCAGTGGCGTATAATAGGGGGGCGGGTGAGGGTGGACCGCCCCAGATGCCATATATTAGGAGGTGCCATGACTGCCATCCACCCTTGTAGGCCGGGCAGCATTACTTAATTATTAGGATGCAAAGCATGGAGGAGCGGCGGCATGTAACGCCATGCCACAGTGACGTCCAGGTGCTCCGCCTGTCCAGCCCCTCCCCTCCACGGTATCTGGAGCAGTAGCGGTATGATCCGCTTTGCTGCTGTGTGCCGGACTGTGGCAGAAGATCATTGAGGCCGGTGCAGGGGTTTTTGTGAAGAATGGGGGGGCAGGTTGTTTGTAGAATGGGCAGAGTTTTTGTAAAGGGACTGGGCAATGTTTTTGTAGAAGGGGGGCTGGGCAGGGGTTTTGTTAAGGGGGGCTGGACATTGGTTTTTGTGAAGGAGGGGTGCAGGTTTATTTAGATGAGGGTACAAGGGTTCTGTATAGGCTTATACATTTGTGAAATTATTTTGAAAATTGTGGGTGTTTTTTGTATTTTAAGGAGGGGTGCTAAACACAAGTGCCAAATGCTCTAGGTACACCCCTGCTCCCACGTACAGGTTTTATGGGGTTTTGGAAAGCTACAGGATCAAACATAGGGTTTTTCTCTCTTCAGTTTTTAAACATTGAAATTTGACAGATTGGTTTGCTGGGCCTATCTTGCCTTTGAGACCATACGGCAGCCCTAGAATGGGCATACCATTTGTAGATAACACAGGATATTCAAAATAGGGTACGTTCAGTCTTTTATAGTAGCCACTTAGTCACAAACCCTGGCCAACGTTTGTGTTCATATTTGTTTTTTTGTATTTTTCACACAAAAGCAGCCCTTCATTGATTATATCATCGCGTATGTTTTACTGCTCTAAACCACTCATGATCACTGAACTCTCACAAGTACAACAGTACCCCCATGTACAGGTTTTATGGTGCTTTGGAAAGTTATAGGGTCAAAAATAGGGCTTCTTGTAAGGCTCACTATATAATGAATAAAATCACACATATATATATTAATTATAACTTTATATATAGACCATGTTTGTACATAATAAAGTTGTTTTATTAATTATATTTTGGGGATCTGACTAACAACCCTCGCAATCCCCCTGTCATGTGATCCGAGTCATGTGATCGTGGTGTCATTGTGATCACATGGCGCAAATGGGTGGGATTTACTGAAAGGGAACGGCCTCGGTTGTCAAGCAGTCCCCTTATTGGATCCGGTGAGGAAGGTGAGTATCCACACTTCCAGTACGGCCCGATCGTGAGGGTGTGCTATGCTGCTTGAAAGCCCTCCTTTTGTAAGACAACATAGCATGCCCTTGTGCCGTTATGGGGTTAAGACGCAGACTCTTCATCACATAACTTTTAAAACAATTGCATTTAAAAACAAAACAAAAAAAAATAATTTATTTTGGTACATTTATTGAATAATAATTTTTTTTTTTTTTTTGTGAGTAATTGCATATATATGTTTCTTTAAAGGTGAGGTCAGGTAGCTTAAATAGAATAATATTACATTCTTCCAAAAGCCTTCCCAATATTAGTGGATTGTTCTGCCCATAGAAAATTGCATGGTTTAACATATACTTCATAAAGGGCATTGAGCTTTTAAATTGAAGCTTGCCTCCCACAGACTTTCTTTGGTTCCTATTCCAGTGATCAGAGCTTTTCCTTTTCAAGTATTAAAAAGCAAAACAGATAGACAGGGGGCCTTGATGAGTTAACAAATAACATGCACGATTTTCGTCAACATAGATGAATATGAAAAACATATTCTAAGTCAACTCAATAGCCCTTTCAGACTAAATACTTGGAGACATTTTAAATAGATGCCATTTTATTGTTGCATGTTTGATTTAGTTATTTTGTAGCTTCATTCACTGGTGGTGTTACTTTGACCTGCTCTACTATATGTCCTGTATTGGACTGTCAATATATTTTCCATTTTTTAATCAGCACAATATCATTAAAAACAAGCTCACCTCAAACTTAAGTTTGAGGTGATGGGGCCAATTTAATGGATTTCTGAGAAAGCAGTTTCCACAAAACAACATTATAACAGCACTGTTTTGTAAATTTTTTTTGTTTCATTTTTCTTTTCCTGATGCCCCTAAGTATTTGTCACTTGCATTTATTTATACTTAGAATCTTTTCTTCCTTGGAGTGGATCTCTGTATCTGGGACATTGCCATTTTGTTCTCCTCTGTCCATGATGTCTGCAGAGAAGATTTAAAATATGCCTTGACATGTGCATAGTCGTCTCTTGGCATATTCCATAAATTATCTGAACGTACCCCTTGTTCAGAAAGACACAGGCACTAAATTAAAGTGGGTAAATGTCACGGCTTTAATAATTTATAAATATATATTTAACACAATTTGTCAGTATAAGACCAAACTCTGCACATATCCCATTAAATACATCCAAAGCTCCAAAACCACTATACCCACTGACAATGACCCGTAACATAACTTAACAGACATTATCAATGAGAGTATTATAATGACATAATACAACATACAAAGCCTCAACAGACAACATAATATAACAGATTTAACATTGTAGGAGTATACTGAGATACCCTTACACCCCCAGGTTGAAAGCCATCAACAGGCTCCAACCTACCAAATACCAAATCCAACCAAGTGAATATTGGTACCGAACTTCCAAGATCCCAGCTACCAATCCTACCTATCCCGATATATCTACACCCCCGTCACAAAACTAGCAGAGAACAGAAGTGACATACCCACACAAAACCCATAAAAAGGGGAGGGAGGATGGGACAACAAGAAGTACGTCAGGATTAGATAAAATGGCCTCTACACTAAAATGTCTGTTATTAATATACCTGTAGGCCCCACCACCTAACCCTTTCCAAACCAATCAAATCCTATCCCCCTGTATGCCTGCCTCCTAACTATGTCAAGGCTCATTCCTTAGTTTCACTGCTCCATGGGCTACATTCTGTGGTATTCTTTTCCCACTGGATCTCTTAGGACTCCCACTCACATTGCTTAGAGTTTATATGCCTGGCTCTCGGTTATGCGCCTTGGAGCCTCTTTTTGGGGGGACTCCTTCCCTCTTGTCACTGGTGGTCTTTTACCTCCAAGAATGAAAGATATAAAAAAGAGATCTAGTGCAATATGTTTAGACAGTGTAGAAGTATAAATATTTAAAAATGAACCACTCACTTGTACCAGAACTTTTCAATAGGCTCTAATTGAATCGCAGTGCGCCTTATACTGAGGGGGACGCCACCCTTTGGTTCCAAGGTAAATATTCTCCACAAGTCCAAATATTAAATTTTTATTGAATCCAATGATTAAAAAATAGCATGTATACTAGTAAAACACAGGTACAAAATTAATGATAAAAAGGGGTTTCACCTTATCAAGGCTTCCTCAGTTTATCTAGTTAGTCCTTGTGTACAATGTCCCTTTTTATATTTCCCATGTGAACTTCATTTCCAGTTTAGGCGTGCCTTTCACGCCTCCTTTTGGTGTCCTTTATAAGGGTAATGCATTCCAAGCCTCCTTTTCATGTTTATGATTGGCTGCAGTGGCATTTCCGGTTTCGCTGCGACGTCACTTCCGATTCCGGCTATTTCCTTGCGTTCCAGGGTTGTGCAGCGGCCATTTTATGCATTCCATGAAGCGATGTCATCAACCACTCTCTATATTTATCCAGATTATATCTGCGGCCATATGTTTGGTTCAGGCTTTACCTGGAAAAGTCTTTGATATGCGTTCCACAGCCCCTATTTTGAGCCGAAAAAGAAAATATAAAAGTCTTTAATATGTATATGCAATGAAGGATGGCATCAAATCAGGCTTTTAATGTCCTTATAGAGTCCAACCAGGATATTGATATGTTAAATATGGGCATACAGGCTCTAAGCAATGTGAGTTTGAGTCCTAATGGATCCAGAGGGAAAATACTTGTCTTTTGTTATATAATATTGTTACTGTCAACACGGTTGGAATATTATTTTCCACGTTTCCCTTCAGAAAAACACGCTTGTATTAATCATACGTTTTTTGCACAAAATTAATATTTTTGGTTGCATGAGCACTTTATAGCACAAACTGGATTCTGACTGTGAATTGATTTTTTTACAGACGTTGTAACACTCCTAAAGAGTGAAGTTTCTTCAATCACTTTAAATCGGACAATTAAAGAACAATTTAAATCGGACAAATCAGAGGCATGCTATATGAGATATAAAGAAGCCAATTAAAGTGGCTAAACTAGAAAATGAGAAATTGATAGCCAAAGAATGCAAAACCAACCCCAAAATTTTTCTAAGGCATTTGATACGGTTCCTCACAATAGATTAGTCTTCAAACTAAAAGAAATTGGTCTAGATGATTATTCTTGTTCTTGGGTAGAACATTGGCATAAGGATAGAGTACAACGAGTTGTGGTAAGTGGTGTCCTTCAGGGTTCTGTTTTGGGACCACGTCTATTTAACATATTTTTATAAATGATCTTGATAGTCATATTTCAGTGTTTGCAGATGACACAAAACTTTGTAAAGTAATAAAATGTGAGCAGGGTATTGCTTTGCTGCAGAAGGATTTGGATAGATTTGGGGATTGGGCACTAAAATGGCAGATTAAATTTAACGAAGCGAATTGCAAAGTTATGCACTTCGGGGTCAAGAATGCACAAGCAATTTACACCCTAAATGGTAGTGAATTGGGGATAACCACACACAAGAAGGATTTGGGAATTGCTATAGACAACAAATTAGGCAGCAATATGCAATGTCAATCTTCAGTTGCTAAGGCCAGTAAGGTTTTGTCATGTATAAATAGGGGCATAAATTCGCAGGATGAAAATATAATTTTGCCTCTTTATAAATCCCTGGTGAGACCACACCTTGAATATGCTGTGCAATTGTGGGCACCTGTTCTAAAAAAGGATATCATGGCACTAGAAAAAGTCCTGAGATGAGCTACAAAATTGATAAAAGGAATGGAGCATTTTAGTTACGAAGAAAGGTTAAAAAATGTAAATCTCTTTAGTTTGGAAAAACGGTGCCTCAGAGTGGATAGCATTATACAAATATATTTGGGGCCAGTACACACCATTATCTGGAAATCTATTCATAAACAGGGCTATACATACAGGTGATACTCAAATTAGAATTAGAATATCGTGCAAAAGTTAATTTAGTTCAGTAATACAACGTAAAAGGGGAAACTAATATATGAGATAGACGCATTACATGCAAAGCAAGATAGTTCAAGCCGTGATTTGGCATAAGTGCGATGATTATGGTTTACAGCTCATGAAAACCCCAAATCGACAATCTCAGTAAATTAGAATATTACATGCAATAATTAAAACAAGGAGTGTACATAGAACAATATCGGACCTCTGAAAAGTATAAGCATGCATATGGACTCAGTACTTGGTTTGGGCCCTTTTTGCAGCAATTACTGCCTCAATGCCGAGTGGCATGGAAGCTATCAACCTGTGGCACTGCTGAGGTGTTATGGAAGACCAGGATGCTTCAATAGTGGCCATCAGCTCTTCTGCATTGTTCGTCCTCATGTCTCTCATCTTTCTCTTGGCAGTGCCCCATAGGTTCTCTATGGGGTTCAGGTCAGGCGAGTTTGCTGGCCAATCAAGCACAGTAATCCCACGGTCATTGAACCAGGCTTTGGTGATTTTGGTAGTATGGGCAGGTGCCAAATTCTGCTGGAAAATGAAGTCCCCATAAAGCTTGTCTGTGGAAGGAAGCATGAAGTGCTCCAAAATCTTCTGGTAGATGGCTGAGTTGACCCTGGACTTAATGAAGCACAGTGGACCAACACCAGCAGATGACATGGCTCCCCAAATCAACACAGACTGTGGAATCTTCAAGCATTTTGCAGTGTGTGCCTCTCCATTCTTCCTCCAGACTCTGGGTCCTTGGTTTCCAAATGAGATGCAAAAGTTGCTCTCATCAGAAAAGAGGACTTTGGACCAATGAGCAACAGACCAGGTCTGTTTTTCTTTAGCCCAGGTAAGACGCTTCTGACGTTGTTTGTTGTTCAGGAGCGACTTGACAAGAGGAATACGACATCTGAAGCCCATGTCCAGGATCTGTCTGTGTGTGGTAGCTCTTGATGCACTGACTCCAGCCTCAGTCCACTCCTTGTGAAAGTCCCCAACACTTTTGAATGGCCTTTTCCTGACAATCCTCTTCAGGCTGCGGTCATCCCTGCTGCTTGTGCACATTTTTCTTCCACACTTTTCCCTTCCACTTAACTTTTTAATAATGTGCTTTAATACAGCACTTTGGGAACATCCAACTTCCTTTGCAATTACCTTTTGAGTGTTTCCCTCCTTATGGAGGGTGTCAATGATGGTTTTCTGCACAACTGTCAGGTCATTAGTCTTCCCCATGATTGTGATTCCTACTGAACCAGACTGAGAGCCCATTTAACCCCTTCAGGACGGAGTCAATAGTACATGTTCAGATCAAAACAAAATGTAAACAAAAACTGGAATTTGCGCTATATGTCTGTTCAACCGTAATTCACCTTTCATATTATATGCACCCACACTTATTATATATAATTATGTTCAGGAGAAACAGGGCTTTCATTTCATATCAAATATTTATATATGAAACATAATTTATTATGAATAAAATAATAAATACTGTGAGAAATTTTAATTTTTAAAAAAAAATTGTAGTTCCGCCTTAAGTTTTTGCTGTAAATGTCATAATACTGTTAGCTTTTACTGCAAAAAAAGCACATATTTGGATTCAGCAAAGTCTCACGAGTACAACAGTAGCCCCCATTAACAGTTTTTACAGTGTTTTGGAAAGTTAAAGGGTCAAATATAGCACATGCAATTTTTTCAGTTTTTTCACATTGAAATTTGCCAGATTAGTGATGTTACCTTTGAGACCGTGTGGTAGCCCAGGAATGAGATTTACTCCTATGATGGCATACCATTTACAAAAGTAGACTACGCAAGGTATTGCAAGTGGGGTATGTCCAGTCTTTTGTAGTAGCCACTTAGTCGCAAACACTGGCCAAAGTTAGCGTTCCTATTTGTTTTTGTGTGAAAAAAGCAAAAAACAAATATTTGGCCAGTGTTTTTAACTAAGTGGCTACTAAAAATGACTGGACATACCCCGTTTGCAATACTTTGTGTTGTCTACTTTTGCAAATGGTATGCCAATATGGGGGTTATTCTTCTTCCTGGGCTACCATACGGTCTCAAAAGGCAACATAGCCAATCTGGCAAATTTCAATGTGAAAAAAATGAAATGCAAGCCTTATATTTGACTCTCTAACTTTCCGAAACACCATAAAACCTGTACATGGGGGGGTGGTGTTTTACTCAGGAGACTTCACTGAACACAAATATTAGTGTTTCAAAATGGTAACTTGTATTACAACAATATCGTCAGTAAAAGTGCCGTTCATGTGTGAAAAATGCAAAAAAAATCACTTTTACTAAAAATATAATTGTTGTAATACAAGTTATCATTTTGAAACACTAATATTTGTGTTCAGCGAAGTCTCCCGAGTAAAACAGTACCCCCATGTACAGGTTTTATGGTGTCTTGGAAAGTTACAGGGTTAAATATAGTGCTTGCAATTCATTTTTTATCTGTACTTTTTGCCTGGGTTGTCAGGCATGGCAATCAAATTTTAACTAATTAATTTACATAATTATGTTAAAATATTACTTAAATATACACGTAGAATTTTAATATATATATACATATATATGTATTTTAAGTCTACGTGTACACTTATGTAGTTATGTAATTATATATATTTATCTGTGTGTGTGTATGTATGTATGTATGTATGTGTATATATATATATATATATATATATATATATATATATATATATATATATATATATATATATATATATATATATATATATATATATACATATATATATATATATATATGGTTATTTGTATTTTATAGATAGATATAGAATGTCATTCTAAGTGTATTTTGTTACATATATATATATAAACAAAATACAGTTAGAATGAAATTACATATGTATATATAATTTATTTAATTTTTTAAAATATTTTATTATTTTATTTATTGTAATTATACGTGTATATATAAATATAAAATATATATATATTTATTATATATAATAAATATAATATATATATATATATATATATATGTAACTTCATTCTAAGTATATTAACATTAAAATACACTATGTATGATGTTACATATATATAAGGTGTGTGTGTGTGTGTATATATATTTAATTTATTTTAAAACATGTCTAATATTTTTTTTTTACACTACCCACGAGCAGGGGGACTGTCTGACATTTCAGACAGTCCCCCTGCTGGCAGATCCACTCTTTGAGAGCGATCACATGACCCTCGGGGACATAATTTGCCGGGGGAGGGCTGCCTGCGGCGGAGGTGAGTAGTTGTAGGCTCCTGGGGGTGAAAGCCGTTACGGCGTTCTATGCCGCCGCAACTGCTTTAGAGACCATTATAATGGGGACGGCATAGAACGCAGTAACGGCGTTAAGGGGTTAAATGCTCAGAAACCCTTTGCAGGCTTACTGAGCTGATTAGAGTGGGACACTGTGAGCCTAGAATATTGCACATTTTCACAATATTCTAATTTACTGAGATTTTGGATTTGGGGTTTTCATGAGCTGTAAGCCATAATCATCGCACTTATGACAAATCACGGCTTGAACTATCTTGCTTTGCATGTAATGCATACAATATGAGGTGGAGTATCTTTACATGAAAAAATGATTCTTCCAATGAGAGATGAAATATGAGTAAAATATTCCTTAAGTTGTTCAGCCAATATAAAGGCTCAAGGATTCAGCCTCGTGGGTACTAAAGGGACCCACTTCCTTCTTGCTACTGGCAGGGGTTTCCAAATGATAGGATGTCTTCTGAGTATGTAGCATTTTTTAATTCATAATAATGATCTCTACTTCCTTTTTTCTCTCTCATAACTATATTAATTGATATAAAGTTATTTATTCATACAATTGGCAAGAGGGATAAGTATATACATTTTAAATAATAGATGCTAAACATATGAAGTATGATTTTCTTCTAAATAAAGACTGTGGCACGAACTTATCTTCTATAGAAGAATCTCATTATGTGAAACCGGAGCTTTGGAACGCATGTAAGCGTTCCAGAGAGCATCACGTGACGTCTGCGTTCCACAGATGGAACGCAAAAACCGGAACCGGAAGCGGAACTGAGAATCTCAATGCTTGCCGATCAAGGTCGGCAAAAAAGACTGCCAAAAGGGGTGATATTTAAAACGGACTATCAAGCAACATAAACTAGCAACTGAGGAAGCCTCTAAACGTGGGGGAAACGCGTCTTGCACCTTATATAAGGACTAACCTTCGATATTGTAAGGTTTATTTATCATATTTTATGTATATGGTTCTTATCTGCCGTCACATTCTTTGTTTCTATATCTTGTGCACTTTATAATAAATCACTTTATTCCTGCTACATACTGAGAGGACATCCTATCATTTGGAAACCCCTGCCAGTAGCAAGAAGGAAGTGGGTCCCTTAAGTACACACAAGGCTGAATCATTGAGCCTTTATATTGGCTCTGTGTTTGAAGAACAACTTAAGGAATATTTTACTCATATTTCATCTCTAATTGGAAGAATCATTTTTTCATGTAAAGATACTCCACCTTATATTGTATGTATATTTCTGTCTATTTGTGGGGTTAAAGGGAAAACCCACTAAGGTATTTGAGCATCTGTTATTATTGGCGTCACTCACTGGGATATTGCTACACAGTGATTTGTTTTGCATGTAATGCGTCTATCTCATATATTAGTTTCCCCTTTTACGTTGCATTACTGAAAGAAATTAACTTTTGCACGATATTCTAATTTTTCGAGTATCACGTGTACGACACAAGGTTACACAATTAGGCTAGATGAAAGGAGATTTCATCTAAGGCAAAGAAAAAGGTTTTGTTTTGTTTTTTTACAGATAGAGCAATAAGAATATGGAATTCTCTGCCTGAAGAGGTGGTTTTATCAGAGTCCATACAGATGTTTAAACTGCAATTGGATAAATACTTGCAAAAACATAACATATAGGGATATAATTTCTAATTAGTGGGGTAATAGCTGCTTGATCCAAGGAAACATCTGCCTGCTATTTTTTTCCTAGTTTTTCCTAGTTTGTTGCAAAATTGGAAGTGCTTCAGACTAGTTTTTTTTTGTTTTTTTTGCCTTCTTTTGGATCAACAGCAAAAACATATGCGAGGAAGGCTCAACTTGATGGACACAAGTCTCTTTTCAGCTATGTAACTTGTGTTTTTAAGTGCTAATAATATAATCTAATATTTAGCAATTTTGACAACTACCAAAGAAGGTCTTGTTTCTTTTTAATGTGTGTGTGTGTGTGTGTGTGTGTGTATGTATATGTGTGTGTGTATATATATATATATATATATATATATATATATATAAAAAGTGAGTTTAAAGAGTATAAAAAAACAACAAATGGAAATTATAGGGACAAGAAACAGATTCATTTGAAAATAGAAACTGCCAAGTGATGTCACTGTAACATACCCAGACGCCTACAATTTTTAGCGTGTAGCCGCAAACTAACTTTTTTTTTTTTTTTTGTGGAAACAAAATACATTTTGGCAAATCAGGAGGAACATAATTACTATAACAACTTATTGTCTGTCTGCTGAGGCTTTATGTTTTCTCTTACATGACAACAACTTTGTCATATTTAATTTCCCACACCTACATGTTGTTTTCACTCACTTTATACAATATTTTTAATTTACTTTGAGTCTAACCATTCCTTCTGAAACAAAAAAAAATGGAAGTATTAATAAATTCAATAACTTCAGTTTGAAATTTATCAAACATGTTTTAAAAAGAAAATACACATATATATATATATATACACACACACACACACAAAGTTCCTGCTGAAAAACAAAAAGAAGGAAATATGGGTATGGTTAAACCCCTTTGAGAGGCTTTTGAATCAAGAATACAGCACACTAGAATAAAAACATGCTTATGTTTCATAAAAAAACAACAGCCTTTAGCTTTGCTCTTAAAAAGCAGTATTCAGTAGAATTCAGCCGAGGATACATCTAATGACAGAATGGGAAGAACTTCACTGTTTCATGTTCTATTACTTTTAACTATTAACCCTATGGCAAAATGTTTTGCAACTACAAAAAAATATTTAGCTTTTTTAAAAAGCCCTATTGGTTTTATTCTTTAGATCCTTCCCCTGAAAGACTCTCTAACTTTTAAAATAAGTCTTCACTTGCTTTAATCCAGTGCCAGAAGCTACAGGCGCTGCCCAGCACACCCCCTTGTGACGTCACGGGAGCCACATGGAGGTCCGACCAAAGGCTTCTCATAGCTTTGATTGGACCATTTAACTGTCTCAAAACACATGCATGCGCCCTGAGCTGGGGAAGTGAGGAGGAAAAAAAGGAGGAGGGAGGATAATGGCAAAAATCATATTACTAAGTGGACTACAGACAAGGAGAAAGGGGAGGTTCACAATTGCAAATAACTCTGGATTGAAGTTTCTGGCACTCTTCCCTTAATGAATTCAAACCATATATCCAAAGAAACCAAGGTGCAACCCCAGCGCAAAGCATATAACAAGGGAACAATGAGATCACTCGCTGGTTTTGATGAATAAAAAAGTGTATTTACATTCACATAAATAGATCAACGTTTCGGCCAAGATGATGAAGGCCTGTTTGTCGGCCGAAATGTTGATCTATTTATGCAAATGTAAATACACTTTTTTCTTTGTCGAATCCAGTGAGTGCTCTCATTGTTCCCTTGTTATATAGTGGTGAGTAAATATATTCCTTAATCTAATTATATATACTAAGATTATTAAGCTTGGCACTCACCACTTCAATGTTCTGTTGTTCCTTGGTGCATACCCACATTAGATAAATATTCAAAACAGATAGGGTGCACACAAAGGTTTTTTTATGTGAACTTTGGTGTTAATTCAAAACAAAACAATTACATGCACCCCGATCGACGTTTCAACTTGTTCGGGTCTTTTTCAAGATCAACAGTGTAATGTACAAATGTAGTTCATAAAGATAACACACAATTGACTCACCAATATCTGTGAGTGATTCCAATCCTGCTCAACCAGAAGTGCTCATGCGGGACAAGTGATGGGCATGGTTATTTTTATTTTAGATTAGTGGAGATATGAATCATTCTGCAAGTATAATCCCTTATAATATCATGTAATAAACTACTGATTGGAGCTATACATCATTTTAATCTGTCCTTTGTGGATATATCTCACCAAAGCTCTTAGCATTTGCCAGGATAAGGCACTGAACACAGAAGAGTTTTAATTCTGCAGAAATAAATGGGAGAAACTCCCTTTCTCAAGTCTAAAGCATTTCTGAGCAATATATGTATCAAAATTTCCACTTTCTACTAGAAGTTAGCAAGCGAACGTTTAGCCCGTTAAGTACTGCCAATAGTATAGTACTTCAAATTTAAGAGAGGCAGGCCAATTGGAGGACTATAACTATTGCAGTTATACTATTTAATATGCCTTTTGTGTGATATGAATTGTACATACATATATATATATATATATATATATATGTAGTGTTGTTACTGTAAGTTATGAATAATACCGTTAATTGTCTGTAACATGGAAATAACTTGTTGGTGACTTTTTGCTGATAGAAGACATATAACTTCACATTAATACACAGAAACTTAAAAATCAACACAGTATTTTTTATAATGCCATGTTTATCCAAAGATGACCGTTATATCTAGTCTATCTCTGCAGTGTGCACAGATGCCTTGGTGGCACAATATTCCAGATCTTAGGTCGTGATTTTTATTTATTTTTTTATGTCTGATCTTATTGATGTTTTGTTTAGAATGTAGATTTAGTGGCTGTTACTGAGACATGGTATAATGAGAAGAATTAGCAATACCAAGGTACTCCTTATCTAGAAAAGACAGAGAAGGCAAAAAAGGGGTAGGAGTGGTCCTGTATCTGAAGGATAGCATAAAATCTAGCCTAATAAAAGTTAGTGAAGAGAACATAGTCTGTTTGGGTTATGTTAGAATTTGGAAATCACACAGTAACTCGTGTAGGTGTGATTTACAGGCCCCCTGGACAAATAGAAGAGTTAGATAATCTACTAGTTGAGGAAATTGGTAAATTGATAATGAAGGGGGAAGTTATCATCATGGGTGACAAAGCTTCAAGAGGTGAACTGGAAAACCAAAACAGCTGCTTGTGCCAGGAGCACACATATTCTAAACTCCTTACTGGGATTGTCTCTAAAACAAGTCGTTGAAGAGCCAACTCGTAAGGAGGCCATACTAGATTTAGTGTTAACAAATGGAGATTTAGTATCAGATATTACTGTAGGTGAAAGTTTAGGATCATGTGATCACCAGTCAGTGCGGTTTAATATAAGAAAAGTAACTGAGTCACACAACACAAAAAACAAAGTTTTACACTTTAGAAAAACAGACTTTTCTAAAATTAGAAAATGCTTCCTTCTCAGACTGGAGCAGTTTAACCCCTTAAGGACCAAACTTCTGGAATAAAAGGGAATCATGACATGTCATGTGTCCTTAAGGGGTTAAATGGAGTCCATGAGAAATGGGATTATTTAAAAGTTGCACTACTGAAAGCAACAGAAAATCCCATTAGTCTTGTCAGGAAGAGAAGAAAAATTAAGAAACCACTGCGGTACTCCACAGAAGTGGCCAAAATAGGAAAAAAACAAAAAGTTAGCATTTAGTAATTGTAAAAAAAACCAGAGTGAGGAAGACAGACAGATCTATAAGATTAGGCAGAAAGAGAATAAGCAAGTTATAAGAGCCTTCAAATCACACACACACACAAGAGAGAATAGCACAGTCAGTAAAAAAAAAGGGGGGGGGAATAAAACATATTTTAGATACATAAATGAGAAAAAGAAAGTAAAACAAGGATTAGTTAGATTAAAAACAAAATAAGAAAGGTATGTAGAAGAGGATAAAGGTCTAGCTGACTGCCTCAATTAATATTTTATGTTCAGTATTTACAGATGAAAATGGAGAGGGACTTCAGTTAAGAAAAAGGACAAGTGGGTAATTTGTTACATGTGGGTTTTTCAGAGGAAGAGGTTCTATTTCTTTTTTTTTTTTTCTATATTCTTTATTTTTTTCCAACACAGGACATCTTATAGATATTATACGTTACATACAGAACCATTGGCAAACATCCACAGAATACATACAAAATGTGTCGATCTTTGAACCTCAAAGTACAAACAATATCCACTACACCGCATATCTGTGAACACCCACAAGCTTCATGAACAAGTCTAGCAGGTGCATACATAGTTGCCAGTTCGCGATCGCTTCTCTGTCTTTATGTACACTCTAAGTCGTCCCGCTTGGTGTTTTTATTGTTAAGGTATAATAAAAAGAACATGAGAACATATATATAACTATCGTGCTCCAAGAGCCCCCAAGGGCATATGTGAGTGTTTGCTTTTGCTTCTCCGGCAACACTAATTGCCCCTGGGTAATCCTGTGTGTAAGATCTTTATAATGTAGAGAACAGAATCGTTCCAGGATCGGAACTATGTAAAGAAGAGGATAGGGCAGTTCCCTCTAATGTCCGAGGGAAGAAAAAGATAGAGGAATGTATGAAATAGAGAACAGGGAAGAGAGAAAAGTAGAAGGAGGGGGGAGAGAGAAGGGGGAGAACTCCAGGTAGGCCCAAAAAAGGGGGGGGGTGGGGGGAGGTGAGCTTGGAAGAAGCGGTCTCTAAATCGTCTTTATGTTGCCCTGAGTAATACTATTTTAAAAATTGTATGCTTGGCCCTGCCCACCACCTCAATCACTAACTGTGCTATTAATCCAAGGGTCCCAAATCTTGTCAAATTTCTTTGTAGTCCCTCTGACCTGGGCTGTCAGTTTGTCCATTAGAAAAGTATCCTTTATTTTATGTTTTACAATCGCTATCGTAGGAGTGTTTTTCTGTAGCCATCCCTGCGTTAGGGCTCGCCTTGCGGCTAGATTTATCTTGTGGATAAGGTTTTGTTCCGTCTTCGTCCAATTTTCTATAGATCTAGATAATAGGAACACCCACGGATCTAGTTTTACCTCCCTGCCGAACACATCTCGCAGCAATGCTGCGATCTGCTTCCAATATGTCCGCACCATTGGGCATTCCCACCACATATGAATATATGTGCCTTTCTGTCCACACCCCCTCCAGCACAAGTCTGTCGGGTTTTTACGCATGCGGCACAGTGTTCCTGGGTAGTATACTATCTAAACAAAGTTTTATAGGATTGTTCTTGCACAGATACGCATACCGAGGACGTTGCGGCCGCCTCCCATATTTCCTGCCAATCAATCCCCTCTAGCACTTCATTTAGATCTGCCTCCCACTTCTCAATATATGAAATATCTCCCCATTCTAGGGTGTGTGTACTCAGGTGAGCATACAAACAGGAGATTAGGCCGCTCGGGAATTGTTTCTTGGAACACATCCTTTCAAAGAACGTCAATGGTGTCTGTGCTGCTCTCTTTATCCTGGTATCTCGGGCATAATCTCGGAGCTGAAGGTATCGAAAATAGTCGAATGGTTTTAATGGGGTCCTGCTCTTTAATGTCTCAATTGTGACAAAGGAATAATTTTCAAATAGGTGAAATAGTCTCTGCAGCCCCGCGGCTTCAAGACCCCGGAAGTTCCTAGCCTGCATGCCCGGGTCGAAATCTTTGTTTCTCAAGAACGGGGCCATTGGGGATAAGGCAGATTTCAGGCCATATTTGATGGCAGCCGTATCCCAGACTCTAATAGAGGTCTGTAGCGCTTGGCACGGTGCTCTATCCAGTGATCGGAATTCCTTTGGAACCCATATCAGGAACTGGGGGAGGTCTGGACCCATTAAAGAGGATTACCGGTCCATCCATCTCCTCTCTTCAGGGGGAGAATGCCATAGCGCTATTTGAGCTAACTGGGCAGCTACATAATAATAGTACAGGTTCGGCAGTCCCAGTCCCCCCCTATTCTTAGCCCTAAACAGCACATTTCGCGAGACCCTATGTTTCTTGTTCTGCCAAATAAACTTTCCTATCGCCTGCTGTAGCGCTCCTAAACTAGACTTAGTCAGGTATGTCGGGAGTGCTTGGAATAGGAACAATATCCGGGGCAATATGTTCATTTTTACTGAGTGTATTCTCCCTATCCACGAGATTGGTTTGTCTACCCACTTCTCCATATCCCGTATTAATGTCCTGATAAGAGGTGAGTAATTTTGTTGGTGTAAAAGAGAGGGGTCCGCTGTTAAGCATATTCCCAAATATTTAATATAATCTTTTGCGATATGTATCTGATATGTCTTCCCTATGTGCGCCGCGTCCGCATCACTCAGCCCAATGGGGAGCACATTCGATTTATGTAGGTTAAGTCTGTATCCGGCCACTATGCCGTAATCTATCAATATCCTTGGAAGAGGTTCTATTTCAACTGTCAAAAGTAATGATAAATAAGTCGATGGGGCCTGATGGGATACACCCAAAGTTATTAAAAGAACTTAGTGGAGTACTAGCAAAACCATTAACACATTTATTTAACCAATCATTGTTAACAGGAGTAGTCCTGGAAGATTGGAAATTAGCGAATGTTGTACCTATTCACAAGAAAGGTAGTACGGAGGAGTCTGGCAACTAGTAAGCCTTACTTCAGTAGTGGGGAAAGTGAAGGAAACCATGTTAAAATTTGCAACAGGGTTGATGTTCCAGGAGGGGTAAGCCAAATGGCAAATGATTTAGATAAATTAGAAAAATGGTCAGAGCTGTGGCAACTGACATTTAATGCGGATAAGTGCAAGATAATGCATCTTGGCCGTAAAAACCCAAGGGTAGAGTATAGAATATTTGATATCCTACTAACCTTAACATCTGAGGAAAGGGATTTAGGAGTAATTATTTCAGATGACATAAATGTAGGAAGACAATGTAATAGAGCAGCAGGAAATGCTTCAGAATGATTGGTTGTATAGGGAGAGGCATTAGCAGTAGAAAGAGGGAAGTGCTCATGCCATTGTACAGAACACTGGTGAGACCTCACTTGGAGTATTGTACACAGTACTGGAGACCGTATCTTCAGAAGGATATTGATACTTTAGAGAGAGTTCAGAGAAGGGCTACTAAACTGGTTCATGGATTGCAGGATAAAACTTATCAGGAAAGGTTAAAGGATCTTAACATGTATAGCTTGGAGGAAAGACGAGACAGGGGGGATATGATAGAAACATTTAAATACATAAAGGGAATCAACACAGTAAAGGAGGAGACTATATTTAAAAAAAGAAAAACTACCACAAGAGGACATAATCTTAAATTAGAGGGGCAAAGGTTTAAAAATAATATCAGGAAGTATTACTTTACTGAGAGGGTAGTGGATGCATGGAACAGCCTTCCAGCTGAAGTGGTAGAGGTTAACACAGTAAAGGAGTTTAAGCATGCGTGGGATAGGCATAAGGCTATCCTAACTATAAGATAAGGCTAGGGACTAATGAAAGTATTTAGAAAATTGGGCAGACTAGATGGGCCGGATGGTTCTTATCTGCCGTCACATTCTATGTTTCTATGTTTATCCCTGAAATTATGCTTTACGTCTCATTTTGCACAATATTTTTTAATGTATTTGAAGTTTGATGGTAGATAGAATGTCACTGCTCTTTTGAGTACACATACTAACCAATACAATTAATTAAAATAAAAACAATAGTTAAATAGAATAACCATAAATATTAAGTGTGTGAAGAAATGTATAAGAAATTTCCTTGAAATGGGCATTCCTTCTAATTTTTATTATTTGCACTCTTAGTCTAAAATATCAATATATTTGCACAGTTGTGATAAACTGTGAATACATACATGCATATTCTGCATATTTCTTTCACAAAATATTGTGTTAAAAGCACACATTGCAGTTCATTTTTTTTTATTTTTTGTAAGTGTACTTACTCAACTTGCTAAAATAGTTCGAATTTGTAAATAAATTAGCACGGTTTTCAACAATGCATTATTTGATCAAGCAAATTACTGGTAGTGCTAAAGATAAATATAATTTTTTTGCATTTTTTATTGTTCATGTACAAACAAAAATCAAATTGTGTTGTATGCAGTAAGTTTATACGATAGTTAGATTTGGCAGTCTTATCATGTAAAGCGACCATAACATGGAATAGTTATTTTAATCATGAAATAAGAGATGTCAAATTTACTGTCCCCCTGGTAGTGGTTAGTTTAAGCAGGCTTCACATAAAACACAGAGTGGTGATGAAATAATAGTCTAATGAGTGTGCTTGCCAATTAATTGGTAATGCTAACTATTTTCTAATTGTGATATAATTAGAGCAGTGGTAACCTCACTGCCTTAGTACCGGGAATCCCAGGTTCAAATCCCAGTCAGACTCACCAGTAAATGTCTCTCGGCAAAACACCTAACATTATTTATCTGCCTACCTCAAATACTTATAGATTGCAACCTCCTCTTATCAGGGTTTTCTTCATCTCTTGTCTCTTTATATTCTGTATGTCAAATATGATTATTAGTGTGCACATAAACAGATTAATTTCCATGTATGTGATATTTTTTCAGTAAACATTCTTAACCCCTTAAGGACGTCTTGCATCTTTTTTACTTACCTGATTGCTGGCGTTCCCATGCTGGTGATCTCGCTGGTGGGATTTGCCTGAAATCCCAGGCAGTCCTGCTGCAAGTCTGTCTCTCCCCGGGCATCACATGGGCAAAATAGGATGTCAGGCAGTCCCCCTTACTGAAATGTAAAGTTTATGAAAAGTTTTAAACACTTTATTACTAAACAAAAATTTACTTAGATTGTGTGTGTGTGTGTGTGTGTGTGTGTATATGTAAATATATATATATATATGTATATATATATATATATACACACACTATTATTCTAAGTGTATTTTAATATTATTTTATATAATTATAGACTGAGGGAGGGTTAGGAGGGGTTATTTAGACCTTCTGCTTTAATTAGGTTCCTGTCTAATTAGGGATAGGGAGGAGCTACCCATTGTTGTGCTGCCATGGATATGGCCAGGATATATATATATATATATATATATATATATATATATATATATATATAATATATATATATATAATCTAAGTATATACACACACTATCATTCTAAGTGTATTTTAATATTAATGTATATAATTTTATATATATTAAATACATTGTTAAACACAGATCTGCACTGACCAGTCAAGCCATAAGACTTGCTTTTCCCACATAAATCTCACATTTGCATTGATGTTACCACTGCAAGGGATTCTGGGATTCTGACATATGCAAATTAGTTCAACAAAGAATCACCTTTTGGCTGATGATTCCATTACAAACATGGATTCCATGGAGTTTATGTTTGCTGTATACAACAGCTTTGAAATACAACTCAGGATGAGATGCAAGCCAAGTGAACCACTCGTGGACAGCTGTTTCCTTGTTAATGCAACTCATCAGCATTAGGTTGGTTACTGGCTTGCTACTGTAGTAAGTAAATAAAGGGTTTTTTAACCCTTTACCTGCCGGGGGCACGAGGGAGGAGAGAGGCAGAGCGAACTACTGTATAGTGTTAGGAAATGGAATACAGGTTTGCGTTTCTAACATTATAGTATCTCTTTAATAACACACTGCTTATGCAATGAAGCTTGCTTGTATAAGTGAATGGAAGCTGCAAGGGTATTAAGGTCTATATGAAAGGTGTGAGCTGTAAGGGAGGAGGTCTGGAGGATGTGAATCTGATCAAATTTTAAGTCAGAGTTAAGGGAGTGATGGATGTGGAGTTGGGTTGAACGTCTTTATTAATTTATGTTGGTCTTCTTGGATCTTGCATATACAGTTATTTGACCATTAGCTTTAATAGATATTAAAGTTTTTTAACCCCTTAAGGACACATGACGGAAATATTCCGTCATGATTCCCTTTTATTCCAGAAGTTGTGTCCTTAAGGGGTTAAAGTTTTTACAGGTGGCTGGACTGTCATATTAAGTAATGCTATTCTTAATAAATGCTGTGTTATACGTATTAAAGCAACTTCACATTTAGAAGTGAATATATCATTTTCTAATAAACATGCCCAAAGGGTTAACAGCTTCTAAATGGTCCAATTACTTCCAGATGTGTGTTCAAGTATTTAAAGTTAACTTCATTAGTTCCCCGTTAACACCATCCTGTTAATAATTACGCAGCACAGGTTTGTTGCTTCAGGGCTAAAATCTAGAATCATTTACAAAATCATGGACATTGCACCTGTAACATTCTTAAAGATGTAGTCATTCATAGTACATACTACAGTGCATACATTTCACAAATCTCTTATTTGAAACCTGGTCAGACCACCTCACCAGCAAGCGTCCCTGGGCAAGACACCTAATGATATATATCCGCCTACCTCAAACCCTCATAGATTGTTAGCTTGTTTGAGTAGGGCTTTCTTTACCTCTTGTCTCTGTTAATATTCTGCATGCCAATTACTTGTTAAATATACCCTTTCTAGAAAGATTCTTTAAAGATAACAAACCTAATGAAACTTCACATTCTAATAATTGGTGTACCTTTAAAGCTACAATAAGAGGCAGTTTAATAAGTATAGAATCGTACCTTAAAAAGTCCAAAAGAGAAGAATTAACTCCCTTACTAGACAAAAAGGAGAATAAAAAAACACCCTCAAGAGAGAACTCGGAGGCGATTGCCGAGATCAAAAATCAAATTAATCAAATAAAAATTGAGAAAAATACAAAGATAATGGGGAAATTGAAGCTGAAAGAATACAGTATAGGTAATAGAGCAGATAAACTGTTAACTAAGAAGCTGAGAGAAAAAACCGCCTCCAATAAAATAACTAGAATAAAGAGGTACATATCTCCCCCAAATCCATTGGCCAATGCTTTAACTCATAATACAGCAAATTATATTCCCTATCAACCCAGGATAAGGAGATAGATAATTATTTAGATGGTATTAACACGCCAGTAATATTAGAGAATCAAAAAAACAAGTCTTAATAACGGCACAAGAGGTGGAAGAGGTCATCAAAAAGCTGGATAATAATAAAACCCCAGGTCCAGATGGATTTTCAAATCTATTTTATAAAACTTTTGGAGATTTACTTATAAAACATCTGGCAGATCTATTTAATAATATTGTAGATAGGGGACAATTCCCAAAGGAAATGTTGAGGGCAAACATACTACCCATTCCGAAACAGAATAAAGACCAGGGAGAAGTGGAAAATTACAGGCCAATTTCCCTCATAAACACTGATGTGAAGATTTTTTCTGCAATAATAGCAAACAGAATAAAACCGACTCTAGTTAATATAATCGACCCCGACCAAATAGGGTTCGTCCCGGGAAGAATTTCTTCAGATAATACAAGATGTATAATAGATATTATAGATTTAGCTAATAGAACAGAAATACCTATGATAATTCTAACTGTCGACACAGAAAAGGCTTTTGATAGGGTCGACTGGGAATTTATGAGTAAATCCTTGTTGAAATTTGGTTACCAGGGTTGGATTCATAGAGCCATAATGTCCCTGTACTCTGGTCCTTCGGCTAGGACAGTAGGCCCTAATATATGTGCTGACTGGTTTAATCTCCATAATGGGACAAGACAGGGGTGTCCGCTCTCTCCAATCCTATATATTGTATCTAGAGATGTCCCGAACAGTTCGCCGGCGAACATCACATGTTCAAATTTGCCACGGCGGGCAAACATATGCGATGTTCGGTCCGCCACCTATTCCATTTCATTGAGTAAACTTTGACAATCCCCCCACCCGCCGCTTGGGGGTGGCGGTTGTCAAAGTTTACTCAATGATATGCGGGGGGACCTACTGTCCTCCCCCCGGCCCCCACCCCTGAGTGGTGGGTGGGGGCCCTAAATACTAAGAAGGGTGGGGGCCAGGTCCTCCCCCCTGGCCCCCACCCCTGAGCGGCGGGTGGGGGCCCTAAATACTAAAAAGGGGGGGCCTTATGTCCTCCCCCCTGCCCCCACCCCTGAGCGTTGGGTGGGGGCAAATAAATCACAATGGGGGGGGACCTAAGGTCCTCCCCCCTGGCCCCCACCCCTGAGCGGCGGGTGGGGGCCCTAAATACTAAAAGGGGGACCTAATGTCCTCCCCTATTCCCACCCTGGCGGTGGGTGGGGCAAATAAATTTAATGGGGGGACTGGTCCTCCCCTGACCCCACCCTGGCGTGGTGGGGGCCCTAAACTCCTCTAAAAGGGGGGACTATGTCCTCCTAGCCCCACCCCTGGTGGGTGGGGGCAAATAAATCACAATGGGGGACACAAGGTCCTCCCCCACCAGCCACCTGGCGGGTGGGGGGCCTAAATACAAAAAGGGGGGACACAAGGTCCTCCCCCCTATACCCTGGTGGCCGGGTGGGGGCCCTAAACTCTAAGGGGGGACCTAAGGTCTCCCCCAAACCCCACCCTGGCTGGTGGGGGCCCCTATGTCCCCAGGTGACTAGGGTCCCCAAACCCCTAGTCACCCCTCCCAAAAAAGGAGGTAACCCCCTACCTACCCCTCACCTAAAATAATGAGGACCTTTAAGTACCTGTAAAAAAAAAAAAAAAAACTTACCATCCAATGTTTTCTTTCTTCTAAATCTTCTTTTTTCAGCCCCAAAAAAGGCCAAATAAAAAACCATAATAACCGACGCAATGAAAAAAAAAACGAGCGCAAAAAAATAATCCATCTTCACCCGGAGAGGGCTCCGCGCAGACTGAGCTCTGCAGAGCGGGGAAAGGCTTATAAAGCCTTGCCCCGCCCTGCAATTAGGCTCAGAGCACTCTGTTGGGTTTAAGCCATCCAATCAGAGTGCTCTGACAGGTAAATGAAGAGACTGACAGGTAAGTCTCTACATTTACCTGTCACAGCACTCTAATTGGTTGGTTTGAAATACACCAATCAGAGTGCTCTGTGTCATTTTACACAGCATGGGAAAATTCTTTGGAATTTTCCCACGCTGTGTAATTTGACTCATAACAACACTCTGATTGGTGGATTGAAAGTAACCAATCAGAGAATTATGAGTCAAATTACACAGCGTGGGAAAATTCCAAAGAACTTTCCCACGCTGTGTAAAATGACATAGAGCACTCTGATTGGTGGATTTCAAACCAACCAATCAGAGTGCTCTGAGCCTAAATGCAGGGCGGGGCAAGGCTTTATAAGCCTTCCCCCGCCCTGCAGAGCTCAGTCTGCGCGGAGCCCTCACCGGGTGAAGATGGATTATTTTTTGCTTTTTTTTTTGTTTTGTTTTTTTTGTTTTGTTTTTTTAATTGCGTCGGTTATTATGGTTTTTTATTTGGCCTTTTTTGGGGCAGAAAAAAGAAGATTTAGAAGAAAGAAAACATTGAATGGTAAGTTTTATTTTTTTTTTTTACAGGTACTTAGTTAACGGTCCCCCCCTCTTTATTTTTGGGGTGAGGGTGGTAGGTAGGGGGTTAATTTTTTTTTGGGGGGGGGGAAGGGGGTGACTAGGGGTTTGGGGACCCCTAGTCACCAGGGGGGTGGGGGCCGGGGGGGAGGACAGTAGGTCCTCCCCATTATGAACTATGGGGGTTTTTTGTTTTGTTTTACAGTGAGCAGCCACTGGCTGCTCACTGTTTACTAGACATGCCCCTACTCGCGATATAGCGAGTAGGGGCATAATTTACTAATACTAAGTAATCTTTACTTAGTATTAGTAAATTTGGCTGAAAGACCAATTTAGGTCTTTCAGCCTTTTAATAGATAGCTCCCTAATACCGTGGGAATTAGGGAGTTATCTACTAAGCGGCTACTGAATGCAGCTTGTGGTCCCGGCCTGCATGCCACAGTCCAGGTGTTAGTCCCCTTGAAACAACTTTTCCACCATCCCGATTGTGGCCAGAAAGAGTCCTGTGTGTTTTAAAAATTATGCCTATTGAAGTCTATGGCGGTTAAGCCGGTGCATGAGTTAGCGAACATTTGCGAGAATGGCGTTCACGTTAGAACGAAAATTTCATGTTAAAGCATCACTAGTATATCTATGGAGATTCTGGCGATAAATATAAGATCAAATAATCTAATAAGTGGAATCATTACGAAACAGAGAGAGCTGAAATTAAAACTATATGCAGATGATCTGATACTAACCCTAACTAAGCCAATTACATCTATTACTGCTTTTATGGAAACTGTTAAGAGGTTTAGTGAAGTTTCGAACTATAAATTAAATGAAAATAAATCTATAATTCTAGATATTAACTTAGATACAGCAAGTAGAAATCATATAAGGGACAATTATAAATTTAATTGGGTTAATACCAGCATTCCATATTTGGGAATACTGCTGACAAAGAAAGTCTCATATCTAGTGCAGGTAAATTTTTTAAGCTGTTTTAGAAATATGATGAATGCATTGAACAAATGGAAAAAAATTGAAATCACATGGTGGGGAAGAATGAACCTTATAAAAGCCTATCTTTTACCCAAATGGGCATATATGTTTCGAATGATCCCTTTAAAAATCCCCAGACCATGGTTGAATATGATTCAAAATATGATTAATAACTTCATCTGGAAGAATGAGACCGAGAATTAACAAAACTCTCTTGGCTCAAAAAATTAAAGATGGAGGCTTGGGTTCTCCAGGTATTATTGATATTTACCTAGCAAATGAATTTTTTCATATATACAGAACTCAATTGGATAGTGTAACAAGGGAAGGATGGTACATCTTGGAAAGTGAGAGTTGTCAAGTAAAGGATCTGAGTTCTATTCTTTGGTACAGGTATACAGACCCGAAACTACGGATTATTAGGCAATTTAACTTATGTATAGACTCAATATTATAATTTTGGAAAGTAATAAAAAGAAAAGCTAATATGGAGAATAAAATTTCAAACAATCTTAAAGTGGAACTACTTCCATATTACATTAAGGATTTAAATATTAGAAGTTGGATCCAAAAAGGGATAACTCAAATAGAATATTTGTATAATAACGAAAAAATTAAAACCTTCTCACAATTAATGCAAGAATTTCAATTGTCAAACAAGGAACTATTTACATTCCTGAGAGTGAAAAACTATCTAACCCAAAACATTATAAGACACCCCCAAGAAGGAACCAAATTGATCTGTTCACTTCTAAATTATAAAAAAGTAGAGAAAGTTTCTTCCAAGGCAATGAATGCTATACTGAAATTGGAGGCTCCCCAGGTTATTATTGCAAAACAAAAGTGGGAGAAAGATTTAAACATTATAATAGATAAAGAAATGTGGTGTGCAATATTACCCCGTGCTTGTGAAACTATTCACTGTTTGAACTTATTGGAAACCTTGTTTAAAGTTATCAATAGACGGTATCTCGTTCCCACAAGAATAGCTAGAATGTATAGTTCAAGTTCACCGATATGCTGGAGATGTAAGAGGAACTTGGGCTCCTTCTTGCATATCTGGTGGGAATGTGAGATCGTAGTTAAATTGTGACAGGAAATATTTAATTATTTAGAGAATCTGTTATGTGTGTCCATTCCAAAGTTACCTGAAAATGCCTTACTTCACCTTAATATCGACCCACTACAACAAAAAGATAAGGTAATTTATATTCATTTCATGATAGCGGCCAAATTGAGTATAGCACGCAACTGGAAGAGTTCTTCTCTATTTTCCTTGGACAGGGTGACATCCCAAGTTGTTTCAACTCGGAATGGAAGGTCAGCTGGATAAGACACAAGGAAGAAATCCAAAGAAGGTATACTTCTGGTTGGAGAAAATGTAAGGAGAGGGTTAGGCAGAACCTGAGTGTATAGCTATGCGGAGGGAGTCTCATGCATATAATATAAAAACGACCACGGAAATCTAAGAGCTAAAGAATTGGCCTCCCAGTAATCCCGTCGGCATGGGAAATGTTATGTGTTTCGCTGGGTACGAAGAGGAGCTTTAGTGTATAGTAGATAACTCGATAGGTTTAAATTTGAATTACTCCTCTATAACGACTAAGATATTATTAGGGTTAATCTCAGCGAATATTGTACTGTATTGTATTATATTTTTGTATAATAATTTATTATAATGACACTTTTGAACGTTTACAACTATTTGTCTTGTTGATACGATGTGATAAAATAATAAAAAACTCTAAAAAAAAATAAATATACCCTTTCTATAATTGTAAAGCATTGCAGAAATGGATTAGGTTACATTTTGTCTTTAGACATTAAATGCAGTATTCCTGTTGCTGAACGTTACAGTAATACAGAGTGCATTTTGATATTGTATACTATTTATTATGTACTTCATTTGGGTATATATCAAGTATGTCATCAAAAAAAACCATGCAAATTATATAAGGGGAAAGAGTAAAAGAATAGATGTACAGCGCTACGGAATTTGCCGGCGCTATATAAATAATAATAATAATAGATGCAGGAAAAAAGGATGGCTTCCCTTAAGATATAGGGCTCAATTTAAGATACTGATACTTGCTTACAAATCTCTACACACTGCTGCTCCGACCTACTTATCCTCACTATTACACAAATATGTCACGTCTAGGCCCCTATGTTCTGCCGGAAACCTATGTCTAACCTTTGTTCATACTCCTACCTCTGATGCTCGCCTTAAAGACTTCTCTAGGGCTGCACCATTCCTACGAAATGCCCTCCTCCTCTCTGTTAGACTTTCACCCAATCTCCACTCCTTCAAAAAATCTTTGAAAATGTACTTCTTTAGGAAAGCTTATCAATTAAACTGTGAACAGCTTTCTCTCCCCGCACTCTGATTCCTCTCCTGCAACTTCATCAAAACAAAACAATAAGGCCTCAGTGAATACTATTCTAATAACCTACCTTTCTACCCTACCCTTACCTTTTATGTCACTATTCTGCACTCCCTCTAGCATGTAAGCTCATTGAGCAGGGCTCTCAATGCCTCTGTTCCTGTGTGTCCAACTTGTCTGGTTACAAATATGTGTCTGTTAGTCCATCCATTGTACAGTGCTGCAGAATTTGTTGGCGCTTTATAAATAATAATAATAATGGGGATTCCTTGGACCCGCAGATCACAAAGTTACCAAGTTGCATATACTTGCTGCAATCTTTCTTTGTCAACTATCCCTTATTTTCTTTTGATTGCAAGCTCATGTCATACCTCCTCTCAACCCCAGCTGTTGCTGCCTTGCTCCCCTTCGTTCGGAGGTTCATAGCGCACCTCCTTTAACCCACTTTTAATGGGAGTAGTTCCCGTAAAAGTGTGTGTGCAAGATCCTCTGAAAATACTACAGCATCTCGGAGAACCGTCCTTCATTTGGCCAGCACAGAATCTTGATCCTCCGGTGCTGAGTGTGTGTGCAGTAACATAGAAAAACTATGATACTGAATGCTTACTCTCGCCTTATTTTTAACTCAGTTGGCATTCCCTAAGGTTCTGTCTTTGGTCAACGGCGCCACCATCACCTCTACCTTGCAAGCTCGCTGCCTAGGTGTTCTCTTTTACTCCGATCTCTCCTTCACCCCTTATGTCCAGTCTATCGCCAAAATCCTGCCGCTTCCATCTCAAAAACTCTGCCACTATTTAACACAAGACACAGCTATGGTGCTGGTCCATGCCATTGTTCTTTCTCGCCTTGACTACTGCAATCCCCTTCTCAGTTGTCTTTCGTGCTCCCAGATTGCACCACTGCAATCTATAATGAATGCGGCGGCAAGGATCATTTTCCTGTCCGCCCGCATCTCCCATGCCTCCCCTCTCCGTTAATGTCAGTCCCTACATTGGCTTCCAGTTAGATATATGGCTCAATTTAAGATTCTGGTGCTTGCTTACAAGTCCCTACATAATACTGCTCCAACATCCTCCCTTATACACAAATATGTTCCATCAAGGCCCCTGCGCTCTGCCAAAGACCTACGTCTATCCTCTGCCAGTACTCCCACATCTGATGCTCGCCATCAGGGCTGCACCTTTTCTGTGGAACTCCCTTCCTTTCTCCGTTAGACTTTCACCCAGTCTCCACTCCTTCAAAAACCTTTGAAAACACGCTTCTTCAGGAAAGCATATCATATAAACTGTTAGTGGGTTTTCATTCCCTCCCCCCATGACTCCTCTCCTGCAACTGTCAAACATAACCTACTAAGTTCTAAGTGAATACTTTTCTAGCAACCTATTTCATTACTCTCACTCATACCCTTTGTTTCACTATAACCCACTCCCTCTAGCATGTAAGCTCATTGAGCAGGGCCATCAACCCCTCTGTTCCTGTGCGTCCATTTGTCTGATTACAATTGCGTGTCTGTTAGTCCACCCATTGTACACCGCTACGAAATTTGCTAGCGCTATATAAATAATAAAATAATAATGTGGTTGGGGATGTGCATTTCTCAATGTCTCTGCAACAGTCCGTCTAGCTGCCAGAGTGATCTTATAGACTAACTTATTTTCAGGAAAGGTGTGGGGATCAATTGGTGTGGATACAAAGTATGTCAATGGAGACAGACCAGACCTGATATTTCTGGCAACACACTTTTTACTTTGACACAAAACCTGTTCACTTTCAACTATTCTGATCCCACACAATCCCTTCAGCTATGTTTTGTGAAATTGTAACTCCATGCAAAATAATTTGACAAGTGTGACACACCACCTTATTATCATTATGTGCATTTGTTCCTGCAGGGCTGCAAAGATGGATACCTTCTATAAGGCGGCCCAAACATCTTCAGATTCACACCTATGGATCTTACTCCCACCAGGGCCGTTTGAAGGAATTTGGGGGCCCCAAGCAAAATGGACATGGAGTCCCCCCCACACGCACACAAAGCTTTCAGGAACCACAGCATAGCCATACAGTTTAAGTTCACCCACACTTTATATAAATAATAAAGGTTTACAGTGCAAATACTGCTTAGAGCTCTGCCATGCCCCTTAGTGGTCTTTCCTCTCCCCTCACCCTCCCCTACCAGTCTCTTCTCACCCCCACCCGTATTCTCCTCATCTCCGCTTCTCCTCACCCCCTCCCTGTGTTCTCCTCATCTCCGCACCTCCCCCTTCCCTGTGTTTTCCTCATCTCCCCCTTCCCTGTGTTTTCCTCATCTCCTCACGCCTTCTCCCTGTGTTCTTCTTACTCCCCTCCATGTCCTTCTTACTCCCCCCTACCCTCCCCGTGTCCTTCTTACTCCCCCCCCCCCCCCCTATGTGTTTTACTCCCCTCCCCTCCATATTTTTTTACTCCCCCCCTCCCTATGTTCTTTTTACTCCCCATGTTCTTCTCACCTCCTCTTCTCTGGCTGTAGCGTGGCCGAGCTCCTCTTCCTCCACTCAGTCAGTGTGCACTCAGTGTGCACTTCCTGTCAGTCCGGCCGGGAACAGGAAACTGAATCTCCTGTACCGCCCGGACTGACAGCCAGGAGGAAGAGGAGCTCGGCCACGCTACAGGGAAGGGAAGGTGATGTTGAGGAGTGCTGCAGCCGCCTGAGGCTCTCTACATCGTTAGTTATTTCAGGCCAGAGGATCATCAGTGATGGTACAAATATATGGCCAAAAAACAGGGTGCAATAGAATACTGAGAACGGACAACAGCTTAAATAGCTTGCTCTTCAGATTGTCCCTGTCAGATCTCAAGCTGGTTTAAGCTTTTCTTGTGCCAATCCAAAGAGAACCTAGGCCATTTGCATATCAGACTGATCCCACCCAAAAGGGCGATCCACATCCAAAATGCAGGCCATCTCTCTGCACAAGAGATACAGCAACCCCAGATGATCATTTCAGCCTTGACCATGAGATGTAGCCAATACCTCTCTAGGTACAGTGAGCTAGCCTTAAACTTGGGAAATGTAAAAACCAGGGTGCACGAGAATACTGAGAACAGACAACAGCTCAAATAGGGTCACCGCTCAGATCTCAAGCAGCTTGAGATCTAAGCGGGGACCCACCGAAGGGCAGGTTTGAAAAAAGTATTCAACAAAAAAGAGGCCAATAAGCTTTCCTCACCACAGTGCCGCCATCAGGGGGTGACAACCATGATGGTTGTCACGGGCCCGGCTGTCCTGGGGGGCCCGGACTGCTCTGGCAGTCCCAGGCCCCACTTTCCCACTCTGCAGACATAGCGAATATCGCTATCTATGTGTGCAGCCGTGGGCCCCCGGCTCCTTGTTACCACAGAGGGGGCCCAGCATACTGCCTGTTCTCCTCTCTTCTCTCTTCTAATAACTCTCGCGAGACCCGCGACCTGTGTGCCGCGTGGAGCGGAAGGCCACGGGTCTTGCGAGAGTTGAGAGAAGAGAGGAGAACAGGCAGTGTGCTGGGCCCCCTCTGCGGTAACAGGGAGCCGGGGGGGGGCCCCCATGCCACCGGACCACCAGGGAATGAATCTCCCACCTCCCTGGACACAGGTAAGACGCAGGGAGGGGGGAGAAACATTTAATTAAATTGAATAGAAAATTACTGTGGAAATGTCCCTTCCTCCCCCTCCATCCTCCCCCAGATTGCACATTTACACACACACACTACATACACAAACACAACACACACACTACATACACTAACACAACACACACACACTGCATACACTAACACAACACACACTGCATACACTAACACAACACACACACTGCATACACTAACACAACACACACACTAACACAACACACACACTGCATACACTAACACAACACACACACTGCATACACTAACACAACACACACACTGCATACACTAACACAACACACAATGCATACACTAACACACACACACTGCATACACTAACACAACACACACAATGCATACACTAACACAACAACACACACACTGCATACACTAACACAACACACACACACACTGCATACACTAACACAACACACACACACACTGTACAATAACACACACATACACTGCATACACTACACTGCACAACACACACACACTGCATACACTAACACAACACACACACACTGCATACACTAACACAACACACACACTGCATACACTAACACAACACACACACTGCATACACTAACACAACACACATACTACATACACTAACACAACACACACACGACATACACTAACACAAAACACACACTGCATACACTTGTACAATACACTCTGCATTCACTACATACTAACACACTCTCTGCATTCGCCACACTGACTCACACTCTGCATTCACTACACTGACACACACACTCTGCATTCACTACACTTCCCAATTAATTTTTCCTGTGGAACCCTTTGACACAGTGTACCAATAGCATACCCCTGAATTTTTTTTTACACCGTAGCACAAACCTTTTAATTAACAGAGCTTAAAGGTTTTGTTTTTTTGTGGCAAATTTCTACAAATAGTAAACAGATTGTAGTACATTGTAGCAGGTGTGCTTTTGAGTTGGTATTTGTATATAAGTTTTGCATTTTAATACAGGGGGTTGTTTGTATATTATGCTTGCATTTGCGTGCAATGGTGTGTTTGGATGTTTAATGTTTTAATAGTGTTGGATTTTAAATGCGGATGTACATTTGTGTGTATTATTGGTGTTTGAGTGATGGGTATCTTTGAATGTTTGTATATAATTTTATAGTTGGAGTTCAGGGGTGTCTTTGTATGTCATGTTTGTGTTTGCATGTTGTGTTGGTGTTTGATTGCTGGGATGTCTACACATACACACTTACTCAGATATACATACATACTAACAAACAGAAACACACAGTCATATACACACTGACAAACAGATACACACACTGAAAGACACACACACTGGCACATACACGGACACAAATATACACACACTGGCACATGCACACAGGCACACAGACACACACAGACACATAGGCATTAAGCTACACACCCTAGCACATACACACAATCAGATACACTGACACACAAATACACACTAATACACACACACACTGAGAGATACTCTGACACACAGATACACACACACTGGCACACACACACTCAGATACACACACTGACAGATACACAGACACAGATACACACTCTGGCACTAAGATATACATTGGCACATACACACACAGGGATGCACACTGGCACACAGGCACACACTGGTACATTCACACACACTGACCGATACACTGACACACAGATACACACACACTGGCACATAGGCACAACAATACACTGCCACACATATACACACACTGGCACATACACAGAATTACACACATATACACATACTGGCACGCATATGAACAAACTGGCACACCAATACACACACTCTGGCACAATTATATACACACACACTGGCACATTCACTCACACAGACACACACTGATACATACACACACTGACAGATACACTGACACACAGATACACACACTGGCAGATACACATAGATACACACACCCTGCACATACACACACTGGCACATAAGCTCAAAGATGCACACACTGGCACACAGATACACAAACTGGCACATACAAACACTGACAGACACACACACTGACACACACAGGCACATACACACAGTCACACAGATACATACAGTGACACAGACACACACACACTCAGATACACATAGTTCACATACACAAATACATACACAGACACACACAGGTTTTTGCAGTCACCCTCCTGTTAGATTACCTTTTTTCCTTCAGGTGGGTGACTTGCTTGGAGTGCTGAAGGCTGGTGTGCTGCTCTCTTCTAACTGCTGCTCATTCTTCCTGTCCCGCTCGGCGTGCTCTGTCTGGGAGGACATTCCATGCTACAGGGGCCTGGTCGCGGTCTTAAATAGCCGCGGTGCCTGACCGGGCCCCTGTTCAGTAATACCGATTGGGTGGCCCTAAATCTTGGACCACCCAATCGGCAAATCGCCGCGGAACCCAATTTTGTTGGAACACCAATTGGGAAACGCTGATCTAAGGTATTTACCAAATTGGATTTATGTGGTGTCTGTAATCTAGTATGAAGAAAATTAATGGAAGCTGGTGTTTAACACCAGAAGTGGGCATTGTGAGTATCATGCCCCCTTCACCCCTACTAAATCCATCACCTATACCAAATCAGTGTGCCAGTGTGTGTTTCAATGTGTGTATCTATGTGTCAGTGTGTATCTGATTGTGTGTATATATAATAGTGAGTGTATGTGTGTGTCAAGGTGTTCATACATGTGCGAGGGTAGAGGAGGTTGGTGGGTTGGCATAGTAGCTAGTGAAGCCACCTCCCTGAAATGCATTTTTGCAAGTTGGGGTGTCTGCAGTTGTCTGGGATAATGTGTGTTGTGGTCCACAATGCTGCAGGATAAGTAAAATCTGTATAATGCAATTCATACAATCACGCTTTGGTAGATTTAAAGAATATCCAGGTGTTCAGGTTTTGTCCTCGGATCAGTATTAGATGAAATGTTCAATATAGGAAAAAGATAAAATGATAGTACTATTGTGCAGTGGTAATCTTTTCATATTCACAAACAGTTCTTTAGTGTTTTAAAAAATACTGTTTTCCAAGGTTTTTGAAGTGTGCATTTTACAAAGGAGGCTTTTCAGTTACTTCAAAACCTCTATAACTACCATGTGTATCTTGAATGACATATAACCATTTAGCATTCACTTGGTAATATTTAATAATTCCTGGCATTCTTTTGAGTTATGGCACTAAACCATGGAATATAGCAGGATCAATCAGTTGCTTTTCCCCCTGAATATATTCTTTTACCATCTTTGATGCATTTAGTTCCACTAACATGCTTCCAGAATTGATTTTAGTACATGGTTTATATTATAATTATAGGGAACATAGAACTGTTGTCATTTTGAAACATAGACCATTCAACAACTAGCCCAAACATCTTAGACATTGAAATAAAAATATTATAAATACATATGCATGCAAAGAGAAACCCAATCTTCCTCTTACCCCTGGAGACAGAGATTGTTGGCCGGCATCTATCGGCGGTCTCTTTTTGCACATCAAAGCCCTGTGACTGTAAATATTAAAACATGTTTTTAATCTTCCTTTCTGATGAGCAGGACTTTCACAGTGGTATTTATTATAAAATCCCACTGGTCATGCCTCTTCCTTTTGTCCTGTTTATATGGCACTTCCATGCACTGCTATAGGAAGTATCACTTTCACAAAGAACACGGCTGCCGACCCTTCGTTTGGGGCCTGTCTTTGAAAGCCCATATGGCCAGAACAATCTAATCCTTTATTATGCTGGGTCCTTGACATAGCTACTGACTTGCAGGGGAATTTACCTCTCATTCAAGTCAAATATTCGCTGGCAGGGAACAGGAAATAAAAAAGGAATGTGCTTAATGATGACAAAGCAAGGTAGAGAAATAAGTGTGTGTGTGTCAATCTATATATATTTTTATGTATTTGTGCAGATCAGGGTGCCCAAAAGGTAGATTCCTAAATGTTTTATAACTTCAACTCCCATTATGCTTTGTCAGCCTGTGGAAACATCTGGAGATCTTCTTTTTAGAAACTTCTTGTGTAGATGTTACAAGTAGATTTTTATAACAAGGTATCCTATACCCCATATAAATGTCCGGCTGCTTCAAAGTCAAACTTTTAATTTTTTTTTACAATTCTTTATTTTGGGTTTTCAGCAAAAAAAAAAAGCAGGTACAGCATTATTGGTTGTGTGTTTTTTTTTTCATGCTGAGTTGCAGCCTAGATGTTCTTGTCGGTTTGGGTTCGGTTGGTTGCGAGCTTCCTCATTCCCGAGAAGAATGGGGGTGGTTTGTTTAGGTTTTTACCTTGTAGCTTTTGTCAGTAGTTTTGCGTGTTCGTGGTGTCCCCTTATGTGCAGCTTTGTATTTTAGTTCGTTCGCCTGGTAGTTTGGGGACTGGCAGTGTTTTTATTTAGGTTGGTTTGGTAGCACTCTATCTCTGCCCGAGGGCTTTTTGGTTGGTTTTGAGGTGCGCTGAGTGGACCTTTGGGGGCTAGGTGTTAATGTGGGTGAGGTATCATCTTTGGGGGTCCAGTTGGTTCAGTTTTCTGGGTGCTGCCGTGGTTTTCAAATCTTGTAGTGTTCTCACTTGTGGAGTTTGTGAGAGACTGTCACTCTAGAGTAAGGGGGGATGTGTGTAGGGAGTGCGTGGACCTAGTGGTAAGGGTGTCTGTGTGATTGGACTGTGAATTGGTGATGATGGGTGTGGTGCCAGCGCCTCGGCCCTGTCGGGAACTCGATTAGCCAAGGGTCCCATATTTTGTCGCAGTGTTTTCTCGTGTCGTGTAGAAGGGCTAAGAGGCTATCCATTTTCCTGGTTTCCTTTGTCTTTTTTTTATATCTCCTATGGTTGGGACTGTTTGCGCTCCCCAGTGTGATGCTATGGCTCATCGTGTGGCTAGTGCTATTTTAGCTATTAGCTTGTTTTGTGCCCGGGGTGTGTCTTTTAGGGGTTTAGATAGTAACCATGTCCAGGTGTTTTTTCCTATGTTTCTGTGTAAGATTTTAGAGGCTAGGTTTGTGATTTCTGTCCATATTTGGGCTATTTACTGGCATTCCCACCATAGGTGGAGGAATGTCCCTTTTTGGCCGCAGCCCTTCCAGCATAGGTCGCTTGTAGATATCCTCATTTGTTTAAATTTTAGATGGGTGAGGTACCACCTCATAAGTGTCTTGTACGCCTGCTCTTTAAGGTTGACGCTAATTGTGACTGTTGCTGTGGCTTCCTAAATGTCTGCAGGGTCTTCAGGTGGTCCCAGGTCCCTTTCCCAGGCCGAGCCATATGTTAGTGTTGTGTCTGGTGTTGTGTGGACTAGGAGGAAGTAGATGGGTGATATCTGTCCTTTGTGTACTGGGTTTTGCATGCATGTGTTTTCAAATGCCGTGAGTGTGGTTTGTCCCGCTGCTTTGTAAGTGGTTGTGTCCAGGAAATTCCGAATTTGTATGTAGCAGAAGTAGTCGTGGGTAGTGAGTAGTGAATAGTGTGTTGCACGGTAGATTTGTGAATAGGATTAGTTGATGGTTTCGGTAATACTGGTATATTCATGTTTGTCTTCATAATGTGTGGAGTCCATTCCGGGTACGAAGTGTTAGTTTCACAGTATCAGAGTTAGGGGTGATGGATGTGTTGTGAGTGAGTTTTTTAGTTTGTCCTATGGTTTTTGATGGAATTTGTGAGGGCCGTTGTTGTCTGTGGGGTTTTGGGTCTAGCTTGTTTCGGGAGCCTGATATAAAGGGAGGGGAAGTCCCTGCCGAATAGATCACGTTCCAGGTCTACCTATCTCTTGAGCCAAGCTGGAGCATGTAGGATTTGAACCTGGGAGAGTTGTTCTGCGTGGAAATAGTGTAGCATGTACGGTAGGCCCAGTCCCCCTGCTCTCGTAGGGAGGTACATTGTGGCTCTTCCTATCCTTGCTCTTTTACGTGCCCATATAAATTTGTAAAGTCTTGAAGTGTTTTGTGGAGAAGGGGATGGGTAGTGTTTGAAATAGGTTTAGGAACCTTGGGAGTATGTTCATTTTTATTGAGGCTAGTCTGCTGAGCCATGAGATCGAGAGACCTTCCCACTATGTAATGTCTCCAATCACTTTCTCTGTGAGGTGGGTGTAGTTCAGAGTGTAGGTTTGGGTTACGTCTGCCGGCAGATTCGTTCCTAGGTAGTGGATATGTGAGGAGTTGAAATGGAATGGGTAGTGTGTTTGGAGTGTAGTTAGGGTCTCTTCAGGGATCTGTACTGGTAATGCTTCTGTCTTGTTCTGATTAAGATGGTATCCCAATACTGCAGAGTATTGGGCTAGTTCGTGGGGTCTGTGTGGGTAAGGAGTAGGTAGTCAGTGTATGTTTGGGTTGAATCTGAGTGCTTGTAGGAGGGGTTTTAAAGAAAGCGCAAATAGGGGGAGGGGGCCGTTGTAGCCGTTGGATGTGATGAAGCCCACTTTGTCCGGGTGTTTTAATTTGGGTAGGTATGGGTGGAGTCTATCTGCCATTAATTTCGTGAACATTTTAACGTCCACATTCAATATAGAGATGGGTCTGTAGTGTCCCGGGTCTGTGAGGGTTTTGTTTGGCTTGGGTAGGAGGCATATGTCTGCCTTGAGCATGTCTGGCCATAACGGTTCTCCCTGGAGCATCGAGTTGAATAGGTATGTTGGTGGTATTCCTCTATGGAGTGGTGTGTCTGTGCCGGCTGTAGTCTGACGGTGGGGGCGTGGTCATATAATATGGTGAAGTAGCTTTGAAATATTTCTGCTATTTTCGCTGGGAGCATATGAGTTTGTCCCTCATGGGTCTGTATTTGTTCTATGCGCTTTTGAGCTCCTCTACGTTTTAGTTCCCGGGCCAGTAGTGTGTCTGCCTTGTTAGATTGTTCATAGAATAATTGTTTGGACCATTGGAGTGCTTTTGTCGCGTCTCTGGCCATGAAGTCCCGTATATGTTGTCATTTGAGCCATTATGTCCAAAGATGGGTTTGCCTTGTGCCGTATCTCTAATGTTCGAAGATATGTGAGGGCTTGTGCTTGGATGCTATGCTGATGAGTTTTCCCCTCAGGACCGTCTTGTGTGCTGCCCATAACATACTCTCGGAGGAGACTGTGTTCCTATTAAGGGTGAAGCATTCGCTTATTTCTTTGTGTGTTCATTCTTTCAAAAGTGGGTTGTGTAGCAGAGTGGGGTTATCAAACACTTTTTATACTTCGGTTTGCATAGTTGTACGTTACTAATGTATGAAATCTAAAAAAAAATACTCAATATGTTTATTAACTCTTGCAACCTAGTGTAGCAATTTTGGTGCATAAATCCCATGTCTCAGAAAGAATATGGACAGCAAATGTTTACATTTGTCAAAAAGCAATACATCTAACGGCTGAGACTGACATGAAGGTACTTTTCACAGAGAAGTTTTGGGCTTAGTGCTTCTCTGTCAGAAGCATAAGATTGGCAGAGCACGATTGCCTCACGTGTAATTTTTGCCCCCACTGCTTTTATGAGAAGCATTGGATTGGAACAAGTTCATATGTGATGATGATATCAGAAGAGGTATAATGGCTTTCAAGAGGACCCTGTCCCAGTGCTGGATAAAAGGTATGTTTGTGGCATTTAACACTCACATTTTGTTTTCTCCAGAACGTCTACATAAACTGGAATAGTTATAGTAATATAATACTATGTAATATAGTACTATAGTTATTTGCCAGTCTTTGGATTTAAATTGCGGAACTGAAGCTAGTGTAGCAGAAGTAAACTTCACAACATTATTTTAATAAGCACACAACTAAAGGTATTGCGTGTGCCTTGTAGAAAATTATTTTGTTATTTTTACATGCAAGCAATGGGTACATACTTTAATTTAAGCAACCAATATTTATTGTAAGTATGCTACTGGGTCCCTACCAAAGGGCATCAGAACATTTCATAAACTCATCAAGCAGTTTGAAGAAGTCTACCGTGAGTGAAGCTCTGAACAAGGACCTCTGAAGATAGAAAGTTGTCATATGTGAGGAGCAAATATTATACTAAATCCAGAACTTGACTAGAAGAAGGTTTGAAGACGGTTGTGATTGATTTGAGTTATTTATCTAGAACAATTTGTTTGAGGTCTAATTTTGATGGTCACTAATCTACAGGATACAATTAAGCCATAAACTGCTGTGACAGGGTTGAGCATTTATCAAAAATAAGTGGCAGAAGAAATGTTCCCACTTCAGTGTCCAAAAGTGCAACCATATCTAGAGGTCATGAGGTACCTCCAACAGCTGTTCAACAAGCACTCTGCATTGTCTTTAATTGTCTGTGCTCTTTTGGAACAACAGTAATTCTTGTTTATATTGTCAAAACTTTTCCGTGCAACACAAGTGCAGCATCCTCAGAGGTCACATGCTTAACCCCTGCACATGGTTACAATGCAAATGGTATCCTTTTGTTTTCCTTAATGTGCACTCAAACACAATGCAGCAAA
>OW240923.1:44618594-44828704 GCA_933207985.1 Pelobates cultripes
GATCTGATACTAACCCTAACTAAGCCAATTACATCTATTACTGCTTTTATGAAAACTGTTAAGAGGCTAAGTGAAGTTTCGAACTATAAATTAAATGAAAATAAATCTATAATACTAGATATTAACTTAGATACAGCAAGTAGAAATCATATAAGGGACAATTATAAATGTTTAATTGGGTTAATACCAGCATTCCATATTTGGGAATACTGCTGACAAAGAAAGTCTCATATCTAGTGCAGGTAAATTTTTTAAGCTGTTTTAGAAATATGATGAATGCATTGAACAAATGGAAAAAAATTGAAATCACATGGTGGGGAAGAATGAACCTTATAAAAGCCTATCTTTTACCCAAATGGGCATATATGTTTCGAATGATCCCTTTAAAAATCCCCAGACCATGGTTGAATATGATTCAAAATATGATTAATAACTTCATCTGGAAGAATGAGACCGAGAATTAACAAAACTCTCTTGGCTCAAAAAATTAAAGATGGAGGCTTGGGTTCTCCAGGTATTATTGATATTTACCTAGCAAATGAATTTTTTCATATATACAGAACTCAATTGGATAGTGTAACAAGGGAAGGATGGTACATCTTGGAAAGTGAGAGTTGTCAAGTAAAGGATCTGAGTTCTATTCTTTGGTACAGGTATACAGACCCGAAACTACGGATTATTAGGCAATTTAACTTATGTATAGACTCAATATTATAATTTTGGAAAGTAATAAAAAGAAAAGCTAATATGGAGAATAAAATTTCAAACAATCTTAAAGTGGAACTACTTCCATATTACATTAAGGATTTAAATATTAGAAGTTGGATCCAAAAAGGGATAACTCAAATAGAATATTTGTATAATAACGAAAAAATTAAAACCTTCTCACAATTAATGCAAGAATTTCAATTGTCAAACAAGGAACTATTTACATTCCTGAGAGTGAAAAACTATCTAACCCAAAACATTATAAGACACCCCCAAGAAGGAACCAAATTGATCTGTTCACTTCTAAATTATAAAAAAGTAGAGAAAGTTTCTTCCAAGGCAATGAATGCTATACTGAAATTGGAGGCTCCCCAGGTTATTATTGCAAAACAAAAGTGGGAGAAAGATTTAAACATTATAATAGATAAAGAAATGTGGTGTGCAATATTACCCCGTGCTTGTGAAACTATTCACTGTTTGAACTTATTGGAAACCTTGTTTAAAGTTATCAATAGATGGTATTTCGTTCCCACAAGAATAGCTAGAATGTATAGTTCAAGTTCACCGATATGCTGGAGATGTAAGAGGAACTTGGGCTCCTTCTTGCATATCTGGTGGGAATGTGAGATCGTAGTTAAATTGTGGCAGGAAATATTTAATTATTTAGAGAATCTGTTATGTGTGTCCATTCCAAAGTTACCTGAAAATGCCTTACTTCACCTTAATATCGACCCACTACAACAAAAAGATAAGGTAATTTATATTCATTTCATGATAGCGGCCAAATTGAGTATAGCACGCAACTGGAAGAGTTCTTCTCTATTTTCCTTGGACAGGGTGACATCCCAAGTTGTTTCAACTCGGAATGGAAGGTCAGCTGGATAAGACACAAGGAAGAAATCCAAAGAAGGTATACAATGGTTGGAGAAAATGTAAGGAGAGGGTTAGGCAGAACCTGAGTGTATAGCTATGCGGAGGGAGTCTCATGCATATAATATAAAAACGACCACGGAAATCTTAGAGCTAAAGAATTGGCCTCCCAGTAATCCCGTCGGCATGGGAAATATTATGTGTTTCGCTGGGTACGATGTTGTATCTGTAAGAGGAGCTTTAGTGTGTAGTAGATAACTCGATAGGTTTAAATTTGAATTACTCCTCTATAACGACTAAGATATTATTAGGTTTAATCTCAGCGAATATTGTACTGTATTGTATTATATTTTTGTATAATAATTTATTATAATGACACTTTTGAACGTTTACAACTATTTGTCTTGTTGATACGATGTGATAAAATAATAAAAAACTCTAAAAAAAAATAAATATACCCTTTCTATAATTGTAAAGCATTGCAGAAATGGATTAGGTTACATTTTGTCTTTAGACATTAAATGCAGTATTCCTGTTGCTGAACGTTACAGTAATACAGTGTGCATTTTGATATTGTATACTATTTATTATGTACTTCATTTGGGTATATATCAAGTATGTCATCAAAAAAAAACATGCAAATTATATAAGGGGAAAGAGTAAAAGAATAGATGTACAGCGCTACGGAATTTGCCGGCGCTATATAAATAATAATAATAATAGATGCAGGAAAAAAGGATGGCTTCCCTTAAGATATAGGGCTCAATTTAAGATACTGATACTTGCTTACAAATCTCTACACACTGCTGCTCCGACCTACTTATCCTCACTATTACACAAATATGTCACGTCTAGGCCCCTATGTTCTGCCGGAAACCTATGTCTAACCTTTGTTCATACTCCTACCTCTGATGCTCGCCTTAAAGACTTCTCTAGGGCTGCACCATTCCTACGAAATGCCCTCCTCCTCTCTGTTAGACTTTCACCCAATCTCCACTCCTTCAAAAAATCTTTAAAAATGTACTTCTTTAGGAAAGCTTATCAATTAAACTGTGAACAGCTTTCTCTCCCCGCACTCTGATTCCTCTCCTGCAACTTCATCAAAACAAAACAATAAGGCCTCAGTGAATACTATTCTAATAACCTACCTTTCTACCCTACCCTTACCTTTTATGTCACTATTCTGCACTCCCTCTAGCATGTAAGCTCATTGAGCAGGGCTCTCAATGCCTCTGTTCCTGTGTGTCCAACTTGTCTGGTTACAAATATGTGTCTGTTAGTCCATCCATTGTATAGTGCTGCAGAATTTGTTGGCGCTTTATAAATAATAATAATAATGGGGATTCCTTGGACCCGCAGATCACAAAGTTACCAAGTTGCATATACTTGCTGCAATCTTTCTTTGTCAACTATCCCTTATTTTCTTTTGATTGCAAGCTCATGTCATACCTCCTCTCAACCCCAGCTGTTGCTGCCTTGCTCCCCTTCGTTCGGAGGTTCATAGCGCACCTCCTTTAACCCACTTTTAATGGGAGTAGTTCCCGTAAAAGTGTGTGTGCAAGATCCTCTGAAAATACTACAGCATCTCGGAGAACCGTCCTTCATTTGGCCAGCACAGAATCTTGATCCTCCGGTGCTGAGTGTGTGTGCAGTAACATAGAAAAACTATGATACTGAATGCTTACTCTCGCCTTATTTTTAACTCAGTTGGCATTCCCTAAGGTTCTGTCTTTGGTCAACGGCGCCACCATCACCTCTACCTTGCAAGCTCGCTGCCTAGGTGTTCTCTTTTACTCCGATCTCTCCTTCACCCCTTATGTCCAGTATATCGCCAAAATCCTGCCGCTTCCATCTCAAAAACTCTGCCACTATTTAACACAAGACACAGCTATGGTGCTGGTCCATGCCATTGTTCTTTCTCGCCTTGACTACTGCAATCCCCTTCTCAGTTGTCTTTCGTGCTCCCAGATTGCACCACTGCAATCTATAATGAATGCGGCGGCAAGGATCATTTTCCTGTCCGCCCGCATCTCCCATGCCTCCCCTCTCCGTTAATGTCAGTCCCTACATTGGCTTCCAGTTAGATATATGGCTCAATTTAAGATTCTGGTGCTTGCTTACAAGTCCCTACATAATACTGCTCCAACATCCTCCCTTATACACAAATATGTTCCATCAAGGCCCCTGCGCTCTGCCAAAGACCTACGTCTATCCTCTGCCAGTACTCCCACATCTGATGCTCGCCATCAGGGCTGCACCTTTTCTGTGGAACTCCCTTCCTTTCTCCGTTAGACTTTCACCCAGTCTCCACTCCTTCAAAAACCTTTGAAAACACGCTTCTTCAGGAAAGCATATCATATAAACTGTTAGTGGGTTTTCATTCCCTCCCCCCATGACTCCTCTCCTGCAACTGTCAAACATAACCTACTAAGTTCTAAGTGAATACTTTTCTAGCAACCTATTTCATTACTCTCACTCATACCCTTTGTTTCACTATAACCCACTCCCTCTAGCATGTAAGCTCATTGAGCAGGGCCATCAACCCCTCTGTTCCTGTGCGTCCATTTGTCTGATTACAATTGCGTGTCTGTTAGTCCACCCATTGTACACCGCTACGAAATTTGCTAGCGCTATATAAATAATAAAATAATAATGTGGTTGGGGATGTGCATTTCTCAATGTCTCTGCAACAGTCCGTCTAGCTGCCAGAGTGATCTTATAGACTAACTTATTTTCAGGAAAGGTGTGGGGATCAATTGGTGTGGATACAAAGTATGTCAATGGAGACAGACCAGACCTAATATTTCTGGCAACACACTTTTTACTTTGACACAAAACCTGTTCACTTTCAACTATTCTGATCCCACACAATCCCTTCAGCTATGTTTTGTGAAATTGTAACTCCATGCAAAATAATTTGACACGTGTGACACACCACCTTATTATCATTATGTGCATTTGTTCCTGCAGGGCTGCAAAGATGGATACCTTCTATAAGGCGGCCCAAACATCTTCAGATTCACACCTATGGATCTTACTCCCACCAGGGCCGTTTGAAGGAATTTGGGGGCCCCAAGCAAAATGGACATGGAGTCCCCCCCACACGCACACAAAGCTTTCAGGAACCACAGCATAGCCATACAGTTTAAGTTCACCCACACTTTATATAAATAAAAAAGGTTTACAGTGCAAATACTGCTTAGAGCTCTGCCATGCCCCTTAGTGGTCTTTCCTCTCCCCTCACCCTCCCAGTCTCTTCTCACCCCCACCCGTATTCTCCTCATCTCCGCTTCTCCTCACCCCCTCCCTGTGTTCTCCTCATCTCCGCACCTCCCCCTTCCCTGTGTTTTCCTCATCTCCCCCTTCCCTGTGTTTTCCTCATCTCCTCATGCCTTCTCCCTGTGTTCTTCTTACTCCCCTCCATGTCCTTCTTACTCCCCCCTACCCTCCCCGTGTCCTTCTTACTCCCCCCCCCCCCCCTATGTGTTTTACTCCCCTCCCCTCCATATTTTTTACTCCCCCTCCCTATGTTCTTTTTACTCCCCCCATGTTCTTCTCACCTCCTCTTCTCTGGCTGTAGCGTGGCCGAGCTCCTCTTCCTCCACTCAGTCAGTGTGCACTTCCTGTCAGTCCGGCCGGGAACAGGAAACTGAATCTCCTGTACCGCACGGTACCCGGCCGGACTGACAGCCAGGAGGAAGGGGAGCTCGGCCACGCTACAGGGAAGGGAAGGTGATGTTGAGGAGTGCTGCAGCCGCCTGAGGCTCTCTACATCGTTAGTTATTTCAGGCCAGAGGATCATCAGTGATGGTACAAATATATGGCCAAAAAACAGGGTGCAATAGAATACTGAGAACGGACAACAGCTTAAATAGCTTGCTCTTCAGATTGTCCCTGTCAGATCTCAAGCTGGTTTAAGCTTTTCTTGTGCCATTACAAAGAGAACCTAGGCCATTTGCATATCAGACTGATCCCACCCAAAAGGGCGATCCACATCCAAAATGCAGGCCATCTCTCTGCACAAGAGATACAGCAATCCCAGATGATCATTTCAGCCTTGACCATGAGATGTAGCCAATACCTCTCTAGGCACAGTGAGCTAGCCTTAAACTTGGGAAATGTAAAAACCAGGGTGCACGAGAATACTGAGAACAGACAACAGCTCAAATAGGGTCACCGCTCAGATCTCAAGCAGCTTGAGATCTAAGCGGGGACCCACCGAAGGGCAGGTTTGAAAAAAGTATTCAACAAAAAAGAGGCCAATAAGCTTTCCTCACCACAGGGCCGCCATCAGGGGGTGACAACCATGATGGTTGTCACGGGCCCGGCTGTCCTGGGGGGCCCGGACTGCTCTGGCAGTCCCGGGCCCCACTTTCCCACTCTGCAGACATAGCGAATATCGCTATCTATGTGTGCAGCCGCGGGCCCCCGGCTCCTTGTTACCACAGAGGGGGCCCAGCATACTGCCTGTTCTCCTCTCTTCTCTCTTCTAATAACTCTCGCGAGACCCGCGACCTGTGTGCCGCGTGGAGCGGAAGGCCACGGGTCTTGCGAGAGTTGAGAGAAGAGAGGAGAACAGGCAGTGTGCTGGGCCCCCTCTGCGGTAACAGGGAGCCGGGGGGGGGCCCCCATGCCACCGGACCACCAGGGAATGAATCTCCCACCTCCCTGGACACAGGTAAGACGCAGGGAGGGGGGAGAAACATTTAATTAAATTGAATAGAAAATTACTGTGGAAATGTCCCTTCCTCCCCCTCCATCCTCCCCCAGATTGCACATTTACACACACACACTACATACACAAACACAACACACACACTACATACACTAACACAACACACACACACTGCATACACTAACACAACACACACTGCATACACTAACACAACACACACACTGCATACACTAACACAACACACACACTGCATACACTAACACAACACACACTCTGCATACACTAACACAACACACACAATGCATACACTAACACAACACACACTCTGCATACACTAACACAACACACACACTGCATACACTAACAACACACACACTGCATACACTAACACAACACACACACACTGCATACACTAACACAACACACACACTGCATACACTAACACAAGACACACACTGCATACACTAACACAACACACACACTACATACACTAACACAACACACACACGACATACACTAACACAACACACACACGACATACACTAACACAAAACACACACTGCATACACTTGTACAATACACTCTGCATTCACTACATACTAACACACTCTCTGCATTCGCCACACTGACACACTCTGCATTCGCCACACTGACACACACTCTGCATTCATTACACTGACTCACACTCTGCATTCACTACACTGACACACACTCTGCATTCACTACACTGACACACACACTCTGCATTCACTACACTTCCCAATTAATTTTTCCTGTGGAACCCTTTGACACAGTGTACCAATAGCATACCCCTGAATTTTTTTTTTACACCGTAGCACAAACCTTTTAATTAACAGCGTAAAGGTTTTGTTTTTTTGTGGCAAATTTCTACAAATAGTAAACAGATTGTAGTACATTGTAGCAGGTGTGCTTTTGAGTTGGTATTTGTATATAAGTTTTTCATTTTAATACAGGGGGTTGTTTGTATATTATGCTTGCATTTGCGTGCAATGGTGTGTTTGGATGTTTAATGTTTTAATAGTGTTGGATTTTAAATGTGGATGTACATTTGTGTGTATTATTGGTGTTTGAGTGATGGGTATCTTTGAATGTTTGTATATAATTTTATAGTTGGAGTTCAGGGGTGTCTTTGTATGTCATGTTTGTGTTTGCATGTTGTGTTGGTGTTTGATTGCTGGGATGTCTACACATACACACTTACTCAGATATACATACATACTAACAAACAGAAACACACAGTCATATACACACTGACAAACAGATACACACACTGAAAGACACACACACTGGCACATACACGGACACAAATATACACACACTGGCACATGCACACAGGCACACAGACACACACACATAGGCATTAAGCTACACACCCTAGCACATACACACAGATAAACACACTGACACACAGATACACACTAATACACACACACACTGAGAGATACTCTGACACACAGATACACACACACTGGCACACACACACTCAGATACACACACTGACAGATACACAGACACAGATACACACTCTGGCACTAAGATATACATTGGCACATACACACACAGGGATGCACACTGGCACACAGACACACACTGGTACATTCACACACACTGACCGATACACTGACACACAGATACACACACACTGGCACATAGGCACAACAATACACTGCCACACATATACACACACTGGCACATACACAGAATTACACACATATACACATACTGGCACGCATATGAACAAACTGGCACACCAATACACACACTCTGGCACAATTATATACACACACACTGGCACATTCACTCACACAGACACACACTGATACATACACACACTGACAGATACACTGACACACAGATACACACACTGGCAGATACACATAGATACACACACCCTGCACATACACACACTGGCACATAAGCTCAAAGATGCACACACTGGCACACAGATACACAAACTGGCACATACAAACACTGACAGACACACACACTGACACACACAGGCACATACACACAGTCACACAGATACATACAGTGACACAGACACACACACACTCAGATACACATAGTTCACATACACAAATACATACACAGACACACACAGGTTTTTGCAGTCACCCTCCTGTTAGATTACCTTTTTTCCTTCAGGTGGGTGACTTGCTTGGAGTGCTGAAGGCTGGTGTGCTGCTCTATTCTAACTGCTGCTCATTCTTCCTGTCCCGCTCGGCGTGCTCTGTCTGGGAGGACATTCCATGCTACAGGGGCCTGGTCGCGGTCTTAAATAGCCGCGGTGCCTGACCGGGCCGCTGTTCAGTAATACCGATTGGGTGGCCCTAAATCTTGGACCACCCAATCGGCAAATCGCCGCGGAACCCAATTTTGTTGGAACACCAATTGGGAAACGCTGATCTAAGGTATTTACCAAATTGGATTTATGTGGTGTCTGTAATCTAGTATGAAGAAAATTAATGGAAGCTGGTGTTTAACACCAGAAGTGGGCATTGTGAGTATCATGCCCCCTTCACCCCTACTAAATCCATCACCTATACCAAATCAGTGTGCCAGTGTGTGTTTCAATGTGTGTATCTATGTGTCAGTGTGTATCTGATTGTGTGTATATATAATAGTGAGTGTATGTGTGTGTCAAGGTGTTCATACATGTGCGAGGGTAGAGGAGGTTGGTGGGTTGGCATAGTAGCTAGTGAAGCCACCTCCCTGAAATGCATTTTTGCAAGTTGGGGTGTCTGCAGTTGTCTGGGATAATGTGTGTTGTGGTCCACAATGCTGCAGGATAAGTAAAATCTGTATAATGCAATTCATACAATCACGCTTTGGTAGATTTAAAGAATATCCAGGTGTTCAGGTTTTGTCCTCGGATCAGTATTAGATGAAATGTTCAATATAGGAAAAAGATAAAATGATAGTACTATTGTGCAGTGGTAATCTTTTCATATTCACAAACAGTTCTTTAGTGTTTTAAAAAATACTGTTTTCCAAGGTTTTTGAAGTGTGCATTTTACAAAGGAGGCTTTTCAGTTACTTCAAAACCTCTATAACTACCATGTGTATCTTGAATGACATATAACCATTTAGCATTCACTTGGTAATATTTAATAATTCCTGGCATTCTTTTGAGTTATGGCACTAAACCATGGAATATAGCAGGATCAATCAGTTGCTTTTCCCCCTGAATATATTCTTTTACCATCTTTGATGCATTTAGTTCCACTAACATGCTTCCAGAATTGATTTTAGTACATGGTTTATATTATAATTATAGGGAACATAGAACTGTTGTCATTTTGAAACATAGACCATTCAACAACTAGCCCAAACATCTTAGACATTGAAATAAAAATATTATAAATACATATGCATGCAAAGAGAAACCCAATCTTCCTCTTACCCCTGGAGACAGAGATTGTTGGCCGGCATCTATCGGCGGTCTCTTTTTGCACATCAAAGCCCTGTGACTGTAAATATTAAAACATGTTTTTAATCTTCCTTTCTGATGAGCAGGACTTTCACAGTGGTATTTATTATAAAATCCCACTGGTCATGCCTCTTCCTTTTGTCCTGTTTATATGGCACTTCCATGCACTGCTATAGGAAGTATCACTTTCACAAAGAACACGGCTGCCGACCCTTCGTTTGGGGCCTGTCTTTGAAAGCCCATATGGCCAGAACAATCTAATCCTTTATTATGCTGGGTCCTTGACATAGCTACTGACTTGCAGGGGAATTTACCTCTCATTCAAGTCAAATATTCGCTGGCAGGGAACAGGAAATAAAAAAGGAATGTGCTTAATGATGACAAAGCAAGGTAGAGAAATAAGTGTGTGTGTGTCAATCTATATATATTTTTATGTATTTGTGCAGATCAGGGTGCCCAAAAGGTAGATTCCTAAATGTTTTATAACTTCAACTCCCATTATGCTTTGTCAGCCTGTGGAAACATCTGGAGATCTTCTTTTTAGAAACTTCTTGTGTAGATGTTACAAGTAGATTTTTATAACAAGGTATCCTATACCCCATATAAATGTCCGGCTGCTTCAAAGTCAAACTTTTAATTTTTTTTTACAATTCTTTATTTTGGGTTTTCAGCAAAAAAAAAAAGCAGGTACAGCATTATTGGTTGTGTGTTTTTTTTTTTTCATGCTGAGTTGCAGCCTAGATGTTCTTGTCGGTTTGGGTTCGGTTGGTTGCGAGCTTCCTCATTCCCGAGAAGAATGGGGGTGGTTTGTTTAGGTTTTTACCTTGTAGCTTTTGTCAGTAGTTTTGCGTGTTCGTGGTGTCCCCTTATGTGCAGCTTTGTATTTTAGTCCGTTCGCCTGGTAGTTTGGGGACTGGCAGTGTTTTTATTTAGGTTGGTTTGGTAGCACTCTATCTCTGCCCGAGGGCTTTTTGGTTGGTTTTGAGGTGCGCTGAGTGGACCTTTGGGGGCTAGGTGTTAATGTGGGTGAGGTATCATCTTTGGGGGTCCAGTTGGTTCAGTTTTCTGGGTGCTGCCGTGGTTTTCAAATCTTGTAGTGTTCTCACTTGTGGAGTTTGTGAGAGACTGTCACTCTAGAGTAAGGGGGGATGTGTGTAGGGAGTGCGTGGGCCTAGTGGTAAGGGTGTCTGTGTGATTGGACTGTGAATTGGTGATGATGGGTGTGGTGCCAGCGCCTCGGCCCTGTCGGGAACTCGATTAGCCAAGGGTCCCATATTTTGTCGCAGTGTTTTCTCGTGTCGTGTAGAAGGGCTAAGAGGCTATCCATTTTCCTGGTTTCCTTTGTCTTTTTTTTATATCTCCTATGGTTGGGACTGTTTGCGCTCCCCAGTGTGATGCTATGGCTCATCGTGTGGCTAGTGCTATTTTAGCTATTAGCTTGTTTTGTGCCCGGGGTGTGTCTTTTAGGGGTTTAGATAGTAACCACGTCCAGGTGTTTTTTCCTATGTTTCTGTGTAAGATTTTAGAGGCTAGGTTTGTGATTTCTGTCCATATTTGGGCTATTTACTGGCATTCCCACCATAGGTGGAGGAATGTCCCTTTTTGGCCGCAGCCCTTCCAGCATAGGTCGCTTGTAGATATCCTCATTTGTTTAAATTTTAGATGGGTGAGGTACCACCTCATAAGTGTCTTGTACGCCTGCTCTTTAAGGTTGACGCTAATTGTGACTGTTGCTGTGGCTTCCTAAATGTCTGCAGGGTCTTCAGGTGGTCCCAGGTCCCTTTCCCAGGCCGAGCCATATGTTAGTGTTGTGTCTGGTGTTGTGCGGACTAGGAGGAAGTAGATGGGTGATATCTGTCCTTTGTGTACTGGGTTTTGCATGCATGTGTTTTCAAATGCCGTGAGTGTGGTTTGTCCTGCTGCTTTGTAAGTGGTTGTGTCCAGGAAATTCCGAATTTGTATGTAGCAGAAGTAGTCGTGGGTAGTGAGTAGTGAATAGTGTGTTGCACGGTAGATTTGTGAATAGGATTAGTTGATGGTTTCGGTAATACTGGTATATTCATGTTTGTCTTCATAATGTGTGGAGTCCATTCCGGGTACGAAGTGTTAGTTTCACAGTATCAGAGTTAGGGGTGATGGATGTGTTGTGAGTGAGTTTTTAAGTTTGTCCTATATTTTGATGGAATTTGTGAGGGCCGTTGTTGTCTGTGGGGTTTTGGGTCTAGCTTGTTTCGGGAGCCTGATATAAAGGGAGGGGAAGTCCCTGCCGAATAGATCACGTTCCAGGTCTACCTATCTCTTGAGCCAAGCTGGAGCATGTAGGATTTGAACCTGGGAGAGTTGTTCTGCGTGGAAATAGTGTAGCATGTACGGTAGGCCCAGTCCCCCTGCTCTCGTAGGGAGGTACATTGTGGCTCTTCCTATCCTTGCTCTTTTACGTGCCCATATAAATTTGTAAAGTCTTGAAGTGTTTTGTGGAGAAGGGGATGGGTAGTGTTTGAAATAGGTTTAGGAACCTTGGGAGTATGTTCATTTTTATTGAGGCTAGTCTGCTGAGCCATGAGATCGAGAGACCTTCCCACTATGTAATGTCTCCAATCACTTTCTCTGTGAGGTGGGTGTAGTTCAGAGTGTAGGTTTGGGTTACGTCTGCCGGCAGATTCGTTCCTAGGTAGTGGATATGTGAGGAGTTGAAATGGAATGGGTAGTGTGTTTGGAGTGTAGTTAGGGTCTCTTCAGGGATCTGTACTGGTAATGCTTCTGTCTTGTTCTGATTAAGATGGTATCCCAATACTGCAGAGTATTGGGCTAGTTCGTGGGGTCTGTGTGGGTAAGGAGTAGGTCGTCAGCGTATGTTTGGGTTGAATCTGAGTGCTTGTAGGAGGGGTTTTAAAGAAAGCGCGAATAGGGGGAGGGGGCCGTTGTAGCCGTTGTCTGGTCCCGTTGTAGATTCTGAAGGAGGGAGGGTGTGCATTTGATATGAGGAGATTCGCTACTGGTGTGGAGTATAGGGTTTGGAGTGCGACAATGAAGGTTTGTGGGAATCAGAACTTGCAGAGGTTAGCAAATAAAAAGGGCCAGAGGAAGTGATCAAATACCTTTTCAGCGTCCAATGAAAGGAACAGGGTTGGGATCTGTCTGTGTGAGGATGTCCATAGTAAGTAAAAAGTCTGTCTGGTGTTGTCATATGCCTGTTTGGATGTGATGAAGCCCACTTTGTCCGGGTGTTTTAATTTGGGTAGGTATGGGTGGAGTCTATCTGCCATTAATTTCGTGAACATTTTAACGTCCACATTCAATATAGAGATGGGTCTGTAGTGTCCCGGGTCTGTGAGGGTTTTGTTTGGCTTGGGTAGGAGGCATATGTCTGCCTTGAGCATGTCTGGCCATAACGGTTCTCCCTGGAGCATCGAGTTGAATAGGTATGTTGGTGGTATTCCTCTATGGAGTGGTGTGTCTGTGCCGGCTGTAGTCTGACGGTGGGGGCGTGGTCATATAATATGGTGAAGTAGCTTTGAAATATTTCTGCTATTTTCGCTGGGAGCATATGAGTTTGTCCCTCATGGGTCTGTATTTGTTCTATGCGCTTTTGAGCTCCTCTACGTTTTAGTTCCCGGGCCAGTAGTGTGTCTGCCTTGTTAGATTGTTCATAGAATAATTGTTTGGACCATTGGAGTGCTTTTGTCGCGTCTCTGGCCATGAAGTCCCGTATATGTTGTCATTTGAGCCATTATGTCCAAAGATGGGTTTGCCTTGTGCCGTATCTCTAATGTTCGAAGATATGTGAGGGCTTGTGCTTGGATGCTATGCTGATGAGTTTTCCCCTCAGGACCGTCTTGTGTGCTGCCCATAACATACTCTCGGAGGAGACTGTGTTCCTATTAAGGGTGAAGCATTCGCTTATTTCTTTGTGTGTTCATTCTTTCAAAAGTGGGTTGTGTAGCAGAGTGGGGTTATCAAACACTTTTTATACTTCGGTTTGCATAGTTGTACGTTACTAATGCATGAAATCTAAAAAAAAATACTCAATATGTTTATTAACTCTTGCAACCTAGTGTAGCAATTTTGGTGCATAAATCCCATGTCTCAGAAAGAATATGGACAGCAAATGTTTACATTTGTCAAAAAGCAATACATCTAACGGCTGAGACTGACATGAAGGTACTTTTCACAGAGAAGTTTTGGGCTTAGTGCTTCTCTGTCAGAAGCATAAGATTGGCAGAGCACGATTGCCTCACGTGTAATTTTTGCCCCCACTGCTTTTATGAGAAGCATTGGATTGGAACAAGTTCATATGTGATGATGATATCAGAAGAGGTATAATGGCTTTCAAGAGGACCCTGTCCCAGTGCTGGATAAAAGGTATGTTTGTGGCATTTAACACTCACATTTTGTTTTCTCCAGAACGTCTACATAAACTGGAATAGTTATAGTAATATAATACTATGTAATATAGTACTATAGTTATTTGCCAGTCTTTGGATTTAAATTGCGGAACTGAAGCTAGTGTAGCAGAAGTAAACTTCACAACATTATTTTAATAAGCACACAACTAAAGGTATTGCGTGTGCCTTGTAGAAAATTATTTTGTTATTTTTATCTGCAAGCAATGGGTACATACTTTAATTTAAGCAACCAATATTTATTGTAAGTATGCTACTGGGTCCCTACCAAAGGGCATCAGAACATTTCATAAACTCATCAAGCAGTTTGAAGAAGTCTACCGTGAGTGAAGCTCTGAACAAGGACCTCTGAAGATAGAAAGTTGTCATATGTGAGGAGCAAATATTATACTAAATCCAGAACTTGACTAGTAGAAGGTTTGAAGACGGTTGTGATTGATTTGAGTTATTTATCTAGAACAATTTGTTTGAGGTCTAATTTTGATGGTCACTAATCTACAGGATACAATTAAGCCATAAACTGCTGTGACAGGGTTGAGCATTTATCAAAAATAAGTGGCAGAAGAAATGTTCCCACTTCAGTGTCCAAAAGTGCAACCATATCTAGAGGTCATGAGGTACCTCCAACAGCTGTTCAACAAGCACTCTGCATTGTCTTTAATTGTCTGTGCTCTTTTGGAACAACAGTAATTCTTGTTTATATTGTCAAAACTTTTCCGTGCAACACAAGTGCAGCATCCTCAGAGGTCACATGCTTAACCCCTGCACATGGTTACAATGCAAATGGTATCCTTTTGTTTTCCTTAATGTGCACTCAAACACAATGCAGCAAAGCTGCACAGACTACAGGCTTCAACAGGCCCAGATAAATTATTGTCGTTGAGTCACAAAAAGAACATATTTCTGTTTCATCCTGAAGTTGTTTTGTGTTTTTGGTTCAGTTCAGCCAACTGAAAATAATCATTTTTACCCATCAATGGAAAAGAGATTTTTTTTTTTTTTTGCTTTTCATCTGTATTGCTCTTTTGACCTTTGATACTCTTTCGTTTTTCCTTCCACGTTTACAAGAGGAAAACAAATGCTACAACTTTTAAAAGCATTTTTTTCTTCTGAATTGGTAACAGAAACAGCTTCATTGTCCATCTTGTCACAATAATGTCTGGCTGAAATGTAATGATATATTTTTCTCTACATGTATTAGAATGGGGGAAGTGGATATTTTGATCAAATAGCTTTGATGCAACTTCAGTATTGTCTGGCACAAATGCTTACATATTGTGGGTCTAATTTATGTTTATGCTTCCCTGTTGTTTTTAGGTGCAGACTTTTTTATTTATTTATTTTATTTTAGGCAAATGCGACTGGTTTTGTACAATGTTCCCTGGCTCTCAAAACCAATGATTGGCCACTATAGTCTACAGTTATTTGTGAATCACTATTTTATGTTTTAAATTATATTCACTATTTAAAATTTTGTTGTGATAATAAATATGATAAAAATACATACTATTTAAGATAAGGTTTCAAAACATATTTATTTTACTTTTTTATGCACCTTTAAGAACCAGAGGGTTCAGTATATCTGACTTTAGTATGACATGCCTAGCATATTATTGTCTCTTTAGGGGTTTCATTAATGTTTAGTGTTACAAACCTTCTATAAAACTATTTTAATTATTTATTGTTTTCTTTTTCAGTAGTTTATTTTTATTTTTTTCTAAAATGATATTAGTAAAAGATGACACACTAAGGTTGCAGGAGAAGAAAAAAAAGCTAAAATAAAAAACAAACTATATGATTAGTTCAGCAATTAAGAAACCTTAATGCTTTGAACCATGGTTGTGTATACTAACTCCATTCCCACCAATAGTGATTTCCCACCGATGCATGGGATTCCATGTCAGCTCTTCAGAATTTAAGTGTCTGCAGCAAACTTGTATTTAATGCCGACCTAAACAGGGACAAGGGCAAGAAGGGCCCACAAAAGAATGCATAACAAAGAGCACTTTATGCTCCACTACTTGTGCAAAAAACATATGTTCACCCAAGCAGGCAGCCACTGGGATAAAGACAGGCTGTAAGGCAGCAAACAAAAGCCATGTTCTCTCTTCGCTGTTGCTGTGTTTTCAAACATATTCACTGCCCGGGCACCATTCTGTCATCTGGCTTCTCTTGCTAGCCGATTTATCTTCCTTTTCCCCTCTCCGTATTTCCCTTCACTGTTTTTTTTTTTCTTGTTTTTTTTCCTCTTTTTTCACTTCATATAATTCAGTCCATAAGACGTGACTGATCCAGGATGCTTGGTGTTATGGGTCCAGGAGGGGGGGTGTTGGATGGATTACTTGTGGTAAAAAGGTTAACCTCGCACTCACCCGCAGATTTAAAGATTCAAAGTAGGTTCACTGTTTTTATTCCACGAGGCTCCAAAACTGGCGTTTGTAACCTTGTGCCGCAGACACGTTCATACAAATTAGTCTCAGGCACAATTATTGATCATCGGCCCTTGACAAAGCATCACATTTTGCAAAATGAATGTTAAATCAAACAGATGAAAACAAAAACACAATATATTTTGCTTTTGGAGACCGTTTTTAGTTTTAACTCATTCAGCCTAACATGGAGAATTGTTCTATTGTAAAGATATATTACAGATTTATTTCCCACCTAAAATCTATAGCAAGCTATTAACTATAAAGCAACTTGGATTTAAGTAGATTGTACTTTTAGATGTTTTATTCTAGATAAAGTGGAGTCAATAAATAAATAAAAAAAGTATGCTGATATTGTGATTTTTCCTGTTCCTTACATATTTAGCACTAAATGATATAATTTATTGGCTCTTGCAATTTAACCCATGAAATGGGTATATTTTTCATGATCCTCAGCTCACTGGGGGACTTTGCAGCGCCCACTGCAGTAAGTACTTCAATTGACTTCTCTGAAATCACTGACACCTCTCAATGCTTCCTTTACAGTCTTGCTCTGTATAATAAGTCACAGCATGGATATATGATCTCTCTGTTAGCTCTCTGATTCATGTGTGCATGACTACAAGAAAAGCACTGATAGCTAGTAGAAAGCTCTAACTGCTTCCCTTTCCTGGCTGGTCACCAGGGATGATGTTCTCGTTGTGTGCCCATTGTGCAGGCAATAAGGAAGAACTTAAAACTGCAGAGATGGAGTAGTGGATGATATTTACTTTATATAATGTATGTGGGGAAGGGAGCAGGTAAATTTGATAGAGAATAAGATAGTGATGACAAGGATGTGTAATAAGAATAGGTCAATAAATGAAATAGACTTAAAGGGCCACTATAGGCCCTTAAGTCTGTTTCCCTGAAACTGCTGTGTTTTCAGCTGCAGGGTTAAAACTAGAGGGACCTGGCTCAATGAAGTGGTCTGGGTGCCAGGTCCCTATAGTTTTAACCCTGCAGCTGAAAACACAGCAGTTTCAGGGAAACTGCTCTATTTCACTGAGGGTTAATCCAACCTCTAGTGGCTGTCTCACTGACAGCTGCTTGAGGCGCTTCTGCGATTCTCACAGTGAAAATCACAGTGAGAAGACGCTGGACGTCCATAGGAAAGCATTGAGTAATGCTTTCCTATGGGCTGTTTGAATGTGCATGCGCATTCAGATCTGACGTCGGCAGGGGGTGGAGAGTTCCCTGGTGCTGGAGAAAGGTAAGTGGCTGAAGGGCGCAAGGGAGGAAGCCAAGGAGTAGAGAGGAAGAGAAATGGGAAAGTGGGAATAAAATACATTTTTGGGAAAACGGAGGACCTTAACTGAAATTTAAGCTTTGCTGGGTAATGGACTAAAACTGCACACAAAAAAAAACTTGGGGCAAAACTAGAGAACTGAGCAAAAAAACAAAAGAAGAAATCTTGGGGGAAAGGAAAGAGACCTTGAAAAAGGAAGGGGAAAACCGGAGTTAAAGGAAATGGAAAGACATGAGGAGTGAGCAGAGAGGGGATAGCTCGTTCTTGACCTTGTGTAAGAAGCAAAGTTCTCTTATGTTCTTTGAATATTACATGAATATGTCTTTAGAGGGCTGTAGAGGAATGTACTGCAATAAATTCCTAGAACACCTACATATTTTCCATAGTTGTCTACAAAAATAGTACTGGACATTATTAGCTGCCTTTACCCAAGAATGGAGAAGAAAAAAATGTGATAAATATGAATAAAAAAATAGATGCCTAATGTATACGATAGCAACGACTAACAGGTTCACAGGCAAATACATAAGTCTAATTTTTAGTTTGTACGCGCTCAATCGTTGGATGTGCATACTCAATAGGCAAGTACCAGGCATCATCATTCTTTTAGGCACGTTTGTGGTGCAGAATACATTTACTATGTACGTAATAGTAAAATGATTATCTTTATGAGTGGGGAGATTAGCAAGCTTTGCAATGCTTGGACTGTGTCAGGCTATTAGGAAAAGCAAGATAGACTTAGCAAGGCTCAACCTTAAATATATATGAAGTGAAGCTATACATAAGATAATTTTCTAATATAACTTGTCTTAGCAAGTAAGCAGAGGGAATGAAGTCCCAATTTCCTATCAGGTTTAAATAATAATAAAAAAAAAAGCCACTTGTTTTAGCAGCCGCCGTTAATGTACTGTACGTGAAAGATTTAAGACTTGCTGGAAAGATTTGCTTCTGTTTTATTAGGGCTGCCATTGAGAAAGCAAGAGCAGAACTTGAGAGAGGTGCTTCGAGATTTCTTAATGGGCTGTCAGGGGCAAGACACCCGGTCTGGGTTTTGCCAGCGTTCTTCCTGTGCATTAAAAGGAACAGGGGCCAAGCAAGAGCATACAGAAGTATGAATTACTTGATGCCTTCTCTGTTCCATCTGGTCAGCCGCGTCTCAAACAATTAATCACTTACAGAATCTTTGCATTGGATTTAAGGTTTCAGCTGTACCTGTGCCAGGGGGGCAAGAGGGAGGGGGAGAATTTAGTAAGCATAAAATAGCAAGTTTAATAATGCTGGGCGCCAAAGTCTAAGCAGCTGGCTTCTATAAACAACACTTCTCATCTCCCCCTTACCTTTACAATACTATTATTTTACTGGATGCTTGCTTTAAGAAATGTGATATTATTTATATGTACATATACATACAATGATTTATATATGTATATATTTATGTCTGTATTAGATATCTGCTAATCTTGAGTCCATTAACTAAGATAACCCAGTTTCCTATATTCTGATGGTAAATATTAAACCTCTGCATTTGAATTGAAAGCTGAGTGCTTTAGACAGGGTTGTCTTGAATGCTACAATTCTACTGCATACTTTGCCATATGTATATTTGATTAAGATGCTCACTACCAGAGGGTTGTAATCTGCAAAAATCTATGAAACCGTAATGACTCACTAATTTAAACCATTTCTGTTTCCACATGAGTTCGTTATTGTCTCATCAACTGGATCTGTCTTAAAGGGACACTATATGGTCACCATACCAACGACAGCTTGTTGTAGTTGTTCTGGTGAGTATAGTCAGTCCCTGCAGGCTTTTTGCAGTAAACGCTGTCTTTACTGAGGGATACCTCTACTGGCCAGTCCTCAGATGGCTACTAGACATGCTTCCTTGGGCAGTGCTGCACAACGGACATTCAGTGTCTCCACCCTGCATGGAGAAACTAAACTTTCCTCATAGAGATGCATTGATTCAATGCATCTCTATGAGAAGATGCTGACTGGCCAAGGCTGTATTTGGCTTGTGCGGGTTCTGCCTCCTTGACCATCTCATCCAATCCAATGCTTTCCTATGGGAAAGCATTGTGGTTGGCTGAGATGACTACTTCTGATGATAACCGCCAAGGTGGCAGATCAGGGACAAAGCCAGCACCAGCATACTGGAATAAAGGTATGATTTTACTTTATTTAGTGGGGTAAGGAGGGTCAGGGGAGCTAGATAGTTTTTTTTTTTTTTAACACCATAGGGTCAGGAATACATGTTTGTGTTCCTGACCTTATAGTGTTCCTTTCAGTGTGACCTCATTTTCTCAGATTTTCTTTGATTTTAGCTTACTGGGCCCTCGTAACTTTGCAACAAAACAGAAGTCTCCAAAACACATTACCTTGTCATGACATGTAATTGCAAAAAAACCCAAAAAAAAACCAACCTGAGCTGTTAAATATGGGATATTTGGAGACTTTTCACTTGGCTATTCCATCACCAATTTCTGCCTAACTGAATGGTACATTTGTTTTTTTTCCTATGCTGATGGCCTCTGATCAAAAATTTCACAGGCCTTGTGTATCCAAATTAATTAAAAGAACCATAATTTTGACATGAGGTTTTCTTGATTTGCAGAGAAACTGTTTACTGATGTGACACGATCTACCCTAGCAAACTCTAACTCTAGCTAACCTTAAAAGGTTACTCCAACCAAAAAACAGTGTTGTCATAAAACACAGATTTGGTTAGAGTAGCCTTTGCTGTACTTGTCTGTCCCCCCTCAAAATAAAAATAAATAAAGATAAAACGTACCTCTTTCTTTGGGTGCCATGGCCAAGTTCTTCCTGTAGCCCGATCCTCCTCTGCTGATGTCACTAGGTGAAATCTATGTCTCAAGTGTCTGGTCTTGCAACAACTTTTGGAAAAACAGGTCAATGTAATGATATTCAGACCATAAAAGCCTACTCCCAGTGACATATGGTTTCCTACAAGCCAGGTCCTACTAGGCCATTGCAGGCAGCTGAGCTCCAAGCTTTATGTCAGCCCTGTTTTGAACCCCTTCTCATCCCTTACCACCTGTCACCCTAACTCACACTCATGCTACTACTGCAGTCAGCAACGTGATCAACCTGTGTCGCTCACACATTGTGTCTAGCATATTGAGTTCTCAAAATATGACTGCCATTTTGTAATAAAGAGTGGGTTGTTTTCTCTTTTTGTGGAATTGGAAATTCCTTCAAATTGAGGGGGATTTTTTTTTTGTTTTTTTACTTTTATTTGTTTTGGTTTTTTTTTTGTTTTTTTTTGTTTTTAGAAGGTTGAACTTTATGGACCAAAGTTTTATTTTCAACCTTGATCACTATGTAACAATTTAATTAATCAATGCAATAACCGCCAAGTGACTTGTGAAGAAACTCTTTCAACAAAAGCAATTAAGGATTTTTTTTAAATTAAAACCAGGTTGCAGTCATGAGAGGCAATGACAAATATAATTAAATTTAGCTCATTTAACAGTAGAAAGGATTTTCAGTGTTGTTCGCTAAACATGTAATTTTAACAAATTAAATTTGAATGGCAATTGAGAATAAAATAGTTGTGCTTTAGAGGGGCGGAGCTTGCCAACTATCCTGAGCGGACGCCATCTCTGCTAGCTCCCCTACAGCTTGCACAATCCAGCGTGATATTTCCACATCCCGCGCCCATCCAGCTTCATAACCGGCTCCAACTTAACCCTGAGTGTTCACGGAGCAGTTTAATGCCTATCTTTCAGGCTCCGAAGCAGCACGGATGGTGGTGCATGGTGGCGGCCTATCAAGCATCACCACTACACCACTAAGAGAACATGAAAAATACTATCCATTTTATTGTTGCCCTGTCTGTCTATCTATCTATATAATCATCCAGGTTGCAACTAATATATGTCTTCAAACTTGTTACTGAAAGTTTCAGAGATGTATTCACTCACATGCATTTTTATATATTTTTTTGATCTAGGGATTTTATAATAATATGTAGAATATACAATTTCTGTAGATTTTGTAGTCTGTTTTGACGCACCTTTAGGCAGCAGGTCACAGGGGCAAGTCCATCTCATTCAGAGGAAAGAAAGTGTCGGCATTGGCCAAACATTGACAAATGCAAACAAGCCCTTCTAAAAAGCCCAACCTGATAAGGCAAGGATCATCCCAGTCTAGGAAAATATTTGTTATCCATTGTACTGACCTCTTGCCCCGGACTGTAGAAGATCTCCATTAGTTCAAGATAGCAGATGAAGGCTTCACTCAGCCCTAAGGGGAAGTAGCAGTCAGAGGTCCATTATCCGTCATCAAACATTATTAAAACCTTCGCTGTTTGACTTTGTGGTGTATTAGAGGTCTGTCTAGCTGTCCAAGGGACTCTGCATGCGTTACATTTTACTAACTAGCTACATTTAATTTTCCTTTATTGTAATGTGTATTTGTTTGTATTATTTTTATTAAAATCTTCTCATACTATTCTTGTGAAATTAACTCAATTATTAGTTTTACTTAATTTAGCTAAAAAGAAGTACTTTTTAAAATATATTTTTAAATATGGGTAGCAAAAAAATAAATAAGAAGCAAATAGCTAACATATGTTGTGGCATATTTATTAAAATGTCAGAAAATAAGCACTACCACAAAAATTAGTCTTACAAAATAAAAAAAAATGTAATCACCCCTCTGGTTACTCTGAAATGAAGAATTTGCTAGCAGCAAAAAAGTAGATACAAAACCATTTGTTAGTAAAGTTTTAGGTCTCTCATACAAATTCTGCAAGTCTCACTTAAACCTATTTTTTGTTTTGTGACACTAACTGCCAATCTCTTTGTTGTATTAAAATGTTAATTCTCCTTGCTACTGTTGATCATCAACAGCTTCTTCTCATCCTCTGTAATGTCAGTCTACGAGATATTGCTCTCTCCTGGTGCTCCTCCTACCTCACCCAGGCTCTTTTAGTGTTTCTTTCTCTGGCTCTGCCCCTTACTCCCAACCTCTCTATGTTGGTGTCCCCCAAGGTTCAGTCCTTGGTCCCCTACTGTTCTCGATCTACACTGCCTCCCTTGGTAAACTCATCAGCTCCTTTGGCTTCCAATATCACTTCTATGCAGATGACACGCAAATCTATCTGTCCTCCCCTGATCTCTCCCCACCCCTCTTGACTAGTTTCTCTGACTGCCTCTCTGCTATTTCTAACTGGATGGCTGCCCACTTCCTTAAACTCAACTTGTCCAAAACAGAACTTCTGGTCTTTCCTCCCTCAAGTGTTGCCACTCCCGTCTTTGTCTCACTCCACATTAATGGTGCTACCATCAGCTCCACTATGCAGGCTCGCTGCCTTGGTGTTCATTTTGACTCCGACCTCTCCTTCACCCCTCATATGCAGTCAATCGCCAAATCTTGCCACTTCCATCTCAAAAACATTGCACGAATCTGTCCCTACTTGACGACAGATGCGGCTAAGGTGCTGGTCCATGCCACTGTCCTCTCTCGCCTTGACTACTGCAATCGGCTTCTCTCTGGTCTTATGTGCTCCCAACTTGCCCCATTGGAGTCTATAATGAATGCAGTGGCGAGGCTCATCTTCTTGTCTGCCCGCACCTCCCATGTCTCACCCCTCTGTCAGTCCCTGCATTGGCTTCCAGTAAGATATAGGGCTCAATATAAAATTCTGGTTCTTGCTTTCAAATCTCTACATAATGCTGCTCCCACCTATCTATCCTCCTTAATACACAAGTATGTCCCGTCTAGGCCCCTACGCTCTGCCGAAGACCTGCGTCTATCCTCTGTTTATACTCCCACCTCTGATGCTTCCATTCAAGATTTCTCTAGGGCTGCACCATTCCTGTGGAACTCCATTCCCTTCTCCGTTAGATGCTCACCCAGTCTCCACTCCTCCAAAAAATCATGAAAACCTCACTTTTTTTCACAAAAATACATCAAGTAAACTGTTAATGGCTCAAAAAAACCACGCTAAGTCTTTGTTGAGTACTATTCTACCAATCTACTTCCTTAATACTTCCCTTTCCTTTTATGTCACTTTACTCCACTCCCTTTAGCATGTAAGCTCGTTGAGCAGGACCCTCAACCCCTCTGTTTCTGTGCATCAAACTTGTCTGGTTACAATTACATGTTTGTTAGTTGTTGGTGCTATATACATATAATAATAGTAAAATTCAATCTCAAAATGTATCTTACAGTAAATAATAATTGTTAGTGATTTATTTATTTGTACAGAAGACAGCACCCTTCAGAAACAAATCAAGCTCCAAATATAAAATATGAATGGGTTTAAAATAAGAAGAGCAATATGATCAAGTAGCATTGAGAGAGCTAGAAAGGTGGCCTTTCAACTGTTTCACTTCACGGCAGTTTCCTTTTGTACTTACCCTCTTGAGTATTTCCATTTTTGGGAACATTTCGGTGAATCAATCAGTCCTGCTCTTTGCTCTCCAATGCATGACACTAATATACTGATATTGAGACCTCCAATTGGTGCTGGGCTGATCTTTAAAAAGGTACTACTACTTCCCAGAACTTATACTCTGTATTTAACACATATAGGCTTGAGAAGTGTGAAAAATAAACATAAATGTGGAAATTCACATTGTTCTCTCCAGTAACTGAGTGCCTACGTCTTGACTTCCTGACATTCATTTCAATAATCTATGTCCTTTGCACTTGGCACTCTGCATTGAGGAAGCATACAAACAAGACAAAAAATAAACCGGTGTATAAACATTGTTTCATTTGTCAAACTATGTAACCTGGTTGAGCTTGAATTTAACTTTGTGCTGTTTTTTTTATAAAATTTTTTGCTAACTCTAATATAAATTCAGAAAGGATCATTAGATGTGATAGTTCATAAAGGAGTATTTTAAAAATATATATATATACTTACATTTAATTTATGTTTATACATATATAATTTCAATTAAATGAATTTCCGCATCTCCATCACACAGGAGCTGCTTAAATTGAAGGAAAAAAAAAAAAAAGTTAAATGTGAAAATAATAAATAAAAACAATAAAATAGAATTAAATGTTTTTGCTTTTTTTGGTTTTTTTTTGTCATTTTATTTTTACATTTTTTTTACATTTTTTTTTCCTATTTTTCTCCTTTTCCTTTCTCCTCTTTTCTCCTTCCTTATTGTAATATACAGGAGAAAGGCTGAACTAGGTAGTCTACTTTACTGTTAGCCAACAACAAAAAAATAAAATAGGAATATCTATATATCACAGGTCTCTTTTTGCTTTCTCTCTTTTTCTCTCCTCGTTGCTTTTTTTTTCCTTCTTTGTTTTATTTTATGATAAGTAAATCAAGTAAACAGAAAATAACAGAACTTATCTCTTCTGGTGTGTTACATCATCCCGTCCCTGACTATCCCGATCAGGAGTGCAGCCACATGTGCTTCCTTTTAGCCATCAAGAGAAATTTAGCAAACAGAAGTCATGGCTTACCTCCGCAACCACCATTCCTTCGCTGCTCCGATGGAGGTACATGGATCGTGGGTGCTGCGAATGCAGAAGGCGGGCCGTGACCTGTGAACTCTTATTACGTGACGTCTCCAAGGCAACAATAGATGCCTGGGAGACGTGCACGATCGTTCCATGACACTGGACAGCGTGGCTGAATTTAATTAAAGCTCATATTCCCCTTCATGTTCACCCAGCAGATTGAAAGCCCCATACACCAATAGTGTGTTATGGAAGCTTGTTAAGTAGGTGTGCCTTTTGTATGGCACCCTGTTAAAACCTGGAACAGCTGAGCTTTCATTGCTCAGCTGTTCTGTGCTACCTTGCTATACTACTTGCGTTGCTGTTGTCCTATATATGTGTTTAACCTGACCTTAGACTGCCTATTTGTGTTTGAACCTCTGCTGCCTGGATTTTGACCTATTGGATTGTCTGACCTTGTTTTTGCCTTGCTCCTATTGGATTATACGCATGAGACCTTTGCTTTAGTATTTTCTACAAATACAAATACTGCATCCCTGAGTTCCATACAAGTTGTACTTGACACACGGAATGCATGTTGGCCATTTTTGTGAGGTCTCTCTCGATGGTTAGAGGGAGACGCACGTCTGCGCGGAGCATGTGGTTGTGCCGGAGAACCAGGGGTTGCAGATAAAACCAACCACCGCACACCATGAAAGCTTGAATCACCCACTAGTGGGCAGTAGGGACTAGGTTGACTACCACTGATGTAAACCTGATGTAAATGGTTCGAATAACAGAGACAATTATTAGGATATATTTAAAAAGAAAACTACATCTCACAGTGTATGTGTTTATTTGTAAGTACATATGTTATGCATGAGGTGTCTCTTTACCATCATTACTAGATTAAAGGGACACTATAAGCACCAAAACAACTTTAGCTTTATAATGAAGTTTTGTTGTGTAGATCATGCCTTTGCAGTTTCACTGTTCAAATCTGTCCTTTAGGAGTTTAAGCCAATTTGGTTCTGTTCATGCAGCCTTAGCCACATATTCCCTGACTGTGACTCATATTGCAGTATAAACAAGTGGATTTATTTCCAATAAAATGTTAACTAGTTTTGGAAGTTTTCATCTCCTGCTGTTTAATCACACACTGGAGGCTTCTGCAAGGTCTAGAAGGCAATTAACAGAACAGGAGATAAGGAATTCTAAATTAAACAGAATATGCAATAAAGGAAGTGTAAACATTTGATTTTCCTTTACAGGAAGTGTTTGGGAAGGCTGTGCCAGTTACCTGCAGAAAGGTTTGACTAAGGCTGAATAAACAAACTGATTTAACTCCTAAATGACAGACAATTAAACATTGAGACTACAGAGGCATGATCAATACCCCAAAACTGCTTTATTAAGCTAAAGTGGCCTATCGTGTCACTTTAGGTTTACTTATTAGAGCATATAGAATACTACCATTAGTTGTGCTCTGAATATGTAAACTAACCTGGTGTATGTAAATAGTTTTAATTGGAGTACTTATACAATGACCAAAGTATGTTACATGTATATTCAAATTTAATGTTTAATGTGTATCCGTCATTGCTTGCTATCTTTTGGCCAGAACCTGTATGACATATTGAAGTCAAAGGGCACTTTATACAGCAGAAAGCTTTTCATATCCAAAACATATTTATAACAGATAAACAATTAAGTGAAAACGTTTTTTTTGTTTTGTTAATTTGCATAATTTAGATTTGTGTATTTATTGCATGGGATAAACTGCATCTTCAAACACTGGCAAGAAAGTGACCTAATTATAAGATCCTATCCAATAACTATTTTTCACTCTTAAAAAAATGACTTTTCTTGTCTTAAATAACTATACCTGTTGTACATAAAATATTTAGCTGCCATAGAGAGTTGGCATAACAGTTACGTGTCAGACATGTACTAAGTAGCAAATACATGTTTGTTGTTGGTGATCTTGATGCATTTCCTCACAATATTTTATAAAGTCGTAAAGAGTTGATATTTTCTTCACATCACTAGGATCAGGTTCACTGCTTGTCTAAGTATTCTAACTCCATGATCTTCAGACTACTGAATTCTCATGGGACGATGAAGGAAAAGTATGTTCAGTGAGTTGAGGTAGATTTCAATGGGTCCTCGTTAATAAAAATATATAGTTCTCTTTTGACAGCCTGCATCCGTCACATTCCCAAGAGTTTTTGTGATGCGAATGTAACACTTCAGAATGTTATGAGTAATAAAGACGTTCGTTCATAAGACACAATACTGATCACAATATCATTGTACTTAATAGTTTTATAGCCCACTGATGGCTCACCTTTGGCATTGCAGTTGTTTTTCACTATGTTTCCAATAATTCTCAGACAGACATACTTTTTTGTTTGTTTTTGCTGTAATTTAAATGGTTTTCGCTTTCATTTTGGCGTTTTGGACAGGTTTCTCACCTGCACTATTGAAAAATCTCTGATATCCTTTACACAAAGTATAAATAAAAACCTTAGTAGGATACAAAAAATGACAGAGGCATATTGTCAAGCCTCAGAATAATGCAAAGAACCTCTGAAGGCTAGTAAAAACTAGATACCGTACGAATACTAGAGTATATCAACAGTGCTGTATTATACCAAATATGTATACTCACTTCTTTACTTCTGTGTCCCATTATATATTTTATCTTGTGCATAAATCCTCAATAAACTGCTTTGTTGTTTAGTTTAGAACCAGTCTTGTATCTCTGAATGCCAAGGTGTTTTGGTTTGATGTACACAGACTTACATCAGTAGAAGGAGACATGATGCCAGTACTATAAACAGATGCAGTACTTGCATTGTCAGGCATCAGGATTGAAATACAGGGTGGAAAATTGGTGTATAGTCATCATGAGGTGAGAGCAGAATATCCCTCTCAGAAGGTATCGGGTAATGGGACAATATGTAAAGTTAAAGCAAAACATGATTGGGCAACTAGAGCCTTACATCCTATCATTTCCTTTCATGAGTGCAGGAATGGCATAATTTGGTGAGCTACATTGGTCCCTAAGGATTCTAAATCTAGTTCAGGGCCAAAAGCAGAATAGTGCACAAGAAAAATAAGGAATCGAACAATGTGATTTATTTCACTTTGGGTGATGGTGGATTTTAATGCCGTGTTTTCTACTACTACTCAAGGTTTGCTTCAGTAGAGGCAATTAGAGAAACTTCATTTGGAACATGGGTAGTAAAATGTTTGTGGAGCAATGATAGGGGTGTGGGGGTGATAGGATATCTTATTTTGTATGACATACTCAAATATGTAAATTAGTGCATGCTGTGAAATACTTTGAAGATTGTCCCTTATCACCCCTGGTGGTGGTAGTGCACCTTAAACCCAGAAAGCCCACTTACCAAAAACATCACAGCTAATAAAACAGCATATCTCGCAAGTGTCCCTACTTGGGAGGGACAGTCCCTATTTCTGTTCCAAATCTCTGTTCCTCTTTTTTGTCTTCATGTTCCTCTTTCCTAGGAGCTCCATATTGTTGATGTGTTTGAGTGTGTAACAGAACTGCACTAATGCTCACAGTAATGTTTCTTTAAACTATGATAAATTTGTTTAGAAATAAGTCGATGTAAATAAGATACATTGTTTTTGTTGTAAATCACATTTTAGTCGCATAAATTGATATTGGTCACCTAAGATTTCTCAGAACAACCCATCCCCCAGCCACACCTCCACTCACCCGTAAAATGACGTTGTCCCTCTTAGTCTATTTAAAGCTTTGGAGGTATGAACCAAGCTCAGTTCCATGATTTGTGTTCATTCCAAGATGTGCATCCAGTATTTATAAATGACCAAAATAACAGGAAACATATCAAAATTCTGTTTCAGTCCTTTCTAAATAAAATTAAAGTCGCCTCTTTGTTTATTAATGAAACCCAAAGAAGACAACTTGTACACAGTGTTTAAATAAACTGTTTAATACATTAAATAATTTAGGCTATTAATGGGTTAAATCTCCCTAGTTTATAGTCTGTTTTATGTGCCATGAATATCGACTAAATTCCATATATATGGTGCACATTTTCGGCCATCGTTTTCCATATTGATTATGTTAGTGAATTTGCAATAATAATAATGAAAATATATTGATTTACTGTCCTGATTTGCCTATGAGCTTTTTATTCATTTTATGTCCTTCTCCCTTCTTTACTCATTGACTTGATTACTTCTTAGACCAGTCTCGTGCTTGAGGAGATTGTAAAAGAAAAATGGACAAAGAAGGAGAAGTGCAAAATCCTAAAGTGCATAATGCCGTCACTCAAGGAGCGCCGAGACTTACGACAGGAGTGGAGGGAGAGGTAAGGACGTACTCAGATTAATTAAATGCCTTTGTTTTATTTATTAAAGGTGTGCAGATAAATACTGTTGCGTGCGTACATAGATTGTAAATATACCTGTATAAATAATCCCAGAGAAAAATGAAATGCTGCTTCACTGGTTAAATACTATAATGCTATTAAAATAGTAATGATGGTTACAATGTCAGGAGGTCCAGAGTGTTAATAAGTGGCCAGAATAAAGAAACTGGTCAAGCAGAATCGGGTTAGAGGTTCTCCATCTGATGACTCCTGTTTTTACTGTATGCATTCAATACTTGGTCCCTCTTGTGTGGTCTTGACTGCCAGCTTAATGCATAATCACCAACACTGGTGTCCCCAGAAACGGGACGTCGGTGGGAAGGGGTAAAGGGGGAGGATCAGTAATGCAATTGCATCACTGGCTCTGCACAAAGTGGGCAATTGCTGGCAGGCCTGCACTTTTTCAGTGCTCTTCAGGATCCTCGTGCAGCGTGTGTCTAGCGCTCACGCTACACTTTTGGGGAACAGTTCCCTGGTGTATGCAAATGCAGGGCACTAGGTACCTTAAAATCAGAACTCTCCCATTGAAATCAGGATAGTTGGGAGTTATGTTGATTGGTAAGGCGAACAGCTCCAAGAGAGTACAACAGAAGCGTAAGGCACTTGCATATCTACTTGTAGTGCTGCCTGAAGATTTGCTCACTGCATGGATTTTTTGGATTTAAGGAGAAATTAGTTTCTACTAAAAAAAGAGTTTTGAGCCAAAAATAAATTAATGATATCATCAAAATAAAAGCACAAAGGCATAAATGTAGTTATCATGGTTTAATGGCGCAAGTGAAATTCAGTGTGAGATTCATGTGAATTTAATGTGATAGCATTGACATGATTTTAACAGGATGGGAAAAAACTTCATTGCAATACGGTTCACCTGATGGAATGAATTAGCACTGTACTTAGATTTATGCTAGTCTGAATTCCCAAGTTGATTACCAGTTAGCAGCTCATGAAGGATTTCACAATAAGCGAAGGCTGGGTGAGGTGAATTCCTTTAAAGTCCAAGCTGACTTCAACTTCATGTGGTTCTATTTAGGTCGCGGCTCGAGTGTGCCCATCATCTAAAACAAATCCTGATATCTGTGTATGCCTAAACCTTGCTGTGAACACTCCTCTATTTTCATGTAACCTCAGCTAGCAGCTAGCACTGCCTCAGCAACTATATCAAAAGTCTTAAAGTTGTAAGAAGCTCTCACATATGCTACAGGTGCTCTGTCTCCTCCGATAACCCAAAATGATGAGATGATAGTCCTAAATTGAGATTGCTGTGTCAGATACATGAATCTTGATAAGTATGACATAAAGTGATTGACACATTTTGGGTTACGTAAGGAGATTAACATAGCAGGCACAGTGAGAGAAATGTAACTGTAGCATTAAAACCAACAATATAGAATAAATGCTTTCTAGAGTAAACCTGCAATTTTTTGAAGATCCATTGGCAGTCAGTCCTTAGAGTTGTAATTCTTAAAATAAATACAACTGATATACAGCTCCTATCATTGCTAGTACGTAAAGATTGCATTGCTTCGAAATGTCTTCATTTAAAATGTTACAGTAATGGTCTGTAGAAAATATTGGAGAATATTTTAGCATCTCTCAAATGCAGTAAATTTCTTGAGTACAGCAGCAACTGCGTCTATTTCCCAATAACCGGGCATACTGTGTACAAATTAGTAGTCCCAAAATGTTCTCCGTCTTCTAGATCTGTTTGGCTGAAATGCACATTTTCAACTTGAGATCGATTTTCGTACAGTATATAAGGATCTGAATGCAATATATTTAGTCAAGTAACATCTCTAACAGCGAATTTACATTTCACTGCAATTCAAGATACACTGCTGCTTTGCTAGCTTAAAAAGATTTGGTTATTTCCACTTAGAATGCTAAATAAGACTAGCTTCACTTGGTCATGCCTAGGTAGGAAATCAAAAACCTGTAGCGATAAAATGACATCAATAATTCTGAAACTTTGTTGGTTGTGTTGAGCTATAAGACATTTGTTAAAAATTCACATCTGCCTTATTTCAGGGATGCAGAAAATGTACTTTGCACTAGTATTTATTTATACATATATATTTTTTTGAAACATGCCGGAGGATGATGCATCATGACAGCTAGAAAAAAATGCTTTGTAAATTCTCTGGGAATGTACGAATTGAGGTAATAGATTTAAATGTTACCACGTATGAAAATACTTAACAAACCATGACACCTGAGACAATTATAATGTTATGTTAAAAGAGAGAGAACAGAATTTCTTTAATTGGTAAGTTTGTTTATGATGGGTGACAGCAGACACATATTTTTCAAGTGACTACCAAAGCCTTGCCTTTCTTTTTTTTTATTTTAGCCAAGTGACCCTTTCTTGACCTGAATGGGAAGGAGGTCACCTCCTCTATCTGTAACCTGAAAACATCTCAATGCTCCGTAAAACATGAGGGGCAACCCAGCAGATGTGTATGTAGTGCTCACGGTTCAGAGAGTACTGTAGAATAATGAAAATTACAACCAAATAACAAGGGATTTTAGCAGCAAGGAAGGAAACAAAATGAAAAGTTTCCCATCTGCTACTTTTTACCAGTCATAGACTCATACAAAGCCTTTCTGCTTTGGAGTTCTCTAAATTGTAGCCATAAATTGCCTTGCTTATAAACATTTGTATTTATGTTACTTTGAGTGGGATTTAGGTGATGGTAATATGATCTTTTATTCAATATTCTGTTTTATTCCATTATGGAGTCAGGAAGGAGTGTTTTTTTGTTTTGTTTTATTTACCCTTTTTTGTTTCAAAATTGGTCATTCCTTCAGAATGGTTTTCATTGTCTTTTTTTTGGATCAACAGCATAAAAAGATGTGTTTAAAATTTGAACTCTATGGGTCTTGAGTCTTTTTCAACCTAGATTATTATGTAACCCTTGTATTAAATAATACAAACACTGCAGAAGACTCATTGACATTTCATGGTATCCAAATTTTAGGTAAAGTAAAATGTAATTAAACGTGACTAGATCTTCCTTCTTACGGCCATTTTTAAGGTAAAAAAAAAAAACCAGGGCTTAAGTTCAAAAATAATTTGGGGACCCATTCCTAAAGCTTCACCCTGACCCTTCCTCATTCCAACACTCATGACATCGCCTGACACATTCATAGTACATACTTACTGACACACACAGATACACATGTGCACACATAGACACAGACGGGCATGCAGGCACACACAGTCACAAATAGGTGTGTGTGTGTGTGTATATATATATATATATATAAACATTCAACAGGATAGCCCTATAATGTGGAGGTTTGTTTGAGGCGAGGACCATCCACTATTAGCAGGGTCGGCCTTTTGTGGAGAGAGCACTTAAGCAGCATGCCGCCAGCACTGCACTTCATTGGTCTCCCTGATTTCCTCTGCTGCCAGGCTGCTCTGCTCTCCCTGCCTGCACTAGCATATGTCCAACCCCTGGTAACCAGGAGTTATAGCTTGTACTTGCTTTCTAGTTAATCAGAACTCATGGCTTCCTGTTTTATTTCCTCACTCTACCGACAGCTCTATACAACACATGCTAAGAACAACTGTATAGAGCACATGTTAAAAGTTATAAGACTTCTCAGTTGACCAAGTGATTGCAAAGAATTGGTTAAAATGTATTTTACTTTCTGTATATTCTTATTTTTGTGTGTGTATATTTTTTGTATGTATATATTTTTCGTGCTGTCGTAAGTGAAATATAAGCAATTGAAATTAAAAAAAAAACTTTCTAACATATACATGCCATGAAGAACTGACATGTTCATACAGAGGATGTGAAGATTATGCATACTTTCTGACAAGTATAACTGTGTCTTAGCTTTAAAAGTGAGACATGCGGGATCTATCAAATAACATATCCATGGCTCCTATAGAAATGCTAAGCCTGTACACAAATGGTAATATCAGACCTATAACCATTTTCTGCCACAAGATAAGTGGTAACGTTACCTGCAAATAACAGTTCAACTTGTTGGGCACCTGGTTGAGGTGCAGGGAGAAAACTTCTATTTTATCAGCATTCCCATGATACACTACATGGGTTTATCTGTAGGGAGTATGATAATGCACCCTGCACGTCCATGCTTATAGCTATTATTATTAATTTATTTATTTATAGCGAACTTATATGAAATGGAATTCTTTTGCATAAAGAAGTTATTTTATCGCATTTTGCAGATATATTTTATCTGGTCTGGGTGATTTTTTTTTTAGAAAAACTGAATATTAAAGGTCTACAGTAGTTAATGTAAGTGGTAGCCATGTGTTGATCCAATGGAATATTTGGCTGCCATTTTATAAACTAGAAGGAATTATTTCCCTGTTTGTAGCATAATTGTAAATGGCTTCAGACTGTTTTTTTGTCTAGTTTTACATCAACGGTAGAAACAGATGTGTGAAATATCACACTTGATGTAGTTATGTTTCTACATATAAAAAACAGCAAGAAAAAAACTGTACTGTATTAAATTAGAATACAGAATAGTCAGCGCAGAAAAGTTAGGGAGAAATTACATTTTTATAGCACTGTGTATATATATTAATGTAGATATTTAATGAACATGTATGTGTGTGTATGTGTCTATATATATATATATATGTGTGTGTGTGTGTGTGTGTGTGTGTGTGTGAGTGCGTGTAGATAGATATTGGTGGAATTGCCTCAGAAATATATAAAACCACTTTGTACCAAGACAAAACAGTTAAAAGTTCATCGGAGGGATACATACATCTTTAGTTAAGCTGAAAGCAACCAGAAGAGGTCTGGACCACTTAGTGGAATAACACACAGGTTTCAAGAGTTTCTAAGTGTTGATCGCCCAGCTTGCTTAGCATCAGATTCCTTGATGAAGAAGTTTTCTTAGTCAAAGTGTAGTGAAAACACAAGAACTTGATGAAAGAATGATAAGTAGGTAAGGGTTTTTAGCAGACAAGAGAGATTAGGTGCTGGGGACATGTTTAGCTTAGAACAAAGGAGATCAAGAGAAGATAAGTGTTTGAAATTTTTCCAAGAGGGGTACAGGGAGTGTACGCTGAGCCAATATTTGACTTGTTGATTTCTTGTATGTGCTTACTTCTACACAGGGATATATGGGGATTTTCTACAGTAAATATATTAATCTTTCAGTAGCAAATCATCATATAGCACATGTTAATCTTTCCTTGAAGGCAATGAAAAGAGTTGGAAATGTATACCTTATTACCCGCTGTCTAATAAAAGTAATTTCTCACATTTCATCTGTTGTATAATTTTCAGTTATATGTTTCCTTGCAGGACTCAAGCCTTTATTTAAAAAAAAAAAAAAAAAACACTGCATATCGAAAAGAGTGCATATCGAACATTTTAATAATAATACATTTTTATTTTCTAATAAATGCAAAGGTTTTACAAGCTGCAAGAGGTGGGAAAATTTGTAGTTTTAAAAAATTTTTTATTTACATGTTTTTTCTTTTTTTTTTTTTTTTACGAATATGTTTCTGAGGTTCATAACTGAATAAATTTAAGTTAGCAATATATTGGTTGGAAATGAAGAACAGAAAATAATTATGACATAATTAGTAGTAGAGTTCGTTAAAAGTTTCTAGTATAATTTTTGTTGAATGTGTTTGAATAAACACACAAAGTATTTAGTGGCACGGATAAATGGAAGAGGTGTTGGATACTCCATATGCAACTTTTTAGACTTTTTAATATTTAATGAAGCAGCACATTAGCTAGAAACATTAAGTTGGAAGTGCCGTAGGTCCAAATAAAAGGAATGGCATCAAATAGGACAAAAGGGGATAAACTGGAATTGGGATAATCAGCTATTGGATGCAGGAAGAGATATTGAGTGGACATGCATTAAGGAAGAAATCAATTTTTCATCCTTTTTGAGGCTAGATTAGAAATGCTTTACAATGTGATATTGCATGTCTGAATTAATTGTGAAATGCAGGATGGGTAAAAGTTTGAAATTGATCAACTTTTTATTTATTTATTTATTTTTCCAACCTAGATTTTACCATACTTGTTCCACCATTTTTGGGGACCTTGTCCTGCCATTTTTCTCTAAACACGCTTCAGAGTGCACAAAAGTCCCCATAAAGTGTAGCATGAACATGTTATTAAATGTACCCTCGGTTAAATAAAGTAATTTGAGGGCATTTCTGCCCATGATGAGGGCACTAAGGCAGCACTCGGTACCTTGGCAGCCTTTTCACTAGGTACTGGGTATTTTCCAGCTCTTGAAGTTCTCCATAAATTACAGCAGACTGTACAGGAGACTATGGGATTTTAAATCCTGCAAATATATTCTTTTAAGTAGGTTTCTAAAAATCTGCTGTCCTTTTGACCTTCATACTCAACTTAGATGTTCATTGTCACATTATTTTTCCTTTGTCCTCTGACCTGCACTGACTCTCAATCTTTCATCTGGTCTCTGTATCAATAGATACATTTAGCACTTTGCATTGATAGAATCTCCATTGTCCTTCACTTGTGACAAAGAAAGATGTATAATTTTGCCCATATTATATTTTTATCTTAGCTTTCAGCTATACTGATACTTATGTTTATTGATCAAATGTGATCATTATCCTGTTCTTGTTACATTTTATCATTATATTTAAGCTTGAACCATTTGTATTTCAAACCATACTATCATACTAATACTGAGTTAATAACCTGGGACATTACTGGGTTAATGAAAACTTTTATGATGTCTTTAAAGGACCACTATAGGCACCCAGACCACTTCAGCTTAATGAAGTGGTCTGGGTGCCTGATCCAGCTAGGGTTAACCCTTTTTTCTATAAACATAGCAGTTTCAGAGAAACTGCTATGTTTATATTAGGGTTAATCCAGCCTCTAGTGGCTGTCTCATTGACAGCCGCTAGAGGGCTTCCGCGCTTCTCACTGAAAATCACAGTGAGAAGACGCCAGCGTCCATAGGAAAGCATTGTGAATGCTTTCGATATGGACTGGCTGAATGTGCGCGCGGCTCCTGCCAGGCATGCGCATTCAGCCGAAGAGGAAGAGAGGAGGAGGAGAGCACCCCGCCCGGCCCTGGAGAAAGGTAAGTTTAACCCCTTCCGCTTCCCAGAGCCCGGCGGGAGGGGGTCCTGAGTATGTTTTCCTGGCACTATAGTGGTCCTTTAACCCCTTAAGGACACATGACATGTGTGACATGTCATGATTCCCTTTTATTCCAGAATTATTATTTTTTTATTAAGTTCGGTCCTTAAGGGGTTAATGAAATAAAAAAAATAAAAAAAATCATTCACATTATATAGTGATCACATAATGCAACAACATTATATAATGGTACTCATCATCATGGCCTATATAAGGTAATAAATCCATGTTACCGTGCCAGCAAGGGTGTTGGAAGCTTGCAAGGATTGTGAAGTTGCAAAAGTGAAAGCTGAAAATAATCGTAATCAGACAAATTGGAAAACCAGCTGAGAAAATGGAGATCTATCGGAGGAGACAGATGTATAAAAACAGAGACAGGAAAATGTATCAGAGAAATGTATTAATTAGAAAAGAGGGGATAGGATAACATGGGTTTAAGAGAGATATTATTGGGATATAACTGCTGGGGTCTACTATATTATTTTCACTGCTCTCCAAACCATTATTTTTCACCACTGATAAATAAAGAATGCAAAATATTCTATGTTGTAGGTTCTACATCGAAGTGCAAATATTTTTACTGATATACTGTTGAAAGAGTCAGCAAGTCTGGATTGTAATACATTCCAGAATTGTTTGGGTTTTTTTAGTACTGAGGTGGTATCATTAAACCACAGCAATGTATTGATTTTTGATCTGTAATTAACTATTGGTCTTTATCACTAATAATTACTAAAAATACTGCCAATCCCCGGTCATTTTCCAGCTTAAACATCAATTACTCCACATTCCCCTGCTTCCCTCCCAGTGTTAATTATAACCCTACAAGCCGGTTACAGTTAATTTTACGGCCAAGCATATTGTCTCTCCTAGGCACCCAGGCTGCTCATAAATTATGTTTGAAGGTAAAAGGCAATTCGGGGAACTAGTTATGAAAATTCAATCCATCTCTCTTAGGTGGTACAGCTGCTGCTGTCAGATACATGGACGTGGCATGGTGAAGAAATAATAGGGCAGGTTTAGTCTGAAAAGGAGAGATGGCTTGTCCGATTCTATTCCTGTGGTGTTGTCAATTGGCATACAAAACAGGTGAGCCCTTCCCAAGCAATTTTTGTGCTGAGATGCAAAGGTGGCCTCTACATCCATTGTCCTTTATCAATGCCTGTCGTGTGAAGGTACACAAATTATATTGAAAAAATTACTGAATCCTCTAGAAAGTTCAGCGTGAATCTACTACTCTACATGGAATGCCGCTATATTTGGCACCACATGAGTGTATACATTTATTATATCACAAATTTATCTTTTGACTTAAGACCTTCAATATGCAAGGCATTAAGGCACTCTGTGGTTGGCTCATTACCAGCCAAAACAGGTGAGCTTCATCCAAGCTGTCCGTGTCTATTACCTTTCAGAAGACCGCACGGTATTTTGTTGTGTTCCTATACAAGCAAACAGCTGTGCTGTGGGTTTTTGTTTTTTTTTATATTTTTTTTTCTTCTAGTCCTGCAATACATCAAGGGAATGTCCCGCTCATAATAGCCAAGCAAATGATGCAGATGGAAACCTTTGTCTCTCAGACCTGATACCGTGGTGATGTATTTGCTGTAGCCACGTTGAGAATGAATGTTGAAGCAATCTGTCTTTATCAGCGACAAATACATCTTAGTTGAGGTGTTCTGCTGTGTGTCAGCTATTAATATACTTCAGTTTCTTCTCAGTGACCAAAATTGCAGAGAGAATAATAGAATTGGTGGGTAGATTACTTTTCTCGATGAAGCACATAAGTTTAAATGTTTTTTTTTTTTTTTTTATGTAACCATCAATTATTTCATCAATAACCAAAGACATAAAAGTAATACAAAATAAATACTAATTATGAAATAATATTCATCAACCCATAAAAGCAAGTAATATTATCTGGGAAAGTCATCAATAGATTCTGATATATTATATTATATTATATTATATTATATATATATATATATATATATATATATATATATATATATATATATATATATATATATATATATATATATATAATGCCCTTCCCATAATTGTAAAGTTCTGTAGAATATATTTGCACTATATAATTGATAATTATGATAATATATAAAAACATTTGTGACTTAATTTATTTAGATTTAATGAGATGCCAAATCCAACAAACACCCTATATTATTACAGTTAATGGGATTGGAAAGATCATTACATTTTCAATTTAGCCCTGCTCAGTGTATCAGTTTAAATGAAGATAAACAAGCTATATTAATCTGTTATATTAAATATTTCCATGTTTTCGTAAAAGCCAGTCAGTTGAAGAGTGTTTTTCTCACTACCCATAGTACATATTATTACACAATTGAAAATAATTGTTTTGTTTTTTTCATTACAAGAAGGGGCCAGATTCTCATTTATGCATGTTCCAATAGTATTTTACTCCCATTGGTTACGTCATACCCTTGTTTCCATCTTGTTCCAGACATTTCTTCCAGTTGTACCGATCTTGCTAATTTTGTGAACGTTAAAGACCCATTCATAACAGATTTTGTCATTGCTATTTTGGGCTGTCCTGAGAATCTCAGTTTCTTGTTTTTGCCGCCAAGCATGAAAAGTGTGGGGAAATGTTTAAGGAGTCCTTGCAGGTGAGTAGCTAGTCACCATCATAAGCATAGATTTAGTGGATAGTCCCTCTACCTTCTCTTTTATTATTTATTTATGGTATACAGCTACAGAGACATTAAAGGGACATTGTAGGCACCCAGGCCACTTTAGCTCACTGAAGTGGTCTGGGTACAGTATCCCTGTTACCCTTAGTGCTGCAATGTAAAACATTGCAGTTCCAAAGAAACTGCAATTTTTACATTGCAGAACTAAGTCAGCCTCTAGTGGCCGTCTACCAGACGGCCACTAGAGGGCTTCCTCATTTGAAACGGACCCAGACTGGGTATTATTTGTGCTTGTGTGATATTGGTTAAAGTCCCCTACTTTTTATTCCACGGTGATGATGCAGCCTCTAAACGTGTGTAGTTTCTTGTAGACCTTTCCCATCTTTGTCCCCAGAAGGTGCTTAAGCTCCTATATAAGGGCTTTCATATCTCCCTTCGGGCAGTGGATTGCATCTTCCTCATCTGAGGATGGGTTGCCAAGGCCTGAATGAGGGAAGTCATCTGTTGCTCCTCGGAAGACTCATAGGAGGATACCACCCCTACCTTAGCAGCAGGCCACATACCTTGGCGTATTGGATAACCTCCCAATATTTGCAATTACTTGACTGATGGGATAAAGTGGCCACATTAGTAAAGGAAATCTGCATCTCTAGCAGTTTTAAAAGCAATGATCCTGAGTTCTCTCGTGGGACGTCTTGTCAGCTCCAGTGCTTGCTCCGTCCCTCTCACTCTAATTTTTATTACATACACATTGTTGTGTACTATAGCAGAAGCAGGGATATGATGGTTTTTTTTCTCAATTATACTCCTATAGTATGCTGTTCTCAGTGAAGTGCTCCTTTAGTCCAATAAAGGTTGGGAAACACTACTCTTGACTATCAGTAAACAGAGAAATTGAAGGATACAGAACTATCATCCAGGGACTCTGTGGCATGTTCATAACTTCCCAATACCTTTTGTTGTTGAACCACTGTTCAAGTGCATGATGCCCAACAGACCGTAAATATAAGTTCATAATATATTATTTATATATATATTTTACCTATATCTATATAAATACCTCTACCTATCTTTCCATATATCTATCTCGCTTTCTATCGATCATAGCACATTTTGTAAAATATATATATATATATAACATTTATTTTAATGAATGTTACATTGCTTATCGGTAAGCCTTTAGAAAACAAGAGTGTTTGTCAAAATATTTTTGGGGCAGGCTGCATTGAATTTCCATTAAAATTCTGATTGTATGTTTGTAAAATCAGGTGAAATCCCTTTCCTATTTCTATGTAGAATTACGCAATTTGTGTGATGTGAAAGGCTTATGTGACTTATTTGGCATCCGGAAGAATAATATATCCAAATAAGCATACTATAAAGATAGAATGGATGCATGTGGATTTGGGAGTCCTCTATTACAGATATGTATGTTTATCTAGCACTACTAAATATAAAATTATTTTTGGCCAAATAGATTAAGATAATTTTAGAATAAGCCATGTGAACAAACATGGGCTGTTTGCATTGACTGGTATTTAAAAATGTTTGAAGTTGTACTTACAAATTTTACATTGTAAAGAACCCAAGCCCACAGTACAGCTTCCAACTAACTTGCTTATTTCACACCTTTATCGGCCGTTTTTACATATGGAACTTTCGTCACAGTAGGTCTCCCTTTTCTTGGCTTTGACCAGGGTGGCGTTTCTGACAGACGCACAAACAGATGCACGCCTTGTTGCTAATGACAGGTGATTAGAAGTAGTGAGACTGCCAAGGTAATTAAACCGCCCTCTGACAGTAACATTTGGCGACTGGTATTTTCCAGCTTTAGAAAAGGAGAATTATTGTAGCATATTCATACCTCCCTGCAACGCATAAATTGAAGACTGGCTTACAGAAAATGATCTGCACATAGAGACACAAATAAAATTAAGCACACCAGCTTAGTGACAGAAACAAAAAAAAAAGCTGGCACATAACAAAAAGAACGTCAGTGTAAATCATAAAAATCCATATTAAATTAACTGATATTCATGCTAGTTAATACACATACCACGCAGTTTGCAAATAAGTCCATTTAAAAATATATAATATGTGCCTATTATTATTATTATGTAGATGAAGACATTTCTATGTGTCTGCTTTGTACCATCAAAATGTATTTTGATGAGCTAACTTAGATTAAAAAGGAATGAAAATGTGCTCTATGGTTCTTTTATTAACCACCCTTGTACACCTGCCGGTTAGTGAAAAAAAATTAATCAACCAATCATGTGACGGAAACTCATTGCATGAAAGCATGTAGACATGGTTATGAAATTCATTTATTGTTGTAACTAAACATCAGAATGGAGAAAATGTGATATAAGTGACTTTGACAATGGCGTAATTGTCTTTTGAGTGTCTCACAATCTGATAGTGTAGGGGAAAAGGATTAGACCGTTAATTGTGCATAATAAAGTGACCATTCTTGCTGAATTTACAAGTTATATTTAGTGCAATATCTTTACAGTTTTCTTTTCTGCCTTGGGCTAAGCAATTCTTATTTTTGAAAACCGCAGGATTTTTATGGGACAAAAAAAGTAAACCCCTTTTAATGGTTAAGAATTATTATTTTTGGAATGTCACCAAAATGAATCTTTTTTTTTTTTTTTTACCAAATCATAAATTAGATCTCTTTTATCTAAGGGCATACATATTTTGATGCACCATTTCCGATTATTTACGAATCAGATAGCAAACCAAGAGCACACAAGTACTGAATCTAAACTGTTTTGGGAGTGCCTGTTTTTCAGATGAGATCCGATAATTAACACAAACATTTTGAGGTGCAGGTCACTCTTTCACAAATATGAAAATAAGTCTATGAACAACTGCTCAATAAGGAAAGTATATTAGTAAAATAAATTAAAAGCTGTTGAACCATAATGCAACAAGGAAACCATTATTTATGCGTTATTGATTCATGTAAACGTGTTTGTTTAGTTGACAGGAATGTCATAAGTAGCGTTTTTCATACAGTATAAGTGGGATTGGCTACATTTAAAAACACAGCTGATTGATGAAGTGTCAATGAAGTGTTTGTAAATATCAAACAGAATTTCTTATAAAAATGACAATTCAATCAAATGTCAGCCAACCTGGTAATGAAGTTTGCATATTCTACATTACTTTTAAATGTCTATCTAGATTTTTTTGATTTTATTTTTTTTAAATCCAAATAAAGCTGTTTTTTTACCACACTCTGTGATTTTAGAAATATTCTGCTTTTGGACTATGTTGATGAGTTCTGATAAAATGAAGTCATTCTTTATAAAGAAAAAGAAATGCTAAATAACTAGTGGCACCAACAGAATGTCTGAAGAATTTCGCCCCAGAATAGCACCTGTTTTGGTTTGATAAATATAGCCTGTGCACTTACCTGCCACCTCCCCCTTTCTCTTTCTCTCTCTCATATCTTTACTTGCATAATGGATGTCCAGTCTGCTCTGTATGGCCAGTTACCATTATTGTTTATTTGCTATATTCACATATAACTTTTGCATGTTAATAGGTTTTTGTTGAACCTTAGATTGTAATGATGTGTAACTTACAGTTCAGTGTAATCACTCATGTTTATTATGATTGCTTTTAATTAAGAGGAACATGTCATACTAAAATGTAATAGTTATGAAATATTGTACTATTGTAATTATACTTTATATCCTTACCTGGAATTTTAATCCAGTGCAGTCATCTTGGACTGCATCAAAACTCATGAAACGCACAACATCAAAGTCCAAAAGCAACTCCGAAAAGCTTTTTGTGCCTTTCAGTCTGGAAGTGCACACTGTGTACTACTGGAGAAAGCAAATGTGCATGGTACATGGAATAGAGAGAGGAAGACATCTTTTAAGATAAAGAAAATACATTTTATTTTTCTTTAATTAAATGGTCATATGGCACTTCAAGACAATAGTAATAGGCTGATGTAGTGTTGTTGGTGCCAAGAGTGACTTGATGCCCCTAATGTAAGTAGTCAAGTCACTTTAGTTAAATTGTTTTGAGAGTCAGACACTCCTGGTTGTAACTTCTGTTAGATTTCCTGAGCTAAACCATGCAATTCAGGACCAGCTCTTAAAGGACCACTCTAGGCACCCAGACCATTTCAGCTTAATGAAGTGGTCTGGGTGCCAGGTCCAGCTAGGGTTAACCCATTTTTTAATAAACATAGCAGTTTCATAGAAACTGCTATAATTATGAATGGGTTAAGCCTTCCCCTATTTCCTCTAGCGGCTGTCTCATTGACAGCCACTAGAGGCGCTTGCGTGCTTCTCACTGTGATTTTCACAGTGAGAGCACGCCAGCGTCCATAGGAAAGCATTGTAAATGTTTTCCTATGTGACCGGCTGAATGCGCGCGCAGCTCTTGCCGCGCGTGCGCATTCAGCCGACGGGGTGGAGAAGAGGAGGATCGGAGGAGGAGAGCTCCCCGCCCAGTGCTGGAAAAAGGTAAGTTTTAACCCCTTTCCCCTTTCCAGAGCCGGGCGGGAGGGGGACCCTGAGGGTGGGGGCACCCTCAGGGCACTATAGTGCCAGGAAAACGAGTTTGTTTTCCTGGCACTATAGTGGTCCTTTAAGCTGAGAGCCTTATTATGTTTAATTGAATGTACTTAGGGTGGTTGTTTTTTTTTTTTTGGTTTTTTTTTACAAACAGTGCATGCTGTTAAAGGGGCATCTCAAGCTCTATAACAACTACAGTGCATGCTTTAGGATAAAGACATGGCATGTGTTCTTAGTGCAAGGTTAGTGGCTCCCAAACCAGGACTCAAAAGTTTTTGGTTCATATAGATAAGCTTTGTTTTTGTTCTAAAGCAACCAAATAACGTGGTTTGTATTTTTGAACTGGTAAAGTTCCTGTTCCTGATGTTTATGCCTGCTGCCACTTGATCCACTATCCAGCCACTTGATTGATTAATAAAAACATTTTTATAAAACTTTGTTGTTTTCATTGTGTTTGTCTTTTGCTTAAACTGTTCAATACAGTAGACTGTTAGCTTCCCAACCAGTAGTCCTGTGGTAATGACATGTATGTTGCCTTTCCTTCCTTCAAGGAATGTATAAAATACATTTGCATATTAATACAGAGGAGTCGGAAAGTCGGAGTCGGAAGTACAAAAAGCTGAGGAGTCGGAGTCGGAACATATATCTACCGACTCCACAGCACTGCTCAAAACATTGATTTTCCCATGTCATGCAAGTAGCATATTACTGCCATGTACTTGTACCCAAGACGATCACTTGCTTATCATAATATAGTGCCAGTAGTGGGAGGAGTCTATGCAAATCATACTTACAATAATGAATTTGTATGTAATTGGCATTCTGTAAGTAGAGACAACATAAATCAATGCTCTTTCCCAATAATGTATAGTGTAATACCCCAAATCGGGAGCTGTCTTCCAGTGCCGCAAGCTGCTTAAATCACTCCTGTTTCTTCTACCCCTCCCCCCGTTTGGTAAAATTTAAGTGCAGACTACTTTGCAACATGTTTGAGGCACAACTTGTTTTTGACGTGACAAATTTACAATTTGGTGCCAGAATTGTGTGGGGTCATTCTTTATTTGTGAACTTTATTAGAAATTAGTAAAGTGTTCTGGCAGCGCTACTCGTTTATCTAATTTGCAGGCTGGGTCTATATCATGTCCACAAAATATGCAAAACAGCTGCTGAGTAAAGGGCAAAGGTAATTGCCCTTAAATATCTAACCTTACCATTAGAACAATTGATCTGTCACTTTAGAAATCTGGCATAGACCGAAAAACAAGCAGGGAAAAGGAACAGGTCTCCCAGTTCCAGAACACTGTAACATCAGAGACTGGAATTTATCTGTCCAATTGTGAATTGAACCTAGCATTTAAACTCAACAAAATGTTAGCTTGGGGTAAGGGGAAAAGGTTCAGAATAATGACAAAGGAGCCAATTTATGTTCAAAAACTAGTACTGCATGTTCAATGTTAGGCCAGTAAATATGGTCAAGCTATTATAAGCTTATATACACATTAATACTTTTGTAAATCGAAGCCCCTAGTTATATGTACAGTTGTTTCTAATTGTATGAAGGATTGTTGCAACTATAGTGAATTCCCCACTAAGTATAAAATGGCGTGTAAGCTCACACACACAAAAAAGTCCATATTCTATAACTGCTTCTAGACTGATCACAGAACTCTTTATTAATGAACATTTTTTGTATGGTAGATTATATATCACTTAAGACTCTATTTTCCTTTTGGCTGTGTTGGTCCTCTGTCTCAACATTCCATCTAAATCCACCAAGTTGACCTACCGACATCCCACTCGGTCCAATAGAGACCTATGATATGATGTGAATCAGGATGGAATGGGGGGCATTCTGCATTGTTTCCTTTTAATTAAAGCTATCGTGTTTCCAGATTGCGGTGCAGTCGCTGGATCAGCCGTAGATAATGGTTTTCAGATTAAGTTACTCTGTATATTACTGTGCTACTCTATTAAAATGTGCTGATTGCATTGCTGTCAACTTCAACAAGTTACCCAAAACCAGTCTGGTGCTTAACCTGTTACTGGCTCCCATGACCAGAACACTAAGGCACATCTCTGTTTCTATGTGCCTAGGTCTTGTTTTGTAGGGAAATAGTCTGAGCATCAAGGAGCCATAGATTCAAAATTTAATAGACAGTAGTTGTCGATTTTCACCAATATTGCACTCCTCTGTATACATTAAAGCTGATCTAAATAAAAACCATGTTAATATGGAAATTAATAATAGGTACGTATATGTCCAGAGATTTATGATATGCAGACACACACACACACACACACACACACACAAATTTTAGTACATAAAACAAAACCATAAACATCAGTACAGATGGACTATACACACACACATTTATATACAATAACCCTTTATGAACTAAGGTTCAGGTAACATTGTACAGGTATTTGGGCGTGTTCAGATACACACAATTTGCAACTCATCTTTTTTATTTGAAAATGGAGTCTTGTATTCCAGTACACAAAATAGGTTGGGTTTTTTTCTGCACAATTAATATTATTCTTTCCATACAGGGTAATGAAGTAAATATACTTTTATCTTTAAGGGAAAAATAGAGATATACTACTTAAAGGACCACTATAGTGCCAGGAAAATAGACTCAGGGTCCCCCTCCCGCCGGGCTGGATGGAGAGGAAGGGGTTAAACTTACCTCTTTCTCCAGCGCCGGGCGGGGAGCTCTCCTCCTCCTCTCCTATCTCTTCTCCTCCTCTTCGGCTGAATGCACATCCCAAATACAAACATGCATGCATTTATTAGGTATTTTTCTTCATTGGGGCATATCTAAAAACAGCTTGAAAAAGCTGCAGTTTTCTTGTCTGCAGCATTTGTAAGTGTCTACTTCTAACCCCGCCCAGACTTTCTATGACTATCCGATCACAGACTTCCCAATGCAGCTCAAGGAGAAGTTCAGGGGTTCTTGGCATTTACCTGCCTCTTGCGCTTAGCTACATCAAGATAAACACACCAGGAAGTAACAGGACAGGCTGTCTGTTTGAAAGGGAGATTTAACAATGTTAATTTATAAAAGTACCACATTCTATTGAAATAGGATTTTTTTGTGAAATAAAAAGAGGACAGAACATTTTCAGCAAGTGAAAGTACTTTATGTGTCCGGGGGTGTTCCTTTAAAATAAATTTGTTGTTTGTGTTATATTGAGGTTAATGCAGAGAAAACCTGCAATTTAGTTTTTCCTAGCTCTTCCTTCTTCCTCAGCTAAACATGTTAAATGTAGCTCTCCATACCCTTTGCACTGATCGCATGGATAAATATAGCAAACGTAGAATAGAATGTTCTAAAAATGTTCAAAGCGGATGGTAAAAAATAAACTCTCTGCATTTCAGTAAGTGTCATGGGGTGTGACCTATTGGAACCTGTAACATCAATTCAATCCTTACCCAAAATAAAGTTACCAATGGCTAATCCCCAAACTTCATATCCTCTCTAAAGAATATACCTCTCTTAAAGTATATTTTCTGTGAAAAAAAAGAAAACCATAACTGACTGAATAAAAATTTATAGTGTATATTATTCTCCAGAAAGCATAGGGATATGTGATACTTTACTGTCTGGTATTTGCAGTGCAATTGTTCAGAATGCTTTGGGGTTTAACGTCCTAGTTTTTGACTGGTAAAAATTACAATGTGATCCAGGCACTCAAGGTACAAAGAGTAGAAGATTTGCTGGAAAACCAGAACATAACAGCATTGTTTCAACTTCCAAAGAGGTCTTGTCAAGCCTCCGTTCTGCACCTAAGATTACTCCGTGAGAAGTATCAAAACTGCCTCCTTCTAGCACAAGGCTGATGGCTGAGCTGAGAAGACCACAACCTGCTTAAACTGCCCTACAACAGGCCGTGGATGATCTGGACAATAGATCCAGAATATCTAATCTCTGCTTCAGGATTGTGCCTGAAAGGGACATAAATAGATATGTTTGATTTGTGTAGTCTTATAAAAATGTATTGCCAAACTTGGAAGTCTTCCTTCCCCTCCCAGGCCCAAACTGACACTAAAATCTTGTATGGAGAAACTTATGGCAGCTCTCCTTGATGCTATTGACCACTTGACTGCTGACCCTCTCCCTTTACCTTCCGTTACCCTTCCCCCCAATAATTCACAGACAACCAAATTGTGGGTAAGGGCAACGGCCACAGCTTTTATTATTGAGCCAGCATAATTTAAACCAACTGTCAGCTGCTGGATTTTCCCAGCAGACAGCTAACATAACAATTCTTCCAGAGCCTCTTCAGCCTGAAGTCCGTCCTCAACCAGACCAGGCTGCGACTCCCCAAGCCCGTCCGGGCACTGCTCTCAGTTCCACTTGCTGGCGAAGGACAAACTGCCACCGCAGCCTCTCCCCTATCCCTGGAGAGGACTGCGTCCCCCCCAAAGCCAGCGCCTGTTCAATGGCTGACTGTAATCCCACATTAAATATATCCAGCCCAATTTCGTTTAGGTGGACCCCATCAGCCCTCATTATGTTTGCGTTGTTCCCTTCCAGCTCCACATGACGAGCCACAAAGCAACCCAGCCTACGCACAAAGCGTGAAATCGTCATATTGAACCGTCGCCTGCCGCGCTCCACCGCCCTGGCGTGTGGCAGCGCCCCCCAAGCCGGACGAGGAATGACTTCAGACCATACCAGTGTGACTTCGCTGAAAAGCGCCATACAGCGAGCCAAGTCGTGCTTGCAAGCGTAAATTAAATCCACTGCGCGGCACCACCCCAAGTCATTCCCCCCGGCATGAAGTACCAGAACCAGTTACCCGGTCAAGAAGCGACGGAGCGCGACACACTCCGGATACACTTGGTGCCACTCCAAACCCCGTATCCCCCGCCATCGAACCCTAACCTGCTCATGCGGGAGCCCTAGATTCCGGCCGTATGGTCTCTGCTTGGCACGCCTAGCCGCCCAATAAAGAAGTGACCGATGATCCAAACATACCGGGGGGAACCTGTAGAGAAAACAACACATCATAACTACCAACAGCCTATAACAGATGAGGACAAATATACAGCTGAAACCTGCGGGAATCCCATCGACCCATGCGCTGAATTGCAGCATCGGACAGCCCTACCTGCCGTGCCTGCATTGCTGCACCAATCCGGAAGGAGTGGGGAGAGTATCCCTTATCCTCTATGCCCAAAGCCCGCAAACTAGCCTTAAAAACACTGGAGAACTGAGACAGAGTTAAGACTGACCCATCTGCGTGAATCAAGAAGAACTCTGCTGCCACCGGCCGTAAACGCATGTATTGCCCTACCAGCGCCACCGGACACCACCATCCCCCAGTAGCACCAATGCTAACCGATCTCCCCCGTCCTAACTGATCTGCTTTGGACTTCCAAATGAAAACCTCCACTCCACTCTGCCCTGTGCGAACGTCCCCCCTCCGAAGAGATGCCGGAGCCCTAGCCCTAGCGGCCACCAACTCTCCTATCCGCAGCGCAGCGTAAAAACACAGAGAAAAGGCTACCCTGAAAAGCAGCGCCTCGAAGGAGGAGAAGCACACCGCAGAGAGAACACCACACAGAGCATCCAATAGGTGGACGGACACCGGCCGTGTACAATCGGGGCCCTTTCCTTCCTCCATCCCCAAAGCACCCTCTGGACCACGAACTCTTTAGAAACGTCCTCCCACCCCATGCGCATCAGAAAGAGCCACTAAACTGCGTTCCACTGATGCCACCGAAGCTGCGCGTTCCCGTAAGGAAGGACATGTAAGCCAAAGTAGACAGCAACCTACCCTCAGTGGAATACAAACCGAACTCTCCCGCATAGACCAGCCACCGATCCCACACCGCCCGATAGGCTGTCCACGAAGCGGGAGCCAGCGATCTCCTGAACAGGTCTGCTAGGTTCCGAAATCGAGGATCCAAAAGCACGTGGGACATACCAGACCATCTTCCTCTGCTCCCGGAGAGACCTCCCGAAAACGATCCCACTGAAAGCGAGAAAGAGAGTCGGCAATAACATTAGACACTCCGGGAACATGGATTGCTCGGAACCAAATGTTAAATTCCAAACAACGCAGAACCAACCGACGCAACAGAGCCAATACTGGAACCAAGCCAGATGATAAACGATTCACCACATGGACCACACTCATGTTGTCTGTGCGGAAAACCACCTGCCTGTTCGCGAGCTCCTCCCCCCACAATTCCACTGCTACCACAATAGGGAAAAGCTTGCGAAAAGTCAAGTTACGTATCCGGTTCGCCTCGTGCCACGCCGCAGGCCAAGGCTCTGCACACCAACGTCCCCGAAAAAATGCCCCGAAGCCCAAGGAGCCGGAGGCATCCGTAAACAACTCCAGGGCCACATTAGATATCGCTTCCCGTCGCCAAAATGTCCGACCATTGTACCCTGTGAGGAACTCACTCCAGACATTCAAATCATCCTTAAGCCGCTTGGTAACCCGGATAAAATGATGGGGAAGACTAATGCCAACGGTAGCCAGAGACAGCTGTCTACAAAACACCCGACCCATAGGCATGATCCGACATGCAAAGTTCAAGTGGCCCAACAGGGATTGCATCTGACGAAGCTGGACCTTCCGCGCACCCCTCACCCGATCAACCATGGTTGTAAGGATCCCGAATTTATCACTGGGCAAACGAAAAACCAAGCTGATGGAATCAATCTCTATCCCCAGGAAGGAAATCACCGCGCTCGGGCCTTGTCCCCTACCACTGGAACCCCCAAATCTTGAATAACTGCCTTAAACTGACCCAACAAATCCTCACATCGCGAAGAATGTGCCAGACCGATGAACAGAAAATCGTCAAGATAGTGCAAGAGGGAAGAAAAACCTTACGATCCATTCCAGTAATGTGCTAAAAACTTCAAAATAATAAAGAAATCGAGCAACCCATGGGAAGGCACATATCGTAGAAAAAATCCCCTTGAAACTGACACCCCAACAAATGAAAACAGGAAGGGTGAACTGGGAGCAACCGAAAAGCCGATTGAATATCCGACTTAGCCATCAGGGCCCTGGGCCCTGCTTCCCGAACGAGATCCAGAGCCCGATCAAAAGAAGCGTATCGGACCCAACTATCCTCCTTCGCAATTCCGTCGTTAACCGAAGCCCCCGCTGGAAAAGACAGGTGATGAATCAGCTGAAACACCCCCGGTTCCTTCTTAGGAACAAGGCCCAATGGGGACACCCGCAAATTATCAAACGGAGGAACGGAAAACGGTCCCGCCATCTGTCCCAAGTCCACTTCTTTTTTCAGCTTAGCCACCAGCATCCCTTCCTTACCCCGAATTGAGGACAAATTGTGCGCAAACGACGCCTCCCCCGACGGAGTAAATGGGATCCTAAAACCGTCTGTGAAACCTTCACAAAGCACCCGCAAGCCACGGATGCAGTATTTCCGCCCGTACCGGGGTCCTCCCCCCGAGGAACATCATCCTTTGATGCCGTCCTGGAGAGGGGTTTTCCTCTTCTAAAACACCGAACCGCCGGGTGAGCCCCACCACAGTGGGAACACTCATGTTTAAATCGACAACTGTTGAAGAGCCAGCAGAGGCCTTCTTGATCCCGGCCAACGCTCCACCAGGAGCGCCGGCGGCAGAAGGAAAAGGACGGTGTGGCTGGACGGCACGGGGTCATGAAAAGCAACCAAAGATTACCATCTTGCATGCCAAAATGCATGTGCGGTCGCATCGCCATTTTTTGCTGGTCATATTTAAACCAGCATTGACCCCCATAAACTTTATAAGCCCCCCCCCCCCAATTAAATATAAATGAGAATACGACGGGGCCCGCTCTGGAAACCTCGTCGACAGAATACTAGCATAAGTTGCAAATCGTTGCAACCAATTACCAAAGGTACGAAGGAGTTCCTTACCTTTTCCACTCTCCGTCGCCTCACTGTGTCGCGGTTTATCAGCGGATTCCCTATCAAATGGGACTAACGATATGAGGTCCACATAGTCACCCTTCAGGATCTTCTCCCTCACCTCCAGCGACACATGCATCCCCAGGGGGGCTATGTCACACACCGGCCCCCTTGCAGTACCCTCCATAGTACCCAACGGAGCGGTCCCCGTGGGAAGCGTAGCGTCCTGCGCAGCTAAGCCAACCTGCCCTAAGCGATCTAATACTAAGCACAGCAATTTTATGACTTCCCCTGTATTCCCTTGTTCTAGCCCAAAGACCCCCTCTGCCCCTAACCAAGCGCGAGCACACTCCAACTCATGGTTCTGGAGCAGGGGTCTCTCCATCAGCTCCACATCCGAACCATCCGTCAGTAGAGGTCCTGTGGCCAGCCTGCCAGCTGCCCCTCCAGGGGCCTCGTGGGTCACCCCCATGGGAGCTGCAGATCTTCTGGGGTGGATGTGTGGAGGGGAATCCTGCGTCCCTCCCTCCTCTCTGACTGAAGAAACACCTTCAGGTCTCCTGAGGTTATGAAGAAGAGGGGAATCCTGTATCCCTCTCCGCTCCCTGGCGGTCCAAAGAGGCACTGGCGAGTTCCTCCGTCGGCCCGCTTGCACCCACTGGCCATCTCCACTTTCGGGGGGCCAGCGGTGCTCCGTTTCAGAATCCCCGGATCCATCTTCACCCGGACTTCCGGGTTCGGCAGTGGCCTGTGACGTCTGCACTACCTGACCCGCAGACGTCACGTACACGCCACCAGCGTTCCGGCGTGCGGTGCTCCGCCTCTTCCGGCGTGCTACCACACGCCATGACGTCACATCTGCCGCAGCCGGAAAAGAAGGGTGAGGACTATGCGACCTCACCTCTCCCACAGCGCCATCTTGGGATCCTCCATCTTGATGGCCAAGCCCCGACTGGACCATCCGACGCGTGGAACGCCTCTCCCCGCTCCTTCTTCTACAGGAACCCGGATTCCTCCGCAGGGGGCCAGCCTCACTCGGCCCTGGACAGGTAGCAGCTGGTGGCACAGCCCTGGCTCTCCGCACCGGATTGGGGCACAATCGGGCACGACGTCCTCTGGTGGGCCCCGACCCCTCCTGAGGCTCCTGGGCGTCTTGGACACTGTGAAGCAGTGCAGCATCGGACTCTGCGCTGTGGGTCCTCTGGAAGGCCTGCAGAATAGTAAGTAGAGCCTCTCTGGGCATGTCAGGGACATGAGCCATGATGTTAAAATATTAACTGCAGTGGCAAATTCTGTAACAGCAGTTGTAAATTACTAACAGCAGTTTTGCTTTTTTCAGGGTGACCAGAAACAGTACTGCTAGGTTCCCTCAGCGTGCTCTCCAGTGGTCTGGTAAGTATTACCCAGTGTCCCAGGTCCAGGTGCATCCCAAACATTGTATCCCCTTGTCGCCATGCCAACCTCTCCGGGCAGCAGTCATGCTCCCCCCTCCTTATCCACTCTGGGGTTTGGCCTTTCTTAAAATATGGTACAAAAAAGAATAAAGTGTGCAAGGCGCTTCAAGTGCCAAAGTGAGGTAATTAGGCACCATGCCCATAGTGTCCCCATAGTGTCAAAAAGCAGTACAAAGAAAGATAAGGGTTATCTATGGGCACGGCGCTTAATTACCTCACTTTGGCACTAATTACATGTTTGGTTACATCCAAACACTTTTAATCTTATGTTCACTGGTTGATTAATATGCTAACTGATTAACCATCTTTTTCTTGTCCTATTTCCTATCCAGTTAGATTTTCAGGGAGAGAGGCTTATTTTTCATCTCACTTTCTCTGTCTTTTGATGCATTAGATACCTATAATGATTTAATTTGATTTACTTTGACTAATTATTATTTGATATGTATTCTTTCTTTTTTCTACCACGTTATCTCCTATTACATAGCATTGATTAGGAGATCGTAATCATTAGGTTTATCTTTCATCGTGAGTTTTAACTCACTTTGAACAGGAGTATGTATAATTTACATGCATCTACCTCATATTATGCCCATTTTGGCAATATACAATAAAGCCAGGTATATGCACCTATTAGTAGACTTGCAGTGGAACATATAGGAAAGCCTTATAAGGCTAGGATGTTTTCTGTATATAGTTAGTTTGTAAATAGTTCCAATTTTGTTTTGTTATTAATACCTTTATGGTAATTATTATTTTTTTACCAGTCTATACTATAGGAAACTGGTTTATATCCAGGGAGCCTCCTCACTTTTGTGAGAAGACATTGGCCCTTTTTCCTATATCTACTAGGGGTTAAGCCCCAAGACACCCCTGGAGTGTCTCACTGGTGTATACTTTCTGTGACTGTGTTACGGTGGTGTCCTGGTGTGATCCAATCATAGAAATCTCTCTACTATTTTATATAAAGAATATAGGAATTTTTATTTTCAAGATAATAAAACTGGTAACATGGCAATAAAACAGCTTGATTGTCCTAAACATTTCTGTAAGAGGGAGGTTTAATAGAACTTTTTATGAATTTCAGTATAGCATAGCTAATGGACATCACCAAAGCAGGTCCCCCACAGGAGACAAAGCCCTGGCTATTTTGGACAGCTGCAATTGCGTATATAAACATTAGTGGGCAGGTGTTTGCATCTCACCATAGGCTACATCGTTGTTCGGTAATGATATGACATATGACCTGGGCCCTTAAATTAGAGTGCTTTTCTTGGCAGGATTCTTTTAGCTAGAGGTGCCCAGTGTGTGTATCAGTTCAGTGATCTGATAATATCAATTTGAATGATAAGACTCATAAGCACACAATCTGGTCATGATCTAGCTTAATAAGCAATTACTACTATTATCTTGTGGCTGTAAAAATATTTTTGCAGTCTAAAGCTTAATTTGCTACATCTGAACTGTAATACGAAGATTTTGTTTCATCACCCAGTCTTAGTTTATGATAAAGTAAAATCATTTGACTTTATTCCAACAAAGTGAAACTAGAAATAAGGAATTTAATTAGAGGCCATGTTGTTCCAAAACCAATATAATTGTTTAAAAAAAGTTAAAACTGCCAAATCAAGTGTCACAACATTTTCTTTGTATAGATAAATACCATTCTGCCTTCCCCCAGGTACGGAATAGTCAAGACGAGAGTTGCTATGTCTTTTTTCAAAAACATGGTAACCAAATTAGACAAACATAAAACATGTTACCACATCATATCATGTCGAAGTACAAGTAAAACGTTTAATAATAATAACTTTTTTTTTTTTAAATTGTTTTGTTTTTGTTTAATTACTCTATATATTTCTGTAAGCTCATTTTTACAATGCATAGCATTTTAAAAATAAATACAATTAATTAACAGGTAGTGCACAATACTATATTTTTATATTTAGTATGTCAGTAACATTCCATTCATGCATATTTCCCATGTTCTTGTTTTCATACAGTAGCAGTTTGTGTCTGCTGACTATGTAAAATACAAACAATCTTTTTGACCTTTGAGTCTTCAGCTCTTCCCACACACCCTCCTCTTCTCCCACCCTCATTGCTCTCAGCATCCCATGCTACTCAGTTACAACTGAATACACAAAAGAATTTGATCTTTCATCAAACTGGCCACATTCCCCTACTTTGGTCTAATAATATGTCGTAATTGGATATATTACTTATACACAGTTGTATAGTGCAACTGAATTGAAGATAGAGCTGTTTGTTAACTCCAGTGTTTCTAGGAGTTAGTAGTATGTGGGCCATGACTTTTAAGACTTCTCCCTTTTTCCACCAGTTTGGGAGACAGAATGTTTTAATATCATTTTATATGTTATGTTGAATGTGATTTGACAAGAAATATGTCATATTTCCAAATTGACATATCATCTACAAATTTTAACAAGGTAGTTATCCTTATTTTCTCATAAACAGATTGCATTCCATATTTCAAGTACAATTAGGATGCAGTGACTTGTTTTATAGCTAGGATCTGTATCCTTATAATTGCATTTAAATATATATATATTTTTTTCTTTTCTATTATCCACTGGGCACATAGATTAATCAGACATAGACATTATCTCTTTTGTGCCATGAGTGATATGGCTCCTTCTTCTCCCATCACTCCCTCCAGTGTTATATAACATTAAGAATTTCTCCTTAATAATGGACATTGGATATGTGCATCAGAAACTTTGACCAAAAGGGACAGACTCAATTACCAATGACGGGAGGCGGGGGTTCTCTTAGATCCATCCAAATGGACCAATTGTGCTTCTAGTTGACCTCTTGACATTGAAAGAAAAAAATGGCTGATTAATTCTCTTCTCCCTGTAACTCCCCTCCCGCCTCACCACCTCTATAAACTTGTTTAGATTTCCCAGCCTGCAAAGAATGTTAAGTGAGGCGTGTTTCAAAGAGGGGGGCAGAATGAGAGTAGGGAAATATGATAGGAAAACAATGATGTCCTGGTCCCCCTGCAGACACAAAGCAGAAAGCTGTCATTCAATCTGTAGCGACAGTGTGCAGAATCTAATATAAGATAAATGATTTCTCCCTACACTTCACCTTTCTGCCATAGTGGTTCTCCCACTCACCTGCAGCCAGCCTGACGCCAGGCTAAATGAGTAATCCTGCAATCAAAAGTATCTTCTTTTTTCCCTTAGTCTCGAATTCAACTTTCCACTCATTTCTAGTTCATTGCCTGCAGTCCCCAAGATACATTTCTACAGAATTGCCTAATTAAACTGTCTGTGTCTGCCCTCGTTCGAAAATCAGTAATTGGACCAGCAGACATTCCAGTCTTTCAAAAGGTACATTCACTCTCACCTCACATAAAGCAAAACAGCTTTGTGAAACATTTATGTAAGCAAGATTGGTAAATCCATTCAGAACTTAGATAACGCAAAAAAAAAAAAAGTTAAAATGTGAATATCTGAAAGAGATTCCATAATCGACAAAAATCTACTTAAATACGTGATAAAAAATATAGTAAAGGCACATCATGTATTTGATTAAACATCAATAAAGATGTATTAACTTACATCTGTTAGCATTAAAGAAATCTATTTTGTATAGATATTTCTTCTTGTAACAGGTAATGTTTGCTTAGGAAAAATTAATAATGTCTAAATTGGGGATTTTAACTCTTTGGAGTATAAAACATGTTTTTTAACGTTTTGCCTTAGGGGGTGCAACTTAAAAATATAATGTGTAGTATATGTTCTTATATTAAATTTGAAATTTTCCATTCAGCTTTTATCTAATGGAAAAATATATTGAAAATAATCACGAAGAACCTGAGCATAGTTTTTGGATAGTAAAGACAGATCTATGAGAAGAATGTTTTTGGAATTTGCAGAAATATGATTAAAACTGAATAAGAAATATTCTGCCCTTTCAGAATGCCTGATTTTCTTGACAATGCTGATCCTCCTTGGGCCGTAATGTTATTTTGTATGTGCAAGTTGAGTAAGGCATTTTGCACATACTTTTACAATTTGATGTATTCTTTTTGAGTTCTGCTGTATCAATTTATACTTTTGAGTGATATGTGCTGGTTTTGCTTTTTTTGATAGTTATTTCATATATGCTGTCGGGGTTTTATGGGAGCTTCCTAGCTTTGGGTCTTTCTGGTCTTGTGCAACACCTCTCTGTGCCACTGATTTCTGTGGTGCGTTTGCAGGCTGTAGCACTCTATTTAAAGGGATCTGGCTCTGTTACAACTGGTTCTCTTTTGGGAATTATTATTCTTGATAATTATCTCTCTCTCTACTTCTAATAGACAAATCCTTTTCCATTGTCCTTTGCCAAAATATTGTTTAGTGGTTAAAGGTTATTCTTGCTTGATAGTGTTTCTGTTACATTATATTTTGTTATTGATTCTGTATTTTCAACTCCGGTAGTTTGATAAGTCGGCGGCCACCCAGATGAACAATTAGAACACTGTGGTGGAAAGGTACCCAAGATGTCAGTTGGGTTTAACAAGCACACGGGTAGTCCCTGGTTCGGGCGGTTGTTCGGTTCCTGAACGGTATAGGGAAATTACTCGAACCAAGCCATTTAACATGTGTTTTTCCTTGGGCAGAAGGCTATCCAGGAGGCTCCTTCAGGAGTCCGTGGCAAACGTACCTGGGAAGGAGCATTTGTCACACTCATCAGCTCCTTTGGCTTCCATTATCATTTATATGCAGATGACACACAAATCTATGTGTTCTCTCCTCTGTCTTGACTCGTGTCTCTGACTGCCTCTCCGCAATTTCTAACTGGATGGCTGCTCACTTCCTTAAACTCAACCTGTCCAAAACAGAACTTCTGGTCTTTCCTCCCTCAAGTGTTGCTACTCCCGTGTCTGTCTCCCTCCAAGTCTACGGTGCCACCATCACCTCTACCTCGCGTGCTCGTTACCTCATGCTTTTGAAATGCCCAAGGAGCATTTTTGGATTAACGTTTCCAACCTCCATGTTCTCTGTTTGGACTGTGGCTTTCATGCTGCCAATTCAGACAAGCTGGTGGGCAGTGTTAGAGGAAGAGGTAGTGTCAGACTCCATCCTGTTAGAATTGATGCTGTGTGGTGTTATCGTGTCATTAGAGACACTGTGCAGTATTCTTGCCAATATAAGTGCTGCTCAGCTCTCTTGTATCAATATTGATACAATATGGTATCCATGTGGTATTATTGCGCAAGGAATTATGCTACTTGACATGTTTGCATTGATAGTCACATAGAATGCTGTACCCACACTTATTTTTATAGGGATTCCCCTAAACGTCATAATTATGAGACTACCTTGTGTCCACGCCCATTGTGCAGTACCCTAACCATTATTAATACGCCTTGGTCTGGCTTGTTTGTGCTCTGTCGTGGTGTCAGGTATTTGTCTTCTATATTAAACCGACTTTGTTTGTTGTTATTTTAAATTCCTTGTCCCTTACTCTACTTTACCTGCTTGCAGTAAAAGCCACACTGGGCTTTTACATTAAACCCCCGCTCTAACGTTCTCTGAGTGGGTTATTTAGCCTGACCAATTAGGATTATTCTCCTCTAGTAATGATTTAAAACGCTATGTATATTGTTTATTTATGTTTATTTTATGCCACCCTTTTGTGTCTCCGATAGTTTACATTTACCTTTTATGTTAAAGCAGGGCTCGACAAATCCCTGAGGTGACCAACTGCCTGAGATTGGAGCCGGGCAGTCGGCTCACGTAGGGCTGAGGCAGGCAGGCGAATGGTCGGCTCACTGAGTCAGGACACAGGCGGCTGAATGAGGGAGGTGAACCGCAGGCGGCTAAATGAGGGAGGCGGCTGAATGAGCGCGGTGGCGAGGGAGCTGTAATTTCCCTGCTCCCTCGCGCTTTATCCAGTGATGCTGGGAGCCGGAATAACAGTGCTCTAGGGAGCAGAGCAGAGAGATGACAGCAGCCCAACTGGACCCCAGGCAAAGCTTATCCACTCCAGCTTTCCCAAAGGTAGGAAGGCTAGGTGGATTTAAAATAATAAAATTAATGATTTGTGTGTGTGAAATCAATGTGTGTCTCTGTCTGTCTGTGTGTTTGTCTATCTGTCTGTGAGTGTGCTTGTCTATTTGTCTGTGAGTGGGTGTCTATATTTAGGTGACCTGCCCCCCTCCAATCACATGGGAAAAGTGTTACTTACCCTTTTTCCCATGCAATGCTGGTCCCCCTGCAGACACAAAGCAGAAAGCTGTCATTCAATCTGTAGCGACAGTGTGCAGAATCTAATATAAGATAAATGATTTCTCCCTACACTTCACCTTTCTGCCATAGTGGTTCTCCCACTCACCTGCAGCCAATCTTGATGATCTCAGCCAATCCAATGCTTTCCCATAGAAAACCTATTGCTCATGCACAGCAAAACGCCATGCTTAGCAATCAACTTCTCCTGATAGAAGCATTAATGTAGGTGCTGCACACTGTGCAGCACTGACCCGGGAAGCAAGTCTAATGGCCGTCTGAGTGACTGTCACTAGAGGTGTTTACAGACAGCAATGTAAAACCTGCCTTTAGTGTGTAAAGTCAGTGTTTACATTGAAAAGCACGCAGGGACAATATATAGACTACAGAACAGCTACATTAAGCTGTAGTGGTTCTGCTAACTATAGTGTCCCTTTAAGAATTGTATTTTTGACGTTTACAAATTTGGATCCTAACTTTTGTAGCTGGCTATTAGATTTCAAGCAAATTTGGCAAGCCCTGTGTTAATGGGAATTCTAAATAGAATGGAACATTTATGAGGCAGGAGCATGATCTATACACCAAAACTTCTTCATTAAGCTAAAGTTGTTTTGGTGTCTATACTGTACCTTTAAGTACATATACCTTATTTGAGCTTAAGTTCAGAGTATGTGTATTGTGACACCTATTTGGATTAAAGATTTCCTGTGAGTGTTACCTTGTAATTTTGGGGATTTTTATTAACTGTTTATTACTTTCTGTATCTATATACTTTGACACAAAGCATTGCATTTCTGTACTGGATTGGTATGTCACTTATTTGTCATGTCTTATATGTATTTCGCATGACAAATCACTTTAAGCATTTAGAGTGTGTGCATGCCTGTCTCTTTACAGATTTCTTGATTTATAGTTTTTGAGAATTTATCTTGGTGTTGTCTTCCCTATGTCACATTTTTGCAAGTATAATTTGTTCACGTGCTATCTTTTTGCAAGTATTGATATATATATTGTTTTTATTTTAACTAAATATATGCACTTTGATGTGTTAAATATTTTTATTGTGAGCCTGAATATTGTTTCACACATTCTTTGTGAGTTTTGCACGCAGAACCTTAATTGTGAGCACTCATCCTAATTTGCACACTCTTAGGGTTATTCAAGTTAGAATTCAAAGTGAATTTCAAATGTAAGGTCCAAGTAGTTGAACTGGGAGTATCTCTGACTTTGAGCATGTTTCCAATTTAGCTATTTTTGCCTTAAATACGAAATTCACAGTAAGTAACAGTAATTGACTGATGTGCATATTGTCAGCGGCCATTGCATTGAGGGAGCCATAACGGGGTGAATCACTCATTGTTTGTACAGAGAAAAACTTCACCCAATATTATAATGTTGGGAATTACCCTATGGGGTGACCCCTCGCCAAATCCGTGTGCGTTTGTATAATGACATATGGAGGCAAGCTGGGATTATGGCGGTCATGTCGAGATAAAGCAAGCAACTCTCACAGGACACCCATGACGTCCCCCATCCAGGTTTAGCACCCATTAGATTCTACAAAGGGGTCGTGACCCATCAGCTTGTCTAACGAGAAGAAGAAATTAGAGAGAAGAAGAAAAAAAGGAAGGGGTTTGTGCTCATCCATTTTGTGTAGTGCGTTATTTACAAATAACAGTTGACATACGGAGTGTTTTCGATTGCACTTTGCCTTTAAAACTACCTGAATTAATAGATATCATTGTTTTAAGGCTGTCCAAACTTAAGCAACCTCACTACTGCATGATGTATTCTCTTTAACTCCAGTGGCATAATGCCTCATGTATCACGGATAATGTGAATACAATCCATGTCACATAGCATGAGTTGTTGAACTAACTGCAAGTCTTCTGAACTTTCGCCCTGCCCTAATTACCTAGTCTGTTATTATTACATCTAATAAATTGCAGGAATCCACAGCTAGTTTTCAACCTCTCAGGTTGATTTATGGTCACTGGGAGGATCCTGCATTCATTTAGTAAAGTACCATTATTATTATTTTGCAAACCGCTGTCAAGAAAAAAAAAAAAACACTTTGATAACTATATTAGAGGCTGAGTATTAAGCCGCAAATGTGTCATTTTGAGAGTGAATTATCATTAAGTATATTACAAATTGATTTTCTTACAGGTTTCAGTTTCCATGCGTATAACTCTTTGGTCAAGAGATTATCAAATGGTGTAATTTTATCTCACTTGAGAAAATAACACTTTATTATTCTCTGTTATTGCACAGAGCTGTGTTGGCGAACTCTGTGCTCAATAAATCAGGTACACGAAATTACAGACTATGCAGTAATAATATTTCGTGTAAACGAAAATTATACAATTTGATTACTCAAGATCTTTCTGATTAACATTTTTGGTTTGTGGGTGGTGGAAAGTGTCAAGAAGTGGACGATATCTGGCTAAAGGACCTGATTAGTTACATTTTTCATCCTCGTTTTTGGAAAAAATATACAGTGGATTTTGATAAATTTAATGTAAAATTAATGTTACTTTCTTAGCGAAGGAACAAAAAAATGTTTAACAACCTTAGAACAGGTGCTTTTCAAAATGTTATTTATTCATTTATGAAAATTGGAACAGATATGAGGTAGAATGGCCTTCACCATACTTCAGTTTGAAGAAGTTACTCTAAACTCAATAATAGCAGAAAATGATAAATCACAATGTTTGAACAACATTCTATTTCAGTAATGTGATATAATTCTTGCCTAACAACTCTTTTCTACATGTTAGATACCCAGTAATAATAAATTACTGGTGCCTAAATTGTTGCTGAAGGGTACAAAATTGACTCTGCTACCCCTCAACGCAGCATATTTTGATGAAATTGTGGAATCTTTGTTCCTGTAATTTGCTTTTAATGTTCAGTGTCTGAATTACAATAATATTCATGCCGTTGTAGTACTCTGTTCAGAATTGTTTCCATCTCATTTTAAGAAGGAATAAAATACCTTTCTCATCAGATCTTTTTTTTATATTACTTTCAAGTGAGCCAGGAGCACAATTGCATGTAATAGAGTAGCGAACAATGTTTCTAAAAGTAGTCATTATATTATTTACATAAGATAGTACAATATGGCTGATAAGTAGCACTCACTGCTGATAAATGTCAGGTCTCCATAAAGGAACACTATAGGGTCAGGAACACAAACATGTATTTCTGACCCTATAGTGCAAAACCCACCATTAAGGTGGCTTGCAGCCCCCCCATCCCCCGCTATCCTTATTAAAAGTTAATAAAACTCAACTTATTTCCTGCATCACTCGAGTCTGCTGGTGCTGGCCCCGCCCCGTTGGTGACCTCAGAATTGCTGATTTTTAGCCAAACCAATGCTTTCCCAAATGGGAAAGCATTGGTTTGGCTAAATATCGGCAAGGAAACAGGTCCAAACACCCTTTTGGCCAATTAGCACCTCCTCTTAGAGATGCTTTGAATCAAGGCATCTCTATGAGGAAAATTCAGCGTCGCCATGCAGAGCGTGGTGACGCTGAACGGCACTGCTGCCTACTGTGCAGCACTGAGCCAGGAGATGCCTCCAGTGGCCATCTGAGGAGTGGCCACTTGGAGGTGTCCCTAGGGGCAATGTAAACACTGCCTTTTCTATGAAAATGCCTCAAGGCAATGATTATACTCTCCAGAACAACTACATTAAGCTGTAGTTGTTCTGGTGACTACAGTGTCCCTTTAAAAGTATCCAAATGTTGAAATCACTTTATTTAAAATATATTAAAAGTGTATATGTGGACAAAAGATCTCAAAGACATTCCTGACATAAGGAGTCTTACTTTAGCCTTTATGGACATTGGGAGGGCAAGTTATATGACTATTATTCTAAAACTGGTTAGTTGGGAAATACATTACATAAGGGGAATCATCATTTACCAGGATTTTTAATATTATGTTATTGTTCCTCCTCCTCCAGTGCAATTTGATGTATGGCATGCCTTTGTTGTTCCATAATTGAGCTGGATTATGGATTGCTAATGTTGTGTATTTTTTTTTTTTTTTCAATGATGTAATTTTGAATCTAAATTTGTTTTTATCATCCACTGAATAGATTTGTGTACGACAGATGAGACACATTTGATTTTGCTTATTTGTTGTAAGAGTTTGCTGATGTTGGAGCTGGATTACCTTGAAACATTGGAATACACTACTGCAGGGGTAGGCAACCTTCGGCACTCCAGATGTGGACTACATCCCCCGTAATGCTGGCAAAGCACCATGGGAGGTATAGTCCAAAACATCTGCAGTGCTGAAGGTTGCCTATGCCTGCCCTACTGTATACGAGTTCTGTTGATATTTTGTTTTTTTAGAATCTCATTAACATTTATATCTAATATTTTATAAAGGAATGGTAATCTTCTTGTTCTGTTCATACTTTCACTTTTTTTTCCTCCCTTTTATTAGTAATGTATTCTGTAAATGCTTCTTTCTTGTTGTCAACAATTAGCTAGTTTTTCTTGCCTTTCAAAAAAAAACTTTTTAACAAACCATGGGTGATGTAGTAAAAACTAAAAAGGAAAATCTGGTGGTTATTGCTAAAATGAATCTTAGAGGCATTAGACTGCACCCTGCCAGGAGCTCTGCTTTAAGTGACTGCTTCAAATATACTTCAAACTGGTTGATTATAGTTTACTGTGGTCGTGGATATCGATGTGAACGTTTATTTTGACAATTTTTTGCAGTTGGTTTGAGCAAAGGAGTAACTGCAAGGCCCAAACCACTCTCCCTGAGTACTGCGTGCACACTATCTGTGTTGAGTACACATGCTTTGTATCCAAGTTTGCATATCCAGTAATGTAACATGAGTGACATCACAAGCAATGAGGTTGCCCACTTCCATATAGGTAATATAATTATAAACCTATAACCTGCGCAGAGTGCTTGTGAACACTGTATCATTCTCCAGCGTATAAGGATGATGTCACAGCACAACGGGAAACTAACAGGGGGAGAGGTGGAAGTCATCCTCCTCCTCCCATGACCATGCCGGCAAGGACACCACACTGAAGTGGTGGTGAGATCCTTGATTAATTGGAGTATACCTCTATTTAAAGAGGTCCTTAAGGCGCCATAACCACAGCATCAGCATACTGTAGTGCAGGGGTTCTCAACCCAGTCCTCGGGACCCCCTACCAGTCCAGGATTTGGGGATTACCTGGGTGTGTCTAAGGTGTTTAGAAAAAGGGGGGAAAAAACACCTTAGACTCTAAGGTGTTTTTTTTTTTTTTTCTTTTTCTAAACACCTTAGACACACCCAGGTAATCCCTAAACCCTGGACTGGTAGGGGGTCCTGAGGACTAATGTTGAGAACCCCTGCTGTAGTGGTTATGATGTAAAGAGTTCCCTGGCCACATCTCTCAGATAAGAGACAAACCATATGCCGATTCCTCCAGAAACATCTGATCCAGCCTCATTTTCTGATTTCACTAATGCAGAATTTATTTCCACATCAGTGGCATCAATTCTACATGTGTCTGAATGTAATTCATTGGCTGAGAGTAACAACTAAGGCTGTGAACCAGTGGGTTGTGTCCAGATAGAGACAACATTAATATAGATGTTTATGGAAGATAATCTTCTGCTTTAGATATATCAGAAATGGTGGTTGAACCAGACTAGATAATGATTTGTGTATGGATGGATGTCATTTCAAATATTGTGGATAGAACAGAAAGAATATGTAATGATGCTTTGATCTGAGGAAACTCAACACAATGTGTGGTGGCTTGGTATTGTGTTCAATTAATTTTGAATTATTGCCGGGGTGTGGAGGAACATTCTATAATGTATTATGGATTTCATAATAAATTTAGGCTGGGTTTTGGGAGGGAAATATATTGTTATTTGAAGTTGAGATATCTATAAGGAAGCTGGGAAAATCTATAATGAATTGAAGATGGTTTCTGGGGGATAATATAAATAATTGTGGCTGAGCTCTAAGGCAGGCATCGGCAACCTCCGGCACTCCAGATGTTTTGGACTACACCTCCCATGATGCTTTGCCAGCAATATGGGTGTAAGGGCATTATGGGGGATGTAGTCCATAACATCTGGAGTGATGAAGGTTGCCTATCCCTGCTCTAGGGAATTATGTAAATGGTTACATGAGACAAAATAAATATAATGGACTGTGGCACAGTCCTAACAATAATACTGAATAAATTACAGTTTAAGGGATAAATTAAGTTAATTATTACTCAGGTCTGGTGAATATATTTGCAATGCACCTAAATTTAGCAGTTGGCATTTATCTCACAATGCCCAGAAAATAATTAAACATCTGCTAGTATTCCTCCCAGGTTGGTTTACAAGTGTGTGCACTGCACTGTCAGCGTATTAGTCTTTTGTGGTGTAAGTGCAAAGTTTGTATGAAACTGGAAGAAAAGGTTGCATAAGTGGCACGTTACAGATGCTAATAGTGAAACATTACTAAGTTTTTGTAATTCTTTAAAAGGAAAAAAGTGTGGTGTCCCCTAGATCTGGCAAATAACCTCTCATCTTTTTCCATACTATCTGCAAGAAGGATGGAGTGGAGACCTAACTACGTAGGGTCATGACGCATAGCCCTTAACTTTTCCTCCACTTCATATATAGTACATTGATTGGAAATATGAAAAAGTTAGCCCTTCCTTTACCCTCTTGGCTTTGGAAAGGAGAGTAAGAGAATAATGTAAGGGGTACCTGTAAGGCCACTTCTAATACTGTGCTTGTGCGTCAGACTTACCCCACTAGCACACTAGATGCTTGCTCCATGTTTTTTAGATAACTCACCGATTTTGACTTATTAGCGTCATTGTACTTTGCTCTCAGCCAACCAAGCACTCACATCAGTCTTTGGAGTCCCTCTCTGATTTTGACACCCCTGTATCAATTTCTCACCTATCTATTCATGTTATTCTTACATTGATCAATCCTAAAATCAAGTGAGCCGCCTCCTTTGCACCTTTTATTATTAGTTGCCATCCTTTTTGACACACTGCAGTTATGAGAACATCCATTGGCCCATACATTATTGAGTTAGGGAACTGAGAGACTTATTCCCCCTTACGGTTTTATCATCCAAGCAAGCTTCCAGGGGGCGAAGGAAGCGATTGGGCCATTCGTCAGGCATTATGCCATTTTTGAATTCGCTTCCACCCTCTGGGTTAGAGAATGAAGGGCCATGTCCTCCCTAGTTATCGTCTTAACCCTCCACTCCAACAAACATGTCTCAGTTCCACCTCCCTGAACATGGAATCATTTCCCTAATCTTGGCTAGCAGACCAGGAACAACAGTAATATGTTAAAAAGCCAAGAAAAAGTAATTTGTATCAACTCTCACTAATTATTGACCAAGAATCCTGGTCAAACAAAAAATGTTTTTCTTTACGTGTATGTTTGTCACTGTTTGGTTTGTCCTTTATTCGGGACAGAGTGTCCATATTTTGCCTGAATTGTCACAATTGTATTTGAAGTCTGATTTTAAATGGTAATTAATAAAGTGTATATTTTAAATGAGCTCTAATATTATTTGACTTTAACAGTGGAATTTATTTGATCAAATGATTCTTTACAAATTACTTTTTCTTGGCTTTTTAGCATTTTACTGTTGTTCCATTTACTTAAAGAGTTAAGCCCTAGATTTGTATAACCCACACTATCTATACAGAGCCCTGATGCAGGTGTTAAGGATACAATCCAGCACATACATTTAGAAAACTTGGACTATGGGTTAACTGAGAAGGATGACTATCAGCTGAAAAAGGATGAGCTTTCTGCAAGTATATTTCCTTGGATCATAAAATCTAAAAAAAAATTGCAATTCTGACGAAGAAATATTCTCAGTAGTGTAAATGATCGTGCCTGGTACAGCAAAACGGCATATTGTTCTCTTCTGGCCAGGATTTACATAATCTCAAATGCACCCAATCCCTTCCCCCCTCCAAACAAATAAAAGCAAAGTTTTACATTTACATATGATACAAATTGTTGTACAAACATATAGATTGAATGTGTGTGCACATGTGTAGCATTGTGTGTCTGACCCCTAGACCTCTCACCTCCAATAAATCATATCTGCAGTTTACTTCACACCACATTCAGACATAGACTTAGATCCTTCTCCAATCCACCTCAGATAGCTAATTTCCAGTCCTTTTCATTCTTTGAAGTGCAATTGACCAGGTTTCCAGCCTCCCCAATCTCCCTTTCCATTGGCCATGTTTCCAGCCCTTTTCATTAGCCATTCTTCCTCCATACCAGTTAGCCATGTTTGTAGCCCTGCAATGCCCCCTCCATTTTCATTAGCCATGTTTTAGTTCCTATGTCCTTTTCCTTTAGCCATGTTCGTAGCCCCATGCCCCCACACTTTTCATTAGCCATAACAACAGCCCCTATTCCCTTTCCAATAGCCATGCTTGAAGCCCCTGGCTCCCTCTTTCTTTCCATTAGCCATGTTTCCAGCCTCCTAACCTTACCATTTAGCCATGTTCTTTGTCCCCTCTCCCTTTCCATTAACCATGTTTCTAGCATCCTCCCCTTACCAGTTAGCCATGTCCATAGCCCCATGCCCCCACATGTTTCATTAGCCATGTTTACAGACCCTATTCCCTTTCCAATAGCCATGCTTGAAGCCCCTGGCTCCTTTCCATTAGCCATGTTTCCAGCCTCCTCACCTTACCAGTCAGCCATTTTGTTTGCCCTCTCTCCCTTTCCATTAACCATATTTCTTGCATCCTCCCATTACCAGTTAGCCATGTTCATAGTCCCATGCCCCCTCTCCCTTTCCATTAACCATGTTTCTAGCATCCTCCCCTTACCAGTTAGCCATGTTCATAGTCCCATGCCCCCTCTCCCTTTCCATTAACCATGTTTCTAGCATCCTCCCCTTACCAGTTAGCCATGTTCTTTGCCCCCACTCCCTTTCCATTAACCATGTGTCCAGCCTGCTCCTCTTACTAGTTAGCTTTGTTGTTTTCTCTTTCTCACTTTCCATTAGCTATGTTGCCAGCCCCTTCCATCCCCAGTCAAATTTCCCCCCGGCTTTTATCATAATCCCCTTGCCTCAGTCCACAATCTGTCTTTTCCCATTTTATCTTTCCTAGTATTTGTCCCCATTTACCTTATCCCCTGTGCCTTTCTCTGCTCCCTATTTGCTCTGTCTTCTCCCTGAGTCCCCTGTTATTCAGTCTGGCCAGAGACAGGTTTTGCTTCCTGGAGCTCTAAGCACCAGCCCCACGGTACACACTGTGCATGTGACATCCCCTCTGGCTTTAAGTATTCATAAAACAAAAAAAACTGTTTGTATGGAAAATATACCTTAGTTGGAAGCCTTAACAGAAATACTGTGTTATTGATTAAGCTATATGCATAGTGACAAAACTATTACTATCATAGCAAGCAATTAAAATGGGCCTCACACCCACATTTTCTAGGGCATCCATTCCAAATTAATATGGTGTGGACATTTACATTTTTAAAATATGTTTATCCACAACATATAGTGTTTGGTGAAGAACACTTAGTAGATATTGTGCAAAGAGAAGAGCTTACAATGGAATAAAACATAACAATTTGTCAGGTAATTTATTAACTTAACATTACAGAATTTAAATAATATGTGTAATAATTTAAATCTATAAATTTATATTTTACAAATAGATATATGCAAAAGGTTCTTGATTGAAATCTACTTTCTTGAGCCAAATTAACATATGATGCCATTTCAAAACCGCACAAAGTACCCTGCTGTTCTTCTGTAATTATTTTTTTATTTTGTGACCAGGCCAGCCTCGGGACTGAAGTTTACTTTCCATAAATTTATTATTGTGAACCGGTCACCTATGAGACCTTTAATCACTAGAACATGAAAAAAACAAAACAAAAAAAAAAACATTATGTTGGATTGAAATAAAAAAATACAAAAGCAAATACTGCAGACTTTGATTACATTTGTTATTTTAAAGCACATATTTCAACTGGAAGTGCGGCTTATTATAATAAGGTATACAAAGGCAATTCCCTAACCTACTCCTTACTCCATATTTAACTGTCAATCAGATTATAAAGTTTAATAATAGAATGCATAATATCATGCCAATAAGGAAGAGGGCAATGCAGGCCATTAAGTGTTAGGTCATAAGAAAATGCTAGATATGAAAGTTTGTGGACTGTAGCTTTGTTTGTATATATTAGTGTATTCTTAATATCTGTCGATATTTGTAAGCTAGTATGTGTTCATGTATGTATACATGTTAATATGTCTTTATATGTTTACCAGTGGCTGTTTGTGTATGTTGGGATTGTTTTCAGAAAGATGAGGACTTGCAGAATTATAATTATTATTATAACTGTAATGTTTTACAACAATTGGCTGACGGCAGCAAGACTGACTACTGTGGAGTCCTGCCAGGATGGGGTGGCCTGCAAATTAGTTTCATTTGGGGACCTTGTAGAAAAGTGTCCAATTCAGAAAAATAAAACTCTTTATTATGTTAGCTAAAAAAAAGATAAACAAAATTCTGGCATAATGGGAGCAATTTTCTTATTTTTAAAAGGTCAACGTAGAACCTCTCCTCCTTCCCCCATCCCATATTTATACAATGTATTGTTTCTTTTTTTTTTAAACCTTTTATACTGTTTTGAGAGTATTTTCATTTATACTGTAGTCAGTGTGTGCTTGTCTCTGGCCATATAATTTCTCTCTTGCTAACTTACATTGTCCCTTTATTATTTTGCTTCCCTGGTCTTTTTTTTCTGCATGGTATTCTCAATGCACCTCCAGCAACTTAAGGATTCTAAAAAACCTCACTAGATATTTTATTCTCACCTCTGCTTTGCTTGTCCCTTCTGATCCCATCTTAAACACATAACCTCCTTTTTTTCCAGTTTGTCTACAGACCATATTGCTTGCTTTTGGCAGGGCCTGCAGGTCAGCTGGGATGTAATTAAGACTCTAAGAACAGGCTGTCTTCACCACGGGAAGCCCATGTTAAATGTAGCTGGGATTTAGGCCTGTCAGTTTGGCCAGAGCTCAGGACTGAAAGCCGGGGGGCAGCACCACTTCCTTTTCATATATAATCCCATTACACACAGCGCATTGCACTTGGCAACATTTGCACATTACCTAGTGACTCAAGCTTACAAGACACTGCTGCACAATTAGCATATGTTACATGTATATTTTAGAAATATTTTTAAAGACTGCCTCAAATTTCCAAAGTAAATTATGCATGTCTGACAGCAACGGAAGTCTGATATTGTGATAACGTTAACTCCCACAACTTTTTGTCCTGGCGTTCGGGTAATACATTAAAAAGGCAGGGAAACTAAACGAAATAAAAACAGTTTTAATTTTTAACAATTTGGCCCAACCCAATGAGGCATCTGCTGACAGCTGTCATTGGTATTTGAATAATTGGATTAATTTTGCAGAGGGCGAACGGTGCAAAGATGATTTTACCCACATCAGTATACACATATAATTTTCAACACTTTCTCGTTTCCACGCAATAGTTTTAATGCAACTGGTTTGCATATGTTTTGGTGTTTTAATTTATATTCTCTAATATGTTCCTTAAGGAGATATATATTAAGACGTACACCTTGTTTCCACTGTGTGCTGGGTTATACGTTACCGGAGCAGACATAACAACAGACAGAAAGACCCTTCAAATTGCCAAGATACATAAATATATATTTCATGGGTTTCCAGAACACTTTTGATAAGATTTATTGGTGTTTGTTTTTTTCTCTCTTCTCGTTCTCATTTATTTGTACCTTGCTCTTTTTAATGTGGAAACTACACATCTAGAATGACAAATAAATTCACTTGATTCTCAAAGTTTATAACTTTTTTACTTAAGCTAGTTTGTCGTAGCTAAAAATATGATTTGCATTGTTCTAAATAAGATAACAGAGAAAGGGTAATGGGATCATATAGTTCCTGATTGTTTTCAAATGTAATGTTTATTTACTTTTTAGCTTCACAAATATAATCTTTATTAAATTTCTATTTAGTAGAACTATTTACATTATTATAATTATCTAGAGCCTGCTAATATTAATGCCTGTCAAGTCTGTTTTAAAACTGCATTTATAAAAAAAAAAAAAGTATCAAAGGGGCTTGACACTTTGAAGTTTATTATTTCTAAATATAACCAGTTCTCCTAAAGGCAAACACTTAATATATCCTCTAAAGACAACATTCTCAAACAACACCACACCAGTTTGGCTAGTCTAGTTTAACAATTTTCATTCCCTTTATACATACAGTTGATTATTTGTTTGTATGCGTTTTTACATCTTCAACTGTACTTGTTAGAAATATAATGATCTATGTATTGAAAATCTACCTGAAGATCATGCACTCCAGAATCAACAGCAGATGCAACGATGCTCTATTAGAAATGCAGTTTTGAATCCAGAATAGTCCCAATGAGATGGTTGTTTTAATCTGCATATATCAGTACAGGGCATGAATAATGATGTTTATGGATGTTGTATGTACTATTTTGTCTACAATGAGCAAAATAAGAAATTCTGGAAATAATAGGACTCAAAAACAGAGATGTTCACAGCAAAGAAAATCTCTACTGGATGCAGGAGGGTGTGAGGGAGATGAATCTGTGCCTGGATTCCAGACCTGATCAGATTTGATACAAGATAGTATGTTTAACATCGATTCTAAGGCACAATTGGCATCATACACACATCTGAAAGGATCACAGGTAATAAAGATGGCAATACCAGTACAAAATAAGCAGAAGATGGGGGGTGTGGCCAGCCGAGCACCAAGCCAGACGTGTTCAAGTGGAGCTCCGTCAGGGACCCATAAAACATATACAAAATGGCAGAATTCCGCAAGATATAGATCACAGACCTACGCCACCCTACAGCTGAGAACATGTGGCGCAAATACAGGCTGCAATCTCCGGTAGAGAGACCCACTCTCTCCGAAATCAGGCTGTCGTTCGAGCGACACGCACCACTGGCACCAGCCAAGATGGTGTCTCCCGCCCAAAGAGTCAAGGAGGCCTCAGAAAACTCACAGGGGGAAGCGTCAAGTTCGACGAAGATTCATCCCCCTCTACAAAGGGGTACTTTTAAGATCTAGCAGACCTGAGGCAAATCTGGAAGGCTGACCTGAGGGAGACTCAGACAGAGGTAAGCAACCTTCAAAAAAGAGTGGCTGTTGTGGAGAAGAGCAAAGAAGCCAGAGCCACACAAACCAAACACAAAACAAAATATAACCCGCACTACCCAAATCCAGCCGCTTCAGAAAACTGTGGTCTCATTGGAAACCTGCCATATACGCCGGAACATTTGCCTACGCGGCATCCCTGAGAGGATTGCGGGGGGTGATCTGCTACCGTATATTCAGCGGCTGCTGGCATATATGGGCCTTACCGGAGACACAGACCCACCACTCATAGTGTCCTACCGGGTGCGAAAATCAGCAATGGCACCGGCGGAAGCCCCCAGAGATACCATCACCATTACAAAGACATAGCGGTGAGAACTGCAATTATGAACAAACCCTGGAGGATTGCACAGTGTCCATATACAACGACCTCCCGTACACAGTCCTGGTAGAGAGAAGAAAACTAGCACCAGTTGCCAAGACACTGCGAGACCACTTCGTCAGGAACAGATGGACCCCGGGGAAACACTTGAAATCTCCCATAGGGACAAGACACTCACCTTCTCCTCATCAGTAGACCAACAGACCACCATGGGTAAAAAGAGCCAAACAGATCGCCCATCTCTTGTAAAGAAACCTCGGGCGTGAACAGATGTCGCCCTAAATGCTGTCACAAGAAGTGCCGAGGCTGGAGCGCGAGAGCAACCCACCTCACCTGGCACCAACATCTGCACCGGCAAACTACTTACTTCCACGGAAGAGAACCACAGACAGACAGGCAAACTCAAAGCCAGCATCCTGAGTCTCCCAAATGTTAAAGACTGTTACAGACTAATACAGTTGAAGACTATTACAGTTACGTTTTTGCCCACTCTTCCCTCCAAGCCTTTCGCTTGCCTACTTTCTTTCTCCCTACCTCCTACATTATACTAAATGCCCCACAGACCAAGACTTTATGTTGAACTACGAGACGCAGCAACACAACAGTGGCGGCCTAAAGTATATGTATCGACCTAACCCTAATACTATTGTACAGTTGTATGCTGAAATAAATCTTTCAATAAAATACAAATTAAAAAAAAGAAATACTTTCCTGCTGGCAGTGTACACAAAAATCTCCAAGCAATACTAAAGTAAGTCAGCATTGGTATAAATGAAAAGGTTAGTGAATATCAAGAATACTATAGAGCGGATGAATATCCAACCACAATTGATGATTGGTAACAGGGCAATCAAGCCTTAAGCAACCTCTGAGCCTCTTTCTGAATGAACACTGACCATGCATAGGTTCTAAGTCTTGTAGATGATAGTGCTGTGCATGAACATGTATGCTCACATCATATTTTCTACAGGTTCAGGAGGCTGACTTGGACTCCATAATAAAACTGCACTCTCTAAAAATGTTTGCATGGCAGACAGGAACATCTGTTTTGGAAATAAATTGTAGCGACTTGCTTTTGTTAAAGGATTACTCCAAACTTAAACCAGTGATTTAAGAAAACACTGCTTTTGTTTAGAGTAACCCTTCCTATCCTGGTCATCTCCGCCCTCAAACTAGCAAAAAAACATTAGCGTATCTCTGTTCCAATGCCAAAGCAGTGTTTCTTCCCTGAATCGGATCCTCCTCCTCTGACGTCACTCCTCCTACCTGATGGGGGAGAATATGGGCGGCAAGGGCGAGCGGGGTTATTCCACAAATGGACATCTATTAGCTGCATGCTAACACCAGACTTCCAGTATGTACAATATTGATATTAGCCAGCCTAAAACAACAGTTGTTGGCTTTCCGCTGTCGCCGCTGAAAGTGGAGTTACACCTTGGGCAATAAATAGATAAACCTCTGTATGTGCACTGGTTCATAGCAAAAGGGTTCATTTTCATTGCCATTAAATGTCGTGTTAAAAATTGAGCGTACTAGGAGTAAAGCTCCATAAGTATACAGCATGGTTTCAGTTGCATTACTGACAGAGCCATTCTAATGTAAAGGAAAAGGTTATCGATAATTTAGACAAGGTAGTACATAAACTTTAAGACACTGTGTACTCTGATTTCCATTTTTTCCTTGGGTGACATAGATAGGAGTTAATCCACTACATTTTCAAAATCCACAGCGGTTACAGTGTGCATAAGGGTACCCTTGATTGTTTAAAGGATGGAGAGTCATAGCACATACTGCACTTCTACAAAGTTCATCTTAGTGGCAGTGCCATAATGTCTCTGGAGGCACACCTAGAACATGCATTTCTTAATAGTTGTGCTTCTGTAGGCCAAATATATGCAAAATACACATTAAGCGCACACATAAAAATGTAGTTTCATCAATTACAAGGCTATATAAATTCCCACACCTTAACAAATAAAAAGGACTATGTATTCATACCTTATGGTTATGCTCTATCTAAGCTCTGCCAATGCCTCGTGTACCCAGTATCGGTGGGTCCTACAATAATTTTAACATAGAAGATAAACATACGAATTGCAGTACTTAACTACTTCAAGAGGTCTCTTGATGGTCTCTGGTAGTGATTTCCAATAGTGCATCAGGGTTGGGGTGCTTAACCAAAAAGGAATCTGGTCAGGACTCTAAAAGATACTCATTAAAAGATTATTGCGGCACAACAAAAACATGAAGTCATTTTAATATTTGAGCTTTGATTAACCCCTCCACTGCAATAAATGTGTAAGTACATCTTAATTTAATTTGGTTTGCAAATCTAAATTTAGTCTATAAAGCCTTACTTACCTTAATGATTACCAGTTGTACATGTATGAAGAATAAGCAATGGTCAAGGTGACGGTAAAGGTCAAGCTTGACAAAGACCCTGATGGGGTTGAAAAGTTGCTGATCTGTGCTCCAATAAATCGGACCATTTTTGGCTTCGCCTTGAGTGCCTGGACCATTGCTTTTTCTTCATATCTGTAAAGTGAGGCTTGGCCAACCTGGTTGCACCCTGGGAACCAGGAAAGTGAGTTATCCTTTGCCCCACTTATTCTGATAGCAGCTGTTCAGGAACAAATTTCTCTTTCAGGAATCCATTCTATCCATTTAATGTCTGTAAATGACAGCTCCCCTTCTTATTACAAACAGTAAAAGAAGCTTTTTTCTCATATCCCTGTTAGCATTCCAGAGATTGAGGGAGATTGCTATAACAGTTTTTAAGATAAAATTATTTAACATTTTATCTTATATATTCATGGAATATATAAGCTTTTTAGTTGTTTATTTGACTACATCAGACTTTTAATTTTTTTTTTTTTTTTTGTGAAAAATATTATTTGTCATGAAAATAAGAAGCCCCATGACATAAATGCTTCAATTGGTATATATACAGGTATATTTGTAGTGAGCAAATAATTCTGCAGCCACATGACCAAAAGGAACCAAGCTCCATAACCACGACAGCCGACTGTTATAGTTTTAGTGGCCTTATGCCCTCCCAAAATAATTTCTTAAACCACCTGAGAACAGTTTGACAACTTACCTCATTTGAGCTAACTGAATTCCACTGTTAGGGAGGCTAGAAAATAAACTAAATAAAACTTGTGTAATTCAAATTAAAATATTTGTATTAGGGTGCAGCAAAATATACAAAATTGCAGTTTTTACATGGTACAGAAAATAGCCAAATATGATTTGAAAATATTTCAGCTTAGCAACTTTGTTTTTATATAAAATTCTAGACAAAATTATTTAATAATATCACTGCTGACTGTGAGGGACACACTTATCTCCAAATCAACTAGAACTAAATCATGCCCTCACAGTCACACTTCTTAATTATATGCCATTTAGGAGCTAAATTGCTTTGTTTATGCAGCCCGAGCCACACCTCCACTGGCTGTTATCTGCACAGTCTTCTTGCACACTTCCTGAAAAAGAATCTAACAGGGTTACTCATAGTCACAATTCTGTTAAAATGTTTGAAATCTGACTGGAACAACTCTCAGATTTTCTAACTGCAATTGCATTTGATATTTGATTGATCTGACTAAATCTGTATCATTTGATTAATCAAATCCTTATGCCCCCTTCCCAATGTTATATTGCTAGATAAAAAAACATTGCAAATGTGAAAATGTTGCCTTTGTACGCCTTGGGCACTTGAATAAAGGAACACTGTTTTATGTGCTGGGATTTATTGCTGTACCAATTTTACATGTTATTTTGCAGCGACTGACCAGTTGCTAGTTTTTACTTACAGTGAGGAGCTGCATGCTGCTCACTATTTATAGATAGCCTCCCACCCACACAGGGGAGGGCTGGCAGCCTTAGGCCTGGGGGTCAAATCCTGTCAAATGGCCCATTGCACCACCGAATCAGCTCACCATCCATTTCCTGGTTTTATAATACAGCCAGTCACATGCAAGTCTCCCCCTCGCTCCGCTAGTGCTGCCTAATTCCTTTCCTCTGCCTCCAACCTCCAAGAAGATTGTCCGTGCAAGGACTGGGAGACTGGGAGTTGTAGTTTCCTACTGAGCTATAGCTGGGTTCCGCATCTCAGGGAGCGTGAGTCAGCCCCTAGCAGGAACTACAACTCCCGCAAAGTCAGTGAGCAGCCGTTCCATTCCCCCTCCCTCTGACTCCACAGCCAAGCGACAGCCAAGAGATCCTATCTCTGCCTCCGTGGCAGGCAAGCAGGCAGAGACAGGGGCCATTTTAACATGATTTTGGCAGTGCGCCTGTGTGCCTCTTACAACTCCTTTGTGTATCTCTTACAACCCCCTTGTGTGTCTCTTATCACCCCTCTTTGTATCACTCTTCCCACATTTCTTTGCATCCTCCCACATTGACAGACACACACACACTGACAGACACAGTTATACACTGACCGACACACTCATCCTGTCATGATTACTACTTGATCCAGTACATAGAATTGTGTCACACAGAGGACTGATAGGTAACGTATTACCGGGCCTTAGAATGGCCGGACTAACGTACCAAAGAATAGTCAGGATACTAGCCAAGGTCAGGGGACACAACGATAAAGGAAAACCAGAGGTCAGGGATACCAGAATACAGGGAAGACAAAATCAAAGCCAAAGTCAAAAACCAGAATATAACCATACAGGAACATACTCTCGGACAACCACTAGGGAAACCACAACAGGGCAATGAGGAAAGGTGATTTTGAGCTTAAATACATGCTTTACCTTTCGATCTTTGACCCCCAAAACGTGAGCGGACATGGGGATATAATTTGCTGAGGATCCGCAGCGGCTGGCGTCCATTAACATGTCGCAAGTGTCAGTCATGCAGATACACAGCCGCTGGTTGCAGAGACCGCAAGGTGAGAGAGAGTATGTTACACATCCACACACATCCACTCACATGTACACACATACACTCACAGGCACACACACAGACACACACACACTCATTTACTAATTATGAATATTTTTAGGCGTGCGGCTCTGTTTGAATCAGAGGTGGCAAGGAAGCTGTGATCTTCTTGCTCTGCTCACTTGCAGACTGTCTAATTTTATGGGGATTATATTGACCCCCACAGGTTTATTTATTAACACTTTTTAATATGGTTTACCCTCCTACAGCCTTTTTACATTTAGATCTGAATTTTAACAATCCAGGTCCATCTGAAATCTGAACCAAATTTAGACTCATTTGGAGGCTGCTGTCCAATAGTGTGAACAATGTCCAGATTTTGCATTCTGAATTGTCTCATACAGCACTGAATGGTTTGCCATCAGGGCCATTCTGATTTTAGTCAATAACCTTGTCAATTGTTTTGCTTCCCTCATTTCATTTATTTATAGAATGCTGTTATCTATTGCTCTGTCAATAGCCACATTTTGTTAGGTGCTTACTGGGGACCTTACTGCAAATTTCGACAGGCCAAAGCAGTGACGCTGGAAGGGCAATTTCGGATACTCAGACCTCTCAAAGCACCAACTTCCACACAAAGGGACCTGGTAGTCCAATTTGGGAATGGGTATGACAAAGCAGAGGTATTAATTGTCCTCAAGGTAAACTCTCCTTACTACTTTGAGAATCTGCTTCTCACCTTTTATGCTGACCTCTCTGGGGCACCTTGGCTTGACGGAGGTTTCTCAAACCATACACTGCAATAGCGAAATATCCGCTATCAATGGCAGTTTTCCCGAACACTCGTCTTTCAAGGGTACAACTTGCATTCCTGAAGGAGGCTACCAAGCTATTACAAGCTCAGGAACACTAATATATTTTCTCATTGCCCTTCCAGCGTGTTTTTGTATTTTACCTCGCCCTCTCTGATAGTTAATTTAATCCTTACTTCAATAATTTATAGCAGCGATTTTATTTGCTTATTTTGTACTGATTGACAGGCTTCAGTGCAGCCTCACCTCCATCCACCTCGCCTCAGCTTATTTGCAGCATATGTAAAGCCACAAACTAGGCACTACAGACGTAATCTTTACCTACTCATATAGTCACTCCATGACACTCTATCATAGCGGTGATGATTTTGCTCTTGAGTGCTCGTATGTACATTTATTTTGTCACTGCTATTGTAAGACGGAAGGCCCCGAAGCACACCCTACATCACCAGAGCTTAAGTCTACTCTTTTTGTAGTGTCTACCATAGGGAATGCCCGATTCTATATTAATTTTCTCCTTCTGTTAAATTGTGATATTTCTTAGAATGCCGGACAGTATACTTTGCGAACTCTGCAATATTTTATACTTTTTGACATGAATCACAAGTTTTCCTATGCAGTGTCCTTGCTTATTATTACGATTGTTTGCAGAATGTTAAAAAAATAAAAAATTATTGTTTGCATTTTTAGTCATCTAGGTTGCCACATTAACGTTTTAAAATACTACAATAGTGATGAAATAGCTTTAAAGTGTTGTAATAATTTTGTTGGTTTTTTGGGGGAAAATGTTTTGTTTTTCTTCCTTTCTTTTTTTCTTTCTAGAGAACAGACTGCTTTGCATTGTATAGTTAATGAAGCTCAACTAAAGTTAGCATACCAAACTATCCTTGGCTACACTTCAGTGCCACACTTTGAAACCTTCTAAATCTGTGACATAATTTTTTTTTCTGTGGGTCACTCAGAAAGCCCCATGAGTCCCTATGCCATCTGTCCCTGTTTTAACAAAACCTTCTATTTTCAAAACCTGATGTTCTTGTCCCCAAGATAAATGTTCTTAATTAGAGGACTCCATTTGTCCTTTAGTTTCATGAGAAGGGAAAAAAAGCAGTTGAATATGAATGTAATTTTGAGGTATTTATATTGATTTTTAAAAAATTGTTTTTCTTTTTGATGTTTAGAAATGTTACCTCTATTTTATTAATCTCGTCATTGGCACTGACCATTTCTAAAGTAAAACATAGCGATTTTAGAATACAGAAAAATTGCACGTTTTTAAAATAGATAATATATTGTCCATGAGTACTTCTAAATTAAATACCATTTATTCTTTTAAGTAATAATAATAATAACAAAGTATTTAACCAGGAAAGGTACATTCAGGTTAGTCTGGTTTCCAAGTACGTCCTGGGATGTTACTTTTGCTATTTTTAAGGCTGGGCAAAGAGCATAATTGCCATAAAATATAATGGTGTCACACTATTTGAAGAGGCAAATTCCTTTAAAATCTTGAAACCTTATAAATCTTGTCATTTTTGGGTATACATCTTCTAATATTTTGTTAAACTCTTTTATTCATGATTTTTAGAAGTGCAAAGCCATAATAAGTGACATACACAGTATCATGTGGTGAAGATAAAGAGAGAGATTTATCAAGAGAAAACAGGTGCTTTTCTGGAGACATGCTGTTGGTTTCCATGGTGATTGCTTATTATTTATCATGTTGTAATAGAATGGCCACTGATTTTAGTCTTAATGAATCTTCCATGAATTTTATTATGTTATAATCATAATATTAATTCTTAGATTGTGATTTATATAAGGTTATTCTTTTTATATAGAAAAACTAAATGTCTATCATGTAGACAAATAGAAGTACACACTAAAATGCAATGTCCAGTAATTTATTAACATATGAATTAAATATTGGTATAGCAATTGTAAAAAAAAAGGTGCAAAGGACTACTGAAATGTGGAGTGGATTTCACTTGAGTTAAAATGGCAGTCCAGACACCATAAACACTTTATATCGGTGTAATGATTATGGTGCGATTAGGTTGAAGAAACTATTCATGTTTTTTGGCCAACTCATTTTAGAATGAAAGCCAGGTATTCCAGAGACACTTGTGTCCACACTCTCACACAGGGGGGCTGCATCGTGGACTGACATGAAGTGCTCTCTTAGCGAGCACTTCCTGACAGACCGCTCGGCCACGCTACACACAGGCAGGAGGGGAGCAGCACAGCGGTATGCAGGCGGAGGGGCCCGGTCGCAGCTGCAACCGTGTTAGGTACGCCACTGGCTAATGTTCTACATTCATATTACTGTTAATTTGATCCATATGTTAACATCCTGTATTGGTTGAGGATATCACTAGCTAATATTGTTATAAGACATTACAATGGGGCATATGGTGAGGAATTACTGTTATAAATTAGAGGTTACAATATAGAAATAGGATATAGGTTTAGTACAGAGTTTTCGCAAGTGCTGGATAAGGGACATAGTCACCAGGACAACTACATCTTAATGTCCCTTAGCTTAGCATGTCCCTGCAGGCTTTTCAATGTAAACACAACTTTTTCATGGAAAGACAGTGTTTACATTGCTACCTAGTAACACCTTTAGTGCCAGTCACTCAGACAGCCACTGGTGTTCAGCGTCTCCACATTCTGCATGGAGATGCTGAACATTATTATTATTATTTATAAAATATATTACTCTGAAGGATACATTGGGATTTCTCTCGTTTTCAAGTATGTCCTGGGTCCACAAAACATTGCATTGATACAATAGGATACAATAAAAAAACAATATTAACCCCTTAGTGACAGCGGACGTATTGGGTACATCCGACAAAAAAAGGTCCTTAAGGACGTCTGCTGGGAATTAGAGCGCTGGAAGCCCCGGAGCGATCACTTCTGGGTTGCTCTACATGGAGCCCGGCAGTATAGAGCAGAGCATTATAGAGCCTGCGATTGGTCTTCTTCTTATGGAGGAACTGTCTGGGCTCAACCCAGACATTCCCCCATCTGCAATTTAGGACCCCCAGGGCCCGGTCACAATAGACTTACACAGTACTGCCAGCAGGGGAACTGCCAGGCAGTCCCCATGCTGGTGAAAAAAAATAAAAAAATAAAAGGTAACAAATTAAAAAAAAAATATATATATATATATATATATATATACATATCTTATATCTATATATAATATATATATATATATAATGTGTATATATATCTTGTATATAACGTCATACTAACTGTATTTTTTTACATATATTAATATAAAAATACACTTCAAGTAAAATTACACACGTGTATATGTATATATATATGTATTAACTATATATATTGTGTGTGTATATATATATATGAATGAAAAAAAATCATTTTTTTTTCATTTTTAATTATTTATTTTTATAATATATATATATATATACACGAAACAGGACAAAAGAAAAGTGAAATCAATTGTAATTGTGAATTGTTGTTGTCAACCACTCTTGTATATAATACATAGTGCAAAAGCAAGTATAATTTTGCTGTAAATTGTATAGCATTAAAGTGACAATATTATAAATTGCCATTTAAATAAATTTTGCATGTAACACATCCCAGACAAATTTTTTCTACAAATCAGTGTGGAATCCTCAAGCCTCCAATACTCATTATATACCAAGCCTACGGACAGAAACACGATCCTCCACTACCAGAGTGCACATCCTAGGGCACTCAAAAATGTGTTACCCAAGGCACAGTTTTTAAGAGTCATCAGGAATAATTCAGATGCTCAAACCAAGGAAACACAAATAATAGAGATGAAAGCTAAATTCTTACAAAGGGGGTATGATCAACATACCCTGGAGTAAGCGCTTCAAAAAGCACTGAGTGCGCGCTCCTCTGAAAATAGGAAAAAGTCTTCAGAAATGGTGTTTCCAATGGTATACCATCCCGCATCCCCTCAAGTAGCCTCTTCAGTCAAGAAGAATTGGAAGATACTATCTAGTGACGAGACACTTCCACAGGACTTTGAAGAAGCTCCACTGGTTTGTTTTAAGAGGAATAAAAGTCTGAAAGACCTTCTGGTCCATACTGACCCTGTGTGCAGTTATCAGAAAATATCAAAGGAACAGATAAGAGGATCGGTCAGATGTCCGGGATGTGTTACATGCAGCCATATGACCCCAGCAAAGAAGTTTAACCATCCTCATAGCAACAAAGTATACCCTATTAGATTTACAATTACTTGCAAAACGACACATGTAATATACAAACTACCGTATATATTCAAGTATAAGTCGACCCGAATATAAGTCGAGACCCCTAATTTTACCCAAAAAAACTGGGAAAACTTATTGACTCAAGAATAAGACTAGGGTGGGAAATGCAGCAGCTACTGGTAAATTTCTAAATAAAATTAGATCCCCCCAAAATTACATTAATTGAATATTTATGTTGTGTATATAATGAATGCATTATGTGTGTGTGTGTATGTATGAATGTAGTGTGTGTGTGTGTATATAATGCAGTGTGTGTAGTGTGTGTGTGAATGCAGTGTGTGTAACCTTGGTGGGGGTGGGCATTTTTATTATTTTTTTTTAATTATTATTATTTTAATAGAAATTTTTTTTTTAAATATTATTTTTATTTTATTTTAATATTATTAAATTTTTTATTATATTATTATTTAAATTGTTTAGATTTTTTCATCCCCCCCTCCCTGCTTGATACATGGCCGGGGGGTGGGGTGTACTCTCATTCCCTGGTGATCTAGTGGCATGGGCTGTGTAGGAGGGGGGCTGGCAGCAAGCTGTAACTTACCTTTCCTGCAGCTCCTGTCAGCTCCCTTCTCTCTCCTCCGTTCTGGTCAGCTCCATTCTCCTCCACTGTAAATCTCGCGGTCTGACTGCCGCGCGGAGCGTTGCCACCGTAACCCGTGGCAACGCTCTGACCCCGCGGCTCTCGCGAGATTTACAGTGAAGGAGAAGGGAGCTGACCGGAACGGAGGAGAGAGAAGGGAGCTGACAGGAGCTGCAGGAAAGGTAAGTTACAGCTCGCTGCCAGCCCCCAACAGGACAGCCCGGCGGTCCTTGACTGTATTATGGCAATGTAATTTGCTGTAATACAGACAGTGACTCGAGTATAAGACGAGTGGGGTTTTTTCAGCACAAAAAATGTGCTGAAAAACTCATCTTATACTCAAGTATATACAGTAAGCTGCCCATGTGGCCTTTGCTATATAGGGAAGACAGAAACGGCTATCTGTGAACGCATCAGGGGACATAGGTCCAGTATTCGACTGGCATACAGGGATGGCCAGACAGACAAACCGGTCGCAAAACACTTCTTGGAATTAAGACACTCTGGCCACGTTAAAGTTTGTGGCAATTGACCATTTACCGCTACCAAGGAGAGGTGGCGACCGTGGGAGGATCCTTCTTAACAAAGAAGCGTTTTGGAGACACGAACTACACACAGTAGGGTTGAATGAATCTTTGTCTCTACACTCCTTCCTGTGATAATACTATATTTTCTTTAGCCCAAGCTTGTATATAATTTATATTTATTTGTATTGTAACAAGTTATTGTTGTTGTTTATTTTATCTGTTTACTTTACTTTACATTGCTAAGGCAGTAGTCTTCTCTAAGGGTGTTAACTATATAAGTATTTGTATATAGCAAACCACTATGTGAGCACCAGTAATTTGTGGCTTGTGAATAGGGATTATCCCCTAGCCCCTTACAAGGAAGCAATATATTTAACCCAGAGTCTATAACTTAGCAATGTTTAATGTATTTTATTGTACATGAATTGGATGCCATTATGTTTGTTGTGGTTTTCTCTGGCACTTTAACACAGATATACACTTGGTCACTTTATTACTTGGCACATAGCACTTTTCACATAAGGTTGGCACTTTATAATTATATGGCACTTTAGATTGCCACTTTATTTAAATGGCACTTTATAATATTGGCACTTTAATGCTATACAATTTACAGCAAAATTATACTTGCTTTTGCACTATGTATTATATATAAGAGTGGTTGACAACAACAATTCACAATTACAATTGATTTCACTTTTCTTTTGTCCTGTTATAACCCCTGGGATAGTTTTATCCCCATTTATACGAGTAGTTAGATGTTGTCGTGGTGACCTTTTCAGTGTACCGCGTCACCATGGCAAAGACGCTAGCGCCACGCAATGACGTCACGGAAATGGGCGGAGCTAATGCCGCACATGCGCACACGATCTGGTAGGACACCGACTCTCACACACAGCACCTGGGGTGAGTTAGATTACAATTATTGCATCCTATATATGAAATGTTTTTAACATGTATTTGTGATTCTGATGAAAGTCCACAAGATGGACTGAAACGTTGATCTGTTTTAGAAGCTGAAAGAAGTTATATTTTAATGGAATTCCAAGAGTGCAACCAACTATTTTTCTATTTGGATATTTAAGCCCTGGTACTGCACCCTGTTTGGAAAATTTTGGAGCCTGAGTGCAAGGTACAGTATATCTTTTATATATATATATATATATATATATATATATATATATATATTAAAAATAAATAATTAAAAATGAAAAAAAAAATTAAAAAATTTCTAACTGTATTTTGATATTAATACATATATATTTATATCAAAATACGCTTAGAATGAAATTATATATATAAATCTATGTATGTATATCCCCTTAATGACCGTGGACGAACTACGTACGACCGAGAAAAAAATGGTTGTTAAAGAACGCAGACGTACCTAGTACGACCGCGGAAAATAGGAGCCCTGGATTTACCTTGACCGGGGATTCGCAGTGATCACGGTCGTGAGGGACTGCTGGAGACCCCAGCAGTCTTCCTGCAGCAGCTCTGGGCACCCTGACCAGCCACCATGATCACATTGCCGCATTAGGAGCATATAATATATATATATGATTTTTATTATAAGTGTACTTTGAGAATTTTACACATATATCTCAAAATACGCTTATAATGAAATCATATGTATGCATTATATTATAATATATTTTAAAATGCTTTAATTATAATATATTATACATATATAGGAAAAAAGTGTGTGTGTGTGTGTGTATATATATATATATGGTTACCATGGATACAAAAGACGCCACAGTGTCGGACAAAGGTCCTGTGTTGATATAATTGGTGAACAAACAACCGTGCAGAATAAGGATCCAGAACAGCAGGAGGATACTTGAATTCTAGCATGTAGTTTAGCCAACATATTCAGGAAAAAAGTGCAAGTGAAATTAATATACGTGCACCGGCATGCAAATGTGTAAACTTTTGTGAAACAAATCAAGTGACAAAACAAATACCTGAGCTGACAACTATATGCATTATAAAAGAAGAAGAATTATATATTTGATATACAAAATCTACACATAAAAATAATTATAAGGAAACAATAAACATTAATCTGGTCAGATCAGGAACTGCTAAGTATAAATATTTACATAAATTAAAGCATGTGAGGGCTGTATACGGAATGAGATATTTTTTTTTTTTACACAAAATCTGCACTTTTACTGGTGATTTCATCGTTGTGATAAGTTTGACGGTTTTAGGCAAAAAAACAAAAATGCAAAAAAAACTAATGAAACGCTAACTTTGGCCAGTGTTCGTAACTAAGTGGCTACAACAAAGGACTGGAAATACCCCATTTAGAATACCCTGGGTTATATATGTATAATATATTATAAAATTGGGGGCAATACTTTGTTAAGCAGTCAAGTTTTTAAGTGACCTCTACGCATTCTTCATGACACTATTTTCCCCTTATCGAATTCTACATCCAAAAAGACTTGATAAATCATTTAAATTGCTTTTTTTTTTTTACTACTTAGCATTGTACAACGAAATTTGCAGCATGCCAATACTGTTAGAGGCTACCATTACAAAAAGCTGCATTAGCACTAATTTAAATATTTGTTTACATTATTAAATTTATATAATATTATTAATTTAATTATTTAATTTATTAAATTTATATTAATATATTTATTCATATTTGTCTATTGGTTACATACACTGCCATTGGACAAATAGTTTTCCTTTTTTGCAAGTGAATTAGTGAATCCAGTAAAATTTGGTGTTTGAGAAATATGCAAATCCTCTCTATAATTCACATTTGAAAAATTACTGATTTAAAAGTAAACATTGGATGGTAATGAATAAGCATGCAGATTCAGCTGAAATAACTAAATGTCATAATACAAACTTTGGACTTGTGAAGTGATTACTGAGTGAATAATTAAATGTTGCTTGACTGTGTATATAACTTGTGCATATGACTGTCTGCAGGTTTGTTTGTTTTTTTATTCTATTTTTGATGCAGCAGCTTTACATGTTTCTGTGTTTTTTTTTTTGTCTAAATATTAACCTTTTTTTCCACTGAAAATGAGAATAATCTGTATATTATATAATTTGCACAGTCACAAGTAAACTCACTCCATCTTTTTAAAGCATATTAGTAGTATTATTTTTTTCCCCATTGTCCTGGATGGAGGTGATACTAGAAAGATTGTGTGTGTATCTGTGTGTGTTTGCTGCAGTCATGGTACAAATATTTCCTGAACTCCAAAAACTGTTCATCCAGCTGCTTTGTTGTTTCTGATCGGTTATTACGTTAAGTTGTTTGTATGTTATGCTAGCTTTTTACTTAAGTGGTTGTTTAGCAATTTAAATGAAAACGTAATGAGGTTACATCTGTTTTACGTGCCCATAATACCATGCAGATGGGGAAGAGTATGAAAGCCAGATTTTGTTTCTGGCAAAATATTTTTGATTGGCCAGACAGATATGTACCTGCATGTATTTGTGATGGTACCCATTTATATATATTCCATTGTTCAGCGCTACGGAATTTTGCTGGCGCTATATAAATAATGAAATAATAATAATATGTACACAAATTAGGTATACTTTCACGTTTTCATTGGTGTGTATGCCTAAGAATTCCACAGAAGAATTCAAGCTATGTCTATAAATATACAATTTTTGACACTTTGATTAGTTTTATGAAATATTACTTTTAGTCTTAAGTCAGTAGAATCCAGCAAAAGTGTTTCCTCCATTTCATGTTTGTCTGGCATGGTCTTCAGATAACATATAGTGAGCAGAACAATCATTAAAAACCATTTTATTGAAAACCTAATAACTCCCAACATTTGAAATAGATAAAAGGGACACTTTCATTTTAGGGATATGAGTGTGGATATGGCCAGCTGCAGGACTGTTCTAAAAAAATCTGAGCTGACTTTCTAATAACAATTTATGGAAATAAAAAATAGTTCTGAACAAGAACATTGTATCTTATTTACACTAACTGATATTTAGATATCTATTGTAGTTTAAAGACACATTACTATATAAATTCTGTGGAGCTCTGTGATACACTCAGACACACCAAAAATATGGATCTCCTAGAAAAGCGGGGCATAAGGATAGAAAATCGGCACCGAGTGATTTGGGTCTAAAATAAGGACTTTCCCTCCCCAATAGGGACACTTGGGAGGTATGTAGCTTGGCATGCAGAATAAACTTGCCAAAATGACTATATATTGTATTAGGACTTCTTTGTTGCTTAGCAATAGAAAAAGAGGTCAAATCATCTTTCCAAGCACCACCAGTAAGCCTGAATTTGTATGGTACCATCGTTCTGTTTTTTACTGTTCCCTTTGCTCCATCGCCATGCAATCAGAAGGACTTCAAGGATTAGCCACTAGTACTTTTTGCTTTGTTGCTCTGATATATATGTTGATGTTGAGTTTTCGCTTACTAGGCCTTGTTAATACATTATTTGTAACAAGGGCTAGTCTGCTCTTAATCCTGTTTCACCGCATGTTTTCCAATCCCCTTCTTTTCTAAATATGCAAGTACAAACAGCTTTTACACATTTCTCTACCTAGAAAGCAGCCTGGGGCCTTCGCCAGATACTTTTAACATATGAAAATTGAGCTGCTTTGAACTTGTATGTTTTTGATAAGTGCTCAGAAAGCTTCCTGCAGGATCACCTGTGGGCCTTTCTCTCCAAATCCTCCTGCCTTTGATTGAGTGCCAGCTCAAAACTAATCCGGCCCCGGAATCCTGCCTCTGTGCTGAGGGCAAATCATGTCATTTAGTTAACCCTTTCTCTGCTAATATTTATAGCAATAAATTAACTTCATTTAAAAGCATAATTGTTTGTATCTGTAGCTACATTTGTTTAACGTAATCTGTTATTTTAACAAGCACTATGAAAAAATTCTACTAACCGCCGTGTGAAAGGTAATATGGAAGCAGAACGGGTTAAAATTGTAAGACAAACTTTATTTATTTTTCCTGAAAATAATAATTTCAGGCATTATGTATTTCCATCCAGATATCTTGTAGCTCGAAGATGCAGACAGGACTGATTATTGCCATGTTCCAAATATCATGCTTTATTGAACAGAAAATAAAATTAATATTTTTTTTTTCTGGCTTAGAAAATTAGTCTGCCATTGGTTTTTGTATCCAGAAATTAAATCTTTAATAACAGCACTGGATACTGAAAGTGAAGGGTTAAGCACTTTTGAAACTATCTTGCAGTTGATCCTTAGAGTTCTCTTTTGATTACTGCATTAGGGAGCTCTTGGATGCATTATGGATCTTACCGCGATTTCAAAAGCATCTGAGCCGTGAAAAAAATGCCCCCTCCTCCCCCCCCAGATGAGCAGACAAGGTTGTGGAAAATTGTTTTATTGTAAGTACAAAAGTACTAATAATTGCCTCACAGCAATATTCACGCAGGTAAATTCAGAGAGATCTTTTCGAAGTCAATTAATTTCCGGCGCTTGGGACGTCTCCCTGAGGAACCCACAGAAAATGCTGTGGTTTTACTAAGACAGTTCAGCACTTTTAGATGAAATAGAGTTGAGATTTCCTGCAGCACACGGTGAGCGGCTAGAGGTCATCGCTTAGCTGTCCTATTTAGATATTATATATTATCTTATCCTTGGAGCCAATCCAAGAGTTTATTATTTCTTTTAGGTTTTTTTTTTTCTTCTTTCTGATAAATTTTATGAGACCAGTAAATCTCCAAGTGCATTAAAGTTAAGATGTATGTGAATCACTGTTAATTTTTTATTCTCACTGTGCAATATATATTGTTTTCATTATAATCCTTTAATGATCCTATATCAATTACAGAGACAAATGTAAATTCTAAATTATATAATATGAAGCACTGAGTCCTTCAATTATGTTGTAAAACTGATCAGTTACACGAAGGTTGTGAAGATTCATTACCCACAAATATCACAACATATAATACGTAGATGTATATATAAATATCTTGGCATTGGAAAACGCTCTGTTAACATAGATCTGCAAAAATAGTATTTAATATTTTTGTGATTATTGCAAATATTTGATGTCACGCAACCACAGATGGCACATAACTGTGGGGTTGGTCAAAATAAAATTTTCTTCTCCTGACTTACCATAGATCTTACTGTCAAAGCATAAGTATCATCCAAGTTGCCAACTGTGCCATATTTCAACTCTTTGATGTTTTTTTTTTACTCCAACAATAACCACTACCGCTTGTCCTAAAGGCAAATCAAACAAGAGGAGAGGACAGGCTGAACAAGGTTGTTACATAATGAGTAACATCCACAAAGCTCTGGAGATGTCGGCACAGGAAAAAAAGGTCAGGTGAGTATAGCTAAATATTTTACATTGAATACATCAAGTATCTTTGTGATATATGGTGTATTTAATGAATATGGGGGCTATTTAACCCCTTAAGGACAGTTCAGGACCGTCATCAGCATTTTTACATTGCCGACCGATGACGGTCCTGAACCGTCCTAACGGTCCAATGTACTTACCTGATCGCCATCGGCGGCGATCAGTGTTGCTCCCGTTGTGGGGAGACTGCCTGCAGCCCAGACAGTCTCCCCACACTGAATTAGGACCCCTGTGGCCATGTGATCGCTCAACACAGCGATCACATGGTCACAATAGGTGTCCATGTGTCTGCCTGCAGGGGGACTGTCTGTGCTGACAGGCAGTCTCCCTGCTAGTGTAAAATTAAAAAAAAAAAAATTTTTAAAAAATTACAAACAAATAAAGTTAATGTTAATTAAAAATAAAAAAAATTATATATGTGTATATATGATATATAGACATATATTATATCTATATAATATGTCTATATATCATATATATATAATGCCATACTAAGTGTATTTTTATATTAATATGTACTTATATTAATATAAAAATACACTTATAATTAAATTACACACGTATGTATATAATATATAATAACTATATATATTGTATATATATATTATTATAAAATATAAATAATAAGTAATTTAAATTAAATATTTTTTTTAAATAATAAAAAAAATTATATATCTATATGAAATTTTATTCTAACTTAATATATATATATTTATATCAAAATACACTTAGAATGAATTTGTATATATATCTATGTATATATAAATAAATAAAAATAATACGAAATATACATATGTCCATATACAAAATTACATAAATAATTATTTAAATATACACGTAGACTTCAAATATATAAATATGCATATATATTTAAATTCTACGTGCGTATTTATGTAATATTTTTACATAATTCAGTAATTTTATTGATTGCAATTTGAGGGACCTGCCTGCCAACCCAGGCTGAAATTCCAGAGAATTTAATTTGCTAGCACTGTATTTTACCCTGTAACGTTCTACGACACCCTAAAACCTGTACATGGGGGGTACTGTTTTACTCGGGAGACTTCGCTGAACACAAATATTAGTGATTCAAAACAGTAAAACATATCACAGCGATGATATTGTCAGTGAAAGTGACTTTTTTTGCATTTTTCACACACAAACAGCACTTTTACTGATGATATAATTGTTGTGATACGTTTTCCAGTTTTTAAACACTAATATTTGTGTTCAGCGATGTCTCCCGAGTAAAACAGTACCCCCCATGTACAGGTTTTATAGCATTTTGAAAGTTACAAGGTCAAATATATGGGTCAAATATTTTTACATTGAAAATGGCCAGGTTGGTTACGTTGCCTTTGAGAGCGTATGGTAGCCCAGGAATGAGAATTACCCCCATGATGGCATACCATTTGCAAAAGAAGACAACCCAAGGTATTGCAAATGGGGTATGTCCAGTCTTTTTTAGTAACCACTTGGTCACAAACACTGGCCAAAATTAGCGTTCAATTTAGTTTTTTTACTTTTTTCACACACAAACAAATATGAATGCTTACTTTGGCCAGTGTTTTCGACTAAGTGGCTACTAAAAAAGACTGGACATACCCCATATTGAATACCCTGGGTTGTCTACTTTAAAAAAATATGTACATGTGGGGTGTTATTCAGAGATTTATGACAGATAATAGTGTTACAATGTCACTATTGATAAATTGTAAAAATTTATGTTTTGAAACCGCAATATCCTACTTGTACCTATAGCCCTATAACATGCAAAAAAAAAAAGCACATAAACACTGGGAATTTTTAAACTCAGGACAAAATTTTGAATCTATTTAGCAGTTTTTTTTTCATTCACTTTTGTAGATGAGTAAAAGATTTTTCAAGTAAAAGTCAAAAAACATGTATTTTTTTCAATTTTTCATCATATTTTTTTATTTTTTTCAATTTAAAATACATGAGATTATATAAATAATGGTATGTAAAGAAAGCCCCTTTTGTCCTGAAAAAAACAATATATAATTTGTATGGGAACAGTAAATGAGAGAGCGGAAAATTACAGCCAAACACAAACACCACAAAAGTGTCAAAATATGCCTGGTCGCAAATGTACAACATCGCAAAAACAGTCCAGTCCTTAAGGGGTTAAGGAAAAGTTATTTGTACACTACTGGTTCACTTTAAAGTGGATGTGTCACCTCAAACTTACCTTTCTCCTATTCTTTTCTTCATTTCTGCTTTATTTCACTTTTAAACATAATGCCAAGTAGGGATTACTTTTGACAATTGTGACAAAAGGGTGGAGCTTAAGGCAAGCTCAACTTCCTTTGTTAAGCAAATTTTTATACAATTCTTACTTCTCTCCTATCCTTCCTCCGTTGCCTCGCAAGATTTTCGAGGGCCGTGCATTCCCTGTTCCATTTTCATCACTCGTGGTTTACTGGGCAGCAAGGCCACGGCCATCTCCAAAGCGCTTCTCCGTCGCATACTGTGGACAAGAGAAGCCAGTGACCTTACATTGCTGCCAGCAATTAGAAGATGGCAGCGCCGGTAATGAGGATTTGGCGCCACAAGTGCAGTTTGAAGTGAGGAAGGGTAATTTCTTAAGAAAAATATATTAAAAGGGAAAAGCTTGGAGATAACCTATGAGGTGGGGAGATATGTGTGACAGAGCCGATTGAAGGCCAAATTAATTGTATTGGAAAAATTATCCAAGTGAGCTATGCTCCCAATTCAGTTATTTTTGTCTAAAATTAACTTTGAAATTCGGACAATTCTCACTTTGGTAAATAATCCTCTAAACAAAGTTCGTTGCTCAAAGCCATTATAATAGGAAACTATTGTAAAAATGAATGAATTATATCGTAAATAGATATTATAAGAATACATCAGAATGGAACCACACTTTAAGCAACCCCAATCCAAAATATCCGGTATGGCACCTCTTTGCTAATAATGGTTGTTAATAATTACCAAGTTAATGGGTTGAGACAACGCTAATCTTTTTTGTTTATTGGAAATAAGACTCAGGAATCTAGCAGTTGGTCTGAAGAATTATTGTGCAATCAATGGACCTGAGATGGAGGACCTACAACACCTGGGGTAAAATTGGAAGTGTCAAACGGTGTGAATCTCTACACATGTATTTCGAAAGCTTGTTGAGAGGCCGAAACAATCTTTTCGTGATGTTATATTTCACGTACAAAGTTGAGCTGACTAGCAGATTGTTCATGACCTGTGTGCTTTGTTAATATGTGTTCCCTTTCTAATGACTTCATTGAATAAAATTGCATTACTTCTTACGTACAGCACAATACACACAATCATAAAGAAAAGCATACTGGTGTGCTTCCATGCATCTCTACTATGTCACTCTGCCAGGTAAAAATGCCTTTATTAGTGCCTTCATAAAGACCAAATGCAGAACCCTTATCTCAAGGAATATCAGCCATTTATCTTCATCACATAGATGGATAATTAGTTTCCTTTATAGCCATTCTGTCCTTTTGGCCTTGGAGAGCCTGGTTCCCAATGTTGACTTATATGCATGTAGAGCGTTCTTACTAATTACAAGTTTCCTCTTACTTATTGTCTAAAGACTGTCCTCAGGAGATGCTAGTGTATGATAATACAGAAAGATGTCCATATCTTCAGCCTTCTATTGCATCTAGCAGAGTTTGTAAATGGGTGTATTGTATACTCTTTTATATGGTGAACACTGTGACATATTTTCAAGCAAATTTAGAACAGATTCAAAGTACCTTGCAAGTCCACTTTATTTCTGTTTTATTGGCAGGTTCTTTACTAATATATACATGAGTTGAATCCTTCGCATTCAAGACTTCCAAACTTTGGTTGATTCATTCTTAGAACCACTAGATGTCATTTTTATTGGCAAGCTATTCAGCAAGATACTATTTCTGATTGCTATTATATCTACACAGTAAATGTCATATAGTCAAGTCCTTTAATTTGAAGCTCATTTAACTGTTGGCCATGTTGACAAGGTGATACTTAAATCTAGTAAGAGATTTATACTGATCAGTTGCAGTTTAACCACTCACTGGTAAAGTGCAGAAACACATGCTGTGTGCGTTGTCAGTGTACATACCTACCAAGTGTCCATATTTAGTTTGGGGCCGTCCCTATTTTGAGTTCAAATCCCCCTGTCCCTCTTTCTTTCTCCTATGTCCCTCTTTTGTACAAACTTTCTTTTAAGTTTGGGGTATCCCATTTTTGGAGACATTAGAGACAAGGCACAAGAAAATGCAATGCAAGCATATGATTAAATTCACTTGCGCTGTGCAGAACAAATTAGGGGCCATTTTCTCATGCAAGAGCTCTTTAGCAGGGCTCTGTGCATGGCCTGCCCTGGAACACCATTGAAACAATATGCTGGCTTTTGAAGGGGGGATTCTTGTCATTAATGATGTCACACCCCGTCCCTCCCACCCTTCTCATTGGGCCCCTGTGAATAAAAAATGCCCTGGCTGAATTTTTTCCCCAATTGGGGACTCTTTAATTATGTTGATTTCTTAAATGGTTTTTGAATTAATGAATAGGGATTTTACTGTTCTTACCTTGTTGGAACCAGGCAGGAGGACAGTGTTATAGTGCATAATGTAGGCCATTAAAGGATTACTATAGTGTCAAGAAAACAAACTAGTTTTCTTAAAACTATATAACCCTTTGTTCCCCCCCACCCTCAGGGCCCCCCTCCTGCTGGGCTGAAGGGGTTAAACCAGTGCCAGGCTCCCTTGGCGCTGGTGACCTGTCCTCCGACGTCAGCTCCCGAATGGAGCGGAATGCGCATGCGCGGCCAGAGCCGTGCGCACATTAAAAACACCCATAGGAAAGCATTTCTCAATGCTTTCCTATGGACGTTTTGCACGGTAAATGCGATTTTCGCATTCAGCATCGCAGAAGCGCCTCTAGCGGCTGTCAGGAAGACAGCCACTAGAGGCTTGATTAACCCTGCAATGTACATCTGAAGGGTTAAAACCTGGGGCACTTGGCACCCAGACCACTTCATTGAGCTGAAGTGGTGTGGTTGACTATAGTGGTCCTTTAACTGTTTCTTAGGGGCTGGCAATTGCCTATTGCAACTGGTGAAATTTTGCAATTGGTCAACAACTAATTGCTTACAGTAATGATAGGCACTTTAGCTATTAGTGAATGACCATCAAAAAGTAGAGACAATATTAGACATGGTGCCTTAATGTTTTGTTGAAAACCAGCAGTTTATAGAGTTTATTTTGAGTTCACTTACATTAAATTTACATGCTTTTTCATGCTGGAAACCTTTTTTCCAGTAGCCATATGGCTCTTCTGGCTTGGTATGTCTATTCATCTTTAGAACATATTGTATTACTGGCGATTTATATAAGTGTTTTATAATATTTATTGCCTACTGAGTTTAACAGCAGACAGGTTATAACTGTACTAAATATATCTTAATATTGCAAATGCTCAATATGTATTTTCTAAAACTTTGAGCCATGTAGAATGTGAGCTTAAAAAAATATGTTTCAGCTTAATGTAAATGTTAAATTTGCATACAAGCATTTAACTACTCGCAGCGGGTTTCATTTCAAAATGTTATATAACGTCATCTTAACTTACACTTTCTGTCCTCTATAAACAGAGATGCCAATTTTTTTTTATATATATATATCCATTTAACAATGTACTCTTTTAATATTTTAAGATGCAGTCTAGGCACCATAACTACTACTTGCCAGGATAGTGGTTATGGTGTCATTAGGCTTTGGTAGTCATTTCTGGTTCTTTGTAAAACCATTTCCTAGTATTTTTTGTTTTCCGACTAATGGATAATTACCTATTGAGTTTTGTATACACATTACTTGATCAACTGAAATATAGCAAACATTTATTTAAAATTTGTATGGAAAATAAATCTTGACTATATTTGGTATAGGGTGGTTATGCCATGGTTTTGAATATCCCGTGTGAAGCATTCCTGATGTGGTAGACTTACATGCAAATGCTTATTAGTAGATATATCACATCATCGTTAAGTTTATTCTTTATGTTAAAATTTACTTTTTGTTAACTTATGATTAGGTTCTTTTTATAATTGTGTTTACATGAAATCAAACTTGGAACAACTATGGGTACTAAATTTGCTCCCTCATATGCCAGCCCATTTTGGCTACCTTTGAAGTTAGTAACTCTTTCACACAAAAAAATCTTAAGCTATTTGGGCTTCACCATTTATCTTATATTCATTATTATTATTTTATTATTTATATGTCCGGGAGAGAATATAACTTTAATAGAGGGGCGTCGCTAGGGGGGGGGGCCAGAGGGGGCCATGGCCCCCCTACATGATGCTGTGCCCCCCCTAGGGCCCCCCCAAATGCTGGCAACTAGCTGGCCATCTGCTTCCCTCGGACTGTAACAGCCTGTTACAGTCCGAGGGAATGCAGTGCTGAGGTGCTGGAGGGAGCACTGATTGGCTCCCCGGCACAGGCTCCGCCCCCAAACGAAGCCCCGCCTCCCGCCGATAAGCCCCGCCCCCGCCGTTATGCAGCAGCCCATGCTGCTGCTGAAGATGGCTGCCTGACCCCCACAGGTGACAGGTAGGCTGGGGGGGGAAGGTGTACACACACACATTGCCCCCATACACACACACTGCCCCCCATACAGCCTCCCATACACACACACTGCCCCACATACAGCCTCCCATACACACACACTACCCCCATACCGCCCCCCCCATACACACACATTGCCCCCCATACACACACACTGTCCCCCATACACACACATTGCCCCACACACTGCCCCCCATACACACACTCTGCCCACACATACACTCTACACACATACACTATCCCCATACACACACACTGTATGGACTCAGCAGTCTGTGTGTGTGTGTGTACGGACTCAGCAGAGTCTGTGTGTGTGTGTGCGGACTCAGCAGAGTGTGTGTGTGTGTGTACGGACTCAGCAGAGTCTGTGTGTGTGTATGGACTCAGCAGTCTGTGTGTGTGTGTGTGTGTGTGTATGGACTCAGCAGCCTGTGTGTGTATGTACTCAGCAATCTGTATGTGTACGGACTCAGCAATCTGTGTGTGTATGGACTCAGCAGTCTGTGTGTGTGTATGGACTCAGCAGTCTGTGTGTGGGGACTCAGCAGAGTGTGTGTGTTTGTGTACTCAGCAGTCTTTGTGTGTTTGTGTACTCAGCAGTCTTTGTGTGTTTGTGTACTCAGCAGTCTTTGTGTGTGTGTGTGGACTCAGCAGTCTGTGTGTGTGTGGACTCAGCAGTCTGTGTGTGTGTATGGACTCAGCAGAGTCTGTGTGTTTGTGTGTGTATGGACTTAGCAGTCTGTGTGTGTGTATGGACTCAGCAGAGTGTGTGTGTTTGTGTGTATGGACTCAGCAGAGTGTGTGTGTGTGTGTATGGACTCAGCAGTCTGTGTGTGTACGGACTCAGCAGAGTCTGTGTGTGTGTATGGACTCAGCAGGGTCTGTGTGTGTGTATGGACTCAGCAGTCTGTGTGTGTGTATGGACTCAGCATTCTGTGTGCGTGTGTATGGACTCAGCAGTCTGTGTGTGTCTGTGTGTATGGACTCAGCAGTCTGTGTGTGTGTATGACTCAGCAGTCGATGTGTGTGTGTATGGACTCAGCAGTCTGTGCGTGTATATGGACTCAGCAGTCTGTGTGTGTGTATGGACTCAGCAGTCTGTGTGTGTACGGACTCAGCAGTCTGTGTATGTACGGACTCAGCAGAGTCTCTGTGTGTGTATGGACTCAGCAGTCTGTTTGTGTTTGTGTATGGACTCAGCAGAGTGTGTGTGTGTGTGTATGGACTCAGCAGAGTCTGTGTGTGTGTATGGACTCAGCAATCTGTGTGCGTGTGTGTATGGACTCAGCAATCTGTGTGTGTGTGTGTATGGACTCAGCAATGTGTGTGTGTGTGTGTGTGTGTGTATGGACTCAGCAATCTGTGTGTGTGTGTGTATGGACTCAGCAGTCTGTGTGTGTGTATGGACTCCGCAGTCTGTGTGTGTGTGTATGGACTCCGCAGTCTGTGTGTGTGTATGGACTAAGCAGTCTGTGTGTGTGTATGGACTCCGCAGTCTATCAATAATTAAAATTCCTGTGAGTTGTTGTGTAGGAAGGGCCCCAGTGTATTGCTTTGCACAGGGGCCCTTAACTCTGTTAAAATGGTACTGCTTGTGTGTGTCAGTGAGCTTCTATTTAGTGAGCATGTGTGTGTCATTTTGACTTGTAGGAATGGCATACATTTTTTTTCCAGGGCTGCTTTGGATTCCCAGGGATTCCCAGTTTGGCTCTGCCAGCGAGTGCACTTTACCGCTGAATAACCTGTGTGAGCTGCCGCACACTTTAGCCCTGTTACACGCATCTGGGAGCTGCTGTTGACAGGTACAAGTAGTCTAGAGATTGGGGTATATGCTCAGCTATCTGTATAATACAGATCTGTGTGTATAAAATATCCCGGGATAGTCAGTGCTTCCTGTATAGTGCTGCTCTCTGTCTTGGGATTATACAGAGAGCAGCACTATACAGGGAGCACTGAGTGTCCCAATTTATTATACACACAACCCTGTATTATACAGAGAGCACTGACTGTCCAGGGATATTATACCCAGACAGTAATTGATAGCTGTGCTGCAAAATGTCCTTGGAAATTTTTTTTCAAATGTTGGCAACTATGGCACTGTATCAAGGAAAAATCATGATTCCTCCACCAGGTATTATTAAAAAAACAAAACACATTGTGTCGGGGGCGTGGCTTAACATGTGACAGGGGCGGGGTCAAACTGCGGCGAGGGCGGGGTTAAATGTGCCCCCCTACTTTTGTCACTGGCCCTCCATGTGCCCCCCCGAAAAATGAATCCTAGAGACGCCACTGAATCTATATCATGGAATCTCTAGTAGTGAGTCCATGATAAAGATTTCACTCCCCTCCCTCATTCTATGCACTTGCCTGGTCCTGGAAGCTTCCTCCCGTGCTGCCGTCTGCAAAGAGTGCTGGGAGGAAGCAATGTCATTGCGTGTGACCTCACTTCCTCGTAACGGTCACGAAAAAAATCGACGGATTATGTTATTTATGTAGCGCCAACAAATTCCGCAGCGCTTTACAGTGGAATACAGATTTACATCTGCTGGACCCGAGGGAAAAAATATGCGAACTCGGGAATCCGCAGATTCAGAAGAGCTCATTTTCAGGGTATTACTGTACATAATTATTTGATTTTATTATATATAATTTGTAGGACCTGCCTGACAACCCAGGCAGACAGTCCAGAGAATTTAATTGGCAAGCCCTATATTTAACAATTTAACTTTCCAAAACACCATAAAACCTTTACATGGGGGGTATTCTTATACTCGGGAGACATTGCTAAACACAAATGTGAGTGTTTTAAAAAGTAAAACTTGTCACAACGATTAAATCACCAGTAAAAGTGATTTTTTTGTGTAAAAAAAAAAAAAATGCAAAAAACAAATGAACGCTAACTTTGGCAAGCGTTTGTAGCTACGTGGCTACTACAAAAGACTGGACATACCTCATTTTGAATACTGTGGCTTGTCTACTTTTTCAAATGGTATTGGTGTTGTTAATTATCATTTCTGGGCTGGCATACCGTCTCAAAGGCAACATAGCCAATCTGGCAAATAGCAAATTACAAAAACAGAATTGGAAAATCTTATGTTTGACCCTGTAACTTTCCAAATTACCATAAAATCTGTACTTGAGGGGTACTGTTGTACTCCTGTGCAGTAAAATGTATTACACTGATAATATCATTGGTGAAATGGCAGCTTATGTGTGAAAAATGCAAAAAAAAAAAAAATATATACATTCATTTTGGCCATGGTTTGTGGCTAAGTGGCTACTAAAAAAGACTGGACATATCCTATTTTTAATACGGTCTCAAAGGCAACAAAGGCCCAGCAAACCAATCTGGCAAATTTCAATGGGCAAACATGGAAAAGGGGAAAGCCCTACATTTGACCCCTGTAAGTTTGCAAAAACCCATAAAACCTGTACATTGGGGGCACTGTTGTACTTAGGAGATGTTGCTGAACACGTATATGGGTGTTATTTGTCAGTAACACATAATAGGAACTGAGAATCCATGCCTAAAGTACAATGTGAGAGAAAAATAACACAAAAATATGACTACCCAAAAGGTTGACAAAGACTGGTGGTAGAATTAGTGCATGGAAAGTGTTAAAATACCACCATTTGAAATACCCTAGGTTGTCTACTTTTCAAAATAAATGGCTTGATTGGGGTAAATTACATTGACCGGCATCAAAAATGTCCTAAATAGGTGCATGGGTGCATGATGACCAGCTGTGAAAATTCCAAGTTGGAAAACTCTAATGCGCACCCTCCACATAAGGTCTTATAGGTGTTAAAATGGTTGCATGAAAAGAGTCAAAATACCTTAAGTTTAATACCGTAGGTTGTCTTCTTTTAAAAAATATATACATGTGAAGGGTTTTTCATGGATTCCTAACAGATATCAGTGTTAAAATGTAACTTTCATTAATTTTGAAAAAAATGGATTGGTAATAGCAAAGTGCTACTTGTACTTATTGCCCTAGCCAAAAAAAAAAAAAAGCTAAGAACATGTTAACATTGAGTATTTCTAAACTCAGGACAAAATTTTGAAACTATTAGCACGGGTGTTTTTGGCGGTTGTAGATGCATAACAGATTTTGGGGGCCAAAGTTCAGAAAAGTGTGTTTATATTCATATGATATTTTATAATTTGTTTTATATTAAATTATATGACATGATGAAAATAATTGTATCTTTAGAAAGATAATTTAATGTCCAGAAAACTGGTATGTAATATGTGTGGGTACAGTAAATGAGTAAAAGGAAAATTACAGCTAAACACAAACACCGCAGAAATGTAAAAACAGTCCTGGTCTTTACCGGTAAGAGAACTGAAAAATTATCTGGTCACTAAGGGGTTAAATGATAGCATTTGGTGAACAATTATTGATACCACAAGCTAGGCAACAGTGTGCAATGCCAGTCTCATTTCAAAGACAAGTAAGGTGCTGTCATGTATATAAAGGGGTATTGAATCACATGATCAAAACTTACTTTTGCGTCTTATAATTAATTATAAGACCCCACCTTGCGCTGCAATTTTGGGCCCCATTTCTTTTTTTTTAATTCCTTATTTTATTTTTCATAGAAAGTACAATGAGGCATGCAATGCCACAACAGCTGTTGCTAGCCTGTCAGTTAACATTTAAGGACAATTGTTAGGCATACAAGATTACTGCACATTTTATGTTATAACGTAGAATAGTTACAAGATAAACGATCATGTCAGCTACGAAACAAAACCGGTATGAGATGCAGTTGGGTTAGACATTCTGGCATTATTGAGTTAGGGATTAGATAAAGACACACTTAATATGAACTGTTCCTCGTTTTACAGGATATATTTAAACAAGGTTGGAAATGACCTTCCGCGGCAGTCTTGGACCCCCTATGGATAGTGGCATGACATGGCATGCATATCAGCATATCATATTAGCCTATCAGTGTTGTATATTGTGTTAAAACGAATGACAAACTTAGTAAAGCAAACAGTAATGAAAAACAATATATTCATATGGTAACATCAATTTTGTGGAAGAGGTATTTCTATGCTGCATGCTGCTAACATGCAATTCCAGGAGGGAGCAAGTTCTAGGCCATGAGTCCCAAAGAGTCTTGCACAGCCACCTCATTCAGCCTACGAGTATCACAGTCCCGACCTGTAGCCCACTGCGGGTTTCCGCCATCACACCTCTCAGTCTTGAGATCTCTGTTGTCGGGCTCAGCTGCACCTGTAAGTGGAGGCTTGCTGGAGTGTGATCAGGGTGGAGCCTGCCCCTTGCGTCCTTTCGGTTTCTTGAACGTGTTGTTCGGGTGCCGCTTGGATAGGCCTGCCGTCTCTTCGTGCAGATTGGGTTGATTTGTGGCTTGTCTCGGACCGGTTGTGTATTTCGAGGCACGGCAATTGCAACCTGGTGCAGTCGCATGAGTTTACTCATCAACGGGAGGCGGCTCCATTTTCTGACTAGCTTCGATTGGCAAGAAGTGTTTCTGGGGCAGGTGTGAGATGGTACCACCCGCAGTAAGTACTCAGCCGCGTGCAGCAGCCTGTCGCTCATTAAGTTTCTTCCAAAAGGCCTCAAATATTGCATCAAGCCGCTTCAAGGTGTCTGGCTCCTTTTCAGGGTTGGCTGGCCTAGTGACAGTCGCCGCCATTTTAGGGTTGACATGCTGAGGCTGAGTCAGCTGCCACCGCATCTGGAGGGACCCACCAGGTACCGGGATGTTCCCCGCCGGTCCATGGGGGGGACAGGGACCCATGTTCAAAGTTTCTGCCGGTGATGGCGACAGGAAAGCGTCTTGGAAGCCGTGAGTGGTGCTTCGGCATTTTACGCAGGGTAGGTTGCAAATTTGGTGCCTGCTTGTAGCTCTTGTTTTGACTGCTCTGTTGGTGGCCCTTGCAAGTTGTTTGGGGTTCCGCTGGAAGGTTATTTTTGGTAAAATTGGCCTTGAGGAGCAGGAGCAGCTCTATACTGCATCCGCTCAGCTCAGCGGTCAGGCCCTGCCCCCTTGGGCACCAGTTTTGAAGAAGGATATTGCAGAACTAGAAAAAGAGGTGAGCTTCAAAATGAATTAAGGGGATGGAAAACATTAGTCATTAGGTTTCGTTAGAAAAAAAATGCGTATCAGAGGGGATATGGTAATATTATACAAATATATGCAGGGTCAGTACAAACCACTATGTGCTAACCTGTTCATTAGCAGGAATATAGAGGTCACCCATTGAGACGGAAAATAAGGCACTTTTGCTTACAGCAGAGGAAAGATGTAAAATTCAACATAAAGAGGTTTTCTTCACATTTTATAGATAATCTTAAAAAAAGACCTGGACTTTTGTTGTTGCAGAAATAGAATATTCAAGGATATAATTATGTGTTAATCCAGTATTTCCCAAACTTTTTGGGCTTAAGGCGCCCATAATATTTCAATATTTTCCCAAGGAACCCCAAGTCAAACTATTTTCTGGGTTGCATATATGTACAGCGCTGCGGCATATGCTGGGCCCCTGTTCGACAGAAATACTTGCCATTCAGGTGCAGATAGAGAACCTAATCTTGGGAGTGGCACTGGTAGATTATTTAAAGAAACAATCCAGGCACAATAAACACTACATTACTTTGTAGTGGTTATGGTGCCAGTAGTGCCGTAGTGCCCTCCTAGGGTAAGTAGTCAAACTGTTTAAGAACAGTTTGACAACTTACCTGGGGTCTGATGGGATAGGGGCTGTAGTTTGTGTGTGAGGGGTGCAGTGTGTGTGTGTGTGTGTGTGTGTGTGTATACACTGGTGCAGTGTGAGGGGTGCATTGTGTTTGTGAAGGATGTAGTGTGTGTATGTGGGGGGCAGGTTGTGTGAGGAAACAGTGTGTGTGGGGGTGCATTGTGAGGTACAGTGTATGTGTGTGTATGAGAGGGCAGTATGTATTGGGGGGGTAATTGTGCTTATGGGGGGCAGTGTGTATTTATGGGGGGAGTTATTGTGTGGTGTGGAGTCTATGGGAGTAGGAGGGCAAATTAAGAAATATATACTTAATTTTTTAAAATTAAAAATAAAAATGAAATCCCTTCTGCCTGCTTATCTTTGCCTGGGAGAGGTGACATTTCCTGCAATCCCTGGTGGTCTTGTAGGGAAGCCCTGGCGGTTCTAGTGGTGACCGTGAACTCGGTAACTGCTTGGGAACCGCTGGGTTAATCCAAGGAGTGATCCAAGGAGAAATCTGCTTGCCTTTATGGACTCAAGAATGATTTTTTTTTTATTCGTTTTTGTGACATAATTGTAACTTGCTTCAATTTAGGTTTGTTCCTTCATTTTGATTAATAACATAAAGGAATGGGTTTTAAATGTTGAACTTAAAGGACTTTTTTCAACCTATATTACTATGTAGCATTGCATGACCAAATCTCCTTATTTAGATTTAAGATTAAAAAATTCTAACTGGTAGAATAATTATTGAAAATAATGAGAAACCAATAAGTGTTTTTATATGCATCGTTATGTCAACCTGTCATTTTTATCAACTGATAACAAACAAGCAGTTAGCTTAAGAGTGTTTGCTTTTTAATGAGACTGTCACAAACTTACATTTACTCAGCGCCTGCTCCTCTCCTTGGTCCACGCAGGCAGAATGGTCGGCGTGGCTGCATTACCTCAGTGCTCCACGTGGCCGCGCAGCTTTAAGAAATATTGCTTATCTTTGGTCCCACGAACAGCTCCCTATGCTGATTCACGGGACGAACTGCAGTCCTTTTAAATAAAATATTATGCCATGATGTCCTGACTTTGATGTCATCTAGGCGACCCAATGCTGTTTAGGGTCACAAAGATGATGTGGACCAATGGGAACTCTTTTGAGCCTATTTGAGGCTTGTTTTAGCCTCCATTAATTGCCCTATCGTGGTTTCTTGTTAGATCCTCGTTTAGTGCTCCTAGAGATTCCCTTGTGATTTCCTGTATTTCACTTGTGATTTCTGGTATCCTGACTTCGGCTTTGTATATGACTTGTGATTTCCGGTATCCTGACCTCGGCTTCGTAATTGACTTGTGATTTCTGGTATCCCTGACCTTGATTTGTTCTTGACCTTGATTCTTGCTAATTTAACACGTTCTAAGACTCAGTAATATGTCTTTCGAATCCACCTTTTGTGGGTTTTCTATTTTCTGCGTATTGTGGTACGACTCCTGTGACAGAGACATATTTAATGAAGCAGATGAATTAAGTCAGTGTCTTTTTTTTACAAGAGTTCCCAAAATCAAAGCTTTTAGACATATTGGACAATGTAACATTTTGGATATATATGTTACAATGTAACATATTGTAACATATTGGATATATAAAGCTAGTAACAAGAATTGTTTATCAAACTTTCTTTTCCTTAATAGATAAAGCTATTAATGTCATCTCATTTAGTTTTGAGCAACTTTTTGTCTCAAAACGTGCTGTCCTGGGCAGTTTGTTGTCCCTATTCACTGATCAGCCACAACATTAAAACCACTTGCCAAAACAGCTCTGATGCTTTGAGTCATGGACTCCACAAGACCTCTAAACGTGTCCTGTGGTATCTGGCACCAAGGCATTAATTAAGTCCTTCAAGTTGCGAGGTGGGGCATCCATGGATCAGATTTGTTGCTCCAGCACATTCCACAGATGCTCAATCGGATTGAGGTCTGGGCAATTTGGAGGCAAAGGCAACACGTTGAACTCTTTGTCATGCTGCTCAAACCATTCCTGAACAATTTTTGCAGAGTGGCAGGTTGTATTATCCTGCTGAAAGAGGCAACTGCCAACAGAGAACACCATTCCCTGTGGAATCAGTGAACATTTTACATGTAATAATAATTTTAATGTTTGTGTCAACCTATTAAATGAGCTTTTAGCATTTTGTAGGCCAGACAAAAGCCATATCACTCGAAATTGGTATGCTAGGTGGACAGGGAAAGGTCAGAGGCATGGGGTGTGTGCTAGTAAATTTCACTGGTGATGCAAAAGGCAATGTGTTGCTGACTTTCCTATGGGCAGAAAAGCATTGATTTATTTTCCCTCTGTATGCTTAATGTATTGCTCATACAATGCATATTCGGACTTTCTCTGGTAGTCAGCTTATAGAAATATCAAATATAGGTTAATGGAACTGAGGACTGAAATTGCGATTGTCTCGCTCGGCCCAGGACAACTTAATATGAAGGGGGGCGGGGTATAATCGCAGGAATGAGAGTACACCTCAGCTCCATTTTGTCAGCTGGGAAAAACATTCTCACTTTCAGGTTTTTTAACTGATTTGTGTTTACCTTAACATTATAGAAGTGACAAAGTGAAGGTCTATTGGAGGTGTAAATTCCTAAATAAATCCTAAACCTTAACACTTAAGTTTTAGTTTTTATTTAAGAATTAACAACTTGATTTATTAGTGCGCGTTAAACCAGCATTACCAAGAAAAAGATTTACAGTTGTATTTCATTTATGAGATGAATAAGATTTACTAGTCTGACACATGGTTTTGAAAAGTAGCATAAATGTAGAACTCAAGTGCAATAAATTTCCAGGATGAGGGCCCACACAATAACGACAATATTAGATACCTCAGACCAGCAGTGTGTTCATCAAAGTGAAATTGACAATCCTCAGTCACTCCTTTACCAATAGCGAGATTACACGTTATCAGTTAATCAATTTGAAGGGTTATTCACAGCTGATAAAAGTAAAGACAGTGATTAAACCAGTTTTTTGCTAAGTTCTTCCCATAGAGAATACTAGGAGCTGTTCGCAACTGGCGTTTTAGTAGCGACTGCTGGTAACTCACTGTTGCAACTTGTGAAATTGGTAGATTTTAAACAGCCGCTACTTGTTAAAAATATCGTCAAGTACTTTAACAAGTAGCAGCTTACCGATAAAACTAGCAACAGGTATGTAGATGTATTAGATAGACTTATTCTCATGACCATTTCTTTGTTTCTCTGTGAGAGTTCAGTTTGCTCAGAGAGTTTTTAATACCAGCATAACTGATTAGATACAGACACTAGTAAGTGTAATTTTCTTGTATCATTTACCAGCACTAAAAATATGTAACATTGGGCTGTAATAAATTGAGGGGTAAATGTTTTGTGTTATATGTTATTTAGGAACAGTAGAAAGAAGGTTTAAGCAGAAATACTTGGAAGTTTAAATTCAAATTGGATTTCAGTTGGTATTTTCAAGAACTACCACTAATCTGCCCATACTTCATGTTTTGATAGACGAGTTCCAGCATGCATATCCATCCGTATATAATTATTTAAATGGAACATAATAGGTTTTTTTTTTTTTTGTTTGTTTTTTTTATCATTTATTTCATGTTTATTGATTTAAATTGGCAAGAAGGATACATATACAATGTAATTCAAGAGATGTTGTATCATATAACACGGGATAACAGATACATTTTGTGACAGATACATATTATTTTTTTTTTACTGATCAATATAGTTCATCATAATTTGTCAATACATGGAGTTTCTCTTTGAAAGTGGCAATGCACTCAATTCACTACACTAAAGGAATTGCAGGGTACTGCTTCATATCATAGATGAGAGTATTTTAGTTGCTACTAATTAGATGAGACAATCCATAATTTTTCCATCTAGAAACTTATGAAATCTTTTTTTGTCACTGAGTTGGAGAGAATACGTTGGATTTGTTTTTCCACACCTCTTTTTCAGTGTAGTATTTTTCTGACCATAAAATGCAGTTACTTCCATTGAGTTTACTAGTAACTTGCTCCTCAATAGGTCAGTTGTTTCATTATATAGCAATTCGGATGTGTACCATCCTTGTATTTGGGATCAGTTTGATATGAGCTGGGAATATGTATGTTCTCTATGCTCTGTCATATCTTCTGTTTGGTCCAGAAGTCCATGTAGCTTACATCAAATACTCAAGTTAAAGATGCTTCTGAAGAATAGTTATTGACATGTTAATGTGATCAATGAATACTTAACTATTGCAACATCTTAAAAGATTTTGAAAAGTCACTGAAAACTTAACAATATATGCATCTAAATACCTCTGACTTTATGACATAAGCAAGCAACACTAGATAAGGATTCCACATATTAAAGCGGTACTATCGTAGCTTACCGTAAATTAACAGATTACTGGTTCCTCCAGGTTTTCTTTCTAGGTGCCACCATTTTCATGTTTAAGTGATGGTTGTTACCCCTCCATAGAACAGGTATATCTGAAACACAAACAAAATTAAGAGTGCTCACCACTCCCCTCCCCATACATGTGACTTCCATTTACTGTATATAATTTAAAACCCCCTTAATGGTCCTAGTGTGTGCCTGTCAGTGAGAAAAAAAAGAGTCTAACTTAAAGGACCACTCATTTTCCTGGCACTATAGGGTCTTTAAGTCCCCCCCATCCTCAGGGTCCACACTGAATGGGTTAAACACTGCTATGTTTACAGCTGCAGGGTTAATGCTAGAGGGACCTGGCACCCAGAAAACTTAATTGAGCTGAAGTTTTCTGGGTGCCTATAGTGGTCCTTTAAGGGGAGAGGTTGGGACATACTAAAAAATATAAAACCGTTACAGATCGGCTTTAAAGGCCAAATGAGTGCTGTAACTACAACATAACATAGCAAAATTGTTAACATAATATCTGAAATGCTCTTTTGGAGGTACCTTAAAGGGTACCATGGCACATGCTTTAGTGGTTATGGTGTCTGGGGTACCCTGGCACCATTACCCAGTAATGAGGCAAACTGGCAATGATTTTCCCTCTTACCTGGGTCCTGCCGAGCGTCACATATGCTTCCCTGCTGACAAATACGCTGAAGCCAGATGCCAGTAATTTATTGGCTCAGAATATCAATTGAGCTCTGTCACCTAATGAGTAGAATTTTGTGCATAGAAATATGCACAGAGTTGACATAAGCATAAGAATGTTGTTGTTGTCAACCTTGCTATATTGGCTTATCGATCTTGACATTGCAAGAGAATAAAGATTAACTAACAGCTTTGGTCCTTTTTTTAAATTAGTCATAATTACAGACTTTGGCGCCATTACTGGAAATAAAATGGTTAATTTTCGATTATGAATGCTTTCAAAACTGGTGGACAACAAATCCAGTGCTGGATTTTATTTATCACTAAACTTGTTGCAGATTTGTAGAGATAAATCTGTGCCTGATATAAAATGTTTACCTGTAAGTACGCATTTTTATTTGTCTGTTTTCTATTTTTTTTGTGATTTTGTGTAATACAAAATGTGCATTGTACAAATACGAAAATCAATATTTACTTCTTATTTTGCCTGATTAATTTGTCAGTAGATGTTTCTACATTAAAGTGAATAGTATGGGCAGTTACATGAAGTGTAATTGAAAATCAAATCTCTACTTTCTTAGTGAAATCTGTTAAAGGTCAACAGAAAGCACCTGATAAAACAGTTCCTTGACCTTTTTACTTACATGAAACTCCATTATTTCAAGGTGACTTCTTATCACTGTATTCCAGTTTCCCAGTTTGTTCATAAATATATAGTGCAGATCTGTTTTTCTAAAGATCATTTTATTTTGCTTGCTACATTGCAGACCGATCTATACAAATCTTTTCTGTAATCGTTTATTGATTTTCTTCCAGTATAACTATATTTTGAGCAGTTAACACTGAGCTACAGAAGGCCATCAAAGAGCAGGACCTACCATCATCCTACTGAGAGTTTAGGATTTATTGTAGCAGGCAGTGATAGTGTTATGCTCAAAAACAAACATCTTCATCCATTGCAATATGCTGATGCCCTACCCCTTTGCTCTGTGCTCTTGCATCACAGCACCAAATATTACACAATGTGGAGTTCAGTCGTCTCATTCATTCGAGTTTTCTACAAAGTCACTTATATGAAATTGTCAGTAAACCTTTTTTTTTTTTTTAAATCAGAATTTAAAGTGGTTTCCTTGGAAAAGCTCACATATTTGTTTTTAAGTATGCACAATAAAGCACGATGACTTCATTATACCTACTGGCATGTAAATTAACCAATGGGGCATACTTTTTTGGGGAGATGTGACTTGAGGTATAGCTGGGGTAGGATTTCAGGATGACATAATGGAGTAGTCTAAGCACCAAAGCCAATATAGTTTATTATAGTAGTTGTAGTACCCCAGAGCATTTTGTTGCAGTTTGACAAAACTAGTACTCTTCAGACATCAAAAGCATTGCTACTGTTGAGGTAATGTATGACAATTATAGATAGTGAGCACCAGAGATGTCTTAAACCCAGGACTCTTGCTTTTTGGCTGTGTATGAGACTGTAATGGTTATAGTGCTTAGTTTCCTATTAATATCCAACCTATACTTTTTTATGTACCTAAATATTGAGTTTCAAATAAGATTAACATATTTATGTACAAATTAGCATGCATTGTATCTGTTTCAAACGCATTAGTGCTTGTTGGGTTGTATAAGATAATACACTCAAATGGCAAAAACTCTTAGCTCCTAGTAAATTGTCAGGATCCTATGTATAGCGTCTAGTTTTCTGATCTCTTTAGTCTGGTGCAGTAACTCATAGTTCCACTAGCTTTCTGTGGTGCTGTTGCAGCCTGCTGCACCCAGACTGAAGAGATCTGACTATTACCAGCTTGCCCTACATTGTAATTATGTTCCTCCTATTTATGTTATTGCCCTACATTGTAATTATGTTCCTCCTATTTGTTATCGCCCTACATTGTAATTATGTTCCTCCTGTTTATGTTATTGCCCTACATTGTAATTATGTTTCTCCTTGCCTCTTTTTCCGTGCCACTTCATTGGACTTGTTTTAGGACTATACCCTGTGTCCTGTGTTTGGAGTCCTTGTTTCTTGTGTCCTGCTCCCGGAAGCCTTGCTCCCTGTGTCAAGAAGGCCAGAGGCCCAGCTCCTGTGTCCAAAAGGCCAGCAGACCTGCTCCCTATGTCCAGAAGGCCAGTGGCCCCTTTCCCTGTGTCTAGAAGGCCAGTGGCCCAAAGTCCTAGAGGCCTGAGTTTCCATGCTCTCTTATTGAGTTTACATGCTCTCTTATTAATAGTTCTTGATATTGCTGCTATTTAAACTCAGGCTGGGCTATTTGGGGTTCTGCCTCCCTCTGTCCACTGGGCTCCCTCTTACCTTACAGTGTCCCTGAAAGAGGTTACATTTTGGAATGACATTGCTCAGCGGATTTAGTCCTATGCATGTTATTATGTGAAATATCTTATTGCATAGTTATCTGTCATCAACACCTTTGTCAGTTTATCATCTTTCAATAGACTTGCTGATCAAGATCCGACTTTGATGTTTTTTTGTAGAATAGACAGATACTATAATTTTTTACTTATCATTGAATGACAATGGCTCCAGGCAGATTTCTATGTCAAATTTGAGAATCCCACCCCAAGGCTTTCACTTTTGTAATGAGCCCATCCCCTTCTGCAACATATAACACAGTTAAGGCATACAGTAGGTGAATGTAAAGCTATTCATGGGAGCATGAGAGATATATTTGTGTGTAATATATATATATAGACTTGCAGGTAGGTCCATCAAAATATTCTGAATCAATTTGTATCTCACTGTCAAATTAAGTCTTGTAATTCACTTTACCAATTCTGTTTACTACTGCGTTTGTTGTCACTTATTAATAAATGATGAAGTTAAATTAAAATATCTGTGCATCACATTATAGACATTGATTCTTTCTATTCACAGTCTCACATGCATGCAATGATCTGTATTTATACACCACCAGGTATTCTACAGGGAGCCTCTCAAAGATAACAAGATAGATATATCAAATAGTGTGTAGTAAATCTGACAGTTCCGCTTCTTGTTTTGAAAACACCCAGGGTTTCCAAATGGGGGGTGGGAAGAGATACAATCTAAACAATCTTTTCTCAATTACCGAATGTATCCAACATTATCTTTATCTAATATTTGGTCTATGGGCTGCGAATGTACACATTCACTTGGTCATCTCAGTCAGACATCAAAAGCATAAGGAACTTGCTGACAAATCAAAAATCTAATCAAGGAGAACAAATGCTAAAATAGCTGGAAGCTGAAAGGAAGATGAGAACAGAGAGGCGATAAAGCAAACGTATTGCTAAGTGTTACAAATTACCAAGCCCCCTCCTTTCGCATTGCAGGGATCTGACTGAGAGCTGTGCATTCTTTTGGGGGGTAATTTAAAGCGTCCCTTGCAGCTGTGTTTCTGTTATGCAAGCAGAAATGAGAAGTTTTCATTATGTATTGACATATTTTTCTTGTTAAGTAGTGTTTAAAGACATGCTTACAAGATTTACTGATAGTGGGGTTTTCTCAGCCTCAGAAGGAGTGTCTTTAAATCCTGAAACACCTACGAATAACTTCATGCCAAACTGAAATACAGATTGTCTCTGACAAACATATACCTTATCCGGATTTCTTCCACTGCAGATTCATTTTGATCATATTGGTTCTTTTGGTTAATTTTTTTTATCTTTTTCCATGTTATAATTGCTCAAATTATTCAAGAAGAATATATGTCTCTACTCACAGTTCTACCTGTCTAGCTGCTGAAAGTAGTGTTTGCTTTATCAAATTATAAGATACATTAATATTGTTGCATATAATATCAAGCCACATGTTTAAAAATGTATTGTCCAGAAAACTGATCTTTCAGAAGCTTTCAGTGATAGAACATGCACACCGCTGCTATAGATACTTTAGACGTGTGTTTTGTCTATTCTTTTATTTGCACGCATTATATGATTTAAATTGCAGATTTTACTCATCATAACTGTTAAAGGCAAAGTGTACCCAATATAATATATTGCAGGTTCTGTTGTTTCTAAACATTTACAGGAGTGTGGAATTTATATCTCCCGATGCCAAGGAAATGCAGGAAGATATTTTTATTTTGTTAGCCCTATTGTGTGCAAGTGGCAGGGCTGCCTTGGAATGATTGGCGCTGAGGAGGGAGCATAAGGGATGCTCCTTCAACAGGTGGAATGTCACACTGACCCACCAGGAAATGTCCTTATTGGCTGCCAACGTACTTACTGGTGGTTTTACAGGGAGGTGTGAAGAGTGGCAGCAGCCAGCCATTCCTTACAATGCATAAGATTGGAGGCCTCCAGGATACACTTTTGACACCATAACATCTACAGTGTTGCTTGGAGTGTTCCTTTAATCACACATGCTAATGCAAAGATTTGCACTGCAGTAGTCTACTACAAAAGCATATAATCCACTATGGGAAGAAAGCAGATAGAGGCAGTGATATTATCTGGCCAGTGTTTTGAAACCTTGGGTCTTGGCATTAATGTGAGTGTTACTTTGACACAAGCTGCCTATAAATGGTTCCTGCCTATGCACCTCCTCTCTTTAGCAATGGTGCTCCATGATGACAGTGGCCTCATTCAGCATGATATTGAACCCTGCCACACTGCAAAAATTGTTCAGGAATGGTTTGAGCAACATGACAAAGGGTTCAGGGTGTTGCCTTGGCCTCCAAATTCCCCAGATCTCAATTCAGTTGAGTATCTGTGGGATGTGCTAGAATAACAAATCTGATCCATGGAGGCCCCACATTGCAACTTGCAGGACTTCAGAGTATCTGCTTCTAATGTCTTGGTGCCAGATATCGCAGGACATGTTCAGAGGTCTTGTAGAGTCCATGCCTCAACGCATCAAAAAGCTGTTTTGGCAGCATGAGGGGAATTAACATGAAATTAGTCTAGGTGGTTTTAATGCTGGGGCTGATCAGCGTATGTATTTCTTTTAAACATGCCTAAAACCATATTATGAGACTGATGTTAGATATGATCTCCAATGATCAGTTTATAAACAACATTTCCAGCCAATCAGCAATCATAACTCATCCTTTCTGCTGATTGGTTGAGGAATAGTGTTTATTCTTGTTTATCAAGGTTTTATCAAATCTTCTTTCATATAGACCCTGTTACCCCGACCACTAATGTGTTAGACAAGATGAAGTCGTATATTCTATATGGTAGACAGACGGACACATTTGGTCTATCAGAGATTTCTTTTGTAACAGCACAGGGAACAGGTGTTTCTCAAATGACTTTACAATCATTGACTAGCTACTGCAGGACAATAAGCAAGCTTACGCTAAATTACATCCAGAAAGTGGCTGAATGAACAGACCTGATGAGCCTTAGGTCTCTGTACACCCATGTAAGTATCTTTAAAACTGCCCACTCATCATAACTATAACAAAAAAAAATACTTCACCGCCTGTGGAAAGAAGAATAGTTTGGCATCTTTCGTCCCCCTCTTTTAATTACTCTTGACACCGTGGAGAAACATCTCATATAAATCTGTAATGTGCTCTGATGAGAAACTACACGGTTGGAAGACCATGTAATTTCTCCCCAATTAATTAAAGTTCACAGAGTGTTTTCAACAGCCAGATGCCACTGTCTGGCTGCAATAACACTGCTGTCAAGTGTAAAAAATTAAGATCCAAGCTGCAAGAAAGGCAGTTAAATAAAGAAACCAGATGCCAAGTTATTTCTAATGTTGCAAAATGCATTGTTGTTTAGCAACTCCGGTGTTTAACATGCAATGTGCTATTGCATTATCTCACATTTAAAACACAAGCAGAGCCCCACAAAAATGCACGCAATGAACAATTTTTAGTTAACTCTCATATAAGATTGTATATGCTATTACATTTTTGAGTTACTAATGTTTGCGTTCGTAACTGTACATGTATGAATACAAGTTTGTATTAAAAAAGTTGCATCTAGTTAGTACGATGTTTTTTCTTCACCACTCTTTCTACCATTATGAAGCATATTACAAGACTTTATTGATTAATACTGAAACCTATGGAGTAACTAAGCAAAATGACATGTTTTTTTGTGTAATGAATGTAATTCATAGTTTTTTTTTCTAGCTTTTTCCATATGCAGGCAGGGCCGATCATGGGCGGGTGCTCGGAGAGAAAGGCACCAGGAGGTGGGGGTGCCCCACAGAGCAGGACTATGGCCTGTCACAGGGAGCCCAGAAGGTGGCCTATTAAGCAAGGCAGAGTAGGCGTCTGCTTATCCCAGAGGGCAAGTGCTTACTCTGCAGCTATGTACCAAGCCAGGGTTAGGAAGCAGGCAGGCGACAAGGGAGCACTGTCGGAGCTGATGCTCTTCCTGCTCCCTCGCATGCCCTCTGTGGGGATGCTGGGAGCTGAAATATGCCGTAATTCCGGCCCCGCATCACTAAACCGTGCAAGGGAGGAGAGAGGTGCAAGAAGAGCATGAAAGCCACTGGACCCTGGGGAGACGACCCAAAAGACTCCTAAAGGTGAGCAACAAGCAATACAATAAATTTCTGAGTGTGTGCAAGATTGTGTAAGTGTGTATGTGTCTATCAGTATGTGTGTGTGTGTGTGTGTTTGTATCTATCAGTAAGTGTCTGTGTTTGTATCTGTCAATGAATGTATGTGTGTCTGTAAGTGTGTGTCTGTCAGTGAGTGTGTGTGTGTTTTGTCAGTAAATGTGTCTGTTATTGTGTGTGTGTGAGTGTATGTGTCTGTCAATGTTTGTATGTGTGTCAGCGAGTGTGTCTGTCAGTAAGTGTGTGTGTGTGTGTGTCAGTAAATGTATGTCAGTGAGTGTGTGTTTGTCAGTGAATGTGTGTGTCGGTCAGTGTGTGTCTGTCAGTAAATGTGTCTGTTAGTGCGGCTGTCAGTGTGTGTGTTTGTCAGTAAATGTATCTCAGCGAGTGTGTGTGTTTGTCAGTAAATGTGTCTGTCAGTGAGTATGTGTGTCTCTCTCAGTGGTGTGTGTGTGTGTTTGACTAATACAGGGTCCACATGACAGTGTGAATGTGTGTGTATTGTGTGTGATTGTCTAGGTATGCATGGGGCAGTGTGTGTGTAATTGTGTGATTATGTATGTTGTGATTTAAAATGCTGAGTGCTGGACTTCCTTGTTTTGTGTACCACTGTGTCTGTCAGCAAGTGTTTCAAATCATTGAGAGTGTGTGTCAATGTTTCTGTCAGTGTGTGTCAAATCAGTGAGTGTGTGTCTAGATTGAGAGGTGGAGTCGTTGCAAATGGGAGGGTTTAGAAAGATGGCCACGCCCACCTGGGAGCGCCCCAAAAAATTCTGCATCTAGGCGTCTGTGACCCTAGGATCGGCCCTGCTGGGCACTTAGCCCGTAAAATACCTCTCTATCAGTTGTTGCATCAATCACTACAGTGTTCCAAAATGGTGAATACTAGTAGGATGTTACCTATCAAAATGCATGGTGCCTACTTAAAGTTTGGTAGTGGACTAATAATGGTCTGGGACTGTTTTTTAGGCATTGGGTAGTTATGGAGTAGGGTTCAGAAGACATTATGATAAACCTAAAGACCATAGGGTGAGTGATTTACAAATGTCTCATTCTTTGAATCTTCCTGAAATTGGTTGATTAGCAACAGTGCACTCTGTCCATATACTTCCCCAGCAAACATGGGCGTATTTGTGACATAAATCAGGAGGACTGCCTGGTGGAGAATTTTTTAGCTCTCCCTGTCAATCAGTTTTCGGCTTAGAGAAGGCAATTGAGGTCTATGCTGAAAATTGATGACACATCGGGAGGGGAAAACTGTCAGGCTAGTCTCTAAAGAGAGGGACCAGGCTTACGGACAGCCTGCTTCCTCAAGGCAGAGTGCTGCTGAAGTGCTCTGTGCATGGTCCAAGTGCCCAGTCTCCTGCTGCATCTTGAAATCTGTTTGGCACATTTCAAAATGTGAGACAGGCCACCAGGACCCAGTTTTGCAGGTACAGTACCACAAAATGCAGGACTGACCCAGTAGATTCTGGAGTGTTGGCATCTATATACTCTAAGGAGTTAAACAATGTGACCACCAAGCTAATTGTCTAACCCAAATCATAAAAGGTGCTAAAGGATTTCAGTAACAAACTTCTAATAAATAGAGAAAAAATTAGAAATATGTATGTTTGTTAAGTTACTACTTGACTTTTGATTCTTTTGAACATTATGAGAAAAAAATGTATATATGTCTAGTGATCTGTGAAAATAAAGGTGAAGTGTGGAAAAAATGAAAACATACTGAAATGTGATATATATATAAATTCATAACTTTCGACCCAACAATATCCAAGAGAAAACAGATATAGATCAGGAATAGTAGTTGAATTGTGTTATGACTGTTAGGTTTATGGATTAAAGGCAGTGGGCCTCAACACACAAGGGATAATATGAAGTATTTATTTTTTTAGAGGGAACCACTGATTAGGAAAAAAAATATATAGACTATATTGATTTAAAAAAAAAAAAAACTAAACAGCGGGGGTTACTTAGCGAAAGTTTAGATCTATAACTCTCAAGTGGAAACTTCGTTATTTTGTGAAGAATTCATTTTAAATTGATGACTAGGCTTTATAGAGAGTAGCATTCAGGATTTCACTGGAGATCAACACTGTAATCGTATCATTACTTTTCCAAACTCTAAGCAAGTTTACTTTCCCAAATTCAAAGCTAGTTTACTGGCTGAGAGAGTCAAGTGCTCAGCTAATGTACTTCCTGTTTTGGAACGTTGTACAAGCAAAATCCACCTAAAACATATGGCTTGCAATACATACCTTATATCTGCTGCTATCATGCAGTATTCCTTATACTTGACAACTACTCTTGACTGTAGCAAGTATGAGAATGGATTATATTATTCTATGCATATATAATACAACATTTCCAAATTCATTTTCTGTCTTAGTGTATTGGAATATAACTAATGTATCCTGTTCTGCTATAATTGACCTTTTCACTTTTCAGATAAAATATTTAAGGTGCGCTGTGCCTTTAAGACAATAAAACTTTTTTTAAACACACGTTATCAGGTGAGTGTAACCATTATAGTGCAAAATATAAGTGCATAATTTATACAAAAGGTGCACTATACTCTGTGCTACAAAAACTTTTTATAAAGTGCAATTTGTATAAAGTATAAATATTTGATCTATATTAGTGTTTTTTGGGGGCTAAGTACACTTAAAGGTGCTGCTATATTTGCACAGTTGTATACTTTTTTGATACAAGAAATCACTGTTTAGAGCCAATATCATTTGGAATATTTAGTATTTTTCAGACTTTGTTTTCATTCTTTTGTTACCTTAACCTCGGACACTTTATTTGCACTTGATTGTATTATTTGTATTTGTAATTTGAAGCGCTTATATTAACTTTGTATTGGATAGATGTTTTAGTTGCATTGAGGCTGTAGGCTATATAGATGTATTGTATAATTTGGGGGCATTATTGTGTAATACCTATATATTTATTACCGGGCTGTTAAAGTAATGATTGAGGGATTATATTCTTTAGATCAGTGGTAGTCAACCTTTTTCTTTCTACCGCCCACTAATGCATCTTTCTTGATGGAAAAATTTCCTTACCTCCCACCAGTTATCGCGCAAGTGCGGAATATTTTTTAGAAAGGCGGGCGTTTTAAAAAACATAAATGTACAAACATTTATCTTTTTATTTCTACTTAATGCATGTTTATAATGTTTTTAACTTTATAAAGTTTAATGAGAAAACAATAAAGTAAATTGAAATTACCTTTACTAGTGATTAATGAGATCCTTGAGGTTGATGCTGCGAGACTAAATAATTGATATCTGGTTCGATTTTTGTAAGGAACAAACAAAGGTCTCCTCTTTAGGTGATATTCAGACGACTTCTCTGTTTGCGCATAATATGATTTCTCATCTGTGCGTCAGCTCCCCTCCTCAATTCCCCTCCCCACCTCTTTTTTCCTTTTTTCTATTTTTTAACCTTACTTATAGCAATTCCCAGTAGGAAGGCTGAGCTAGGTAGCCCACTATAACAGACAGGCACACATACATACAGACACACACACAAGACACACATACATACAAACAGATAGGCAGGCACATACATACAGGCACACATACACACATACATACAGGCACACATACACACACACATGACACATACATACAAGCATGCAGGCACACATACAGACGCACACACAGACATACACACATAAGACATACATACAAAGACATACACACATACAGACACACAAGACACACATACATACAGACACATAAATAAGACACATACATACAAAGACAAGACACACACAACACATACATACAAAGACAACACATACATACAAAGACACATAAGACACGATATACATACAAAGACACTCGCAAGACATACATACAAAGACACACACACAAGACATACATACAAAGACACACACACACACGACATACATACAAAGACACACACACACATATTTAAGTCACCCTCCTGTTTCCTACCTTTAAGGTGCAGGAGGGTGACTCTCCCTGGGGTCCAGTGGTGGCTCAGGTGGATGGGAGTCAGAGTTCCCACTCTGACTCCCTGGTCTTCCTCCCGCGCGGCTCTCAGTGTCAGCTGGGAGGAGTGACGTGCAGTCACTTCCTCCCAGCTCTGTGATGTAATCACAGGGGACCCGGCCGCGCTGTTAAATCGCCCAGCGCTGACCGGCCCCCTCACAATCCACATCCATCGGGTGGCCCTGACAGCATGGGCCACCCGATGGACCTCTTGCAGGGGTACTGCCGGCTCGCACCGGCCCACCCTATCTCTCCAAATGAGGAAATTCCCACCACCCACCTGGAATCCTGAAACGCCCACTAGTGGGTGGTAGGGACCAGGTGGACGACCCTTGCTTTAGATTTTATATGTATTAGACCTTTGTATGTACACTGTACAATAACAATAAAGTTAAATCTAATCTAATGAGTTTATCATTATTATTCTATTGGATTGCTTAGCTCAGATATAGTGAGTCTGTTTGCAACCTTACTAAAACTTGTGCTCAGCCTGTATTACTGAACGGTCACAAAGCTTAGGTCACTTACCTCCTGTGCTTCTCCTGCTGACCCATTAGAACTCATTCTTGACTATTATTTCAAATAGTTTTTTAACTCACCTGAAATATACAATTTTAGGATTTTTTTTTTATGAAAAATGTGGGCACCCATTTGATCTGCCTAAACTAAGTTTTGGCTTCCACAGGAGCATTAATCAAGCTTGACTGGAAGCCGAAACACTGCATGGTTTTCTAATCAAATCTGCATAAATATCACCTGTATGTTCCCAGTCTAACTTTTTTCATGATTATTGATAAACTGAGAATGGTCCACCCTGGTCTGGAGGCACTGTGGGGATATTTATGGGATGATAATATTAAGCAGTCGAGAATTGCCCACTATTTCAATTCTCTTAGATCTTAGAGATCGTTATCAAATAAGTGAAAAGTATTCCATAAATAAAATCACAATTTGTTATAAAAATAGATATAATTTATTTTTACAAATTAAATAACAATATTATTAGGCAGCGTGCATGATAATAATCAGTGAGTATTTAGTATGACATAAGCATACAATACAATGGAATGGCTATACACGTTCCTATGGCTAACAGCATCTTCTGTCACTTAATAAGATTTATGAGGGTAAGCTTCACACAGCGAAAAGCCATAAAACCTTGGCTAACAGTTAAATCAACTGAGTAACCCTTTCAATGCTGGCTAGATCCTCCTAGGCATATAGTATCCCACTCTCCTGTGATTTTCAATTAAAATAACATTTGAACCAACTCATTAGTCATTTCCTGGAACCATCCAATAAGAATAATCTACCAGATTTTTACAAAAGCCTAATTTTAATTTGCCTAAAAAGATATCTTGTCTTATATTAGAGCAAATCAATACACGTGGATAAAAACAGCGGTATGCTAACACGTGATACTATCACATTAATATATAATTATTCATAATTCCACCTGCAGAATGGAATGTTTATAACTATATATTCTTTAGTTAACTAAGATTTCTAAATATGAAATCTGACCGTGATTTATCAAGTCATATATCATGCTATTAGTAAATTTTAATTAATTTAAATTAATTAAATAAAACCAGCATAATTACCAGTTATGTAGATATTCTCATCAGGTGAGTAGGTAGTCCCAGGAATTTGATTGGTTGTATGGAGGTGCGTGAGTGATAGAGAAAAGTGGTGTTGGTTAGAAAGTATCAGTAAATTTTAAGTGTCAAGGAGTTTGAGTTGAGTGTCCAAGAGTTTAAGAGTGGAGTGTTAGTCCCAGAGAATGTCCTGGATCTCTCTGCATGTCTGAGTTGGAGTCCCCAAACTTCAACTCCCTCTCTATGCCAACTCTCTCTTCCCTTTGTCCTAACTTTTAAAGGGCCAGACTCTTTGTACGTCATTAGTTGATAAGCCAATAGGAAACTGAAAGGTATGTTCAATGTATGGATCGCAATTTAGGTAGTGGGCAGTCTTGCCTAACTAATCCTTCTTATCCAGGAAAGAGTTAACTTTTCCTGATGACGATTTTGACGTCATTTGGCTTATCTAAAATGACTACCATAATTTAAATTTGCTGTCAGTTCAAATCATTTGTCTTAGTCTTTGTGGCAACTACTTTGATCGTAATTTGTAAAATTGACAGTTCTAAACTCAATTTCCCCCTTACTTACAATGGAACCTTGTAAAATTTAGAAAGTAAAATTAATTACTTAGTCTTCTCTGTCACTAGTGTCTGTGTTTAAATAATGCATTCCTTTAGTGGTTAGTGAAAGTAAGAAGAAACTATGTCTTTTTGTTATCCTGAAGATAGCAAAATGGAGTCCGCTCTGTTCTGAGTGACTCTGGCAATATACACTTTTAATTTCTTTTTAGCACAAAATGTCTGTTGATATAAATATTCTGACAGCACTTTGGAAATTTGAGCGAGTGCCACTCCACAGTATTCATATTAAATTATCTTGTTAAGTCTTGATCATAGTCTAGTGGTAAGAGTTTCAGATCATAATAAATTATCTTAGAACATTCTTACCCTCAATTTCTATGGGTTTCTCTAAGCAACAGATAATCAGAAAGTAAACCTATATTCACTCTTGCAAAATAAGGGAAGGGTCTAAAAAGACATCTAAATCCATCCATCTTGGAGTTTTTACTGTGTGTAATGTCATTAAGAAATGGAAGGCACGAGTACCTATAATAGAACTGCTTGTAGACTGGTCAAAAAAGTACAACAAAGACAAAATGTCACTGCAAAGGACCTACAGGGAAATTTAGCCAGCACTAGTGCAGTTGTGCCCCTACTCAATGAGCAGTGATGCTTGCACAAACAAGAATAGTCAACAGAAGGAAACATTACCAGCAATAACATCTAAATAACAGATAGATGAGAGGTATTTTCTAACCAAGTACTGTGATCTAATTAAGTAGTAGAGAACTCTTTGGGTACAATCATGTTTTGAGCTTTGGTCGATCTCTTATATTGAGGTTGTGTGGCTACTGTTGGCACAGGAAAGGATAAGTAAATAATGCATTCTACTAAATATCATCAAATACTGGAAGCTAATGTTGCAAAGCCAGTGCAGAAATTGAAGCTGAAAGGAGATTGGATATTCCAACAAGACTGTGATACAAGATACACTTTGAAATCATGAATTACTTCAAGAAATTAATGATTTAGGTTTTGGAATGGCCTTCACAGTCTCCAGACTGGGAATATTATTGAAAACCTCTGGGTTGATCTCAAACATACTGTGAAATAATGCTATTGTAAGAATGTTTCTGATCTAGAATTATTCTGTAAGGAAGGGTGGAGAAAGTACCCAAATCAAGAATAGAATGCATATTGGTGGCTACAGGAACCTTTGGAGGCTATCATTTCTATTAACAGCACTGTTACTAAGTACTGATGAACAGGGCATCCAAAGAGTTGCACATCACATTTACTGATTTATTTTTTCATTTAAGAAAATTTAGAGAATTAATAGTAACAGTGCATTAAAATATGCATTAATATATAGAATTGAACCTTTATTTTTTATTTTTATTGAACAGTTATATTAGTTTGCCAAGTGTGTTCATTTTTTTTCATACAACTGTATACTAATCATCTCTGCTTGTTGGTACTACCTGTTCTGTAATGGAAGCTTTGCATTTTTCTTCAATTTACACACCTACTTAATTAATCAAATCAGACATCTACATTGAAATTGGTTTCTAGAATGCCGTACTGAATTGTTCAATCAAATCCCATGACTCCAAATAACAACAGAGCCAGTAAGCAGTTTTTTCTGATTACAAGAATTGTGTAATACTATATTATAAAGGTATTTTAAGTCATTTACTGTAAGACCATCTATTGAATCTTTTCCACCTGTGCTGCATTCTGTTGTCAAACATGTACAATGTGAGTAATAATGCAGTCTTCTTTGTTTTAGGGACTCTCTTTGGCATTTTGTTATTAGTTGTAATTATCCCGTTTCCCCACAGATAGATGTGATTAAGTCTATTTAGGGCCATGTAATGGGTTTTCTGGCTGACTGACTACAGGCTAATAAGAACTGCCTGCATGGCTTTCCTAACAGATGCCACGAATCTCAGCACCATGCTTCCACCACGCAATTTCCCTGCCACATTTACCTGGAATACTGTTTGTCACTGGCAGGAGAAGACAACACGTTACATTTTGGGAATAACATGTTGCAAGACACAATATCCTGTTCAGGTCTAGTAAATAAACACAAATTGCTCATTTTAAACATAGAAACTATTGAGTGTATGCATAGTTTGAGCCATTTCTATTTCATACTTTTTTTTTCTCTTGCCTCCAAGATTCACAGTAATTATTTGTTTTAGCTATCTGGCAAACATTTAGTCTATTGTCTTGAGTACTGGAAAATATTAAACTAGTCAACGCTAGTTTTACTAGCTTCTCTTAACTTCACTAATATAAGCCCTTCCGTATAGCGCTGGTTCATTAGCTGAGAACTTTGGCTACATGCTTGGAGCCAGAAAGCAAAGCCTTGCTCCACCAGGCCTAGCTCACAGCTGCAGCTTTCAGCAGCAGAAGAGGAAGCAACTGGTGCCTGATGGACCATAGGTAAGTTGTCAAACTGTTCCAAAATAGTTTGACTACGTACCCTGGTAGATATGAAATCATGGTACCATAACCACTGCTTACGGTGCTTGGAGTGTTCCTATAATTATAGCAAGCACAGACTAATTATTTCCATAGGGTGCAATGGCCACAGTACTGGCAAATCATCAATAGAGTACAAATAGAAAAAAAGCACCCTGTACCAATTGTCCAGTAGATTTGAATAAATTGTTTTGTACACATTTTGAGCAATCCTCAATTTGTCCAAATTCCCAAACTCCAAAATGCTATATTGACAAATCACGAAACAGACAAATAATGAACCATATCCTTTTTTTTTTTTTGTGATTGGGAGTGCTGTCTAAAAAAAAATAAAAAAAAAATAAAATGATAAATGGTAAGGGTACAGTTAATAAATATAGATTATTATTTTTTTTTTGCATAGATCATGTGAGAAGTAGTAAGCAACAGAGGGAAAAAGCAGAAGCAGTAAAAAAATAATCTGTATTTAGCAAAATAAATAATATAAGATTATGTGTACAGTATATACTCGAGTATAAGTCTAGTTTTTCAGCACATTTTTTGTGCTTAAAAACACCCACTCGACTTATACTCGAGTCACTGTCTGTTTTATGGCAACTTAGAGAGCCGCGGCCGTCAGAGCCATGGCAACGATCCCGCGGCAACCAGACCGCGAGACTTACAGTGGAGCTGACCGGAACGGAGGAGAAGGGAGCTGACAGGAGCTGCAGGAAAGGTAAGTAAATGCTTCCTGCCGGCCCCCCCACTTCACAGCCCATGCCACTGGACCACCAGGGATTAAGATAGCCCCCCTCCCTGACCAGTTAACAAGCAGGGAGGGGGGACAAAAAAAATTTAAAATAATTAAAAAATAATAATAAAAAAAATTAAAATAATAAAAATGCCCTCCCCCCACCCAGTTCACACACACTACACAAACACACACTCTTCATTATATACACACTCTGCATTATATACACAGAGTCTGTGTATATAATGCAGAGTATGTGTTTGTATGAGTGTGTGTGTGTATATAATGCAGAATGTGTGTTTGTATGAGTTTGTGTGTATATAATGCAGAGTGTGTGTTTGTATGAGTGTGTGTATATATAATGCAGAGTGTGTGTTTGTATGAGTGTGTGTGTATATAATTATAAAAATCACAGAATTTCATAGCCCCAAGTTTTACCCTCGACTTATCCACGAGGCATGGCATATTTCACAATTGTTGGTCACAAAACTGCACTCGACTTATACATGAGATCGACTTATACACGAGTATATACGGTATATAGATTTTTTGTAATACTCCTTTTTTCCTTCTGTTGGTTACTTTGTATCACTTGATCTGTGACGCAAACGGTATGAAAATACTCCTATCAGTATACTACAAAATATATACATAATAGTTATGTTATGTATTTATTTTAAAGTACACTGATTGACCATTTTTTCTGCCATGTTGGTTCTTCCTAATAGTTCTAAACCGAAAGCCCAAAGTGCCCAAAACATTTTAGTTTTTGGACAAATCAATTCAGTATTGTTTAGCTGTCCTCAAGTCAATTGGCATACAGGCATACCCCACTTTAAACTACACAATGGGACCCAGAGCATGTATGTAAAACGATAATTGACTTAAAGTGAAGCAATACCTTTTTTCACTTCCCAATGCATGTACTGCATTGCAATAGTCAATTACCGGCATAACTGATATAAATAATGCATTGATAGTGTTAGTATGCCAGGTTTTTAAGCATGGTTTCTAAAGAACAATTGCTGTTGTTATTATTATCGCCATTTATATAGCACCAACAGATTCCGTAGCGCTTTACAATATTATTAAAAGGGGATTTAACTATAAATAGGACAATTACAAGAAAACCTACAGAAACGATAGCTTGAAGAGGGCCCTGCTCAAACAAGTTTACAGTCTATATTAGGTGGGGTATAAAACACATTAGGACAGGAAATAGCAGTCAAATTAGGTGGGAGTGAAGCAGAGCTGGAGGAGAGAGTAAAGTGCTGCCCTTCATGAGAGAGCAAGAGAGGTATGTGAGGTTAGTCTGGGAGGCAATAGGCTTTCCTAAAGAAATGGGTTTTAAGACACTTCTTAAACGTTTGAAGACTAGGGGAAAGTCTGATGGCGGTAGGCAGGCTATTCCATAGGAATGGAGCTGCCCGCGAGAAGCATGAGTTGGCCGTACATGTGCGAGCAGCAGACAGGAGAAGGTCATGGGCAGAGTGTAGAGACCGAGAAGGGCATACCTATGAATGAGTGAAGAGATGTAGGAAGGGCTAGAATTGTTCAATGCTTTATAGGTATGGATTAGTACTTTGAATTGACTCTTATAGGATACAGGAAGCCAATGTAAGGAATGACAAAGGGGTGAGGTGTGAGAGGACCAACTGGAGAGGAAAATCAGCCTGGCTGCAGCATTCATTACAGACTATAGCGGGGCAATACGGCTGTTGGGAAGACCAATTAGGAGAGAGTTACTATAGTCCATGCGAGATATTACTAGAGCATGGACAAGCTCTTTATTAGCATCTTGTATAAGAAAGGGGCAGATGCGTGCAATGTTTTTCAGGTGGAAGTGGCATGATTTGACAAAAGACCCGATGTGAGGATCAAAGGTGAGGCCAGAATTAAAAGTAACACAAAGACAACATGCTTGTACGTATAGGCTGATATGGGTACCACCAATCTGAAGTGAGAGCGAGAGAGGAGGTGTAATATTAGGAGGAGGAAAGACAAGAAGTTCTGTTTGGAAAGATTCAGTTTCAGAAAGCGGGAGGACATCCAATCAGAGATAGAAGAAAGGCAAGAGGTGACACGTTGCAGGACATCAGGGGAGAGGTCTGGGGAGGAGATATATATCTGGGTGTCATCCGCGTACATGTGGTATTGGAATCCAAATGAAGTAATAAGTTTGCCAAGAGAGGCAGTGTAAAGAGAAAATAGAAGGGGACCAAGAACAGAGCCTTGGGGGACTCCAACTGTGACAGGTCGAATGGTGGAGGTATCATTAGAAAAGGAGACTCTAAATGAGCGGTGGGAGAGATAAGAGGAAAACCACGAGAGGACAGAGTCACAGAGACTGAGTGATTGAAGAGTTTGGAGAAGGAGAACCTGATCAATGGTGTCAAAGGCAGCAGAGAGGTCAAGAAGAATTGGTATTTGTAGTGACCTTTGGATTTAGCTGTGATAATGTCGTAAGGGCAGTCTCAGTAGAGTGGAGGGGGTGAAGGCCAGACTGAAGAGCGTTAAAGAGAGAGTTGGAGTTGAGGAAGCAGACCAGACGGATGAAGACAAGCCTTTTGAAGACTAAGACTTGTTGAAGGGCATTTGTCTCCAATAGGTCAGATCTCTCATGAAACCCATTGTGGAGAAGACGTGAGGTATTGCAAGTCTTCTGGCATTTGAGGAGGGTTAAAAACGTTTGCGTGGGGAGATGTAATGATGTTGGCACTATGTAAGCTTTACAGTGGTTAGATCCATAGATTTAAAATGTGTAACCGGAATCTAATACACTCACACTGTATAGAGTTTCATTTCAATAAAATATCAATTTGTTGTCCTTTAAAATGCTAGCATTTGCATGGTTTATTCTCTTAAATCCTATCTATTAAGACAAGTTATCTTAACATCTACTCCCTTTTTTAGATGTACTCATACACTGGAATTTATTTTTTCTTAACTGGTCAAATCTTTTGCAGAGTTAAATGAGCAAGGGAAAAAAAAAACATGTACCTGTGACTTTAAAACATATTCAATGAGTCACCCCTGTGTGTTGGTAGAGGCCTGCTCTGAAACTGCAGAGCTGCTCTGTGCGAGAATAGAACCTTCCATTTCCTGTTCCCTTGCTGACTGAAGAGGTGCGGGAATGTCCACACTCGCGAGGCACTTTACGTACACTTGCGGGTATGTCCATACTCGCGAGTGTACGTAAAATGAGGGTACGCAAACTGGTGTATGCCTGTATTTACTTCTCTTTGTTAACAAAAAATGTAAACTTTAGTTTGGTGAATAGCACTTTGATTTTAAATTGATTTTAATTCCTCCTTTGTCTCTGTGATATAAAGTAATATGATCTGTTGCGTAAATGAAATAGAAGACCTGAAATGCCTGTGTATGTTACATACACATTTCAAACTTGGTGTGCATTTTCAAAACAAAAGTTGTGCCAACACTGTACTTTTAAATACAGAATGGTGCATATAAGAACATCTTTACTGGGAAAACTTCCAAGTAAAGTAGTGTTTTTTTCCTTTAGTTTTTTTCCTTCATAAAAGTTTTCTTATAATAGACACATAAACATACATAGGACGGCGACAAAGGAGTTTTCCTTTGAACTTGCAGAACTTGAACACCTACTGAGGAAGAGATGTAAAGCAGAACAGGGCACATTCAATTCTAGAAAATATGAGTTGCTTTAACCGTCTAGTAAACTTTACCTGTAAAAACCCAACATCCGTATTAACAAGTTTTATTCCAAATGTCCTTTGATGTATGAGAAACATGTATACAGTTTAAGAATTTACTGTGAGATGGGGATAAGGTTTCCTTTATGGCATATAATTGAACGAACATTTCAAGATAACATTCCGAATTGCTGATATTGGCAAGAGGAAGATTTACAAAGAGCTAGAAAATGAATCTAGAGATCATATCATTATGTTTTTACATTTACTTTACAAAGGAATTTTTTGTTCTCCTTTTTTATTTTTTATTTTTTATTTTTTTACATCTGTAAATTCTGTATTTTGAATTATATGGACATGCATTAAAGCATCTGCCAATTTATGTGGCTACTGGCAGAGCTATTGCACCGTCTCATATTTAACAGAAACAATTCGCTTCGAAGCTGAATTAAACCGTGTTTTAGATCCAGCACTGGTGTGATTGTAAATTAAAATGCAAACAAGAAGCATTCTATCATTCTAGTTTGTCCAGTGCCTCTTGAATCACATACACGTTTTAACTTTGTATGTTATTTTCCAGGTGGTCCAATTCTCTTGAAGATAATTTAGGAGTCACGTGAAATCACTGAAAAATTGAGCCTTCGGAATGTAGTCACTTGATTGATCAATAATGTAATCAGAATGTTAATTAAAAAACGAACACGTTTCTTACTAAAACAAGTAGTTTAGTTTGATGTTTGAAACATCATTTCTATCAGAGGTTATTATTCTCTCTAAGCACAAGATGTGTCTCTAGCAATCATAGTGATTAGAACCGCAGGTTTCGAAGGACTAAGAACTCAAGAAAATGGATATGCTTGATGGGACTAATGACCCAGATCTGCCTGCATGTGCTAGATTTTTGCAGCCAAGTTTTGTTTGATTCTGTTCCATGGGATCCACCCCCAAACTATGATCTGTGTAGAATGTCTCTTGGCTGCTTCTAAGATAATTAGTTTTGATGTCAGAAATATCCTCGTCACCTGCAACGTATTTGTCCTCCACTGTATTAGCAACACCAGTGCTTTCCTCACTGTCAGCCAGCATAGCGGCTGTGTTGACAGTTGTAAAGTTAATTACAAGTGCTAACGAGCATCAGGGATTGGAAGGACACGGCATTTTGAGCTTTTAAAAGCATAATTAGGCTATTTACTGTGTTTGTTTGTTTGTCTTTTTTGTGCTGCCCGGGTGCACACATTGAAGCTCAAAAATTGTATATACAATAACGATGATTCTAGCAAAATATTTAGCGTTTTGTGCCCTGTTTTAATGAATTTGCAATCCCTGATGACTGATGGGGTTAAAGTAATAAACACGAGTCTCATACCCTAATATAAACTTGAGTGGCAGTGTTTTTCGATAATTGTTTCATTGTTTCCTTTGTTACTAATTACTTTATCGAATTAACAATGTTTTACATCATCTCAGTAGTTATATATACTTTATTATGTACAGTCTCAAGTTAAATTCACTTCCTGTGTAATTTCATGTTAGGGAAGAAAGGATCATTGCTTTGTTTCAATGCTTATCTTCAAACTTTACTTTCCAAATGTATACTGCTGCATGACAGGTGGAGGATTAGACCCAATATTAAAAATAAGTAACACTTTTTTACTGCCCATTATTTGAGGGATAGAAGGAAGAGTTTCTCTACCGTATTTGCAAGTGTGGGAGAGTAAAAATATACCAGCAGGGCCTGGTTATTTTTTTTAGTTTCTATTTTTGTTTGATACTAGCATTTGGGAAAAGCAAAAGTAACAATCTGTTTTATGCTTTTTAATATAGATCAGCCTCTTCAGTCGCTCTACTAATCGTATTCATTGGTCACCGTTATCAGCTTCTTTATATAAATCAATGTTATAAACTTAGAACAGGATTACATGTTGAGTTCTGAGAACCCTGCTCCGAGAAGAACCTACTCAATAGGTTTCTAATTTATATCATACAGAACAGCGGTAGGCAACCTTTGGCTCTTCAGATGTTTTGGACTAACATAACACTGGCAAAGCATCAAGGGCGATGTAGTCCACAACATCTGGAGTGCCGAAGGTTGTCTACCTCAACTGTCAAATGTTAGCTTATAGAAAATATTAAAGGGATACTCTAAGCACCAAAACAACATTGGCTTGAAGGCACACTACTGTCACCTGAACCACTACAACTTAATGTAGTGGTTCTGGTGTCTACAGCATGACCATGCAGGATTTTCAATGTAAATTCTGGCTTTTCAGACAAAGGGCAATATTTTCATTGCTGCCTAGTAACACCTCTAGGTGCGTTCACTCAGACTGCCATTAGTGGGCTTTCTATTTCCCTCTGCAAGGAGGCGCTGAACTGCCCCACTAAATACTTTAAGCACCAAAACAACTTTAGCTTATTAAACCAGTTTTAATTTTTTTATTCTTTATTTTTGTTGTGCAAGCAGATACAGGCATGCAATGAATGCCACGACAATGAGTACAGATGTACAGATAATGACAATAAATGGGTACATGGTGCCCCAATATACTGCATGTATTGTTTTGGGTATAGAAACAAGCTGAACATACATGACTATTTCAGGGTTGACAAGGAGTGAGGAAACAAGCATGAGTACCAAGACATGTAGCCTAGATGCGGTAGCATGCAGATCAAATCTGCTATTATGAAAGATTAGTTAGGCATGTAGGCAAGAAACAAAATTAAACTGTTAACCATGCTAAAGTATGCTTTTGTTGTAAGGTAAAGGTTTCATAATAGGCTAGACTTAAAGTTATATGCTCAGGTAAGGAAAATTTTCCACTGGCAATAGGAGCCGTATCAAGCGAGCATGTTATTTGTAAAAACAAATAATTATATAAGACATGTCAAAATAAAATGAAAAAAATAGTGACCCCTTGAGGCATAAGACATTGCATTTGCAGGAGTCTCTGTCATCTGATTCCCACTACCAGGAGACCTATGAATCCCACAGACAGGTGATAGGAGGCCAATGTGGACCGGGTCTGAGGTAGGGTGTCCCTCCAGTCCCAGGCTGATGTATAGACCAGCATCTCTGAGCCACAACTTGATGACTTCCTGAGCCTGAGTTTCCTCCGCGTGAGAGAGTGCAGATCAGTTGCCGCTTGGGGCATGTGGACCTGATGTGGACGATGTTTCTGGGTCTTGACCCTAGAGGCCTTCAGACAGTGAGAGGTAGAGTACGTGTGTGTACGGATGCTGTGCCCGCCAAGAGCCCTCTCATTCCCTACCACTTGCCTGTCCGTTCGTTTGGCACCGGTAGGGGTGTTATCCACAGCTGCTCCTTACTCTTCCGCTGCTCAGACCAGGTTGCTTGCGTGCGTCTTAGTAGACTCTCCCAGAAACATTGGAAGATTTCATCTAGGCACTGTAAGGCAGTGTCGGCAGTGTCTTGATAAGGCCTGTGACATGTGCGCAGGTTAGCCATGTGTGGTGGAAGAGCAGCCGCCATCTTGATTGTACTGTATGAGGGAAGCACCACAAGCTTGCAGCCCAAGGCTTATGGCTCGATCAGGACAGTCAGCCCCAGTAGTCCAGTGGGGACCGGATATCCTCCGCTGGTCCAAAGGAGTGGGGGGGAGGGTAGGAGAGCTGAAGGATCAGTGCAAGAGTCCGCGAGCGAGGAAAGCGGCTGCCTTTCCCCAAATTGGTCCCAAGTAGGCTTGAGTCCCCAGTTGGGTATAGTCATGAGTTGGGTGTCAGAGTGATCACCCAGGTATCCCCGACTTCAATATAGTCTTTATGAGCATATATGTGCTGAGTCTCAGGAGCTTGATTTCAGCATGTCTGCTCTGCTTGGAAGCTAGGCTCTGCCCCCATTGAACCAGTTTTGATGTATATATTATTATTATTTTATTATTTATATAGCGCCATCAGATTCCGTAGCGCTGTATATATCATGCCTATTTAGTCTCACAGCTCTATTCTCTGTCATTTAGGAGTTAAATCACTTTTGTCTCTGTTTATGCAGCCCTATCCTTACCTACTCTGGTAATCACACACAGTGCCTACAAGAAAAAAATATTTAATTTCCAATCAGATGTGACTGAACAGTCTGTTGATTTTAGAGATTTAAATCTCCTGTTCTGTTAATTGAACTTGAATCACACACAGAAGGCTCTAGCAGGCTATTAAAAGAGCAGTAGATAAGAAATTCTAGATTAAACAGTGCAGTAAAGGAAGTTTTAACAGTAGATCTCTCTTTACAGGAAATATGTAGGGAGACTGTATAGATCACATGCTGGGTTGGTGTGACTGGCGGTGAAAATACAGTGATTTAACTCATAAATAGCAGGAATTTGAGCAATTGGTCTGCATTGTCGTTACACCAAAACCACTTAATCAAGCTGCGGTTTTGGTGCTTATAGTTTCCCTTTAATGTGTTTAACTATGGGGTTTATTCATTACATTAGGACGTTTTACCAAATTTCATTTTTTTTCAGCTTGCCTATTCTGACCTAGTGTTTGCAATATTATATAGTCATGAGTTGGGTGTCAGAGTGATCACCCAGGTATCCCCGACTTCAATATCAGTTTAGCTACAAAACGCATCTTTATCAGCAATACTATATCTTTCTTTTTATAGCTCTGTATTTATATTTGTGAATATGTTTAATCAATTTTTATTGTTTGTTTATTTTGATAATGCCAACATAGTATTAATATAATAATTATAATATAATTTGTGTTCTTTGTAATGAATCCAACTTTGGTTTTATTTTACTGTACCTGTGTCATTTTAAACAAAACATGGACTAAGAACGTAGCAGTTTGCTACCTTGTGATCTCTTACAGGAAGATACTGTGTTAATTGCAAAGACATTCCCTACTTAGAATGATATCTAGTGATGCATTAGTGTCCTTTGGGACATCTCTGTCATAATGACAGTAATACTGATTGTACATCATTGTGACAGACACTTCCCATCTTATTCATGAAGACAGATATGTGGCTTTGAATGAGACAAGGCATCTTTCAAAGATAAAATTCAGTCAAGGCTAGATACCGCATGTCTTAAATATTGTCAGAGGATCAGCTACCACTGTATACCTTACTTGTTTCTTTGAACGCAGGATGCAAGCATCGTTAAACCTTATTTGAATCACAACCTTTTTTGCCTCTGGATACAAAAAAAATTCAAGATATATGTATATATTCATGTGTCAATATTATGTTATATTCCACAAAGAATGTCTCTGGATGTATGTCTAGCTTTATTTTATATAGGTTTTACATGGTTCCTCTCCCCAACTTAGTCATGAAAATACGTAATTAGCGTTAATATGGTGCTGCTTAATATTTCAGCCTCGACATTTGCACACCTTCTTGTACTTGACCTTTGTGAACCAAAGGACAGCCATGCACACATATGTTGATGGTGTAATGAAACATTGAAATGTGGCCTTATTTTGCTGCTTCTGCGTACATGTTTTATGTTGGATAGAAGACATTTTGAAAATATGACACTCCTATTTTTATTAATCTATTTATATATTTGTTTTGTTTTTTTAACTTTTCCTGCTATGCCCAGAAAAACCTGGGCTTAAATTAAGGAGTATTCCATTTGATATATACATTGTATTAGCAGAAATTCTAGCAAATGTAAAAGTTTTCATTTAATGCAGTTTAAAATTTGGTCCATCACCAACCTGTCAATGCTGGTGGCACAGAGAGTCTAAGCAGAGGATTGAGTGACAGGGAGAGTGTGAGAACCCTCCATAAAGTAGTACTCTACTCCATGTCACTATGCTATAGGATATTCTGACATAGATGTTCTGACCTGATGTTGGCATTCAAAGAAATAAAGCTCCAGCACTCGGACATTTCAGGTGCAATGCATGTTTTATTCAGCCATCCCAAACGACAGGCAATGACTTGTCTCTGTCAAGCCCTGATGGCTTGATAAAGACCCACGTTGTGTCAAAACGTTGGCCCAGTCATTTGGGATGGCTTAATAAAACACGCATTGCACCTGAAATTACCGCGTGCTGGAGCTTTATTTCTTTGAATGACTTTTGGATCCTTGGAACAGGGACCTTTACTCACAGCACAGGTACAAAATATTTTGGATTTTGAATAGTGCTCCTCCTATGTGCTTAGTTTTTGATTGTTGGCATCATCAGTGTAGATTGCCCAGCTTAGGGGAAGTGTTCCCAAGCAGAGCCAGTAGAGCGGTGGCAGAATGGGAGTTTGTGTGTTACAACAATGTAACACCAACGGAACTTCTTGAAATGGTGGCCCTGGAGTGCGGGGCATCAGGTAATTAATGCTAAAATAGCTCCCAAAGTCTATAATGATATCAATCATATTTATAATATATTATTTATTTAATGCCTTGGGAGCTGTTATTGTTAAAGGTACTCTCAAGTGCCAGGAAAACAAACCATTTTCCTGGCACTGCAGGTCCCTTCTTCCTTCCACCTCCCATCCCAAGTTGCTGAGGGGGTTAAAACCCATTCAGTAACTTACCTGTATCCAGCGCCGATGTCCCTCGGCGCTGGGTCAGGCTCCGCCAACTCTCTTCTCCCGCCAGCTGACGTCCTAATGCACATGTGCTGCAATTGCCGTGCGCGCACATTACACCGCCCCATAGGAAAGCATTATTCAATGCTTTCCTTTGGGGATTCCGGCGACGCTGGAGGTCCTCATGCATTGCGTGAGGACGTCCAGCTTCTCTTAAAACACTAAAAGTGTTTTAAGAACCCGTAAGCTCCTCTAGTGGCTGTCTCATAGACAGCCACTAGAGGAGGACTTAACCCTGTTAGGCAATTAGTGCAGTTTATGAAAAACTGCACTAATTACACTTGCAGGGTTAAGGGTAGTGGGAGTTGGCACTCAGGCCACTCCAATGGGCAGGCGTGGTCTGCTTGCCTGGAGTGTCCCTTTAATGTTTTACATTGAGTGACAGGTTCACTTTAATGTTGTCCTCAAATGTTTTAGAAGAACAAAAAGAAACATTATTTCTGCTTTCCAGATATAGTAAAATAATTATATTTTTATTACTATCCTTGAAGTAAATTGATACCAGATATGTACGAGATTTAATAAATATTTATTCTATGTAGGACTCTAATTACAACCTATGACTGGTTTAACATGAATTAAAGACTAAACATCCCCTAACCAGGAAAACCGTGGTAGTGGAAAGTATCATTATTATATGCAAAATTGTAGATTATGCTAGCTTTAGTGTACCGATAATCTTAATTTTATTAATGACAGGAGGCGAATATTTGCTTAAGTCTCTCTTTATTAGAACTCCACAGCAGCAGATAAACACAGGAAAAAATCAACCAATCAGAGAAAAAGTCAGATACAATAATACTCCCCTCCCCACATAGCACTTCCTCTTTCAAGCTGCGACTAAACAAACAGAAAACAGAGCAAACAGAGAAAGTGTAACAGTATCAAAAGGCAAAGACAAATTCAGACGATCTAATCAAGTGGGAAGAGATCCTCAAACGACGCCCCATAGGCAAACTTTAAACTGAAACAAGATAAGTAAAATTGAAAAAATTAGATTGGATAATGAGATGTACTCTGAACAAAACATATAATCTCCCAGTGCAATATCAGGCATCAGTACCATAAGCAGAGATCCCAACCCTTACATATAAAGTAGACAAAGAATAACAGGCAACAGGAATACAGGCAAAAACTGTATACCAACCTGATATACCTGCATAACTTCAGACAAAAATAAGGGTAGGGAAGAAACTGTGAGGGAAATATTTGGCTCCTGTCATTAATACAATTTAGATTATAGGTACGCTAAAGCTAGCATAACCTACAATTTTATAATATGACAGGAGACTCCATATTTGCTGTTTTAACGCTCAATCAGCAAAGCAAACAAAGCATGTTTAGTCTGAAATAAAAACTGCCGGAAGGTGACCTCGCGCAAAATATCAGGAGGAGAAGCTCCTGCCATTACGGCACCGGATGTTGCTGCGCCCCTCACTGAGTGCACTCCGAAAGAAGAATCCACACCTGCCAACAGCCATCTGGTCAAGCATGCCAAGCTAGTGGAAGAGATTGGTTTGTGAGGTTGGACATACGAAACCAGGAATTGACCTGAACGTGAAGGGTGGAGAGGGGCAGTAACCCTCACAAAGTGAGAGAGAGCGGAAAAACGCTTAGGTGAGTCGCTGAAATATGGATAGAAAAATAGCCGTTGAGTCTGACTCAGAACATCTGGAAACTGAAAAGGTAACCCACTCAGGGAAGGTAAACGTGTCAACATCGAACGCCCGCACATCGGAAACAAAGCCCAGAAACAGGGCAAACTTCGCCGATCACTGGCGCAAGTGTTATCCGGCCAATCTAAGAGAAAACGCAGTATCGATTGGACATCCCAAAAGGTGGTGTACTTAGGCGCCAGAGGGCAGAACAGCCTGATGCCTCTGAGAGGTCTAGAGACCAAAGGACCCTGACTGAAAGGGGAACCTAGGAGGGGTACCTGAGTCGCTGAGATGACGGATCTGGCCACATTAAAAGAACGGTACGACCGTCCTTGGTCGAATAGGTGAGAAAGGAAATTTAGGACATTGGAAACGGGTCATAAAGGGATCGGCACTTTGGTCTAGCGACACCAAGAGTTCCAAGCGGCCAAATAGCAAAGAATTGCACCACATGGAACAAGGCGAGGGCTGACTTCTCCCGGTTGACCACAAAGCCCAGGGACTCGAACAAGGAGATTGCAAAGTGCGTCTGAGATCACCATCTACGATCACCAAGTAGCTAAGCAAAAAAATCAGCCGATCGTCCGGTAGAGGAGGCGGCGAATTCCCCTGGATCGTAGATGAGCCGTTACCGGTTTCAACTGTTTGGTGAAACACCACAGGCCGAGCTGAGGCCGAAAGGTAGACATGTAGACTGATGGCTGGCGCAAACGTTTGTGTGGGATCGCCGGAGACATTCTCCAAGGTCCACGTGCTTGGGGAGGCAGAGCAAAGCTTCCCGAGGTCCCCGAGATGTAGAAGTCAGGGAAAAAAATAACCCCCAAAAGGAGGGGCTCCCCGCAGAGTACAGCCTATAGAAGATATAAAAGGGGGGGAAAAGGAGACATGTAAGGCCTAGAAGGGAAACAGAAAAGGTAGTACAGTGAGACAGAAACAGATGAGGGAAAAACAGGAGTAGTAAACCATCTGAGAATGCAAAAAAAATACAGTAAACACACAAAATACAGCAATATAATACTGCAGCAACCAACTAAGAGCAGGAGGCAGTGGTACTTTGACCTGTGCTGGTTTAGAGCAGGAAAGAAAGAAGAAGTGCTATGTTGGGAGGGGAGTTTAATTGTATCTGACTTTTTTTTCTTTTTTCTGTGTTAATGTGCTGCTGTAGAGTTCTAGTAAAGAGAGACTTAAGCAAATATGACGGCCTCCTGTTATGTTATAAACTTACTTATAAAATCTTTAGGATTCTAGGATTAAAGATGGCTTCCGGTCAATATAGTGTAAGGTAAAAAAACAACTTAAACATGTGCTTCTGCTAGCTATTTGGTAGCGCTAAAATAAATGTACACCGTGCAGTGTTGCCTAAATGTATTTGTCCAGCTGTTTTGATATGTCAACTTCCTTGATGCCCAGTCAGCATTAAATCTGCAAGGACATGATGGTATTTGATATTACACAATGACATGATCTTCTCACACTAGTCATAGATGAGAATATGACTATACCATTTACAGGCTTTTCCAATGTGTCATTTTAATCAAAAAATTTTATGAAGTCCATAGATGCCTCTCGGACCTTGTGATTTATTTGAGGCTGGTTATGTGTGTTCTGGTAAACTACAAAAGTAAATGCATCAGTGTTAACCACTGACAGTGAGGTTTCTTCACTAAACTTACATTTTGAATAAAAAATAAATCTGGAAACTCCATATGTGTTTTATTTTGTATTTCAGGGTAATTTATATTAGTTATATGGCAAAAGCGTTATGACTTAGATTTCTCATGTTTGTGAAGATCTCATACCTGACAGTTGTCTCTATAACAGCTTTGTTCACCTATTTTTTTCTCTTTGAATTTGCTAGAATTCTGAGTTTAGTGAATGACCCTAAAAAATTTTTTTTAGTGATTAACCCTGAAAATGTATCAATTCTAGTATCCCACACAAATTGTCTTATATGCAATTGCTATCAATTGAGCTTCTTGTTAGTTTGGTGATACATTGTTTTTTGGAATAGTGACATTTAACATAGTGTGGAGTGTTTGGAGTGCTGAATGCTTATAGGATGCATAAAACTATGTTTTGGTGAAACGTTAGTTGTGTCTTGGACAATGCATACCAGGCAAGATTGCTGATGCTTGTAACTATTGTATAAACCATAATTTTAATTCTGTGTGCTGGAACAGTATGGCATTCAGTTTCTGAAATTTGCTTTGGAGAGTATCTTTGTAACTTTGCATCAGGATCTTTTTTCTTCGAGTTATAGATTCGTCACTATATAATTTTACAATATTTAGTACCAAAACTAACCCTCAAAGCAAAGGCAGTATAGGGCAAACCTAGGATATGTGTTTTTTGTGTTTGTTTGTTTTCTTGTTTTTATTCTTTTTTTTTTTTTTAATTCTTAAATGACATTGCCTGTAGCAATAGAAACAGGTAAATTCTTTGAACAGAGAAAACAGAATGGTCTCTTGTAGGCCCCAGCACTCTCAGCCAATCAGTACAATCCAGGTTGGATGGAATTGACATTGAAAATGCAGAAGTGTTAATTCCACATTATCAATGTTGCAGAGATGGGGTGGTCCCTTGGCAGTGGAAGTTTTTATCAAAATCTTCATAACTGTTTTAATATTGAAACATAAGGCAACACCAATGGACCAGCTGCAGCATATCCACTATAGCATAGTTTTGTTGCTTGGAGAGCCCCTTTAACAATTTAATATCTTTGAATCCTTGATTTAAAGCAATGTATTTAATATGATGGACATTTCAATAATCTTTAGAGTGGTTTATTATTTCTTATATATAACGGATATTGCTGTAATGTAACTTGAATGTGTATTTTCATTTCACACAGCTAACATTACAGATTGGGAATTATGCAGCTGGACCCATACATACCTTTGAAATGAAGCAAAAATAAACACTAGCCGTTAGTAAATCATCAACAATTACAGCCTTTAGTATCGTTTATTGCAAGATATGATAGACAGCCACATATAAAAAGCAGCACGTGTAATGTGGAATGTCATTTAACCTCTTCTGCTTAATAGCGTCTGTTGTGGCATTGACTCAAATGGCCATGAAAGGTACATTTTCTTTACAGAAGTGGTTAAACAGCAGCTGCCCCTCACTGTGTTTTGCTAAACCTGCCAGCACTCCCATAAATTTTATGTCTTTCAAATTAACAGCCAGTCCCTATCACTTTGCACAGATGCCCACAGACATAAGTGAGGTTCTCCAGCAGAGCTAAATATCCCAAGGAGCTACTTGTGTTCAATGTCCCATGCATTAATCTGTACCTGAAGCAGTGGAATGCAGAGATATTTGTGGATGAATATTCCTCTTTAGTCAATAAAAATTGCATTACTCACTAAATTCAAATGATTAATATTTTCCACATGTTTAGATTCCAGTATTCATAAATTAAATGATCTATTTTAAATATGCCAATTTAGTTATTTATTATTATTATTATTTTGGTAATCTGTATATAAAGGCAAATACTTTCCTTGTATACCTTTTACATGTTACTAGCTAAAAATAATATTATATAGCAAGGAACTATGGTCTCTGTCATAATCCACAAGTAAAACTAAGAAACGCAGACAGTTTAAACCAAACATCTAATAGTCAAGTTCTTCGTAATACAACTCTACTTAGAAAGAAGCATAAATTAAAATATCAATTATAAAACGTAAAAGAAGCAATAAAGTGATTTGTAACAAATTGTATAGTTATGAATTATGAAACATCCCTATCTTGCAAATTGAGAGAGTAGTTCATATTGCAAACTAAACATTTATACTATGTCACAGAAGTGTACTCCATACTCTGGAAACATACAGTGAAAACATATAAATAATTGTTTTTCGAAATCTGTATGCAAATAGAATCACAGCCTTATTCAGTGTGGTATTAACTAATGCCATATTAAAGGTTATGGTGCCAGAAATAACCTGGCATCCTTCCCCCATGTAAGTAGTCAAACCATTTTTATAATGGTTTGATATCTTACCTGGATCCACCTGGCACGGCTCCCAAACTTTATCCTTATTTTCTGAAAGCCAGAAGCTCCTACGTGTAGCTCTCCTGAGCTAAGCCCTATACTAATTGACTGAAAGGGTCAGCACTGCTAGTCTTAGCTCAATGCAGAGAGCTTCTGGCTCCAGGGAGCAGTGCTTTGGTGGACCCCGGGTAAGAAATCTAAACACTGCCACTGCCATCAGGAAACAAAGTAACATTCATATGAATGCCAGTACCCAAGGCATTCCAGCAGAACATTTAGGAGGTATGAAATTTGGATGGGGCTGATGGAGTCGTGCATTGTGTATCATTCGGTCATTTATGCGTATCCGGTTGAGTGGCAGCAAGGTAAGGTATCCAACCAGGGTTGTCTATATGCAGAGGGGTTTCGCTTGGTCATGATTGCTCTGGAATTGTGAAATATATTTGATGATGCACTCATACTGTGACTTATATTCACATTTTGAACATATTTTCAAGAGACATTGTCTCTTGTCATAGATTAGCGTACTAGCGACTAGGGCTTATTTTCGGGGTAGGGCTTATATTACAAGTATCCCCCAAAAATAAGCTGTTGCTTATTTTCCGAGGATGTCTTATTTTCGGGGAAACAGAATATATATATATTTTTTTTATTATTATTATTATTTCATTTATTTATTTTTATTTATTATTGGAGTGTTCCTTTAGGCCAGTATACACACAGAAAAATTTCCAGACATGACCAAGTCATAATATGTATAAGAGTATCCTTCATAAACACATAAAAAAACATAAATCAAAGGAAAGGACATTTTTGGAGGATGTAAATGCCATATACGTCAGACACCAGTCTACATGATTAGTAAATAAAATAAAAAACCTTATAGGACCACTATAGGGTCAGGAACACAACCATGTATTCATGACCCTATAGTGCTAAACCCACCATTTAGGTGCCTTGCCCACCCTCAGCCCCCTTAAAAGCAATGAAAATTCACCTTATTCCCAGCGCTGCGCGGGTCAGCCGGCACTGGCCCTGCGCCCTTGGTGGCCATTACAATTGCCGATTTTTAGCCAATCCAATGCTTTTCCATGGGGAAAGTATTGGATTGCCTAAAATCTGCAAGGGGGCATGGCCAAACGCTGTTTTGGCCAATCAGCACCTCCTCATAGAGATGCATTGAATCAATGCATCTCTATGAGGAAAATTCAGCATCCCCATGCAGAGCGTGGAGACGCTGAATGACAGTGCTGCCTACTGTGCAGCACTGAGCCAGGAAGCACCTCCAGTGATCATCTGAGAAGTGGCAACTTGAAGGTGTCCATTTTTTTTCTCTGAAAAGGCAGTGTTTGCATTAAAATGCTTAAAGGCAATGATTATACTCACCAGAACAACTACATTAAGCTATAATTGTTCTGGTGACTATAGTGTCCCTTTAATTCAGCATACATGAAGACGTCAAATTCTTTCTCAAAAGAAAACATCCAAAACCATAAGGTCAGAGGATGGTTATGTTTCCCTTTACTTAGTTACCGAGTCAGTAAGAATTTCCTTTGACAGTTTCCCTTACGTTTACAGGAACCTATTGACCACACTGTGGTCTATTTAATTAATCTTGTCTTTTTTGAAACAATGTTTTAAGCTTCTTCTATTCAAAGCAAGCATGTCTTGCTTATAGAGGAAATATAATTTTTTTCCCTTTGGATAATTTGTTGCTTAATTTGTGCTATCCAGTAAAAGGTAAACACAAACTAAAATATATGTGAGAGGTTTAATAGAATGGTTATCCAATTTAAGATGTGCAGAGCATTCAAGGTCATATAAGAGTTGCATTATTTTAATATGCTGCTGCTTTAAGCTTCTCGTAAATTATCTTAGTGTTCATATTAAATAGTGATTGATGGTTTTGGACCAGTTTACAAGTTGAGCAGCATGCTTCTATTGACCCGTTCCTCTCTTCTATGGGCACAAATGCCACAGTAACTCATGCTATTGATCTGAGATGCATTGATCACATGCTTTTGGTGACCCAGGGTGCAGCAGCACATGTAAGCACTGATTTTTTTCTACCCTCTCCCATGGCAATAAACCACTGAGATATATGACTGTCAGGCAGTGCACCCTTATTAACCCCTTGGCTTTGTTGGAGTGGGACTCTTTAAGCAGACCTATTAGGGAGGTTTAACTGTGTAGAACTATTACAAGTTGGAAGAGACCATGACTCTGTTTGTTGTGGTATCCTGATATGTGATCCCTGCTTTGAAATAAATGAAAAGGCTGTGCTTTTTACTAATTTCCCAACAAGGCAGTGACACTTTTCTATCAGACTGCTGCCCCGAGGCTTATTTCCTTTCCCTTGTGCCCAAATCAAACATGGCAGCGCTGGTAATTTGCTCTGTCCAAATTAGTCATTCCATCAAGCAGTTGGCCCCAGGCTTACTCCCCCCCCCTTGTGCCCAAAACAAACATGGCAGCCTGTGCAATTTGTCCTGTTCAAATTATTTATTCTAAGACAGTCATAGCTGGATTTCCAACTAGGCAAAGTAGGCATATCCCTAGGGGCTCTATGAATGAACAACTATAGCTGAATATTGACATTTACATACATTTTGCTTAATTTTTTTCCCAGTGTTTTAAATCTGTATAAATCCACAATAATGAAACATGTTTCATGGAAACAGAAATAGTAATATATAAAGTAATATTTTAAATCCACAGGGAATGTGTGTGTTATAGGAAAATGCAACTCTAATACTGCGTGTGTGTTTTTTAAAGACACAATCGCTCAGCATTTTCAGTATACACACATTTGAGCATTGATCTAATACTAATAACAAAAACTAAAAGCCTGGGACAAATAAACATGTTTATTATTAAAACTATGTATTTTTGACATATTTCTTGTAATTTAGATTTCAATAATTGGATATAGAACATCACAAAAAAATAATATTCAGTATAAATAATGTGATTGATCATTCCTAGTCCCAAGAAGCTAAAAATCTAACCAATGTACAAATTAAAGGAAATATATTATCCACAGAAAAATCAGATTGCCATTTGGAGTCTCTGTTTTGGTTACAATTAGAAATGGCTTTAGACTGTTTTTCTTTTTTGGGTCAGCTTCAGAAGCAGAGTAGTTGAACTTTATGAATTTTAGTTTGTTTGTTTTTTTTCTCATACCTAGATTACTATATTACTCCAAATCTCTAATGCACTTGTGCTTGCTGAAGTGCTCTGTGTGTTAACAAGCTGTCCCCTGTTTCATACTTTATAAAAGTGCAGATTTCAAGAGAATTCAGCACTTTCATCAAGCTCCTACGTTGCACCATATTGCCCGGAAGGGAGCTCTTCCCGATTGCTTTGTGCCCTAACACAAATCGGAAGGCTGTGCTTCTCATAGATACTCTCTGGATTCAGTGTTCTTCGTATAAGAAGCATTGCTGCGCATGTGTTCTAAGTTCTATTGCTTCTTTACATGCAAAGTATTGGATTGGCCGGGAGATCATCTGTACTACAGGTGGAGCCATGCTGCAGAGAAGAACCTGCTCACCACTTAATTATTTATTTATAATAAGTATATTAGCTCTTGATTTTAAAAGTAAAGGCGGAATAAATGAGGAGTAGGTTGCCGTTTTCTTTAGTTATAAATTATTTACCCTTATACGCTACCATTTATTTACCCACGGATTTCTTTTCTCACATTAAAGATAATGTACTAATGTATCAACTTGTCTTTCTTTTCCTTCTTACCTCCTAGTTCCCATTATACATATTTCTTTCTGTATTAATCCAACTTCTTCTCTGTCTTGTTGGAGTCTGAATGTGGCTATCTATATTTGCCATCCAGGAAGCTGATTAGTGAAGACTAAGACTTTAGATTTGCTCTGACATCAGACTGATGAATTTTAAAGTACTGCCTAGTGCATCAGCTTTGGGGGAATCTTTAATATTGACTTAACATATTTGTGCAGAGAACACACTGAGGGATTGCTTACAATTAATTGCATCCATCAGACGATGTGTTCGTTAATTATTCTAGCTCTCCCTTTCGCTGTTTGATATGGGCATTTCCAGACCAGCTCCTTCTGTTTCTACCTTTCAGTGACAAGCTAAGAATAGAATTACAATCATATCCTCATTTTCCCTATAGGAAGCTGCTGAAAACTAAGAATGCAGGAGTAAGTGTATGAAATGTCACGAACAGAAACACTGGTTCAAATACATGTTCAAACAATGTCACGTTCCATTAGTTTACTTAGCTACTGGAGTGTCCACTTGTGTTCCATCTGCTCTAAAAAATGTTTTAACTTTGGTCAGAAATAGCGGTATTGGGGGACAAAATGATGCATTACTATAATTATTTATTTTAAAAGTACTTATGTGTCCCATTTGGTTTGCTAATAATACAGGAGAATGTTATAATGGATTGAAACGTGTGATGATTACAGAGGACAATGTATTTTTTAGCTAAAGCTGTCAGAAGACAGGATAGTTTTATTTTTATTTATTTTGTTGTAACATATTTAACCATTTATTTTAATTGATTTGTAGAGGAAAATAAGTAGATTACTGCAGTATAATTGGTATATAAAGGCTTACCATTAACAGGTTTTCAGACTGTGTGGTTAATAATACCCCAAATAGCTCATCTCCCACGCAAACAATATATTTAATATTATATAAACTGCACAACGAAAATATAATAAAGTAATGGAAATGTTAACATAAATCCATGTCATAAGTATAGAACTTCATCCACTTAACTGGTCCATAAGTAGTTACGCAATGTGCTAATTTGGAAGTACTATCATGTTGAATTTTCTATTTATATTATAATATCTATTTTGCCGTGTAGTGCACTGTCCTTTACCTGTAACACTTTTTGAAACCCTTTAAAACAGGGGAGCCCAAAAGGTAGATCCTCAGATGTTTTGAAACTACAGCTTCCATGATGCTTTCTAAAAGCATGCAGAGACATGCAATGCATCATGGGTGTTGTAGTTCTACAACATCTGGGGATCTAAGTATTGGGCACCCTTGCTTTAAAACGTGTGCTAACACAGTTTTGCCACCTGCCATTCAGTACCAGTTTCTTCCTATTCTCAACCTAAACTTTTAGCTTTGTAAAGTAGACTAGACACATTAACTACAGTTTCCATTTCGTTGCCTTTCTCACCAACACACAAAATGTCGATACATTGAAGTCGTCGTTTGTATCTGCAAGTGTTTCCTTAATTAAGACCTCCTAAGAAAGCCTTTTGTATTGATTCACTCCATTATCCAATTGATTAAATGCCCTGGCTGCAGGGCCTCTCTCTTTATCGGGAAGCAGAAGCGTGCAGTCGTTAACCACAGATGTGAGCAGTAAGTAACATATCAGCTCCTGCCAAACTGGCTGCTGGTTTAATGAGGTACTGGCATCCATTCCGTGAAAGTCATTCATCCCTCCTGCTGGTTCTGAAACCATGCATCTTACACAGAGATCTGTTCACACAGTATTTGACTGTGATATTCTGACTGGTATGTTTAAATAAGGTATACCATGTACTCAAACATGGCCTCCTAGTTCCCCAGCAATAAGATAGTGACCTAATTGCAGGAGGAATAAAGCACTTGTATACACCACAATGCCGGGACCTTTGTGAATATGTACAAAGAATCAGTTTTAGGTATTTTTTTTTCTTTGTTTTGTTTTGGGTTTTTTGCAACATTCATAATTGGTGAGCTATGAAAATAAATCAGCTGGATCCAATTTATTTTCTACATTTTCATAACCTAAACATAAAGATTGTAACTTAACTTACGTACAGCTGGAACTCCTTATATGCAAACCGATTCAATATATTGGCGTAAAGGAAGTAAAAACAAATTGAGTGAATTATCAATAGTTTTACAAACTGTCAGGTTTAGATTTGGCTTTCATGTTGTCAAGAATTGACTTATAATGAGGTATAGGCATTTTACGTCTATTTGTTCTGAAATAACAAAGCCTGATACTGTCTTTATCATTTAGTTTCTGCAGGAACACAATCTCCAGATCATGGTCCTCTTGATTTTATATAATTACTAGAATAGTTAATCACAATATAAGACATAAAACCAGGGCCATTTTTTTTTGGGGGGGGGGGGGTGGAAACCACCCTATGTGACATCTGGTAGAATGTACTGTTTTGGGTATCAAGTGTTGCCCCTGTGGCACAAAAGTGGAAAAGGAACATAAAGGGGGACTAAGGGTTAGACAAGGTGCATGATGGAAATACAAAGACGTATATGAAATAGAGGGTAGGAGATTCATATAAACACGGAGGTATAGAAAGGGGATGTTAGGGCATGCAAAATATTAAAAGTAAAGGTAATTAAGAGGCACAAGTGGGTAGTGATGGGGGTAGAGTGAAGAGAAAGAGCCATAAATTGGTGACACAAATGAGAAGGAAAAACACAAATGTGTAAAAAGATGGGGGTTGACACAATTATGATAGAGACAGGGAACAGAGACTAAAGTAGAGAGAGATACCCAAGTGTGGGGACAGATATAGGAAGGAGAAATACAGGATGATAAAAGAGGAGATGTATATAGGATAGGAGTCCTGGAGACCAAAAAGGTCAAAAAGCTCTAGAAATTATACTTACAACACACAAATAGAACTTTCTTCACAAATCCATATACAATTACACACATGGACATTCCACACAGATAGACTCAGAATCTCTGTATGGCAGCCTGAGAAGTCTGCTTTCAACCTATATCAGGCCTGGATGTGGGCAGCTATGGACCCTTATTGAAATGCAAGTATACTATTCCTGTTTGTTTGTTGCAGACTACTTTTATAAGTCCCTCTGCTAACTTACCTACCAATTCCCACTATCGTGGCTGAATGTGTCAATGTCTAATATTGCATCAGTTGTTTTTCCTTATGTACCCCTTTCATTTTCTATCCCATCTCAGTCTATCTAAATTCACCACCTAAAATCAGCAAGTCATCATTTTTAACCACCTCCAACCCTATTTATTTTTATTTTTTTTACCATTATACCATGATATCACAGTGCATCAGGTTCCAACCCTTTCTCTGATTCTCATATTACCCATCTTATCATAATCAATAAGTTAATGCTATTTGAATATTACCAGATAATATATTATTTTGCCTTTTACTGATGAAATAGAAACATTTGAGAGCAAATTAAACCCAATTGGCTCACTCAGTTTAACAGATTTCCAGTGTGCTTTAAAAGCTAATTTATTATCTGTCTGTTTTTGTTACCTTCCAGATTTTGTGCTTGAAATCCAAAATATTTAATTCAATATCTGTATTCGAGTCAACCTACTGTTTTGATTTCAGTCAAATGTATCTGTCACCTTCTTTATAACCTATTGTAACATTTGGATTGTATGTAATTAGATAAATTCTGTTAGCAAGTATTTCCCTGCTAAACTTGGATTATAGTTTGCACCAAGCTGTTGAGCTGTGGCGATTATGTGGGCTGCCAGTAGTTATAGAAATTGAAATAGCTGTATCAAGGGAAATGGCAAAACGTTAAGATTGAACAAAAGAACACAAGAAAGTCAAGTGCTATCAGTCAAAAATATTAAAGGATCACTTTAGGGCCAGGAACACAAACATGTATTCCTGACCCTATAGTGAAAACCCACCATTTAGGTTCCTTGCTCCCCCTTAGTCCCCTCAAAATGGGTTAAAACTCACCTTATTTTCAGCTCAAAATGGGTCTGCCAGTGCTGGTCCCACCCCCTTGGTGACATAATCAAAATTGATGATTTTTCTGCCAATCCAATGCTTTCCCCTCGGCTAACATCGGCAAGGGGCCGGGTCAAACGCCATTTTGGCCAATCAGCACTTCCTCATAGAGATGCATTGAATCAATGCATATTTATGAGGAACATTCAGAGTCCCCATGCAGAGCGTGGAGATGCTGAACGGCTGTGCAGCCCTGAGCGAGGAAGCCCGTCCAGTGGCCATGTAAGGAATGCCCACTTGGAGGTGTCCCAAGGGGAAACCACTGCCTTTGTTTGCATGAAAATGCGTGAAGGGAGCATCACCAGAACATCTAAATTAAGCTGTAGTTGTTTTGGTGACTATAGTGTCCCTTTGAGTGGAACTGGGCAGCATATCATCTAATGGAGATAATGGACAATACAATTTAAATGAAAGAAGGGTGTTGTGCCAAAAACTTTAACTCAGCAATATATGTTAGGCAATGGATATAGATATCACTTAAAACAAATCACACAAAAGGTGATGAATATACCGTTTTTGGTAGAGAAATTGAAATATGGTCTTCCCCTTTTTCTTCCTTATTGGAAGTAGATAGATACAACACTCAGACTTGAAAAGCCTTAAAGAATACCTTACATGACAAATGACATCATCGTAACTGATAGATAATCAAATTTCATCTATACATTGTGACAGCAGAATTGCTTGCAAATGTCTAAAAATAGTCCTCCTTTCCCCCTTCTGTCAGTCAATTCAGTCTGTGCCTATTGGCATAGAGATAACAAGGCCGTGCACGTTTGTTTTGAGAGAAATCCACCTCTGTGCGTCTCTTGCTTGCCTTCAGCCTAACGGAAAGTAGTGCCTGCAAAGAGAAAGTGCAGTATGAGAGCAGCTGCTGCAGCACACAGAGAGAAAAAACAGGAGCCTTGGACAGGCAATCTGTTAATGAAGAGAACAGATATATATTTACCTACCATAAAGTGTTAGGGACTTTTAACCTGTTATGGGAAGCAAATCTGTGTTAAACAGAGGTATGCAGCAATTGTAACACCCACTAAAAGCATGTTTGATACCCTCAGAAGGAGACAGGGGTACTGGAAATACGTTTAAAAAAAAAAAATATGAGGTTTTAACAATATTAAGAAACACTTACTTTTTTTGACATGAGGCAAGCCAACTGTTTAAAACGCTTTAAACTTATATCTGTTAGGACAGGTTCACCTCATTTATGTCATGTAGAAATGTGGTTCTACTGGTTCTTTATAAGCAATAATGCTATATGAATATAACAAACAAAGGAGCTACTGGGGAGAAGCCACCTTAATTTTCTAGCCCAGAGAAGGAGCTGATCATTGTGAACCCTCAATTTTTCCAAATAGTGCATGTTTTTTTTCTGTGACACCTTGTACAGCTTTGTATGGGATTTAAGGAATGAAGTTAATAATTTACTATTTGGAGATTGTATTCAAACCCAAATTTACACTTCACAGGGTCACCTTCATACCCTGCACTCATACACTCAGTTCATGTGTATGGCATATAGTGAATATACATGTCCTTATGCTGCTTGGTTTGGCCTGTGGCAGTGACCCGTGTTGACAAGGGCCTCAGGCAGTGTCCTTGGTTGCCTAGTTGTTAATCGCTATCTTATTCAATTTTGCTCTAAGTGGGTGTTTATTCATTATTTTTTAAATCAATGTCATCATGTAAGCTATAATGCCTCTTATGAAGCCTAGTAAAATGGAACATGGTTGCGACTGTGTATATCAAAATGAATGACTGGTGAAATATTCGGCTTCTCTTAAATAATTTTTATTTGTCTTTTAATTTGTATTATTTTTAAGCATGTGCTAGCTTGTAGTTTCTGCAGTACACTGAAATAAACATAAAAAAAAACATAAAAATACAAATGTAGTAACATGAAAGGACATTTGTACTTTATAATAAAATGACAAATGTTCTGTTTGTAAATATATGTCTCACCAATATTTATAGTGCAGCCAGTGATCATTTTCGGATGAGTGGAACGAATCAATAAAGTGACTAAATGATTCTCAAGGGCCTTTGATTTGTAGTGTGCTGCAGGCCTCGATGATTTAGGAAGGGTTAATAAAACATTGGTATATTGTCATTAAAAGGTTTCACTTCTGATCTCTGAAGGACCATCATGGCAGAGAGTCGTGTTTTCTACGAGCTCCCACACAAACCTAGCAAAACAAGCGAAATATGGCCCATTAAGGCGACCCAAACAACAATCCCAAACACCCACTTGCCGTCCACGACAGTAGGCACACAACGCGATTTCAAGCGACCCAATCAGGACCAGCTGAACCCACGACCGACACTGCGGCCTGGTATACGGCGGGTGGGGGAGGCGGCCACCCCCCCGACCCGGAGATACCTCGAAGCTGCTCACCGCACAAGCAAGCCCTGTTCCCCCCCTCGGACCGGCGGGGGTGATCCCGGTCCACCCTGGGGTGGCGACCCAGAGAAGAGGAATACCACCTAAGAAAACAAATAGAGACCAACCTAAAATGGCAGACACAACATGTGCCAATAACGCGAGCGACTCCTCGCATGATATCCTCAAACGAATACAAAGCCACTTCGATGCATTCTAGAGGAAGCTGGAGGGTAAGCTGCTTCAAACTGCTTCACCACTGCCTCCCACTCCTATCAAGCGAACCGACATTTGCACAGCCGCCCAGCACCTACAACCACCCGAGCAAGGCGCCGGTGCAAACCTGCCGTTCCATCCCTCCGCCGCCACACTGCACAACGACCCCACGCTCCCAAATCGCACCGCCAGACTAGCCACCCACCGCAGAGCTACTCACCGACACAGAGACGGCCCGATGGACCCAAACCCATTACAGGACTATGCTACTCGATGGCAGACAAGGCACAAGCGAGTGGAAGACATGGGAGCTGGAGATGCACAGACATGGGCACGACTCCAAGTTTCACCCACAAGTTCCCAAGCCTAGGAGTGGGCTAAAGCTGACCGCTGTCCTCTTGATCCAGGACTTGACACACACGGTTTGAATCTATGCCCCGCTTTGAGTTTAACTCTTGTTGTTTATTATATATTTCTTTACTGTGACTTCTAAATGGACTACCAGCAGAGGTGCCCATTCACATGTTCCAGCACCTTAGGCAAAATATTGCCTGTTTATTACCATTAAGCCTGTCACCTATACACTCAGTTTTAGAGGCACCCTGATTCATCACTAATTTACTGCAACAAATTTATCGTATTGTTTACCACATATTAGAAATGAAGCGTGGACATCTCAAAGAGAACTTTTACAATCAACAGCATTAATCAGATTGTCTTTAATTAGTTTGTTTAACTACTTTTTCCTAAAAAAAAACACCCAAATAAACTGTGCTTTCACTCTCATGCCATATACGTGAAACTTTGTGTTTTCAACGTTCTTGCATACGCCGTTGTGGCCTTGTAAGAATTTGTTACCTCACGCACAATGAAAAATAAAGAATTAAAAAAAAAAAAAAGGTTTCACTTCTATGTTTCTACTAAATTTTAGCATCACAGGGGTTAATCCAACACAGTGATAGCCAAGAGAGACTAGCAGAAATAGAGCAAAGGAATAAGAACAATAATTACTTTGTCTATCTAATTACCAGCAACAAACAAGACACGCAGGGAAAACAACAAACTTCTTGACAGCATCAATCCCAGGACGCCAACTGCTTATTACATTTTGTCTAAGGAATGGTGTGTGCCATGCTTTTGATTATTGCAACTGTGCCACAGATCAACTGAGCAATTAACGGAGCTGACAATTGGAGAAAGCTTATTTAAAGAGTATGGACCCACAGAGAGACAATTGTTTTATTTCTGAACATTTGTATCTCTCTCTGCAACTCTTCATTTAAACTCTCTCACATTTGCTATTTTTGTAATATAGTTCCATATTTTACCCAAGTAGTTCATGAATGTAATGCTGTTATTATATACTGATACATTATTTCTTTACTTTCTTCAAAAACACAATTTAAAAAAAAAAAAGGTTTATTTATTTTCTGATGCATTCATTAACGTATCTATTATACTTACATTTTGACAGTCTAAGGAAAGATTTGCATTGGGTTTAAATAAATAAATAGAAAGATAGAAACATAGAATGTGACGGCAGATAAGTACCATTCGGCCCATCTAGTCTGCCCAATTTTATAAATACTTTCATTACTTCCTGGCCTTATCTTAAAGCTAGGCTAGCCTTATGCCTATGCCTCGCATACTTAAACTCCTTCACTGTGTTAACCTCTACCACTTCAGCTGGAAGGCTATTCCATGCATCCACTACCCTCTCAGTAAAGTAATACCTCCTGATATTATTTTTAAACCTTTGCCCCTCTAATTTCAGACTATGTCCTCTTGTTGTGGTAGTTTTTCTTCTTTTAAATATAGTTTCCCCCGTTAATGTTGATTCCCTTTATGTATTTAAATGTTTCTGTCATATCCCCCTGTCTCGTCTTTCCTCCTAGCTATACATGTTAAGATCCTTTAACCTTTCATTGTAAGTTTTATCCTGTAATCCATGAACCAGTTTAGTAGCCCTCTCTGAACTCTCTCTAAAGTATGAAATATCCTTCTGGAGATACGGTCTCCAGTACTACGTACAATACTCCAAGTGAGGTCTCACCAGTGTTCTGCACAATGGCATGAGCACTTCCCTCTTTCTACTGCTAATACCTCTCCCTATACAACCAAGCATTCTGCTAGCATTTCCTGCTGCTCTATTACATTGTCTGCCTACCTTTAAGTCATCTGAAATAATTAACCCTAAATCCCTTTCCTCAGATGTTGAGGTTAGGACTCCATCAAATATTCTGTACTCTGCCCTTGGGTTTTTACAGTCAGGTCCATAAATATTGGGACATTGACACACTTCTAATCTTTTTGGCTCTATACACCAACACAATGGGTTTGAAATGAAACAAACAAGATGTGCTTTAACTGCAGACTTTCAGCTTTAATTTGAGGGTATTTACATCGAAATCAGGTGAACGGTGTAGGAATTACAACAGTTTGTATATGTGCCTCCCACTTTTCAAGGTAAATAATATAGAGAAACATATGCACTGAGCACTTCTTAAGAATTAGTCATATTATGTCTTTTTAAATTTTGAATAATGTTAGATATATAATAAAAGAAAATGAAAACAATTATTTAGTTTTTGTTAATTAAGTATTCAATTTCCAACTAAAATGCTAACAAATGTTGGCATTATAGCCTGCATGAATATGGCATCAACATTAAGAGGCTGCAAGAGGTGCATTTGCATCACATCCATTGCAAGTATTCTGTACCCTCTATACCCTACCATTGCATACCTTTAATGTTTTCCTAGCTAATATCGATAAGTCTGTGCACCACTATCTCCTTTTCCCTTGCCTACACAAACATTTTTCTTTCCCCTGCCAGCATTCTGCTTGGAAAGTGGTTGTAGCAGCACAATGAGCTGTCACTAATCACTTGTGTGACTTTCGGTGTTTCTATCAGAGGAAGCTGATTGGTGCCCTTGTGGCACATGCCACACATGCGCCAAAGATCCAACAATGCACTTGATTGGGCTGTGACAAATGCAGAAAAAGTGAAAATTATTGGGGAGAAATTGGCCCGGCGTTGGACACTATTTTAAAAGACTATATACAGGCAAACAACAGGAGGGGTGGAGACCTAGAGAGATATGCACGTTAAAACATTTAAAGTAGAATAAATAAAATATAGCTGGGATAACCTTTTAAGTGAACATAGTAGTCACAGTGGCACATTTGCAGAGGGAAGTACTTTGCATGGAGCATATATTTTAGGCAACCTTGCAGCTTCTTGTATGTTTTCTAGCTCACCACATCTGGCATCATACAGAAAAAAAGATTTTTTTTCATTGTTCCATATGGGGTGCATTATTACACCCTTTAAAGTAAAAGTGGTATTTATCAATCAGCAACAGCCATTGGTAAAATACACATCTGTATTTTAAAAAAATTACATGGTTTGCGACTTAACCTTCTTCTTTGCTCACTAGGGATTTTCCTTTGTGGGTATTCTAACAGAATATTTTACAAATAATATTGCCATTTTCTTTTTTACATGATGCTAAATGCCTGATTTTTACACAAAACATAAAACAAATACTGTCCTCCCATGTTTTTCCATCTAAATTGATGGTTATTTTTCATTGCATATATAGCTGTTTGTAGCAACCCATAAATTTCAAACAATATAGATTTTTTTTTTCTTCTATCTCTAATTTATCCATCTTGTGTTTTTATTGTTCCTACAGTTTAGATACTGCTGTAAAATTAATGCATGAGCTAAAAAACCCAACTAGCTGCTATTTTTGTTTTGTTGTTTATTCTCAGTCTTATCTCTCATTTTTCTATTCATTTGTTAGCAAAGACAGTAAATTTCCTCTAAACTGACAAAATTTAGTTGTACCGAACTGAGTAGTATGTTGATAAATTAATGCAGTGAATAAACTCTTTAATGTGCATATTAAAACAAGCATAAAACTAATGGTACTTTAAATCTTCCTTGAACCTCCTTTTCTGCATCTTATTTATGCTGTTATGCTACATATATAATATTCAATGTGATATTAAGACTTCTGAAGAAGACAATTACACTGTTAATTAAGAAGGAAATTGTAGCCAACTAAACTTGTAAGCTTTAATTTCTACCAGACCAAGAATCACAAATAACATTAATATAAAGAAAATATGCAACTTTTCTACAGCAAAGATGTGATCACTAAGCACATTTCATTGAAGATTACATTATACTTCAAATAAGCATCTCTTAATTATGTTTCTTACTGCCAAGAATAGTGGTAACAGATTTTCAATCTATCCATGCTCTAGTCTCCTGTCTGTCTAACTTATCTTCAAAAGCAAACAGCGCAATCAGGGTGCTTTTTAGAGCGTTAAATGTAGCCGGTTTAAATTTGTCATTGATGTCTTCTGAGGGTCTCCAGGTGTGTGTCAGACAGAGGGGAAAGGATCCCTGCAGGTAACTCTCAGACCTCCATGATTCTTTTCACTACACGAAGACTCCATTTGTATCCCACAGAGTCTTATCCTGCTCAGCATTCATCTGAGATTTATACAAGGCCAAGAGCATGCAGCAACGTCAAGGTGGCAAAGAGAAATGGCCTGATTCTCTCTTGTGAGCACCCAAGGGACCACGTCCAAAGCTCTCTTCTTCTGCAGGTCATTGTTTCCAGAACAGGCCTTCATTGTGCAAGAAACAAGTTAGGTGGAAGGACTATCTCCTAGCCTCTTGGGTATCCTACTGCAGCACAGTCAAAGGCAATGTACAGTGAAGTGGCTTCTTTTGCACATTGTACTTAGTACCGGTCATGATGCTTTTAGACAGAGTTATTGTCGATGTTATTGATTAGTTGATCTGATAAGCTGGAAGGGTCCCTGATGTGTTAAATGTCCTCTTTCCACTGTCCTGTAAGTGTGCAAGAAGCGTGGATGGCAACTCCCCATGGATGGCAATAATGCAGTTCTGACCATGATCAAATTGCAACATGCATGCCAATTCCAATTAAGCCATTGCTTCTCAAGTTTAACCCATTGCTTTCACGTCAGCTGTGTGATCTCCGACATAATTCTTCAGTTCAATACTGAAGTTGTTGGGTTTTTTTTCCAAGCAATGAACTTGATGTGCAATTCATGTATGGAAATTAAGGTAAAATTGGGACTATTTCAAATACCATAACAATAAATGGAGAACAAATATCATGTCTTACATATTGTTATCTACTATGTATAGTGTATTGGACTTCATGTGATTGCTGACAAACAATATACTGCAGACCATTCCGAAAAGCATCTCACACATTATTAGCTAACACATAGTTTTTAAGTAAAAAGTTCATCCAGTCACTGAAGGGGTCACACAGGATCCACCAGTCCAGTCCCAGCGACGAGATGCTCCACCCTAAGCATTTTATCAATAACGGCTAATTTTGGGGGTCATTGAATTTCTAGAGTAGTTCAAATTGTGTATGAAATCCTCAATAAAGTGCTTATATTGGCTGAAAAGTAAGGAAGAGAAAGATGTTCCAGCATGTATTCCTGAATTATCATATATTAATCAAGGCACTTATAACATCACGAGTTTGTGAGTGACCACTTGCGTTATTTAATAATATGCACTAAAATGCACAGTATTGTACATTCTTTCCTTAATGCCACTGTGTAGATTTGATAAATAATATCTCTTCATCAGTTTCGATGGATTTAGTAAAATGTCTTAATATCTGATAAATTTGTTTGGTTACATAAGATGTGGTGATGAAGATATATCTGTAAAGCTTACCTGTGATTCTACGTGAGAATTATGATTTTTACTTCACCCTTTAAATTATCAGGAGAGGATGCTGAGTGCTTAGTAATTCTGCTTTCTGTAGGTCAGGACATTTAAGTGTGCCAGATAGAATGTCGAATGCATACGCTGCCAGGGTGATATCAGTTAACTAATCTTGGGCATCCTGGCCACATTTCTTTATCTTACACAAGGAGTACATGAATTTCACATACTGTTGGGCAGAGCTTTCAAGCCCTGCCCTATAGAATGAAGAAGATATATCTGTCCCAAACATTTAAAAATGTAATGTTATTAACCCCTAAACAATGCGTGACGGTATGATTCCGTCATGCAGTATTTTACCAACAGGAACCATTTTCCTGCTACTAACAGGAAACCAAGGTATCATTTGATACCTGGGGCTACTGTCTGTAAGCTCAGGCCAGACTAACCAATGCTTTCTTTGCAGCAGTGCATACAGATATTTAAATGGGGTTTAAAAAAAAAAAAATCATTGCTACAAGGGTTACTTTTCACATTGCATTGTGGGTCCACAGACTAACAGATGAGACATTTTCTTTCCTGATATGTAAGGTAAAATAAAATTAAATTAAGGTTATTTTTTTTTTTAACAGTTCTGTGCAATACATATAGGTTACTGAAAGCTGGAATTTTTTCTTAGATCTTTCATTTAGGACAACATGAAATATAAATGCACACTAGCTGAACAGAGTATGCGAGGCACCATGCTTTGTATTGTTCATCTCCAAAAACAAAGACAGCTTTGTGATTGGTCTGCAAGCGAGGTTACTTCAGCTAGCTTTGAAACTATATACACTATTGTGAGGTGCAGCTTTGTTTTGTGGGCAGCATTGGAAATGTATACCTCTCCTCTACATCCCCCAAAAACCTTTGTAGGATCATCCATGAGGTCAACACACTGGACGCACACTTTTCTCCTCTCAGCTCAGGTGTGAGTCTTCTGCTAGTTTCAGATGACACGACCATGTGAATTGGGTCATGGGTCACCCACACAGAATTACTCAACTTTTTGACCTTTTGTTCATTCTCCGGTGACATGGAAAGTGCCTATAGTGTAATTTAGAGGAATAAATTTGCACAAATACATTAGTAGCAAACAAAATGGGTGGTTAAATATATATACATATTTCTTTTTTAAACTGTGTTGGATTAAAAGATTTGTTAAAAACTCAACCATTCTCTGATTGCCCTAAAGTTAAATATGTATGATTCCTTTTTCCCAGAAATTCTGTTTAATGTTGCGTATAGTTTATTTGTGCCAAATAATCCACAGCAATTAAAAAGTAACCTTTGAGACCCCAAATATCACTTTAGAAAAAAAAGATGCTTTAGAAATGTTTACCACCCCACTTTTTGTTATTACATTGAGAAGTGGGTCATGTGAAATCTTGGCGTTTCCAGATCAATGTTCAAAGCATTACAGTAAAACCTATTGATTAAAAACAGGAGGTATAATGTTGGTCATTTAGAATGAGGAGTGAGGCAATGGTGGGGAATAATTTATCCTCTGACTTCACATTAACCTTTTATTGACTCGCTTGCAGACTCATAATTAACACGCACTTTAGCTAAAGTAGTTTTTTTTCCTTTCAGAATGACCAATGCCCACTAATGCAGCTTTGACACCTCTAAAATAACTATAGGATAGATTATATCCTCTGTTTTGCAAGTTACAGAATTACTTCACAAAGCTAAGGAATGGATCCTGCTCATTCAAATAGCATGTCGTTTTTATTTTCAGTTTGGGGATGTTTGCTTGTACCTGGAAAATACCAGGTTTTATCACCACTAATATTTTATTCCATATTTATCTAGTCCTTTATTAGATAATCAGCTATGACTGACATGAGATCTCAATAGGAAGGCTTGCTGGCAATTAACTTGCATGTGCTCTGAGCTATCCAAAAGACATGGCCATGCCTCCCTCCTGTCCCAAAATTATGTGAACTACAGAAGGAAGAGATGTTATCTGTATTTATCAAAAACAAACCATCACAGTTCTTAAAAAAGAAGTAAGTGGTACTAGCCAACGATAAATAAGCACGTTGAAATTTGCCCCCTGCATGTGTGTTTATGTTTAACATTGAAACATGCAGGCTCACCCAGTTACTCATTGCTTGCCACTCAATGTTTCCTTCAGTGGAGACTTGTCCTACATGGACCACTGCCAGAAGCGGTTACTGATTGGCTGAAATGCACAATGCTCACGAGCACCAGTCTCAGTAGATGTAAAGTGACATGAAGATGTAATGGCATATATCAGCAAAGATGCATGTCCATTTCACTGCAACAACAGAAATAAATCTAAACATTTAAGTGAAAGTTAAGGAATCATGTAAAAGGGAACATGTGCTCACAGTGCCCAAACAGTGGAGGGAGGTTTTAAAATGTTATTAAATAAACAATAAACATTGTATTCAATATGCTATATCAAATGTTCAATTGCTGGTTTGGAAATACGAATTCACTTGTTATAGAAATTAAAAATATTTTTTACTTCTCTGTCCCACAATTGTCAACAGTAAAATAACTGCAATACAGAGAATAAATGAAAGAGACAGACATTGGAGGTTGAACACATCTCAATTTTAAATACATATATAAACAAAAATAAAAGCACGAGAAAGGGATATGGAGTAAGGGAACTCATTTCGAAGTGATATTAGCTAAGAACTTGGCATTTGAAAGCCACTTTACTTGGCTCTGAATCTCAGCCATGGGTCCCACACTTTACAGATTGAAGAAGAGGTATTGTGAACCATCACAGTTAATTTATCCTGAAGGTAGTTTTCTTCAACCTTAGCTAAGTAGGGAGGGAACACTGTCCATGAACCATACCGTCACCAGCACCCTACGTACTGCAAGAGTAATTTTATTTTAAAAAAAAATTAAAGTGGGAACCGGACCCCCCTCAACATAACTGGAGAGAAGGCATGACCAATCAACTTCAATATGTATAAACTTCAGGCTGTAGTGTTTGGAATTAATGGCAAGTTCATACAAATGCTAAGACAAATTGCACATGTGAAGTCTTCTCATATTTTCACTATTGATATTTGGGCAACTTGCATGTATTCAGCTTGGTTTACTCTTCTGGGTTAAAATCTGTTCTACTTCTTAATTCCCGATTAGGTTTTTCTGCAACTTTTACATACATAAAAAGTTTTTCAATACTTTTTACCCCTCTTTCTAAAAATGGTGCTTTCATACAGTGCAGGCCTTCCAACCATCCCAATTTAGACTGGACAGTTACTATTTTCAGGTCCTGTTCAGACTTCGTTCCCTGGGGTCCCTCTATTGAGGACACCAGAGAACTGTCCCCAACAAGTAAAGCGTAAACTCAATATTAAATGCATTTACACAATGTTCAGGACAAGTCCCCACGAAGAACCCTCAGTGAACCAGCCTCTGGGATTGGCAGGCAGCTTGACATGCATTCATGCCAGGGTTACCTGCCCCTTAACCCCCCTCTCTGGCGTCCCAATTTTTGGACTACTGGAGTCGTGCGGTATGATACATGACAACGTTCAATAGAAAAGTACATGTAATTTTAATATGCTGGTTATAACTTGAATCTCTATGACATTTTTAGTGTGCATGTCATAACAAAAAACATAGTTTAAAAAGTGTACAGAAGGAGCACCAAGAAGCCTTTGTATAGAGTGTCCCCAGAATTGGCCTTAGGCCTTCAGGCACATTGTGTGAATTTAGGAATGATATACCCCTAGTGTCCACCATCCATCATCATTTATTGTTAGTTGTAAAAGCTACCTATGACATGCAGAAAGCTCTCCCTTACACACTTAGTTAAGATTATATAATTCTGACTTTCAATGTCATATGAAGACTTTATTTGTGCAATAGTGGTGCATGTGTTGTGTCTAATATCATTGTTAATCAATTTACACAGTGAATGTGTTTCACTGTGTATGCAGTGTCAATGTGTATCAGAGTTTGCAATGTCACTGAATGTCTGTGTGCTTGAATGTGTACAATGTCAGTATGTATATGCCAGTTTTCCTGTATGCACACGTTAAATGTTAATATATTTGCATGTCAGTGTTCCTGTGTGTGTGAGTAACTCCCGGCTAGATCTCAAGTACAGTTTTTGTTTTATTATTTTATTATTCTCAATCAAAGGAACATGCTGGGCCCCTCCATGCTATACTATAGCAGGAGCATGTAGCTTTCTCTGAGGCTGACCGCTGGGTCAGATGTGTTGGGTGATTTTTTTTTTCCAAGAGAAAGTGAGTACATCAGAGTTTAGTTTGAAATTGAAAACTATATGTAGTGTAATTACGGGAGATTTTGTTAAATTTAGATAGTAAGTGCTGCAGACAGGGTTCTTAAAAAACTGTATATTAGTGTGGATCTGTTTGAAAGACTGTTCTGTTGAGAATTCTTCAGAGATACTGTGATTGAGGAAACTTAATTGTATAACATACGTCATACGTCCTTTTATCACAGAACTAATAATGGTCAAGGTGTTGTTAAAAATGTATCGGAATGGTGGGATAGAGATTGTTTTAACATCGTTAACTGCTTATTGACAGCCATAAATATTAAACAATAGAGTCTAATGTACCTTAAAATTGGGTGCTTGAAGCAGGACCACTTGTAGTAAATTGGCAATCTAGGCAGGGTTGTATTGCGAACTAAAATGAACTAATAAAAATAAAAACAACAAATATAGGGCCTGTATTTTTAATTTCAAAATATATTATTCATATATAGAAAGGGCCCTCTCAGACTCTTAGTTAAGGAGGTAAAAAGGTAATGTTTTTTTTTTTTCTTTATATGCAAGGTTAGGACCTTACCCACCATTTCCTTGTTACCCTCTTGACCTCCAGGTAGAGAAGTGAATATGTGAGGTGAAGTTAGTGCTAAATACCTTGTACAATGTTTGCTTGCTTACGGAAGTGCTTTAGGAGTTAACTGCATTTCCCTGCAGGCTTATTTTTATAAAAGTTCAGATTTCCAAAGAAATCAGCGCTTTTATAAATCCCCATAGTACTATCTACTGGCTGTCAAGCAGACAGCCCGAAGGGTTTCCAGGCTCACTGACTTTAAACTGCAGTTTAAAGTGTAAGGTAGTGCTTCTTATACAGAATCATTGGTTTCAATGCTCCTCTATGAGAAGCATTGCCTCTATATTTGAAAAAAAAAAAATTATTTTTTTACCCCTCCTTGGAGTCTGAGGGTTCTGCACAGTATCTTTACTGTTCCGAGAATTGCACTCTTCGAGACAGCAAGCTCAGATTTCCTACCTGGAACCTGTTGAAGGCACTCCCCCAACTTGGGAGTCACAACTACTGCCTTCATTTTCCACATCCTTTCTAGCGCTTCTTTCAGTCCTTGGTATTTGTCCATCTTCTCATGTTCCTTCTTGCTGATGTTGTAGTCTTTGGGTACTGCCACATCCACCATGACTGCAGTCTTCCGTTCTTTGTCTACCACCACAATGCCAGGTTGATTAGCCAGTACTTGCTTATCTGTCTGGATCTGAAAGTCCCACTGGATATATATAATAAAATTTTGTTTTACTTGAAAATTTTTCCCTTCAAGTAATGAAGTATATAAATAATATATACATATTATTACACAGTATATATATGTTACAAAAAATGTATTTAATGTGCAACTTTATTTAAAAAGGGTGAATATATTCGAGTATAGTTGCAAGTTCAGTGTATCTAGAGTGTAATCATTTAATGATTTGTATAATTTTGCAAGTGTGCAGGCAGAACTCTCATAAACTCTATATTGGTGTAGGTCTGTCTGTTTTGTTTTTTTAAATCTTTCTTCCCATTTTAACCTGCCCTGTGGAATTTGTTGGTGCTATATAAAAAAAATATTACCCTATTTCCACCCTCAAGCATATGCTGCAGAACTCCAGGAAATGAATACAAGAGAAAGGGTTAACAGGCTCTTAATCTCCCCAAAAGTCTATACCCATTGCAGCATCTCAACACAATCGCTATGATATTTATGCCAGCAGGCGCACCAGCGATTACCAACTCCCTGTCCCTTTAATCCCTTTGTTTTAAATAACTAATGAGAAACATTTAAACTCATTACTCTTCCTGCGGGGGCCTGCAGGTCGGCTAATCTTATTATTTATGAAGTGATGTGCTCTGTGATAGTACTTAGTGCATGTTAACAGATGCTATTATCTCAGGCTGAATCGTGAGCGCATGAGATATATGAGAATGTTATATGGTGATTCCAAGGAAGATGCGTTATGTACGATGGGCTGAGTGTACAGAACTACAGGGAGGCAATAAAGCAAGCTGCGACATGGGCTAAGGAGGTGCCAAAAGACAAGTTACAAGTCCATTTATAAATCCCCGGGGACGGGAACCATTAAGAAGAATTCATTTTTTACGTTGAGTTAGAAGGTTGTTCCTTAATTTTATGGCTTTTGTTTTCCTTTGAGTTTTCTTTTTTTTTTTCTTTTTAATAGATTGTGATATGTGATCCAGAAATGTTTCATTAGCTGATTATATTGGTACTAATCATATCCATTGCTGATTGCAGATTAAACTGAAGGAATGATTGATATATTCGTGATGCCATGTATAATATTTTAGGAATTCTATTTTGATTGCATGTAGTATTGCATTAGGAAGAATTAATTCATAGGTCTTTACTGAATCAATTTTCATTGGGGTTTTTTTGGTCTGGTTTCAGTCTTGCTCTGATGCGACTAAATGGAGATTCGATGGAATATTACTGTTGATGCTATATATTTATACATTGGGTATTATGTATTTTATGGTGGCATTCTTCCAAGTCAGGTTTAGTTGGAGTTCTATATCATGTAAAATTTTCAAAGGAAGTGCATTGTATCTAAAATGGTCTGTAATAGATTCTTTGTCAGTAAATTGTCTGCACCAGTACAACAGATCATAATATATCGCCACGTAAAGATTCTAGCTACATATTTCACACAGACCATTGCTATTCCCTGAATATGACAGGAACCAAGCATGGCAATTAAAATAATGAATCCAATAACAAAAGGTAGCCATACTTCATTCTACAAGCTATTTGGATAATTATATTTTTGGATTCAAAATAGGATCAAGCAAATGTTAAAAGATGTAAAATTTCACAAGAATGTAGGACAGTGTTTTAATGTATTTCTTAATTCTTAAATTTTGTATATATATTTGGATAAAGATATGTCCCGATCATAAGGAAAAATATATGCAGAAAATCTCCAAGCAATAAACCCTTGTTGAGCTCAGAGTTTTTGAAAGCCAAGTTTTCATTTGTTTTTGTTCTTTGACCAAACCATCGACCCAGGATTTTGAAAAGTAAAAATTGTTATCGTCTGTATTGCAATAGACAGTATGAACTATGGAGTCTCTCCCATAGGCATGCAACAGCATATAAACATGATGAACTAATATGGTAGCGAGTGTGTATATGTTTCCTGGTCTGTCCAAAAAATGTTATTTTATGGTGCAAATAGGTTAAATATATTTTTTTCATCATAGTAATAAGATGACTTTTAAGGGAGTCTGTCATAATTACATGACAGAGGACCATTGTTCTCGGCAAATATGTAACCCATACATTGCCATAGCAGAATTAAGTTTTGTGTAGTTAATAAAAATGTAATTCTTATCTGCATTACTCTCCCAAGCTTTTTTTTCCTGTATTTTTTGTTTATTTCATGCATTCTGCACATTTCACATTATTTCATGCTTTACCTATGATAATTTTTTATATGGTTGTTTTTGATAATACATTTGAAAACTTGGGGGGAAACCATAGATATTAAAAAGTTGTAATAAAATACTTGCCCAACATCCGGTCATATGTTGACTGCAAGCATGCCTCTGCATAACTACAGGTATCATTACCAAGTTTCCTCTGTAATTCGATTATGTTCTACCACATACCACTTGGACTTGCAACCAAGAGCAAAAGGCATTCAAAAAGGACTTACACAGATATGTTCCAAATATCTGTACATATACCCTTTTCCCCAATCCTCACATTAAATATCAGGTTAACACTTTGTTAGTCATCTATAAATCTACAAGCCTTTATGTTACCAAATTATGTAGGTGAAATTATCTGTAGCTCAAAATATTATGCATTATTAAAACACTTAAACCTTTCTTTTGCAGAGGTCAGGATGTAAATCATTACTAGGTTTGATTTTAAATCACAGTATCATTTTTATAAAAAAAGATTAGATCCAGTTCCTCTTTTTAATTAATGACCATTCATTATGATGTAGGTACGTTCCACACCTTATATTAATCTCTAATGTTTCCAATTTTGACATACTCTGTTATTTTACTATATTTTTATGTATTTGCTATTTTCCTTTGATTAGTCATGCGTGTAACTATGTGTACCTCTCACAATCTATATATTTTGTTTTTGAAGGTGCTGTTGCAAATTAGCAAAGACCTTGCCTCGGGATGAAGCACCTGTATGTCGCCCACACTGGACAGATGAGGACACTTCCATGCCTCTACCATTTGACCTCAGTAGCATAATATCAAAACTAGAAAGCCTGGTGGAATACTAAGTAAGCCTCATTTTTGGTGCAAGCAAAAGAGTCACAGCAACTCTTTGGAAGTCATGCAAATGCTTTTGGATTTTAATCTTGCTCCCTATCCGAATAGAAGGGAAATCTTCAGTGAGAAAGTGACTTTGCAAACTCAGAATAAACAGTCTGCCAACATAAGTGGTCTCCTGAAAAACATTTTGTGCTAGATGTACCAAACCGTGCTAAGCCGTAAGGTTCCCTTTGGTTCATTCAAATGAAGGTGCCTTCAGGCTTCTAACACTATTCTGAGAACTTCCAAAACAAAAAAGTGCACTGTGCTATAGTAAAACCATTAAGCATTTTCCCTTCTCTTCTCTTTCCGGCGTCCCAAGGGCCTTTCTGTCAATGAAGGGTTTAAGGTGATATGAAGGAATGCTGTTTTAAACAGCATAACAACTCCAGCCTGGTTTGTGGAGGAAGCAAACAATAAATTACACTTTTACAGATCTTATTTTTCTATTTCTTACAGTACTCAAATTCAGCATTAGACAATTCAGCTGTGACAGGTGCAGGTGGAGGGAGTAAGGGACAACTGCAAGGGTCCAAAGGTAGAGTGATCAGGGATAAACTGTAATACGTGAATTCTCAAGGGAAGCTTTATGAATTATTGTAAACAGATTTGGAGCTGGATTCTATCACCAGAGATAAGTTTATCACTGCAAACTGGATAACAATAGCTCTATTGCCTTTTGAGAAGTCCTTCCTACTCAATGACTTATTTTTTTTTATTTTTCATTTATTGTGTATTGTGTACTCTCAAAGTAATGTGCTGTATACAACTTTGTGAATTGTCACCTCTTTGTATAAAATGCCACTTTTACCTTTTTTAGACTAGAAACTCTTTTCTCAGTTTAACATCACATTGTACATTTGACTTAATATTATAAATAATATTATAAATTATTCAGCTCCAACAGATTCTGCAGTGCTTTACAATTATAAAATAGGGAAATATGACAAAAAATTATTTACATACAGAATACAACAGAATCACAGGGTGAAGAAGGCCCTGTTCGAAAGAGCTTACAGTCTATGATATATTGGCCCCTCTATTTATATCCTTTATAAATATATTTGTTTTAACCACACAACATTTTTAAGTTGTAATGGCACAAGATGAGCTAAAACCAGCTTGAAATCTAAACAGGGACCCACCAAAATGCAAGCTATTTGAGCTGTTGTCCGTTCTCAGTACTCTCTTGCACTTTGTTTTTTGCTCTCACTAACATTTTTAAGATTACTAATATTAAATATTGTTCTTGTCACACGTGTCCCATGGTATTAACATAATGCCCTACATGTCTTTTAACATCTCTTACTGCTTCATAAAAGCTCAAAAAGTTTTTTTCATATTTAGTAGTGATATACACCCATAGTACTCTTTAATGTTCCACCATTAGAACGCTACCATCTTAAAAAATATACAGCTGCTTACAGACCAGTGTATGTAAATCAAATGATTAGACAATATTTGATTTTCCAATATTCAGAGCTCTATTCCACATCAACGAAAGCATCCTGTCTACGTTACTTGAAGAAGAAACATGCCCAATTCCTACATTATTGTATTACTAACGTGAAACACACATTACAATAATCATAATATCAAAGCATTATTCCAGGAAGGATATATTGTGATTTCCTCCTATTTCAAGTATGTCCTGGAATACAGATGTTCTTAATACGCAACTTATTGGAACTCATTTCACCTAACTCAAACGTATGAAAGGCTCAGTCTGTCCTGCTGGGAAATTAACCTATGATCCTGAGGTGAGGCTATTTAAACAGCTATCACAGCTGGTACATACCCAGCTATTTCACAACTGGAAATAATTATCGTATAAGGCAAACTGAGTGTACCTGGGAGCCCAATATTATGAAGAACTTTGTATCCAAAAATACAGATATGGTTAAAATAAAATTGTTAGATAACTGTTATTGTTATGGATAATATGCCTGTTAAGAATCAAAGGAGGGCTGTTAAGTTTGGTAGAGGGAATTTTTCAACAAGCAATAAGAGGTTGTGTGCATGAATGGAGAAGATAAAGTCATGTCTACTCCCATCCCCATTCTGTATTTTTCAAATAGCCCTTATGTACAGCCCATGGGACACTTGGTCTCCCATTTATTATATTAGCCCATTGGTGGAGGCTGGGTGGGATACTTGGATATTCCACCCTGCTTTTTATTTTTATTTAATAGAGCCTTTAGGGGAGACCGTGATCTATCCACTCCCCAATATTTGAATTTAAGTCCCACCCAATGTCCATGGGTGGCAGCACAGGGGCTATTGCTTGTCCAGATGACAAGTGTGTCTTTATAGTGTGTAGTACAGTGGTATTGGTTTAAATAATTATAATTATTTACTTTTGCCGGCAGTAATTTCATTGTTCCAAACTGATAAATTGATTATCGGGAGCCTATAAACTACCAATAAACATGATCAGCGCTAATTAAATTGAGGCCCATATGGCTAAATGTTAAGTTTTGCACACATTGGAAGGACTAGGCTTGGATGACTTCCGTTTTCACATCCTTGCTGAAGTAGATTTGCAGATGTAGATAATCATTTTATCTTTATTTTTACTTTAAATTTGATTAGTAAAAAATATTTATTTATATATATCTAATATTTTTTTTTTCTTAAAACTGTAGCCTGGAGTGTTCTTGCAATAATTTTCCTGTGGATTTACTAATATTTCCTTTACATATATGTAGTAAAACGCCTCTAAAATTACTCAAATGTAAGTGAAAGCAGAGACCTGAACTAGTTAGTTTGCTTTTTATTTGCTATCACATGGAGAGATTGTCACAAGCAATTATCCAACGTAAGGAACGTTCGGGCTCAAACCCAAGCCAGAAGATCAATGATATCTGCTGGCTTCTCTCTGCAACTCGTTAAGCAAGCATTGACAGTAAGTACATATGACTCTGGCTCCATCTCCCTGGCCAGCATGTGCAGTTAGGAACAGGAGCTTGCAACCCTCAAAATATTATCTTACCCTCGTGTTCACAGTGCTTTAAATACACATGTAATGACTAAAACTGACATATACTCCAATAAGTGGAAATGTAAGAAAAAAGCTTTGTCAGGGCTTAAAGATAATGAAAATGAAAAATCGTGTCATTATTTATTAAGAAGGAATAATTTGTAACTTTTGTCATTGTTTCGTCCTTATGGGTTTATGGGGTTTTTTTTTTGTTCAGTCATGTTTGTTGTTCCTGCATTGAGGCTCTCTAGAGAAAACTGGTGCTCTTTTACAATTTTTCTCACAGGAAATATTGCTTTTGCTACCCTAGTAATTTACCAGAGCACACATTTCCAGGGACATGTCTAGTTCAATTTTTATAAACAGTACTAGATGTGAGCTAAAGTGCAGAAGGATGCAATATACTGTGCTAGTAATCGTGTTGCACACAATAGGGGTCGTGGTAACACATTTCCTATGTCTTTGGCTGCATAAAAAATAGAGATTTTTGTGGTTCAGTTTGTGTGTAATCCTTGGCTGAAAAATAAGAAAACCAGACAAACTAAAAGAATAAGTTTCAGTGCGCAAGAAACGTACATAAGATATCCATCTGCCGATCAGAAAGCTAATTTAAATTCCAGTATTGGTGCTAAAGTGGTGAGATGTCTTCCTTTTGGCCATGGGAATCAAGCTGTTGGCCAAAACCAATCTGCTTCCCAATGTGCCTTTCATTAAGTTTAACTTTAAACAAACATATTGGTAGATAGAAGACCGAAGTTAAATAATATTTGCACAGTTAACAAACACAATTGGTATATACTAACTAGAAGAAACGTACCATTTTCTGATAGAGACAAAAAAGAGAGCTGGTTGGAAGAAGTAGTCTTTGGATCAAAAAAGAATTAAAGAAACGCTCATAGCAACATATCCACCAGACCTTGCTGTAGTGATTATGGTACCAGAAGTGCCCTTGTGTCCTCACAGGGTAAGTAGCCAAACTGTTTGCAACTTTCCAGTGGTCCAAAGGGCTTAGCTCAGTGTTCCAGCCTCCATTAGAGGATATAATCATCACTTGGAGGGCTCAGTTAAGTTGTCAAGCCATCTGTAGTGGTTACGGTGCTTGGGGTGTTCCTTTAAAGTCTGGTTACTTGCAGTGTAAAAGGTTTGGTACTGTTTAGTTCTGAAGAGAAAACCAGTTATTAGATATTGAGGTGAAACGATAAGAAAATCGGTGATGGTGAGTGAGGAGAGGTATAAAAAGTAGAGAGTGGTTGCAAACATTGCTTGTTGCTACTATGGCTAAATGGATTTAAAAGGTACAGCATCTCTGTGATTTAACTTGAATGTAATATTAACAAGACTTTACTGTGCATCAGTGATGGAAGAAACATATATTATGACAATTCAAAATGGACATCGCCTTTTCTCTGCCGTAAAGAAAAATCCCAAATTAGAGTCTTGGGTTTTAAAATTTTAATCAAAAGCCAAAGTGACTCATAAACGCTCTCTGTTTCTGTGGGATCAAACTCTTCTAAAGTAGCATAATTTTCCATTAAAATATCCAATTTTTATGTTGAACTTATGGAATTTAATCTTTTGGGACCTTGTTCCGTAGCATCTCTCCTGATAAGTTTATTACTTTTCATAGCAAGTGAGAACACAACAACTGTTCAATGAGTAAAGTAACAGGTGCAGAACCAACCAAAGAGATAATTGGTGTACATGTAGAAAATTGGGTGGTGATCATAAAGAAGCATTTTGTCCTGAAGCTGCGTGCTTGCGGCATTTGTAATGATTGTGTGGTATGTTCACGTCTAAAAGCAATCTAACAGCAAGTTATTGAAAAATGAGCAGGACAAGTCTAAATTAGATGTCTAGATGAGCAATATTGCAGTTCTGCTAGAGAGAATTAAACTGTGAAGTCCCTTCACTTACTCTGTGCATGTCTAGCTTAAGTAAATATATTCATTCACAGCTCTAATATTTCTAATATAGTACAAAATAACACGTTGAAAATATAGACTGTTATAGATGAATAACTATATATATATGTTTGTTTATAGAAATATAATTCTATATTATCGTATAAAACACATAAATGTAGCAACAATTTATAAATAAATTAACCTTGTGAATAGATACTACAAATTAATCCATTACAATTGTGTGTGTATCTACATACAGTTGTAATCAAAATTATTCAACTTGAAAATCAGGTTTATTGTCAAAATTTACAGACTTTCAGCTGTTTGCAATGAACAATTAAAACAAATGCAACATAAATAGCTCAACAAAGCAAATGCTTCATGTGTTTTCCACATTTTTCAAATTTTCCTGTTTTAAAATTATTCAACCTTTTGAATACAATCCCTCACAACAGAACAAATATGCAAAACAGGTGTTGTCTCAAGCATACCTGATGCAACTAATCAAGGGCTTCATTAGTTACACCATGTGTGCTTAATCTTGAACACTAATACCTGAACTGTATATGGGTTTCTTGTGTGTCACGTTTGACTGCATGTTAGAAATAGTCAAAGAATGGTCCTTCACAAACAAGGAACAGGATACAAAAAGATTGCAAAGGCACTGAATATTCCTAGAGACACAGTTGGAAGCATAGTTTGCACATTCAAACTTGAAGGTACAATGATTACACTACCTGGAAAGGGGCAGAAAAAGTGAAGCTATCAAAGGCTTAAAACAGTTTTCTGAGAAGGCAGATTGTGAAAAACCCTTGAGTGATTGCAAAAGACCTGCAGCAAGACTTGGTGGCAACAGGCACTGAGGTTTGAGTGAGCACAGTAAGGCACGTACTAAACGCAGAAGGTTTTCATGCCAGAACTCCAAGACACCACCACTATGACTCAAAAACACAAACAGGTTGGCTCCAATATGCTCAAAATTATATAAATAAGCCACAGACATTTTGGGGTTCTGTTCTGTGGAGCGACGAAGCAAAACTGGAACTTTTAACCCAATGGATCTGCAGTATGTTTAGATGAACAAGAATTAATCAAGTGCTGAAAGGGACACTCTGCCTACAGTTAAGCTTGGTGGTGGCTCAGTGATGCCCTGGGGCTGCTTTGCATACTCTGGCACTGGATACCTGCACAGTCACCTGACTTGAACCTCATAGAAAAACTCTGGTATTTAAATAAGAAGGTTGCAGCACACAAACCCGAGAATATGACTGATTCTGAAGCCATTGCTCATGAGCAATGGGCTAAGATTTCTCAGTAACGCTGCCAGAAGCTGGTGTCTGGCTATTCATCTCATTTGCAGCAGGTCATAACAGCAAAAGAGTGTCCTACTAAGTACTAAAGATGCTAGCCTTGAAATGGTTGAATAATTATGAGACTGGAGAAGTCTTTATAAGTTGCATTTTAGTTAATAAGTTGCTTTTGTTTGATATATTCATTGCAAACAGCTGAAAGTCTGTAAATGTTGACAATAAACCTGATTTTCAATGGGGGATGAATAATTTTGACTACAACTATATATGCACATATATGCGTTCGTGATGTAAAACCACTGAATTGAATCTAATATTTTTCCATTATGTTTATTCTCCAAACTAATTATCCAAAATGTATTTATAATATGAACATACACACATAAAGCTTCCACATTACTTTACTGGATGCCACAAGTCTATAACAGTCAATCTACTTCTGGCACTTAATCACTATACACTATATCCCTATGTTTGTGTTTTGTCTGATAACTTGCTTAAAAAGTGTGCAACCAGTGGAATATTCTCAAGTTTTTGTTTCCCAAGTACAAAGAACCTTTATTGTCCTAATATTTAAATATTTGTGCATGTAGAACAAATGTGAAAATAACTTCAAGACGCTAAGAATTGTTAATGGGGAAGTGATAGCACTATGTCAGTACTGGAAAAAAATGAGGCATTAGGTAAATTAAAACAATTCAGGAGAGGTAGGGGGCAGTGATATTCTCTAATACGTTTTTCAAATTTGTTCGACACCTTCAAAAGCACCGAAATTACCATACTGGCACTTGAAAAACATCTTCAATAATATTGGGAGGTTTTTAAAGGATTGGAGTCCACTGTCTTTATGAGGGAAGTCGTGTGGCTCCCAGGGGAACTCCATACAGCTCATCATTCATGCGTCTTGTGATTGTGTCAACAATGCAGATTTAAGGACATGCTAATGGCTGTAAACAACAAATTATCCCCTTTACTTGACATTCTTCTTGTTCCTGTTATGCTTAAAATACAAAAACTTTTATATGATGAGTCAAAACAGGTCTCTATGAAGTCTGACATAGCTGAGAACAATCTTGTGATGGCTGCATATCTGGGAAAATCATTCAAAATGCTTGTTGTTTGATGAGAGATACGGAGAAGGAGGATTGGGCACAAACTTTTCACAAAGCCCGTGGACTGTCAGCCACACTATCACCACTTTTACCTATTGTGGTGCTTCTGTTCTTTAGGGGCTGTAGGATGGAAGGTTTGTATCTCCACATGTAGCAGACTTGTGACTTAATTAAGCTGCCTTGGCTGTGTTTTTTATTTTAAATAGCTTAGACAGTGTCTCCACATCCTGATATCCACAGACAACTGGTCCACACTACTCAATGAGAAATTTCACTCTATTAATAGATTTTTGTAGTGAAATGATAGAAAATTGTAATCAACCCATCAGCAGGTTTATCCTTATTATGAGAAAGCTTGTAGCCATGCTACATGAAAAATCTGAATAGTTTAGCAAAGTTTGGACAAACTTATTGAGAAACTTTAATTGATTTCATTGTCCAAGTTCCTCTGGCGAAGTACTGTGAGGGTGCAGAGAAGAGGAGTAAGGAATTCTTGCTGGGCCAGGCATTGTGGCAACCTTTTTTGGTTCAAATCTCTTTTTTCCTCTGTCTCCTCTTTTTTCTGTAGCCCCCTTGCCAACATCAACCAGCTTATTTTTCCTGTTCTTAAAAATGTTTTGCTAGAAATTAGGCAAGTTACATTTTTACAACTGTTAATTGTCCTGTATGCTGTATTGACAGGTATTTAACTCTGTAACAGGTTGAATTTCAAAAGTAACATGATATAAACAAAATAACGTGGTATTAAATGGGAAGACTGGGCAAATGGAAAATTGAATTCAACAGTGTAAAATGTCAATCAACAGCTGAAGCAAGGTATTGCCATGTATTCAAATAGGTTTTGACTTACATCTTTATGTACTAAGGCTAAGATTTAATCTTCAAAATGCAACAAAATCTTCAGCATTTTTTTTATTTTTATATTTTTCTTTAAGAAAAGCTTTCTGGAACTGGAAGAAGGAGATTTGTTTCAACATCAGAGGACTGAGAGGAAAGATCTTTAAGACTAATCCCATATGAGGTCTGGATATACATGTATATACACTGCTCAAAAAAATAAAGGGAACACAAAAATAACACATGCTAGATCTGAATGAATTAAATATTCTTCTGAACTATTGTTCTTTACATAGTTGAATATGCTGACAACAAAATACCACAAAAATTAAAAAATGTAAATCAAATTTTTCAACCCATGTGTCACGATTCTCACCGCGACATCCCGACGGCCAGACGAGGTCGCCCCAGAAGTGCCCGGTGACGGACTTGAACCAAGGTACTTTGCAGTCCTGGGGCTGCTATTTTGCCTCTGAGCCACCATATCAGCTCAAGAGATAGCCAGAAGTCTATATTGCCTTGTACCCAGCACTGGGGGCTGGACGTTATTCTGTGGCTGCTCCAACGATCTCAGCACACCTGTGGCTGATCACCAATTATCCAGGTATAAGACACTTCCTCTCCCTGAGGGCAGTGTCAATTCATTGACTCTGGTTCCCTTGTTTGGTTCCTGTTACTCTGTACCTGCGTTCCAGTGATTACTGTCTAATTCCGGCTTCTGACCTTGGCTTTCCTCCTGGACTACTCTGACCTCTGGCTTCCCTGATTTTGGCTTCCCTTGACCACGCTTCTGCTAATCCCTGCTGTACTGAGACTTGGCGCACTTTTCCTGGAAAGCCCCCGTGCACAGACTCACAGATCAGGTGGCGTCTTACCTGGTCACCCTGGTCTGTGTCTACTTTGCAAGGGTGAGCGTATAACTCTGCGAGCCGGACTCCCCATCAGGTAAGATCCTGACATAATGAACTGACCATATGGAGTCTGCAGAGTTATACAAATTACTCACCTCCCTGGCTGAACAAGTCTCCAACCTGTCCCAGAATGTTATGGATTTGCAGAGATGTTCCTTGGCATTTAAAGGAGCAGTACATCCAATCCCGGAACATACATACCCGGAACCCTATGTCATTATGCCTGACAGGTTTGACGGTTCCCGTTCTGCTTTCCCGATGTTCAAGAAGGATTGTGAGCTACTGTTTGCCCTGAAACCTAGAACCTACGCCACCGACCTTATCAGAGTCCGCTCCGCTATTAACCTGTGTACTGGGCGGATTAAGGCGTGGGCACACCAGAAGCTGCAGGAGAGAAGTACTGTCTTGGACTCCTGGGAGTTGTTCATGTCCGCAATGGACTCTCAGTGCTTTGCATCAAGGAAAGCAACTCCCAAGCCTACTTCAGGTTCTCGCAGAACCCGGTTGCCTAGAGAAGAATTATTTTATGAATACAAGAATCCCATCTCGCTACAGTCTAAACCTACCTCCAAGGACCTGCCTTGTCATCATAATGTTACCCATGTGGAACTTGGCACTCTAGAGGACAAGGAGGAACCCATGGAGATTGGCTTCATCCGCACTAGAACAAGACTGCCATCTAGTGAAAGAGACCGAAGGAGGGCTTGTTGTCTCTGTTTCTATTGTGGAGAAGGAGGGCACTTTATCTCCCACTGCCCTATTCGCCCAACTCGGCCTAAGCCTCTTCAAGTAGGTACTACTCACCTTTATCCTGTTATCCCGGCAACACAGCCAGAAAAATGTCAAGGATACTGTCAGAAGTTTCCACGTTCCGTGACGCAGAAGAGTACCCAGACTACGATGGCTACTGATGCCAGTGTCTCTCAAGAACACATAATCGGTGGTCATGAGAATTCACTACCTCCAGAAGACTCTCCTGTTAAAACTGGTACCATCACCACTTCCTGCCTGCCCAAAGGAGTACTACCTGTGGATTGCACCTATGGTACCAAGGTCCACAGAACAGATCTGGAAACGTTTGAAAGGGCTTTGAAAGACGTGAGATCTGCTCCTGGTGACTCACCTAAGAAAAAAAGCTCAGAGAAACTGACTCCTGGGATCAAGGTACTTACCGCCTGCACCAAATCCATGAATAACCTTGACCTCTTCCCATTAGCACCCGAAACTGGTACCATAAAGTCCCAGTCTGTAGACTTTGATTACAAAGACTATTTTAGTGATACTGAAGATGAGGAGTACTATTTCCGAGAAGAACCTGTTCACGCCCAGAGGGCATTCTTGAAGGGAGGGTACTGTCACGATTCTCACCGCGACATCCCGACGGCCAGACGAGGTCGCCCCAGAAGTGCCCGGTGACGGACTTGAACCAAGGTACTTTGCAGTCCTGGGGCTGCTATTTTGCCTCTGAGCCACCATATCAGCTCAAGAGATAGCCAGAAGTCTATATTGCCTTGTACCCAGCACTGGGGGCTGGATGTTATTCTGTGACTGCTCCAACGATCTCGGCACACCTGTGGCTGATCACCAATTATCCAGGTATAAGACACTTCCTCTCCCTGAGGGCAGTGTCAATTCATTGACTCTGGTTCCCTTGTTTGGTTCCTGTTACTCTGTACCTGCGTTCCAGTGATTACTGTCTAATTCCGGCTTCTGACCTTGGCTTTCCTCCTGGACTACTCTGACCTCTGGCTTCCCTGATTTTGGCTTCCCTTGACCACGCTTCTGCTAATCCCTGCTGTACTGAGACTTGGCACACTTTTCCTGGAAAGCCCCCGTGCACAGACTCACAGATCAGGTGGCGTCTTACCTGGTCACCCTGGTCTGTGTCTACTTTGCAAGGGTGAGCGTATAACTCTGCGAGCCGGACTCCCCATCAGGTAAGATCCTGACACCATGGAGGTCTGGATTTGGAGTCACACTCAAATTTAAAGTGGAAAAACACACTACAGGCTGATCCAACTTTGATGTAATGTCCTTAAAACAAGTCACAATGAGGCTCAGTAGTGTGTGTGGCCTCCACGTGCCTATATGACCTCCCTACAACGCCTGTGCATGCTCCTGATGAGGTGGCGGATGGTCTCCTGAGGGATCTCCTCCCAGACCTGGACTAAAGCATCTGCTAACTCCTGGATAGTCTGTGGTGCAACGTGACGTTGATGGATGGAGCAAGACATGATGTTCTAGATGTGCTCAATTGGATTCAGGTCTGGGGAACAGCGGGCCAGTCCATAGCATCAATGCCTTCGTCTTGCAGGAACTGCTGGCACACTCTAGCCACATCAAGTCTAGCATTGTCTTGCACTAGGAGGAACCCCGGGCCAACCGCACCAGCATATGGTCTCACAAAGGGTTTGAGGATCTCATCTCAGTACCTAATGGTAGTCAGGCTACCTCTGGCGAGCACATGGAGGGCTGTGCAGCCCCCAAAAGAAATGCCACCCTACACCATTACTGACCCACTGCCAAACCGGTCATGCTGGAAGATGTTGCAGGCAGCAGAATGTTCTCCATGGCATCTCCAGACTCTGTCACGTCTGTCACATGTGCTCGGTGTGAACCTGCTTTCATCTGTGAAGAGCACAGGGCACCAGTGGCGAATTTGCCAATCTTGGTGTTCTCTGGCAAATGCCAAACATCCTGCACGGTGTTGGGCTGAAAGCACAACCCCCACCTGTGGACGTTGGGCCCTCATACCACCCGATGCAGTCTGTTTCTTACCGTTTGAGCAGACACATGCACATTTATGGCCTGCTGGAGGTCATTTTGCAGGGCTCTGGCCTGCTCCTCCTGTTCCTCCTTGCACAAAGGCGGAGGTAGCGGTCCTGCTGCTGGGTTGTTGCCCTCCTACGGCCTCCTCCACGTCTCCTGATGTACTGGCCTGTCTCCTGGTAGCGCCTCCATGTTCCAGACACTACGCTGACAGACACAGCAAACCTTCTTGCCACAGCTTGCACTGATGTGCCATCCTGGATGAGCTGCACTACCTGAGCCACTTGTGTGGGTTGTAGACTCCGTCTCATGCTACCACTAGAGTGAAAGCACCGCCAGCATTCAAAAGTGACCAAAACATCACCCAGGAAGCATAGGAACTGAGAAGTGGTCTGTGGTCACCACCTGCAGAACCACTCCTTTATTGGGGGTGTCTTGCTAATTGCCTATAATTTCCACCTGTTGTCTATCCCATTTGCACAACAGCATGTGAAATTGATTGTCACTCAGTGTTGCTTCCTAAGTGGACAGTTTGATTTCACAGAAGTGTGATTGACTTGGAGTTACATTGTGTTGTTTAAGTGTTCCCTTTATTTTTTGAGCAGTGTATATACCTGTAGATACACACACCTGCTTAACCATGGAAACAAATTATGCCATAAACATATTTGCCAACACTAAAACAGTCTTTTCCTTACACATACTTACACAGACATAGGAATTATTTCTCTTTGAATTTGTTTTCATACACACACTCACACATAAATATATTTAAGATAATAATTTGAACACAGAATCAAAATATTGTTGTTGGGTTTTAACTCGCATGACCCCCAGCCAGCTGAACTGTAATAAAAAAAGGAAAAGCACAATGTACATTCATTGTTTATTCCCAGGATAAATAAAAGTTAAACAGATAAACCATCTGACACATTCAGAGTCAAACATGTCCAGGTACCAATACACACTAAAGTCCACACATACACGATAACAAACATTGACACAGATATGCATACACTCAACCAGAAATGTAGACACCACACCCATTGACAGGCACAGGTGTACACATAAATGCATACACTCACATATATAACAACATACAGACACAATAAATACTCCTGAGTATAGACAAAGATTATACTTATTTCAACTGTACTTTGAGTGCAAACCTCTTGTTCTGGGTTTTCTCATTGACATCCTCTGGTGGACCAGCTATATATCTCTACTGTCTGTTTTCTATTTAACCTACAGGAATTCCTGTAACACTTGGATGTATCATACCTTCACTGTTCACTCCATCCAAAAGGCCTCTTCAAACTCACTAATTATGACAGAAATACCGCAATGCTGTACTGAGGTACATTGACTTTCTATATCTTTTGCTTGTGGGTATATTCTTCACAGTACATGAAAACCAAATGAAAAACGTAAATAAATAATACATGATATTCACATTTGTTATGTTGCAGCTATATGCTAAAATTGCTTAATTTGTTTTTCAGTTTAGTATAAATGCAATACCCCATACACTGATCAGATACAACATTAAAACCATCTGCCTAATATAGTGTATAGACATGTGCGGTTCGGTCCGAATGGATATTTAGACGACATTCGAACATTTGGATGCTTCCGAATGTCCGAAGTGCCGAATTTCAGAAGTGCCGAACCGAATTGCCGAAATGCTTCGGACTTCTTAAAAGTGGCAAAACTGGTAGGGGTAGGATTGGGCTTGGTATAGGAGTTGGGGTAGGGTTAGAGTTGAGTTAGGAGTAGGGTTAGGGTTGGGTTAGGATTAGGATTAAGAGTAGGGTTACCCTTACCCTACACTTACCTGAATTTCGGAAGTGCCGAACCGAACCAAAGTGCCGAAATCCTGAATTTTGGAAGTGCCGAGGTGCTGAATTTCGGAATGCCGAACCGAACCAAATTTTTTGCCCATGCACATCCCTAATAGTGTAGATCCCCTACATGCTGCCAAAGCAGCTCTGATGAAGCATGTACACCAAAAGGCCACTAAATGTGTCCTATGGCATCTGGCACAAAATTAGCAGCAGATCATTTAAAACTTACAAGTTGTGAGGCTGAGATTTGTTGTTCCAGCACAACCCACAATTGCTCAATTGGATTGAGATCCAGGGAATTTAGAGGCTAAGGCAACATCTTTGTCATCATGTTCCTCAAACCATTCCTGTACAATTTTTTGCAGTGTGGCAGGGTGCAGCTGAAAGAGGCCACTGCCATCAGTGTTCACCATTGCCATGAAGGGGTTTATGTGATCTGCAACAATCTCTAGGTGGTACGTGCCAAAGTTACATTGACATTAATGCAAGGACCTAGGGTTTCCAGCAGAATATTGCCCAGATCATTGGACTGCTTTCTTCCCATAGTGCATCCTGCTGCCATCTCTTTCCTAGGTAAGCGAAGCACACTCACCTGGCCATCCACCTGGTCTAAATGAAAACATGATGCATCAACCCAGACAACCTTTTTCCATGGCTTCATTGTCCACTTCTAAAGCTCACGATTCAAGGCATTTTCGGTGGTGGACAGGGGTCATCATAGGCACTCTGACCGGTCTGTGGCTATGCAGCACCTTACACAGCAAATCTTGAGTTTTGAGTTTTATGACAACTTTCTATCATGGTCAGCAAAATGTTTTCAGCTATTTGAGGTACAGTAGCTCTTCTGTGTGATTGGACCATGCGGGCTAGCCTTCAATTCTCACGTACATCAGTGACCCTTGTGTGCTAATGATCCTGATGCTGGTTAACCAATTATCCTTCCTTGCACCACTTTTGGTAGGTGTTAACCACTGCATACCAGGAACACAACACACAAGACATGCATTTTGGAGATGATCAGACCCAGATGTATAGCCATCACTATTTGTCAAAGTCACACACATTTTTGAGCTTGGCCATTTTTTGATGCCTAATATATCCCACACCTCTGCAGGTCCCATTGTTACAATATAATCAATGTTATTCACTTCACCTGTCAGTGATTGGTTATGACTGATCAGGGTAAATACCCCATGAAAAATCAAAATCCTGATTTTTTTTCAAACTTTGTAAATTTACTAAAAAGAAAACAAACACTGAACTATTACATTGATGTAAGTATTCAGACCCTTTGCTATGACACTTGGAATTTATCTCAGATGCATCCCTTATTTTTACACTTGGAGTCTATCTGTGGTAAGTTCAATTGGTTGGACATGATTTGGAAAGACACACACCTGATTAAAAAAAGTCACAGCTATAAATGCATTACAGAACACAAACCAAGCCATGAGATCAAAGGAACTGAGCAGAGCTCAGAGACAGTATTATGTTGAGGCACAGATCTGGGGAGGCTACAGATAAATGATGCATTGCAGTTTCCCCAAGAGCCAAGTGGCTTCCATAATTATTAATTGACTTGGAACATTTAGAACTCTTCCTAGAGCTGGCTGCCTGGCCAAACTGAGCACTGCCATAGTTGCCATTACCCTTACACGCATGAAAGAGGATACCCACAAAGTGAGGGTTGCTGGGCCTTAGCTTGGCCAGACTTAACGTATTACAAGAGAGAATCAAAGTCAGGAATTCAGAAATACGAATACATGGGAAAAAAACAAGCCAGGTCCGAATAATAGGAATACACATGTCAATATAAAAGCCAGGTCAGGGTGTCAGAAATGCACAGGTCAATATACAAGCCAGGTCAGAATACCAGAGGTTAACAGAGTAAAAACGAAGCCAAAGTCAATAACCGTAAATCACAAAAGAGTTGCACAAGCACGAAACATATACCTAAACATAATTCATGATAAGGCAATGTGTAAAGTCCTAAACATGTTCTAAATAGGTTCACCTGTTTTCTAATTGGTCCACGTCATCTCTGTGACTCCAAACATTATAGAGTTGCCTAGATAACGTGGTCTTTTAAAGGGTGGGCATGACATCATTTTCAAATCTATGTAAGGATGTACTCTTGGAGCAGGCAATGTCTGAACTTCAATGTGCAGAGATCAGTGGCTTGGCACCGGCGAATGCAGAGGAGCCATTTGCTGGCACTGAGTGTGTAAGTATGTATTCCTCTACAGGTTTCTGGTTGTGCGGCTAGAGATGAGCTGCTCAGTGTGTGTTGCAGGTAAGTATTGCCACAAGCAATTGGGGGAGATGGGCCTTGAACTCAATGTTCACCCTGAGTGAGCGCCAAAGATCATTTGTGGAGGTGGGAGAAATGTATCCACCTGCAACACTCCACCTTTTATTATTTGGTATTCATATAGCACAAACATATTCCACTTTGCTGTACAATAGAGGGATAAGTAATAAACACATACTGAAACAGAAGACCCTACCCATCAGCTTACAAGCTAGCATTTGCAGTACTTTCATACAAAGTACTTAGCAAGATTACATTCTAAAGGTAATAATGGGGAGTTGACATATAAGGTTGCTGGAGGTATTTGTTAGTGCTATATACAAAATAATAAAAATAATAACTTGAAGTAATGTCCAGAGATCATGGAAATATTTAAATATAATGGAGTTTGTAAAAGAATTAAATAGTTAAGATTAAAGGCAGCTGCAGGATCATGCAATAAGGAAAGATGGGAGGGTGGGAAGAGGGACTCTATGATCGGAATGTATAGAGTTAAAATCTATGTTTTTAAAAATGAATAATGCATATACAAATATGTGAAATAGGTTCAAGAAATATACTAATAGTTGTAGAATAATTAGTTTAATTTAAAAAATGCATAAAGCACCATGGATCCTCAATCTTGATTGAAGTGTACCATAATTGCCTGCAGAATATGCTGCAAAATGTTTGAATTGTTTGCTGGGGAAATCAGGATGGTCAATCTTAATTGCCTGCAGAATAGACTGGCCAGACAGAACCCTTTCTTCACTGCAAGACACATGAAAGCCTGCTTGAAATATGCAAAGAGGCCCTAAAAGCCTTTTAGACTTTGAGCAACAAGATTCTTTGGTATGTTGAAATTAAGATTGAACTGTTTTGGCCTCAATTCAAAGCATCATGTCTGAAGGAAGCCAGGTACTGCTTGTCACTTGCACAATACCATCCCAATGATGAACCAAGTTTGTGGTAGCATCATGCTTTGGGGGTGATTTGCGAGGCATAGACCAGGAAACATGTCAGAACTGAGGGGAAGCTCAACGTAGAAAAATACAAAGATCTCCTTAATAAAAACCTGGTCCAGAGAACTCAGAACCTCGGACTGGGCCAAAGGTTCACCTTCTAACAGTGATCCTAAACATACAGTTAAGACAATGCAAGGCTTATGAACAACTCTGTGAAACCCCAGAGCTTGGACTTGTACCAAATTGAACATCTCTGGAGAGACCTGAAAATGGCTATCCACCCATAGTCCTCATCCAACACGACAGAGCATAAGAGGATCTACAAAAATAAATGGCAGTACTACCTAAATCCAGGTGTGAGAAGCTTGTCACGTCATAGCCAAAAAGACATAAAGCTGTAATCTCTGCCAAAGGTGCTTCAACAAAGTACTGAGTACTAAAATCTGACTACTTATATCAATGCGATATTTCTGTTTTTCTGTCAAAAATATGTTTGTGTTCTTTTTAATTATGAAAATATGAAATATTGAGTGTAAATTGGTGTGAAAACAAAATAAATTAAACAACTGTAGCATGAGGCTGCAACATAAAAAAACAAACAGGTCTGAATATTTTCTGAATTCACTGTATATATATATATACCACCAGGTGTATGCTCCCTCTTCCGTCTGTTTAATGTATAATTTGCTGTGTGGTGTGCAAGTGTAATTAAACTCTGCATGATGAAGAATAATGTTTTCCTTGGAGACAGTTAAATGAACAGCATTCCTCCCCTCTTGCATAGTAGCATTTTGCAAGTTAGATTATCATTTTCCAAATATGAATAGCAGAATGGTAAACAAAAGCAGGTACCTACTCAGGGACGAGATGGCAGCTGGAAATCCTCTCATAGGCAGGTGATTTCTCTGTGTTGACAAAGAGCTTACATTTTATGGAACGGAGTTAAATTCTTTAAAATCTAATAATATTAGAGCAGTCAAAATGGCATCTCATATTGACATTCTCTAAAAGTGAGTATTGTGAAATAAAAAGTAATGTGAAGTATTGAAAGGTACTTTTAATTGACATTAACTTTGGATCTTCTGAAAATGAAATTGCATATATTTACATTGTTAAAATTATAAGATAATATGAGACATGAGCTGGGTGACTGTGTACTAACAGGTAACCGTGGATTGGTGCTTGTGGGTGTAAAGTATATTCAGGGCAACACAGTCCCTCAAAAATAATGTACAGATTTGTATTTAATCACTCAGTCTTGTGATCACCCCACAAGACCCCACCCCACTTTAGACAATTAAGGGTGGTCACGAAAAGCAAGCATGGAGCACATTCCAATAGCTCAAGAAATGTGCATATAATGGCATAGAGAATATTACACAAAATTCAGATTTTTAAATAGAAATGTATAAAGAGCATTGCAAAGGTTGATACCATATTTATTAATGTTAAACTACATTAACCCAGGTGCGTAAGTGGGAAAATAAAATTGGATCAGGAATATACTGTTGCTTAGCTGCAAAAATATAAAAGGGATATATGTCAATCATGGCATACTCAAATTATATATTATCAGGGCCGGATTAAGATAGGGGCTGATGGAGCTGCAGCTCCAGGCCCAGGCTCATGGAATAGGCCCATTGATTAAATTTTTTTATTTTTTTTTTTTACTCAGTACTCTTTGGGTTGCCAGGTATGTCTTATGTATTTCTTATGGTTGCCAGGTATTTCTCAGGTATTTGAGGCTACCTAGCTGGTGCTGGTATTGCAGTAGTAAACAGAGATTATTCTGCAATACCACTGCCAGCCAGTAGGGGTCACTGTGTGGAGAGAGGCAGGAATAAGAAGTTTCAGCATCTGCCTCTCTCTACTCACTTATCCGCAGGGGTGCAGCTCTGCACAGAGAGATCAGACAGCAACTCCGAGCCTGCGAGACATGGGGACGTGAGAAACTTGGGGACGCTGAAACATTAGGACACTGGGAGACATAGGGTCACTGTGGAACATGGTCACCCTGAGACACTAGGGACACAGTGGCCCCATGTCTCCCAGTGGCCCCTAGTCGCTCAGTGTCCCCATGTCTCCCAGCCAGCATCCCTAGTGTCCCAGTGTCCCCATGTGTCCCTGGTGTCTCCCAGTGTCCCTGGTGTCTCTGTGTCCCTAGTCTCCCAGAGTCCCCTAGTCTCTCAGTGTCCCCATGTATCTGTGTCCCCATGTCTCACAGTGTCCCAATGTCTCTAAGTGTACCCTAGTGTCCTAGTGACATCGGGACACTGGGAGACATGGGGACACAGACTCTAGGGGATACTGGGAGACATGGGGAAACAAACACTAGGGGACACTGGATGACATGGGGACACTGAGAGACATGGGGACACTGGGGGAGACATGGAGACACTGGGAGACTTTGAGACCTGGGAGACATGGGGCACTCCCAGTATCCCCATGTCTGCCAACCAATGTCCCTAATATCCATGTCTCCTAGTGTCCCTGGTGTCTCAGTGTCCGTAGTGTGCCAGTGTTTCCTAGTCTCCTAGTGTCTCAATGTCCCCTAGTATGAAAGAAAAAATCTCAGGCACTCACTGTGATAGATTTAAGCAGGTTTATTGGACAATGCAACGTTTTGACCTGTAAACAGGTCTTTATCAAGTCTCCAGTGTCCCCTATGTATCACAGTGTCCCCTATGTATCAGGATGTCCCAGTGCCCCATCTCTCCCAGTGTCCCTGGTGTCTCTCAGTGTCCGTAGTGTCTCAGTGTCCCTAGTCTCCCAGTGTCCCCATGTCTCCCAGTGCCCCCAAGGATCTGTGTCCCCTAGTATAAAATAAAAAAATCTCAGGCACTCACTGTGATAGATTTAAGCAGGTTTATTGGACACCTGTACCCAGGTCTTTATCAAGTCTCGAGTGTTCCCTATATATCACAGTGTGCCCTATGTATCACATTGTCTCAGTGCCCTATGTCTCCCAGTGTCCTCTCGTGTCTCAAAGTCACCCAGTGTCCACAGGTCTCCCAGTGTTCCCTAGTTTCTCAGTTTCCCCAGGTCTCTCAGTGTCCCAATGTTTCTCAATGTCCCCCAGTGTCCCTGGGAGACATAGGGACACAGAAATGCCCCCTTTTTGTGTATGTTCATACCGTTCGGCAGTTCTGGTTATGTGATTTGTGTCAGTGGTCCACCCTTTTACCCCATCCATAGACTTTCTGCTTTACTGGACACTGCTGTTAGAGGGTATGGATTTACTTGAAAGGTGAAAGCGTGAGATAAACATAGGGTTTTCTCATAGCTGCATCCTATGAGTTCCCCTATCACCATCTCCATCAGATACATGACGCTTGGGAGGTAAGACTGTTTTAGTGTGTTTGGTCAATAAGATTATGTAATTAGGCCCATCATAATTGTCAGCACCAGGCCCATTGGGCTCTTAATCTGGCCCTGTATATTATAGAAATAACAATTAATTAAAAACTCCTTATTCAGACCCTGTGGTCCCATTGTATCTGAGGTTTGTGTCCTATAAGCGTCCATTCTCTGTATCATTCTTTTACGGTTTCCTCTTCTTCTTAATGGTGGTACATGGTCAATGACTAGGAATCATAATTGAGCAATGTTGTGACCACAATTCAAGAAATGAGTTGGCACTGGGAGATCCGTTTGTTTAGTCCTAATTTTGGACTTGTATTTATTAAATCTCTCATATATTTTAGTGATTGTTTAACCATGCTATCCCACTGAATGAAGCACCCATTGGGCAACTGAGTGGCATTTGGGGGGGTGGAATGTGAGTGCAGTGCTTCTTTGTTTCATTTGTGTGAAAATAGGTCTTTGGAAATAAAACATTTTATAACTTGCTCATATCAACTCATTGCCAGGTCTCACACATTTACCAACGATTATATATGTTTTCTTAGAGAAATACTCCAATCACCACAACCACTACACCATGTGATATTGGTAATTGTACAAGGAGTGTCCTGCCCCCCTTGCCTTGCCATTGTAATAGTCAAGCAATTTTAGAATGGTGTGTTCCTTTAAAGTGAAGCTACAATTTGTTTGGAAGGCTAGTTCACCCTCAGATAAGCACAGATTCAATCTATACCTTCTAATGGCAAAATTGCCAGTAAATATATAGATTACATTACATTACATTATACTTATTGGAAGATCACTTCTTCCTCACTGAGCAAAGGGGGAAATTGCAATTTCATCTTTTCTAAAACTTTTCAACAACATTGTGGTAATTATAGGGTTGATGGAAAAGGATAAAATATCTTACATGAAACACTAAAATGTAAGTGAGCACAATCATGTGGACGTTAATCTCTAGTGGGACTGTAAGGCCCCAGTATCCCTCAGTCTCATTTGACACTCCCTTACTGCGTCATCCTCTCTCTTCACAGAGGTGTTCCAGGCTGACCTGTTTGCTTCTGTGGGTTAGCAGCAAGCCTAAATCCCTGTCTCTGAATTAGCACCTCGTCCTCCTCATGGCCTGTTAATCAGTAAGGAACAATCAGTATCTGTGTGTGTGTGTTTTTGTCTGTCTCTCTCTTCTTCCCTATTTAACAGCCTGTCTCCTCTTTGCTCAGTCATGCTGTGCTCCTAGTGGTGTTCTGAATCTTGTATTCTTGGTCTTTGACCCTCTGTCTCTTTAAAGCATTTACAAACCTGTTGTCAGGATACTAGTTGATCCAGCTCGCAGAACTGTATTACATCTAGGACTAACGGTAAAGTTTTACCGGGCCTTAGAATGGCCGGACTTAACGTACCAGAGAATAGTCAGAATACTTGCCGAGGTCTGGGGCACAGAATGAGACACAACGATGAGGGAAAGCCAAAAGTCAAGGGTACCAGAATACAGGGAAGTCAAAACAAAGCCAAAGTCAATAACCAGAAATAAACACCCATGACAGGTCAATGAGGAAAAGTAAAAAGGAGTTTAAATATGTCTCCTTTAGATCCGATTGGCCGTACCAGGCCTTTGACCCCAGAACATGCGTGCGCGTCCTTTGCGTGACGTCACACACCCATTGATGTCGTCAATACCGTGGGTGGACGTGCGGTTACAAATTGGTATTGTGCTGATTAGCATCTTTGTCAATGCCAGGAAGGTAGTAACCATTATGGACACCACAAGGTAAGGATAAACATGTGACACCTGTGCTGCCTAGCCTTTTTCACATTTTGCAATCCTGACCACATGTTTGCCTTATCCTCATCTGTGCTTTGACATTTGTATTCTCATCCAGCATACTGGTTCATTTTTGGGCTCCTTCCACTAAAACCTTACATGGACCATCGGACACTGGTATGGGACCTAAAATGACTCAAAACAGACTAGAAATCACCTTTTTTTTTTTTTTTTTACAATTAACCAGCCTCCAAAATATGGCCAAGAATGAACATCTAAAACCTCTTCCCTGATTCATAAGTACTGCACTATTGCTTCGCTCCCTTTCACCTCTAAGCTATTTGAATGACTTACATACACCTAGCTGACTATCTTTCATGTTTCAAACTCTACCTGTTCCACTACATTATTTTTCTGTTGTCTGCACTCTAATGCTGTAACCAAAAATGATTTAATAGCTTAAGATTGTTAAACTTTTGTCATTGCTGTAGGCTTTTCTTACTCATTACTTAAGTATCACAGAAATTTGTATATTCTAGAGTTCAATTTAAAACTTTGACATACAAAGCTCTTCACAATTGTATACAAAACTACATTGGATTCTGGTCTCAAGCAGTCTAACAAGCCTTATTGAAGGCTTTCTTCACACTACCATACTTTTACCAACATTTCTAGTCCATAAAAAAAAATTTTCATAAAAACTTGGTCTACACAAACTCACCTCAAACAACTTAAAGGAACACTATAGTCACCTAAATTACGTTAGCTAAATAAAGCAGTTTTAGTGTATAGATCATTCCCCTGCAATTTCACTGCTCAATTCACGGTCATTTAGGAGTTAAATCACTTTGTTTCTGTTTATGCAGCCCTAGCCTCACCTCTCCTGGCTATGATTGACAGAACCTGCATGAAAAAAAAAAAAAAACTGGTTTCACTTTTATACAGATGTAATTTACCTTAAATAATTGTATCTCAATCTCTAAATTGAACTTTAATCACATACAGGAGGCTCTTGCAGGGTCTAGCAAGCTATTAATATAGCAGGGGATAAGAAAATCTTAATTAAACAGAACTTGCAATAAAGAAAGCCTAAATAGGGCTCTCTTTACAGGAAGTGTTTATGGAAGGCTGTGCAAGTCACATGCAGGGAGGTGTGACTATGGTTCATAAACAAAGGGATTTAACTCCTAAATGGCAGAGGATTGAGCAGTGAGGCTGCAGGGGCATGTTCTATACACCCAAACTGCTTCATTAAGATAAAGTTGTTCAGATGACTATAGTGTCCCTTTAATCTTTCTGCTGTAACCTCCTTTTCACCTTTTTGCTCTACAGCTACTGTATGTCAATGTCATAAAAAAAAGGTATAAATATTATATATAACTGCATATTTTTGCACACCTGGTGTCCTATATTCCACTCTGAATACATTACATTTTACTTTTTGTGTAACTATAGCTGACGTCCTCTTGTAAGCTTGTCTGTACAAGGCCCTCATAACCCCATGTTCCTGTTAATCAACATTTTTTTTTTCATTATTTGTATATATGATCTGTCCGTTTTAAAACACAGCAAAATATTTTGTCATTTTTTAAATTATAAGTACATGCTTATTTACGGACTTTCATTTTCTCACCTTTAGAGCTAAACCTGTTGTGGGAGATATATCAATCACCATGGAAACCTGTGGAGCCAGCAGGCAAATTCCATTGGCGACTCTGCTTCTTTTACATTTATGCATCATTAAAAAAAAAAAAAGTGGAAGGAAGAAATCTCTGATAAATATTCCCCATTGTTTCCATTGATGTTTCACATTATACTGTAATATATATTCAGAATTATTCACTGAAGTGAGAATTAAAAGTGAATTTAAATAAAATTTCAAATTTAAGGCCAGTTTGGCTATTTTCACCTTAAATTTGAAACTCACTTTGAATTGACCTTCAATTCTCACTTGAGTTTGTGTTTGTAATTGCTTTACCTTATTTAAAAAAAAAAAAAAAACAGATCCTAAAAATACATGTTTGCTAATTATCCTTCTAAAAATATGTTTAGTGTCTTCTATTACCAGTCATGTGTGTAGCTTTACTAGTTATCATAAAAACCTGAATAGCACATAAAATGAGTTACTCATGGAAGACAAAAAAACAATGTCATGCTGTAATTTCTAAGTTTAATTTGGTGTAACCGTGCATAATATTTTTCGATTACCGTCATTTTTGGTTATAGTTTCAGATCTTACACAACCCTACCTGTGTTTTATCTTGCTATTTCAAAGAGGATTACTTGAGTAAAACTATGCGCCTATGTGACAAACTAGCCTACTATCATTATCAAGAAATGCCAAAAAGAAAATGTAGTCTCATAGCTTGAAGGGACTACATACCCCACATAAAAGGAGGGGTTTTCTCAAAGAATTCGAGACTGTAGGGTATAAGGGATAGATATGTGAATTTATTTGTAATTTCTTCTGATCAAGTTAACTTGCATTCTAATTATTTGTGCAGATATCGGCATAGGATATCAAATGAGTTTACATTGCTTGGACCTATATTAGCACAGATATAAAGGATAACGTTTTTAAATATTTTCTCTTTCATATTCAAATGTATATCACAATATAACTGTGCCCTTCATTTGCAGTTTTCTGTATTTTATTTTTCTACACCCCTTCCTATTCCTTTCATTCATGTTAAAATGAATATAATGCAAATGTCAAAAACTAGACTTAAAAATAATTCCAGCCTATTTCTATGTTCCATGTGGCTTGAAGGGCCTTCACTGTATTGTGCTTGTTTGACCATCCAATCACAATACATCCCCTGATGAATTGCACTCCCACAAGACTTGCTTGAGAATATTTATCATGCTTCTAAGGTCTCGAAACTGGATCCAGAATACTTAAATGTGCAGGTAGCAAAGGCTTAAAAGGAGCAGCCATTTTGGAAGTAAACTGCCATGATACTCAGTTGTGTAGGTGTCAGGGCTGCTAGTGTGGTCCAACACGCAGAAACTATGTAAACATATACATACAAAAAGAAAGGAAATAAAAGGACAGAGCGTAAACCGGACCTTAGACTGGCCGGACTAATACGCTAGAGATAGAGAATGGTCAAAGGGAAAGCCGAGGTCCATGAGGCCAGAAAAACTCAGATACCGTTTAAACAAGCCAAGTCAGGGGAACCAGAATTCGGAATAACCAGGGAAAAGCCAAGATCAGGATACCAGAAAGTAATATTTACAAAGATAAACGCACTCTAGGGAACCAGGAACAGGAAACCATGACAGGGCAAGGGTGAATTAGGGATTTAAATATCCCTCTCTAGGCTCTGATTGGTCAGAGGGTGACCTCTGATCCCAGAACGTGCGCGTTTCCCAAATTCCAGGGTTACTACTTCCTAAATTTCACATTTTTATACCGCATGGGTGCTCAGATCTAAAGGCCTGATTTTAGAGTGAAAGAAATAAACATATAGGGTGCAACACTTTATAAATATCAATCAGGATGGAGAAACTTATACATTTATGTGACAGATTCCCTGTCCCTGGATTAAAAAACTTTTTATTCCATTTGCCTGTCTGTTCGGTAGATTGCATTCCCCTCCTATTCTAACATTGTCCCGTTAGACTACCGAACAACCGCACAAACCAGGGACCACCCAGGATCTTGTTAACACCTTTTAACACCTTGGAATGGTTCTCACCGCAGTGTTCTAATTGTTCATCTGGGTGGCCGTAATTCCTATGGACAACCACAAGGTGGTGGCCATCTTGTTCACATGAATGCAGGAAGCAGTGTTTGGGCATGAATCTCATGGAACTGAAATCGGACACAGAAACTCCTGAACACATGGGATGGGCGGCAGCATTGTAACCTAGCTGTGTGATACAAAAACAGGTAGGGAACAGGTATACCAGCTATACCTACTTCGGATTGCTATACTGGCTATAAACACTAGCTCTTGTAAGAGCTACACAGCTATACCTGCTAGACCCTCTGGAGTAGGAGAGGACAGTGAGACCCCAGCCAAGCTATGGCGGCTAAGGGGCTACGGTGCTTATAGTACTCCAGGCTATTAGGAAGCAGCGATTGGCGGAGTATTACATAATTAACTTCAGGTGGACATATGCATTATATATATATATATATATATATATATATATATATATATATACATTGTCCTTGCATAATGTGAATTTAGACTATAATAAAACCCTAATGTAAAACATATGTAACATATTTGTCATGTAAACAATTTTTTTTTTTTTCAATTTGTTCATTATAATTACTGAAAACACTTGCCTGTGGCTTGATGTAATGAGCAATGTAGTACAACTACAACCGGTCCAACCCTCCCTTGTAAACGATATTCGTACAAAGCACAAAGGCTATTTAGTTTCCCAGTATTCAAATAGATATTTGGTTAGCACTTGAAGAGCAGCTAGAGGACTAGGGAACAGGTCCCAGATGAGCTCTAAAAATACGACTGTAGTCTTGTTTGCATGTTGTAAACTGGCAGTTTAAATAAGCAAGAGTAATTGGTTATGATTACGTTTCTAACTAAGAGATACTCGTGGGAAATTGGACTTCACAAAATGAAGTTTTAGTGGGCAGATTGAAGAGTCTATGTGCTAAGTGGTTTTAGATGTAGCATTTCTCATAATTAGTGGTAGAGATAATATTCTTATTTGGATTTGGCACAGATAGTGCTTCTGGGCAGTGTTATCATGTTTCAATTAAGATTTACATATTCGTTCTGGATTGTGGCTTATCAGAATATAGAAATGTAGTCATGGCCATCCTTTGTATGTATGACTTGAAAAGTAATTGAGATAAACACTAAAACATCTACATTTGGCACATCACTCCAAAAGCTCTGCACTTTTTGAATTTATGAGAATGTACAGCTTAGACATTAGCAGAATGAACTGTACAGTAAGGAATATGTGCTAATGTACATAATGCACACTTTTTTAGTGCACATTAGGTAACCATTTTGTGTTTTGGGATTCACTGTTACCTTAACGTGACATAAATCTAATGATATCAATTTATATCACAGAATTTAAGTGGAATGTAATCACCTTTTTTTGAATTCTGGATCACTTACATTTTTGGATTTTTGTTTGAGTGGAAGTAGTAGCATATATATATATATATATCAAGATAGTTGTGGTGAGGAAAAAAAGTGTGGATGAAAACGGCTCAAGTTTTGTCTAAACTGCAGTAAGGCCAGAAACAAGTCTAAAATATAAATATAAAAGTGTGGATGAATACCCCTTCCACCTGAAGTACGTGGATAGTTAATACATTGCTATACACAAATTCACATACCAGTCAAGCCATAAGACTTGCTTTTCCCACAGAAATCTCACTTTAACAGTGCTCTCAAGACTGCAAGGGATTCTGGGTAGGCGTATGCAAATGAGGTCAACAATAAACGCAATGTATTAACTATCCACTTACTTCAGGTGGAAGGGGTATTCATCCACACTTTTATATTTATGTTTTAGACTTGTTTCTGGCCTTACTGCAGTTTAGACAAAACTTGAGCCGATCGATTGACAGGCCTAATTCCCACATTTCCTAGCTAAGATGTACTCCAGTCTTGGTTCAGGTCATGAATTCTGCCCGTTGCACCAAAAAAAATATATATATATATAAATGTGAAAAAAAAATGTTTTATTCAAATATTAAGTGCAAAGTGAGAAATAGAGGGATAAAAGGAGGAGCAGTAAAACAAACAAAAAAAAAATCTATATATAGTAAATATAGATTTATTTTCTACTGCTTTTCCTGTTTTACCATCTACTGGTTACCTTTTATGCCATGATCTGTGAAACAAATTGTGGGAAATGTTCCTATCAGTGCACTGGAAAATATATACATAATATTATATTATGTATAGCACACTGATTGGCCCATGTTTGCACCATTTATTTGTGCTTCTGATTCCTTTTTCAGAATTGGAATTTTGCTTCTAAAATTCTGCCATATACTCTACACTGTGAGGCAACTAAGTATCCCATAAAGAAAAATAAGTATCATAGTGAGAGAGAAGGTGGTATTACCACGCACAACAGAAAGTGTGCTCCCCACAAATGTAAATGATGCAGGACAGCCTCCGTAAAGAGCATTCGATGAATAAGATATCAATATCATATCATATAACAATGCATAATTAGCAACTAAAAAGCATCTGAACAAACCAAATGAAACACAATGGTCTCTGAAACATGGAGCAATAGGGCATTAACTATCACAACAAGCCACGTAAATATTTCAATGAGGTTTTAAAAAGAGAGAGCAGCACCACAACTTCAACTTTGTTGAGTACTTTTAAAGTGTGTAAAAATCAAGTGACACCTGGATGTAAAATTGACTCCAGCTGGTGACATTTTAAATTATAACACAGCTCACAAATATGTTATTTTACGTAATAAATTAATTATGCAAATTAAAGTTTACGCCTACATTTTTCTGTTATTTAGATTTATAGCAATGAGGCAATATGATGTATCCCAACTTAAATTTTTTTGTGCCTGTAATATTAAATGACTGACTTTTGGAAGCCAGCTAATCAGGCATTTGAATGTTATGGTACTAAGATGCCTATCTGGTTACAGGAGGGTTAATAGTTTTTCTCTACAACATATGTCAATATCTTTTGACCTTTACGACTCAACTCTGATCATAACAAGCTTTGCATAAGCATCATTCTTTCGCCCTGCCTGAGAATACAGCCTAATCCACAATACTCATTTCTTGGCTTAAATAGCTCAGTTAGGACCCTTCCCAATTCAGAAATATCTCCTAGGTATTAAGGGCAATGCTTGGCTATCCACATTGCTTGGCTCTTTAATATTAAACAGGAAACCCTGCAGCTCTGGTTATTAGCTCTTATAAGATGCTCTTGCACTTCTATATTCACTATTATGAATGAACTAAAGATGACATTATTGCTTTTTAACCCTTTCAGTGCCTATGGGAGCAGAGACATGATGAACAAATTGTATGCTTTCAAAGGCACATGCATATTCACACATGATCTATATGTTGGCTTTTTTTTAAGCAGCCATCTTGAGTTCAGTGATGCAAAAATGGTAAGCTTTCAAAAGCTACCTTAAAAAGCTTGTTCCAAAAAAAGGTATTACGGTTACAATTATTTAAAGATTGTCAACATAATCCACAGTGCTGTACAATAGGTAAACCATTTAATTCTGACAAAACATGATTGACATACTAGAACAGTAGGCAAGGAGCAAATTAGCTTATGATTATTATGAGATGACTAAATACTCCAGTAGACAATATATACACTGATCAGCCACAACATTAAAACCACTGACAGGCGAAGTAAATAACATTGATTATATCATTAGAGGGGTGGGATATATTGGGCAGCAAGTGAACAGTCAGTTCTTGAATTTCATGTGTTGGGAGCAGGAAAAATGGGCAAGCGAAAAGGTCTGAGTGAATTTAAAAAGGGCTAAATAACGATGGCTAGATGACTGAGTCAGAGCATCTCCAAAATGGCACATTTTGTAGGGTGTTCCAATTGGGTTTTTGGTTAGTATCTATTAAAAGGGGGCAAAGGAGGACAACCAGTGAACTGGTGTCAGGATCATTGATGCATGTGGGGAGCGAAGGCTAGGCTCTCTGGTCTGAGCACACAGAAGAACTACTGTAGCTCAAATTGCTGAACAACTTGTGGTGGCCAAGATAGAACAGTGTCAGAACACACAGTGCATTGCAAGTTGCTGTGTATGGGGCTGTGTAGCTGCAAACTGATCAAAATGTCCATGATGACCCCTGTCCACTGTTGAAAGTGCCTTCAATGGGGACCAAAGAGCAATAGAAGAAGGTTGCCTGGTCTGATAAATCATGTTTTCTTTTATATCAGGTGAATAGCTGGGTGCGTGTACATCATTTACCTGTGGAAGAGATGACAGCAGGATACATTGTGGGAAGAAGGCAGGCCAGCAATGTTATGGTCTGAGGAATATTTTGTTGTTAATCCTTAGGTCCTGGCATTCATGTGGATGCTACTTTGACATATATCACCTACTTAGAGATTGTTACAGACCACATACACCCCTTCATCACATTTGTTTTCCCTGATTGCAGTGACCGCTCTTTCAGCAGGATAATGCACTGCCACATTGCAACAATTGTACAGGAATGACTTAAGGAACATGACAAAGATTTCAAGGTGTTGCCTTGGCTTCCAAATGTCCTGGATTTCAAGCCGATTGCTCATTTTTGGGATGTGCTGGAACAACAAATTCGACCCATAGAGGCCCCACATTGCAACTTATAGGACCTAAAGGACCTGCTGCTAATGTCATAATGTCAGATACCACCACACATGTTCAGAGGTTGTGTGGAGTCCACGATTCGACACATTAGAACTGTTTTGGCAGCAAGAGGGGGACCGACATGATAGTAGGCAGGTGTTTTTAATGTTATGGCTGATCAGTGTATACATATATATTCTGTTACTTGTATGTGATCAAGCAGGCCTTTTTTTTTCCTACTGCCTGCTATATTATAATCTCTGAGTGAGTAATTTATTGGAATGTTTTTCATAACTCTGGAGGTCATTTGTTGAATTATGATGTGGACTTGTTTTGATTGATTAAGAGAGAAAAAAAAAAAGTATCATAGTGAGAGAGAAGGTGGTATTACCATGCACAAGAGAAAGTGTGCTCCCCACAAATGTAAATGATGCAGGAGAGCCTCCGTAAAGAGCATTCGATAAATAAGATATCAATATCATATCATATAACAATTCATAATTAGCAACTAAAAAGCATCTGAACAAACCAAATGAAACACAATGGTCTCTGAAACATGGAGCAATAGGGCATTAACTATCACAACAAGCCACGTAAATATTACAATGAGGTTGTGAAATGTAAAACCCATTTCACAAAGCAGCAGGCAAACAGTTTAGATGCATTGTTATTGTTTTCAGAAGCAGTTTGGAGCCTATAGGTTTGAGTGTACGAGCTATTGGCTCTCCAAATTCACATCAATTACATTTGGCTGACGTAGCCCTACTATGGTAGAAATGTGAGAACACCTTCTGAAGGTCATTGTGAAGGTATCACCATTGAGACCACTGTATGGCATATATTAATGATGAATTTTCATTAGGTTAATAACCTAATGACATTTATTAGTTAAAATCTTATCTAAAATATATGTTACCACTATTTTGATTTTAGTAAAGTTGGAACAGGTCAAATTAGTAGCTAGAAACTTGTAGTAAAGAAAACTATTGTGTAAAAAAAAAAAAAAAAAAAAGTATTTTCCTTGATAGCCAGAAACGGCATGGTGCTTAAAAATAGCAACAACTTCTTTATTTCATCATAATGCTCTGTTGAGAGTATTTGGGAGGGTTATGTTTGGGTACAATGCTATATGCTTCACAGGTTGATGTTTATCACTTTATTTTGTCTTTTATGTTTATTACATTGCAAATGTAGCAAGGGCAGTGCGAACATTACTGAAACATAAAATGCACTTTTAATAGGTTAGTATGGCGTGTAATTTAATGTAAAAACAGTATTAAAAATTGTGTGTGACAGCAGTGCAAGTAGTAAGTTTGTAGTAGGAAACCTGTATGTTGCAAATAATCAAACTCAACAGATTTTATAAGAGCAAAAATGAATAAATACAATAATAATAATAAAATATATATATATAATAATCTGTGTGTTTCGACTGATTACAATTGATTTAAAATTCTTGGAAGCCTTTATAATTTGATCATGGTTAACATACCTGTACAGATAATGATAACCTGGTAACCCTATTTGGATGAGCCTGACAGTTTGATTTCAAGGCTTCAACATAAAATCTTAATCAATTAAAGGCATCCTGGTCAGAGCCATTTTAATTGTTCATGGTAATCACCTTCAATAAATTGTGAAATATCTTAATATGGGTACAAATAAAATTCATTTTTGTCTACCAGCTGCTGTCACATTTGGCAAATTGTATCCTGATTCAATTTACTTGATACACTTTCTTGGTATGTTTTTTATATCTTGGTACTTCCTGGATTCATAAAAATGCCACAACGGGAAATATAATGGTTTATTATATTACAATTTAAGAGTGAAAAAAAATTTCAACCATAAACATTCACCTAAATACCTTATTTAGAGGTCTATACACTATACACAAATTTACTTTCATTTGGTTTATTTCTCTAGCAACCTGTTAATAAAAATTGCTCTACGGTTCACTGTATTCACTTTTAACTAAATGCTACCTAAATTAAAGGAACACTATACAGTCAGGAACACAAACATGTATTCCTGACCCTATAGTTTTTAACCCACCATTTTGGTGGCTTGCCCCACCTTAGCCCTCCTATAAAAGATTAAAACACCTTATTTCCAGCGCCACGCGGGTCTGCCGGCGCAGGCTCCGTCCCCTTTGTTACATCACCAAAATGGCAGATTTTTTGCCAATCCAATGCTTTCCCATATGGAAAGCATTGGATTTGCTAAAATCGGCACGGGGGCGGGGCCAAATGCCATTTTGGCCAATCAGGACCTCCTCATAGAGATGCATTGAATCAATGCATCTATATAGGGAAAATTCAGCATCCCCATGCAGAGCGTGGGGACGCTGACACTTGGAGGTGTCCCTAGAGGCAATGTAAACACTGCCTTTTCCCTGAAAAGGCAGTGTTTACATGAAAAAAAGCCTGAAGGGAACTATTATACTCACCAGAACAACTACATCAAGATGTAGTTGTTCTGGGGACTATAGTGTCCCTGTAAGCTGAAATGATCTATTCTATAAACAAATGACTCTCATTGCTGTAGTGAGAATAATTTAAAATAGCTTATCAGCATTGCAAATTAATTGGAGATGAACTGCAGCCGGTATTCAGTGCTACAAGAAGAACAAACAACATAGTCAAGAATAGAATTTGGGGAGATTTACTATTAAGGTGTAGGTATAAGTTTAGGGGGCTAAGTGTTTTAGTTGCAATTCCAATGGTCTTTATCAGTGACATTGGTTACACCTATGTAAGGGATATTGGTTGCAATTTGGCTCTTTGTAAATAGCCAAATCAGTCGAATAAGAAGATGGTTTGGCTGATTTCAACAGACAAGCATACATCTTAAAGGAACACTCCAGTGTAAGGAATGCAAAACTGTGTTCGGAACACTAAAGTGTTTATTTGCCGCCTCCCCCGCCAGCAAATAATGGGTTAAAATAAAACTGGTTTTGTTTATTGCTATATTGTTAGTTATACATGGCATTTATAAGAGACTACTGGGATGTTTCCTGGTACAGCCATCACAATACCCACAACAACAGAACTACCAGTTAGGTATATCTTGATTGGTGGTGGGTGTAATACTTTGTATATATTTAAATACATTATATATATTTACCTGTACTCTATTGCATAAAGCCTAGCACATAAGGTTTTTTTATTTGCTTTCCTTTTCTTTATTTACTCATTGGACAATTATAGTTATTACAGTTTTATAATTATTGTGGTGGAATAGTACAGATACGGTAGTTGTTGTTGCTGGTGCAACCCCATTGTTTACTTTAAAAGGGCACTCAAAGGGCCACAATTACTTTAATTGAAATAATGGGCTAAGAGCAGATTTTAGCAGATTTGCCAGGATAATTTGAAAATGCGGAAACGATCGATTGGGGTTGCCGTATCTTTCATGCAGAGAGAACTTGCCGTTACTTCGGTTCTGGACTGCCCTTATGGGTGGGATTACTCTGATAGGCTTTGGAATATGTTCTCTCTGTAATGACACAAGTGAGCAAAAACTATTTTGAGACCTGAGCAGGGATTTAGTTTGGCATAACCCAGGGCTCCATAACAACTGTAATTAGCTGTATTGGTTATGATGCTTTCTGTACCTCCTTACCAATATAATAATGATGCTTGAATGATCTTACCTCTGGGAAGGTATGCAGGTGACGAAGGATTTATTATTATTATTATTATCGCCATTTATATAGGGCCAACAGATTCCGCAGCGCTTTACAATATTATTAGACAGTACAAATCAAACAAATAGAGGCTGCGCAAAATGTTGCTTTGTGCACAGACAAAGTGCTACCAAAATTTATTGGAGGACAGAATAATAAACAAACGTTTCGGGTACAACCCTTTTTCAATGCACCATGTCCCTCCTTGTCCCAATATTATTAGAGGGGGGATTTAACTATAAATAGGACAATTACAAGAAAACTTACAGGAACGATAGGTTGAAGAGGGCCCTGTTCAAATGAGCTTTCAGTCTATAGGAAACAACATTTTCAGTCAAGAAACAAGTATCTTATATATCTGTTTAGCATTTTGAGTAGATTGTAATGTGTTATAATTCTTAAAGTTTGCATCATTGTTTTTTCAACCAAGAGCTAAGAGCAGAAATCTAGGGGGGAGAGAGAAATGCATTGCCATGATTGACATTAGTTTTATTTAAGCTCTAAACCAGCTATGACCTTTTTTACTCGGCATAAAGCCTCAGAAAGAGTGCTTATATGCTATATATTATATTATTCTTCAACTCCCACCCAGGGCATTCATTTTTAATTGAAGAAGAGCTTTATATATTAATTTTTAGAGTCCACTTCATAAGATATTTTAATGCAGCCACAATAGTGAACCTTCTTTGATTTGTGTGCAGTAACGTAATATAATTTATTTAAAGTAAATTAATTAGAAGTAAAAAAAAAAACAAAAAAAAAAACTAGGGGTTAAAACAGCTTTTCTTCAACACAATGTAGTATATGCTCATATCAACTCAATTAGTATTAACCAAAAATTTTAGGTAAACACCAAACCTTCCAAAGAGAAGAGTTTGTTTGTGCAGGTAGAATTAATAAATGGTCCATATCATTAGAAACAGCAGTTAACTTACTGAGTAATCCACCCACAACATTAATATTCATCCAGCAGCTTACACCTGACAACAGATGTGTCAGTACATTTCTAGGCTCATCAGTGTCACAACATGATTAGCCATAAGGGGATCTAGAACCCAGGGGTTAGACAAGGAACCCTGGAACCATTCATTTGTATGGTACCATTTACCACCTCTATGTGAAGTATGAAGGTGGGGGACAATCCAGTAACCCACCTAGGATCCCATGGGATCTTAATCCTTCCCTGATGGCTGGGCTACATGTTCCCGGAGACACCTTAATGTAGGGTATGATTGTCTCTCCTATTCCCTTTTTAAGTCTCTTATTTGGTCGTTTTTCCCGATGCAATGTGCTGTGCATCCCTGCGGATAGAGCTTCGTGTCTTAATGTTTTGCTTCTTTTGTTTGGTTCATACTACTGTGGATTATAACCCCAAGGGTTGCTGAGAATATCCAATCATGTGGTCAAAAATGCAGTGTAATATTTGTCCGTTAACCTGCCGGGATTCATCATAAAGGACTACTAAAAGCACCCAGACCACTTCCTCTCAACAAAGTTGTTTGGGGCAGAGGCATTTTAGTGTTACTCCTGTACACTATAACATTGCCATTTAGTAGATATAGCAATGTTATGTTGCCACCTCTAGTGGCTGTCTACCGAACACCCAGTAGAGGCACTCGCCCTGTGAGAACTGAGTCAAACTCTGTTCTCACTTGCCACAGAGCATTTTATTGCTGCACATGCGCACTAGTCTCCCAATGCTCTCCTATTGGATTGGCTGAGATAATTTATCTTAAATATTTTAGCAAGGAGGCGAACAGCAGCTTTGATAGCTGAGCTTCAAAGCAGAAAAAGTATGTAAGACTCACATTTTCAGCCCTCACAGCTGGGGTGGGAGAGTAGGCCACCTATAGGTACCTTTAAGTAAGGAGGTTGGGGATTTTTGCAGATCTGCACACTTTAATAATCCATGTATATACCATTTTGTGAATTTGATTTGCATGCTATAATATCTGGTATTTATTTAACAACAAGATATTTTTGTGAGGTTTTTGAGATAAACAGAGAAAAGCAAAGATGCTCTGCCCATTTCAAACCTAGCATTGTTCCATCAAAATCAATATCTCCTCCTAGTTTTTGCACACAAGCCTCGCTTTGGTCATCCTTCTGCTTAGAATTCCATTTTGACTACCCTCATGGGAAGGCAAATGAGCAGAACACACTGAGATATAAATGTTTAGAAGTAGATTCCTGGCATAGTAAAACTATGAATTTATTGATGTTTCTGCTGTCTATGTAAACAGATGCAAAGCCTTGCAATTCCAGTTTAGTTTTTCATAACAAAAGTGGAAACCATCAAAATTAGTTCATCAAATGCTTGTAATAATGTGGTTGCAGCTTGACGGTCAAGGTGTACGTTTCCATTTAAGAAAGTTTAAGTTGGCCATGGTTTTGTATGTATTTACTTTTGCTTCTTTCATTGAAAAAAGTTTTGAAAAAAATACGGTGGACTTTGAAAGCCGAAAATTGTATTTTAAAGGTACACGGCATTTTCAACACTTTACAGAGATCCTTCATATTCTAGTGTGAAGTATGCAGGCTGGCCTGTGTATTGATGATCACTTCCCGCTGTTAGACTTTCAGATGTAATCCGTTCACGTAACCCTCAAACAATCGCTCAAAAACAAATTGCAAAAATCTTTCCTATCAAGAAGAAATTGACTTCACTAGCTGTATCTTTAAAAATATCAGTCATGTAAAGGAACACTCCAGTGTGATAAATACATATTTTGTTTAGCTGCTTGTTTAGATTTCAGCCCCCTAACTAATGTAAAAATAACAGCTGTTACTGATATCTAATACAGTGGTGAGAGGCTTTCCTTGCACCAGCTCCACTCATGGGAGATCATTATTAGGGTAATCTATTGGCCAATCCTATAGAGAAGCACTGAGAAGTAGGGTGCATATACAGCAATTGCTGTGGTGTACCTGTAATGCTGCTCATAAGGAAGCATTGCAACCAATGAAGTCAAAATCAAAGTTTCTTAAAACCAAAACCGGATGATGAGCCTCAAGGATGTGCTCAGAGCATAGGATGCAGAACCCCCTCAGACAGATGCAACCTAGGAGCTTCATAAATGTATAGATTTAGCTTGAATGAACAGCTTGGGTGACGTAACACTGAAGAAAGCTGCAAAACTTTATTTTGTTTTAGCAAAACTAAAGAGATTTAAATGTGGAGAAAAATACTGGACAAGTATAAGGCCAAGACCTATCTAATGCACTTAAGTTGTGCTAGTGCCCAGAGTGACTTTTTAACCACTGTGGAAAAATACTGTTCCAGCTCTTGAAGCCATTCTTTGTGGCAATATTCAGTTTTCTCTTATATGTACATGGTATCTCATTAAAACTTGTGTGCTTGTCTTGCCTACATACCTTCTTTGTGATGTCAATTTACATGAAGATGAATATGGGGCATATATTCACAGATTCTTGAAAAACAGTCCATGCTGGCATCAGAGATCTAAGTCCAGGGCGTATTGCCCATCAACTACAGACAGAAGAAAGTGGCAACCAATTATAACTAATAAATTAATAGAGATATTGCATATTCCACAATGTTGCATGATCACTAGATTTACTATTTTTCCTTTAACAAATATCCTTAGAGAGCAGCTCTTTCTTAGAACTACAAGACAGATCCAGTTTAGTTTCATACTGTATATACTCCCACGCTGGTGTTGTTAGATAAGAGAAACAGGGAAGTAAATAATTAAGATCTGGGGTCAAATGACAAAAGCAGATTACAGAAGCACAGCTATCCCTATCGTGAAGTAAGAACCTTTTTATCGTAATCTCTGCCAGGAAACAATTAGTGGCCATTATACAATATTGACAGCAATGCAGTGAAAGTGTAATTTCTGGTTGTGAAAACATTCCATTCATGTGTAAATCCCCCAAAAAAGAATAGTCCAGCCACCATAACCACTACAGTTCTCTGTAGTGGTTATGGTGCCACAAGTGCCCTGGCACCCCCGTCCCCTCTACCTATTGTAAGGAATAAAACTGTTTTTGAATGGCTTGTCTTCTTACCTGGGTCCATTAGCACAACTATCCAGCTTTTTGTAACGTTCGATGTTTAACTTTATTTATTGATTGATTTATTAGTAAATAAGCTGTCATGAACTTAAAGTGCAGTGTGCTGAAGTGAAACTGGTTTTTCTTTTCTTTTCGTACAATGTAGCAATAACAATGATTATTATTACAGCATAGTAGTTAGAATATAAATATAGTCATTACTGTAATTTCGCTGTTCTGGTATTTCTTGGCAGTTGTGCTAAAAAAAAACTCCATTTTGTTCTAACAGGAATCTCCATTTCATGAGGATGGGTTTGTCACATATCCAAATATGTGGAAAGCGCCAGGTAATAATTTTTAAATGAACTAATTTTCATATCTACTTTGTTACGTAGAAGGGATGAGTTTTGATATATAAGACTAACCTTTATGCGGACAATTAGAACCAACTAGGTTAATAAATATTATAGGTAATTTTGCATATTTAGTAAATATATGTCTTTGCATGATGCTCAGAGCTCACTCTTCCATATTGATTTTTGGCTTCAATTTGAATGAGTTATGTTGCAATATTAGAGGTTTGTCTGATGAATAAGGTGCCTGACTGATCCTCCCTGGGCTCTTCAGTTTAGAATTGTACTTCAATCACTCTGTGCTTGTGAGTTTAACCATTTAGAATTTCAGTATTTTTACTTGTTGTATTCAACAATGTTGCACTAGGACTGTTTTTTTTTTTGTTTGTTTTTTTATAAAACTGTTTGGTCCAACAGAAGGATACAGTGGTACCTCGGTTTACAAACGCTTCGGTTAACATAATTTTTGGTTTACAAATGAAATTCCATTGAAAATAACGCCTCGGTTTCCGAATTTGTTTCGCAATACGAAGCAAGTTTCCCCCGGATGCATTGCGCCGGGGAGGTTTATAGCGCCGACCCCGTGCATGCTGGAGTCTGTGGGTAGCACATGGCATAGAGTGTGGAGCCATTCTGGAAATTTTTTGCAGCTGACTTTTTGAAACTTTTTGGGTGCATTTCTGAAGCGGTGGAAAGGTAGGGAGCTGAGCTTCGTCGTTTGCATGCCTTTTATTGTGTGTTCTGTATTGTAGGTTGGTTTCCATGCCAGCTCATTTTGATTTTTTTCTGACTTCCGGAATAAATTAATTGGTTTTCAATGCATTCCCATGGGAAACCATGTTAACCATGTTTCGGTTTACAAATCTTTTGCAATAAGAAAAGTCCCAGAGAACGCATTAAATTCGTAAACTGAGGTACCACTGTATTATGTAAGTATATTGATTCATGTCTCTTCGTTGCCATAAAATCACTTAAACACATTTGTGGTGATTTTAGCACATTAATTGTATTTTGGCATTTTACAAGCTTCTTTTATCAGTGCAATTTCATTAATATTGCTGTTAATTGTGCACTTTAATTTTTGTGCATGATAATATTTTTGAGACATTTTGTCAAAATGTCTGTGGATTGTCACATTTTGTTATTAATTGTTACGGCATAAATTTTTATTGTTCACCTACTTATTAGTATTTAATATTGCAATATTAATAGACCGATCAGGCCACAAAGGATTAACCTTTGTTTGCAATACTTAATCTGGCTTCATTTTATGCTCCCCCTGGAGAAGACTATTGTGATTGGATTCACAGCACAGTGAATAATGTCAGTTTATTAATGTACAGCAGAACCTCTGAGTCACTGGTTCTATTCATGGAAGAATGCAGCCAGCTATACAAAGTCATGCAAAAATATTATACAAAATATATTGCGATAGAGCCAACCTCATGGGATGTAAAGAATCACACCAATATGAATAAAATAGATTTTATTACATATATCAATGGTATTATTAAAGAATAGACCAATGGTATTATTAAAGAATATTTACAAGAGTTAAAGAAGAACACATCACTGATTAATCTGTTGTAGAACTACACCCAGGCTAACACAGTCACGGCTTGGAAGCCCCTTTTTTCAGCCTTGGCCTAGAGTTTCCTATTAATCGGGAAAGTTACTGCATGGTGTGTCTACCTACAGTTGAGGCTTCTAACGTAACTTCTAAAAGTCACAGCTTTTATAATCTTACAAATGGAGCTTACATAACTAGTTTATGCAAATGACATGTGCATTTCATACATGCGAGTGTGCAACTACTCGATATATAAGACATCAGCCCACCTTGGAGTGCTGGCCAGACGACCAAAGAGAGTATGAGTCATGTGATAGGACACTTGCACTTTGAACCCTGTGAGAAGACAATTTTTAATTGTGTTAAAATCCTATTTCCAACAATACTTTGGTGACAGTGGTTATGGTGATGCACAAGTTTTACCTTTCTCTGATGCAGACCTTTCAATTCAGTTTTTCAGTGACCATCAACCAGCATAAACATTACTTGCTGATATTCAGTAAATCTGTTCATGAAATGGTAAATAAGTAAGGGTCAATGCAATGGCTGCTGTTCACAGCAGTGATTTATGTATTAGAAGCATCAATAGACTGCAAAGCAGTAGATCAGTAGGCATGGGTCTAACCATCCTATAAGTTATGTCATAATAAAGAGAACCTGCTTCAATAAGCTGAGAATCTTTACAGAAATAGAAATGTTAAGGCAAGTGGTTCAAGTTGAGTAATTGCATATTTAACCCAACAATTAAATTAGAGGGACAAAGGTTTAAAAATAATATCAGGGAGTATTACTTTAATGAGAGGGTAGTGGATGCATGGAATAGCCTTCCAGCTGAAGTGGTAGAGGTTAACACAGTAAAGGAGTTTAAGCATGCGTGGGATAGGCATAAGGCTATCCTAACTATAAGATAAGGCTAGGGACTAATGAAAGTATTTAGAAAATTGGGCAGACTAGATGGGCCGAATGGTTATTATCTGCCGTCACATGCTATGTTTCTATGTTTCTGAATCCACAATTCAGTTGTAAAATTAGTGTACTAATTTATAATGCAACTGTAATACAAGATATTATTTATTTATAAAATATTTACCAGGAAGGATACATTGAGAATTCTCTTGTTTTCAAGTATGTCCAGGGCTCACAAACACTGCATTGTTACAATACATATATAAATTTAACACATAACAAATAAGAAATATAGTCAACCGTGATTACAGGTGCATTCTCTATTAAGGTATGTTTCCATAAATCTATTCAAGGATTTTAGATTGATTGAAGATTTGACTGTGTCCATGAGCTTATTCCATAATTATGATGCTCTGTAGGGAAATAAGGATTAAGCCATTTTATTTTTGTATTGGGGTATGCTAAATATCGTGCTAGTACTGGATCGGTGGTGGGAAGAGCCGGGGTGAACATTCTACTCAGGTAGGGTGGGAACCAGAAATTATAGAGCAGGACAACTTTCATTAGCCTTTGCTCAATGTCAAATGCTTCTTTTAGAGTAAACCTTTTTGTGGGCTTTTCCGTTTAAATTATTAATAATATTTATAATGAATATAATGTGTCTCTACCAACCTGTGGGAATGGATGGTGTGTTTCCAATCTAGATATATGAACCATTGTGTTTAGGTAATCAGTCAGAAAAAGAAAAAAAAATTCTACGACATACCTAAGAGAGAGGCACACACTAATGGAGAAGGGGCTATTAAAGAGCCATGCCCACTTATTCCTGGAGTACATTTTGTTTAGTTGTCTGGAGCCAGGGAATTTTATAACTGCTGTCATTGAAATGTTGGAGATCAATGATCTTGGGTTAAAAGGAGCAGAGTTATGAGCTGAAATTATCAAACCAGGCAGATAGGATTTAGTTTGGAGCATACAATGACCAGCTAAACACCACCTCCGTATCTTAATATAAGCAGTTTGCTTTCCTGTGCTACATTTGTCACAATAGGTTTTGATCGTTTTAAATTAGCAATGTATTGTTAAGATTGTGAAGCAATGTAAATATTGCTGTGTATTGTGTTCAATCACCTACTTCCAAACTAACATCACACATATTTTGTTTTAGAGCACAATGCAAACACCCCAAATTATCACGGACATTGTTAATGTTAAATACACTTATTTTTCTTATTGCTCTAAATATGTATTGACTTTTTTTCATAGGCAGGTAGCGTCTTTCCCCGAAAATAAGACCGGGTCTTATATTAATTTTTGCCTTGGCCTTTTTTTCGGGCGATGTCTTATTTCGTCGAAAAACGGTAGCAAGCATGTGCATGAAAGCAGTTTCTACATTCGGGGAAATTCGACGGGGTCTAATTTCCAAGGGGTGTCTTGTTTTCGGGGAATGACGGCCTCAATTTGCAATGATAAAATAATTCATGTTTAGAATAAATACACAATTGGTATCGAAAGTGAGGAAAAGCAAGGAATATAAAGAAGTTTATCAAAGATTACTAATAAATAAAATTATTGTTTTGTAGAGATGCTGGGGCCTTTTTTACAGACTTCATCTTTTCAGTCTAGTCTCACTAGTTTAGAAACAAAAGTGCTACTACAAAATAAAGTTGTAAATCACAAAATAAGTTTAACGGCTTTTGAGTAAGTCACATGCCATTAATAAGCATGCACTCGTGTTAGGCTACATGATTTTTTAAATTAAATATACATATTTTTTATTTTGTGCACATCAGGGAACATAATCAAAATATATCTGTGTGCAGAAAAAGCTGAAATGTTGAGTGGCATTCTGGAACCATTTGTACTGGCTTTTTCCCAAGCACAACTACTATATAGCATTGAGGTGAACTTTGAGACTGTGCTGAAATCTTCACTGAGCCAATTTTAGTGGTGCTACATCTAAGAGCTATGTACTAAGCAGTCACAGCTGATTTAGCACATATCCTTCCACTGCCAATGCTATTTTTAACTAGCTCTGCCTCTCTGTACACAGCACTGTTCTGGTTCACACTTTGTAAATTGCCAGTCTCTTTCCAACTCAAAATCTGGAAAATCACATGACACATCTTTTGCATGACCAAACTGGCAGGATACTTACTAACAGATGATATATTACTTAGAAGCACACAACTGAGGTGTCTATATTTTATACATGAGTGTTTTATACTACATGTTTTAAGAAAGTCTATGTGACACTTATATTCTGTTATAACTATACCATATCAATTTTGTTGAAACAAAGCATCTGACATATCTCACATAAGGCATTATTGCTTACATACTACGTACATACAGTCTTATTTATAAAATATGTATTACAATGTGATGGTTTTCATATATGACTCATTGAATAGGGATGTTCAGGTGGCAAATTGTCGAAATTAGACCACTATATAGTAAAGTTCAAACCTGCTAATATTTGAAAACGTTGAAACGTTGGCATTATTAAACAAATATTTGTATTAAAAAAGTTAGTTCCGTACACAATAAATGAGTGGGTTTATACATCTAGTAATTTTTATTCACAGGGCATTCAATATATATATTAGTGGATTTATATACCTTAATGCATTTTAATGTATATTTAAAAGGAGCACTGTAGCCAGTGGCAGAACTACCGCGGTCACTGTTGCACCCTGGCCCATCACTCCAGGGGGCATGGGTTCCCGCGCCATGTGTTGCCCCTACCCTGGCCGCGCCGTAGATCCACCAGGGCCGCTCGTTAAGTGGCCCATTGAGAGGCCCATGCTGTTAGGGCCACCCGATGGCAAAGATTATCCAGGGGGCCCAGTCAGCGCTGTGGCGCTTTAACAGCGCGACCGGGCCCACTGTGATGAGGTCAGAGCGCAGGGAGGAAGTGACTGCCCCTGTCACTTCATCCCAGCAACCACCGGGAGCCGCGCAGGAAGAAGAGAGGAGGGAGTCAGAGTGGGAACTCTGACTCCCATCAGGCTGAGCAACCACTGCACCCCAGGGAAGTCACCCTCCTGCTTCTAAAAGGTAGGAAACAGGAGGGTGACAAACATTTTGCATGTGTGTGTGGGTGTTTTAGTTTATGTGTGTCTGTATGTATGTCTCTGTATGTGTGTGTGTCTGTGTGTTTGTATGAATGTATGTGTGTCTACATCAGGGCCGGACTGGCCCACCGGGATACCGGGATATTTCCTGGTGGGCCGCGGCACCTGGGGGCCAGCCGCGTTCCTGGCTGGAGCCGCCGGGCCGGGTGGCAGCTTCCCCGGTCCGGCGGCACTCCTCTCACTGCTGTGGCTGATGGAGGAGGAGCCTGTCTCTGTACCATGCTCCGGCACAGGAACCGCGAGGGAGCATGGTACAGAGACATGCTCCTCCTCCATCAGCCACAGCAGTGACAGGAGCAGGGCCGCCAGACCGGGGAAGCTACCACCCGGCCCGGCGGCTCCAGCCAGGAATGCGGTCGGCCCCCTGACTTCTCCAGGTAAAGTGGGGGGGGGAGAGAGGGGAATAGAGAGAGGAGGAAGAGACACAGGGAAGGGGGGAGAGGATGGGGAGGAGAGACAGGAAAGCTGGGGAGGGAGGGAGGAGGGGAGAGAC